>JAWWEM010000054.1:11971779-11987625 GCA_035582935.1 Ormyrus thymus | reverse complement strand
ATCTTTTTTTTTCTTCTCATATCTCAAGTTACGATACAGAATAGTAATTTTTACTCCTTTTTTTCTCTCAGTGTAGACTGGCATTCTAAATTTGTATACATGATCATCATTTGCAACTATTTATCTAATTAATTTTAATTAGAAAGTTACTGCTTTTACAGACGTATAAATTAAAGCGAAACGGTATTTAATGTGAAATGATACTTCGTGGGAGAAGTTTAATTCGATATTAAATCTTTATGAGTGGAAAAATTTATCAGACGATCTTGTCCCAAAGTACTATAGAAAGTACAATGGAGCCCTGCTTTACGGGTACAACGTGACTTATAAGAGATTCAGAGGATCTTCCGCTTAATCTTTTACGTGACCTTCATAGTAGGACAGTGGAACTGCGACGTTTATGGTGTTATTAATTGATACCAAAAGAAGAACCAGAATTCTTAGTCAAATCTTCAGGACAGGTGTCTTCACAGGTACGATTTGTGGAACTTTGGGAATTTCCCAACTACTCGAACCTTCTCTAGGACAGAAAATTTCTCTCTGTGCAAGTCTTTACCGATACTTTCACGAAAAAACTAGTAGGGGAGACCCGGGCAAAACGGACACCGCCTATTATTTCTGATATCGCTGTTATGAAAATTCTCGCTGCTCACGGCAATAACATCGCTTAGAAATAAAAAAATTGCTTTTAGTCTCTGAGCTTACGATGTTATCGAGGTAAAATAGAGAACTTATTTTTTACACGGATGATGAAATTAATTAAAAAATAGTATCAGGCTATTGTATTTATAGATATTTTATCAAGAAAAACCTTTTAGAATCAATACCAATTTTTTTTTCACTAGTTTTATCAAAGAAAAGTCATTCTATCCATTCCGGGCAAGACGGTCCGGGCAAACTGGTCACCCTGTCCTGTGTATACAATATATGTATAAAATATATTATTATTATATATAATTATATGATACTATATTATCATAAATAAGAATTTATGACGACCGCGTCAAGGAGGGAAGAAGCTTTCTCTATTAAGAGTGAGAGGGAAGCTTCGTTTATGCCTACCGTCGTAATTTTCCACGGGTTCGAACGAGATAGGCTTATGTGGAATAACCCGTCGGTTGCCATAAACCACTATAAATAAATATATATATAAATATGATCAAAGTTGCTTATTTAACCAACTTTTATTGATTTTTCACGGGGGAAAAGAAAATTTTAATTGATTATATTTTTCGCTCTTGAATTCATTTTTTATTCATTTTTCCTTCAGGTGTCCGTTTTTCCCGGTCTACCTTGTTAGTTTTGTTATTTAAAATACGACGATCAATTTTCGTGCACCAATTTTTAAAAAAATTATATCCAAATATTAATTGTCTGCTCGAATCGAGGAACTAAACAACGTTTTTGCCGAACAAAATAAAATATTCCTTTTACTTGCTGAATAACAATTTTTCGTCCATGCCTATTCCGCAAGAAATCCGCTATTACACTTATCGCAATTAATCCGGGCATTATCCCAAAGCGCCTTCGGTCTAGAAAAGTCACAATCACCTCTCAAAGATCCCTAATTAGATAAACCTGTCTCGGGCTTGTTGCCCCAAGGTGGTCGTCCTCTCTCTCCAAACACCGTCGGCGCGTCCCTCTCCCAAAAGTCAAGCGCTCCGCAGCTCGGGCAAAACAGCTCTCGAGGCGTGTCGCCGAGTCGGCCCCGCAGCTCTCGGCACTTGTTTCGAGGGACCTGCCCTTGCCGGGGCCCGAAAACTGGAAAACCCCGAAGGAAAGCGGGCCTGGTGTCGCATTCAGAACCCGCTGGTGGCCATAATTGCCGGGGAAAGTCCCGCCCGTCCGCCGGGGAAATTACGGCGGAGATGGTGGCCAGTTGCTGGTGACCGGGCTGGTGGCTGAATAGCACGTTTAATAGATTAAGAGGGGCCCCGGATGAGCACTTTGTCAACACCTCGTCATGAACCACTGGTGGTCGTCACGTTCGCAAGACGTGCTCGTTGCATTTATTGCTCGGGGGGATGAGGATTTGAGCGGGAAAGTCCTGCGTTTTCCGGAGGCGTGAAGAATGCAGCTTTTACAAACAAACTCCCTGTCGGGACAATGGCCGATTGAAGTGATTGTAAAGCAATTTCATTTATCGTTTTCGGGATTTCTATTGGACAGTGCCATTTTGTGTTATATTTTTCCCCGGTATTTTACGACCTACTTAATTCTACATTTTATACAGATGCATATTATTTTAAAAATTTTTAGATTAAAAATTTTTTAAAGAAAGAATTGAATCGCAGTTCGTTTTAAATTAAGATAAACGCACTTTTAAACCCTTTAATTTGAATAAGCAGTTCTCAATAATGTTACTAAATTATTCTCCTTTTATTAAGCACCATTTCTGCCCGTACAAATATGCAGCGGAGTATAAATCTGCCAAGGGTTTTTCAGCAAAGTGAATAAGTATTCAATCACTTACCCTCTCCCGCAACATATTCATTCATTACAAAGTACACATTAATTTCACAAGTCTCACACCAAAGACTCAGCACCGAGTCCCCCCGCGGCAACAGTACATTTCTTCCCGCGGCAAAAAGCCGGCTCCTAAACAAAACCTCTCGCGCGGGGCATTAACGATTACGACGTTCCTCCGCGGGCGGGTGGAAAAAAAAGCCCCGCGCGCGGACGATAATAGGCGAGCCGTATTTTTGCGGCGACGAAATCGTAGGAAGTTATTTAGCTAATATCACCCGCGGCGCGAAAATGACTGTAAAGCGCGATTTTTCACCGACCGCACCGCTCGTTTCTCATGTCTCCTTAATACTTCATTATTCATCATTCAGCGTGCTTTACGAGCCTGTTACGTGCCCGGCGCTCGCCGAGCGGGCAGTCGTTGCGTTTATATGCCTGTGTCGCTGCGGCCGGGGCCTTTTTATAAGGCGAATTACATACTCGGGAACTCCGCAACGAGGCGGACGGACGCCGTCGGAGGCCGGAAAGCGCGCGAGGCAGCCTCTGCTTTCGGCAAGGCGGGAGCCGCGAAGTCGGCGAGCTGCAGCTCTTCCTCTTTTTATTCCCGCGCGAGCGGAGGGAAGCTCGTCAGAGAGGCTCTATGCTTGATTATTCAATTTCTCTCGGCTGGCTACTTTCTGCTATTAGAGACACGCGCGTTAGTTGCACCTTTGATTGAATCCCGTATCAGTAATGACGTTTTTCTCCTGCCCTCTTGCATTATAAGCAATAACGACTTTTTTCATCTGCATAATTACTCGCGCGAATATTACGTTTCAACGTTGGAGGAGTCAAAGTTTGCAGGAAAAAATAGTCGTGTGCGTCAATTATTTAAATTAATTATTTAAATTAATTTTGAAATTGATTCTCGAAAACTTTTGAAAAGCCCCCTGCTTCAATCTTCCCAAAGCGAAACGGTATATAACTTCAATCTTCCCAAAGCGAAACGGTACATAACTTCAATCTCGCGAGCGAACAACGGGCTTAAAAAGAACTGGATTACAAAACGACTTCCTCCGCCGAGAGGATATCCTAAAAAAGTTGGCAGAGACCGCCAGCAGCCATCGGCGCCAGGAGAGTTCGGCCCGGAGAGCAGTCCTAAGCCGTCCTCGCTCTCGAGAGGTACAATTTAATTTAATCGAGCGGCCCTCTCGTGTGACCCGCGCCGGGGTCAATCGTATGCTAATTGCCGGCCAAAACACAAATGAGAATGGCTCGGAGAGCTGGAAAGAAAGAAAGAAAACGGACGGCGCGGACCTGCCGGGGGACGATCCTGCGCGGCCAGGTGAGCGTGTATATATATATACGTGTGTGTATAGGCGACGGGGGTCTTTGAACCGCGTCGCCGTCGTCGCCGTAATGCTCCGCTGTCGGTGAATTGTTCTGCATAAATTGATGATGCATGAATGCGCGCCGAGAGAGAGAGAGAGAGAGAGGGAGAGAGGAGGGAGAAGCGAACGCATCGAGAGAGCCCGGAGCCGAGAGAGACGAAGACGAATCGGCCCCTCGGCGCAAAGAGCGGACACCGAGAGAGCAGCGCGCGAGAGAGAGAGAGAGTGAGAGACGTTAATTATCGAGGGTAACTGCGCTTGATGTCCCGGCCTTCTAAGCGGGCAGGTTGGGACCTTTTTTTTTTCACCGGGCAAGTGCTTGTTGATTAGGACGATAAGAGGCTGGAGCTTTTAAGAGTTCAATCGGTTTTACAGTTCCTTTTTTTGTAGGGGGCTGAACGAAAGCTCTTGGAGGCCTTTTTCTACTTTTCCATTGCGAATAATCTTTGTTTAAATCTAGCTTTTTATTTATCACCTTGTTTCTAAATCTGCAAAATAATTTTTTTTATTAATTTCATCTTTGTTATTTAGATCTTTCACTGCTTGTTTAACTTTTGCGAGTAGAGAAATAATAATAAATTCTATTGGCCAAAGGTGTTTATAAAGGTTAATGAAACGTTTTCGTTATGCACGTAGTGCCACTTTATTTAGAACGTCTTGGGTGAAGAATTACTAGAAGCGATACTGAATTGCAGATGAAGCTCAAAGAAACTTGAAGAAAAATCGGTAAACTTGGCAGTACTATTCGCCTGCATGTTAAATAAATAAACAGTTAAATAAATGGAAAGCCTATAAATGTAACTGAAATCAGCTGTGATAAGTTCTTCATTCTGTCACGTAAAACGATTTCAAAACAGCTATATTTAAACACATTTTTTATTGAAAATAATTTACGTTTTCTCTACATACGAACCTATTAAAAAAAATTATTATTTCAGCAGTCATATTATCATAAATTATCAGCACCAAATAATCGTTCTCTGCCCTCCCCGCGCCGCGGGGTGTTTATTGTGCAACGTTTTCCATTTTAAAAGGATTTAACGCTCGCCGCCGGTCAGGCAAAACATAAAAAAATAAATAAAAAAACAAGCCACTCTCTCTCTCTCTCTCTCTCTCTCTCTCTCTCTCTCTCTCTCTCTCTCTCTACCCGCAATGGCACATGCCTTCACCCCCCGGCGTCATCGCGGCGCATCCCCCAGGCAGGCTTACATCCACGGGCCTCGCCTTCCTATCTGGCCGCAGGCGCGCACATGTGCCCGGGGGCTCATTAATGCAGGTGCAGGCACTACGCTCGAGCGACACTTCCAGCGCGTGCGCAAAAGCGAAGGAGAGAGAAAGAGGGCCATGTGTGGCGCAGGTCGCCCCGGCAGGTAAGTAAAGGCCAACATGTGACGCGCAGGGATTGCGTCCGGGGCACGTAGCGGCGAAAACACATGTTGAACACTCGCCGGGCCCGGGCGGCCGACCGACGACTCGTAAAACGCCGAGCGATTCCCTCTGCCTTCCTTTATGGCGCGGGGCCCTCGGGGAAAGCGCGACGCTTTTTGCGAGGGCCGGGGAAGGGTGCACCTTTTTCTTGCGCGGGAGGTTGCTTTGACCTTTGCTGGATGCTGCTGCTGCTGCCGCTGCTGCATGCAACGTGTTTTACGTTAGGTGGACAAAGCGTTTAGGAAGTTACGTTTTTTGACGCCTCGCCTGTGCTGAGTTTTGAATGAAAATGTGAGTTAGGGATTTTTGTTTAGCAAGTTTTGAAAGACTTGGACGTACTTGTGATTTATTTAGAAACAATATTGATTTTCAAAGCATTCTAAGACGCTTTCAACTGATTTTCCAATCATTTTACAATGAAACCTACACTCTTCCATCAAGAGCATCAGATCTTTACTCCACAATGATGAAATTTTTAATGCGTTAAAAAATTGAGCATATAATAATTACCCGTTACAATGTATTTCAAACCACTTACTCAAGCACGTAGACCGCGAAAAATTCAAAAGCAAATACCCCACATCTCGCTTTAAAGGAAATTAAACTCCTACAATTGTTACTCGGATTTCATAAATCCGCTCGCTCCCCGACGTCCGCGAAGCCAAACAAACCCGAGGGCAGCCGCTACAATGTTTCATACGCCGAGTGCGCGAATCTCCGTCGCGTGCGCCCCCTCGCCGGCCCGGGCAATCGTATTTTCCTTCTCGTTATTTCTCGGCGGCGGTTCGCGGAATGCTCGCGCAGCCGCTTTTATATACGCCCGCAGTCGTCATCGTCGCGCGCGTGAGATCATCTCCGGAGCGAGAGAGAGAGAGAGGGAGGGAGATTTCGCCGAGCGCGGCCGGCTCCTTATCGCCTAACAAGCGCGACATTATTGTTTTGCAACATAAAGATATCGAATTTAAGAGCGGCAGGGGCGAGATACCTGAAAGTCGCGCCAAGCCAGCAGGTTGAAGCCGAGGGAAATTCGACGGAGGCCGCGGGCAAGTTTTCTTCGAGCTTAAGTGTTTCTCGAATAAGAAGGCACTTTCAGTGCTCAGGGTGCTTTTAGTTGAGTTTGAAAGCGAGCTTCGTCTACCTTTACAGAAAACTGTGCTCATTGAGTAGAAATCTTACTCACCAATGTACAGAGAAAGTTTACCGTAAAAGTGTTCTCTTCAAATTCATCGATTACGATTCGTCGAAATTCATCGAATTTCGATAAACTTCCGTTCTCCCCCGGCTGAAAACTCGGCGCGCGCCCCGACGACGCTCGCCTCCCTATCGGCGACATTCCTAATTGCGACACCTCCTCTATCGTTTCCGCCGCGACCCCTACATCGGCCGGCCATACACTTTGCAACGTATCGTCGCGCTGCAGCGCGTATAAAGACGTAGTTTAGAGCCAAGCACAATGAGCATTAGGAGGAGGCGCGCCGGAGCTATTAAGATATTTGAATAATATTGGACGCGAGGTGTATAGCCAGCAGAGTGTAGGTGTCGATAAAGAGAGAGAGAGAGAGAGAGAGCGAGAGAGGGAGAAAGAGGTTTTACGGCTGGCTCGCGCGATAAAACCTTCGCAGGCGTTTTACGCGAGAGCTGCGGTTCGAGAGAGAGAGAGAGAGAGAGAGAGAGAGAGAGGATGGCCGGTCGTTTCGGGATGAATCGATAAGTCAATGGATTTTTTTAATGGCTTGGAATTTCTTCTCGAGGTGCTTCAAGTTGGCAACAAAAATTGCTTCGGAGGTTTTCGTAATTGTGTCGGCGAATGATTTTTAATGCTTTGGAAGTGTAAAAATTTAATACATCTATATAGTTTTGAATATCTTCGGAATCGAATTGTTTAGCAAAAGTTTCCGAGACAAAGTGTAATAAGCAGTGAGAAAAGTATTATGCACACCTTCAATTATTAAATATAATAAGATATTGTCGAAGGTTTTATTGAAAAAATTACTTTATTTTCTCTACCATTCGATATATAAATTTAGCTTCTTACAAATTTCTGAATTAATACTAAAGGAAATGATGAAATAATCATTGAATTGTACTTTTATTATCGACGCAACATAATACCTTATTAAACGCACATTGTAGTAATTCAAATTTTTAAAGATCGAAAATTAAGATTCAAATAAAAGACAAAAGTCAAAGCGCAATAAACGTTAAAAGTTTTCTTCACAGTTTAACACACTTCGCTAAAAAAAGGAAAAAAAAGCCCGCGCAAAGCACAAAGTTCCCGGAGCCTTAAACACTTCTAAAAATATTATCCAATAGCCGCTCGGTCTGAAAATTACCCTTATAGACCGACATTGGCACTCGGGCAAATCGCTCGCGCAAAATTACATGCTATTATGCGATCGGGGGGCGTCGCAGAACGCTCTCGGCGCGACAACCGCGCTTGTGTTGTGCGCGCGCGCGCGCGCACTTTTTCCTCCGCGCGCGCGAAAAATATTTATCGCGAGGCCCGCGCGTCTGAAATATTATCCGGGAATTAAAGAGCCATAAATCTGCGTTTGAAAATGTGGGCATGTTTGTTTGCGGCTCTGCGGAGGTTTCTTTAATTAAGCGAGAGGGATACATATATTTTTCGGGATTGCGCGCGAAAGTTCCGCGGCTTTCGAAAAATTGAAAGGTCTTAGCGAGTAAATTAGGTAATTTATACGCGTTTGATTTGGTGAGAAAGTCAGCCTCATTGTGAGTTCGTTGGGCGAGATTTATGGGGACCAAGGGGAGCGCATTACGAGTCGTTGACGAAATGAATTACTTACTTATCCTTTAAAGTTTAATAAATATTTGTTGAGGCGGAAGAATCTACATTTAAAGAGCTGCTCGCGAAACTTAGCTTCAAGCAAAAAACTCAGTGAACTCCATCTATTTTATACTCTAGTTTACTAACCTTATAAAACCTCTCGACTTCCCGCTCGCCTGAAAAGCCCGTAAAATATTCATGCAAAGCTCGCTTTCCCATTTATTAGCATTTAGCGAAAATCATCATAAATCGGCCATCCCCCGTTAAAAAGGCAGAGCCTCTCTCTCTCTTTCTCTCTCTCTCTCTCTCTCTCTCTCCGTTGCACAATGGTGCAGAAAAGCGCTTGGCGACAACGACGCAATCTATTCTCTAAAACTGCTGAAAAATCGCTCCGGAAACGTATCGGTTACGGGCGCGCATGTCGCCAGGCGAAATCCTCCGCTGGATCGGATTTCTGGAAACGATCCGCGCCGCCGAGGAGAAAGTAGAGACGTCGACGCCTCGGCACCCACACGCTCGAATTCAGCGCGGCGATTATATCCGACGATGCAGCGCACGATTCATCGATCCGAGAGAGATGGCCGCGTGACGCAACGCGAGGAGCGCGGCTTATATGCTTTTTTTTTTCGTGCGAGCTGCATAGGCGACGCTCCTCTCTTATCGGGCGCCTCCCATCGCGCGTCGGTGCATCCAATACATTTGTATAGGCGCATTATTTAAATCGAGATCGCCATCGCCGAAGCGCTCGATTATTTTTCGGAAACGCGAGGGAGTCGAAGACGGCAAGTTATTGAAAGAAAAATCTAATTATTTTAAATTCACCATTCTGGGATCTTTATTGCTAATCTAAGGATAATCTACGGGAGATCGTGGCTTTCAAAGGTACTTTGAAGTTCTGGAATTCCCAAAACTTTTCACTTGCCTAATCTTACAGAATGCGAGAGTACACATGAACCGGAGGAGAATGACAAGCGGATTTTAGCGATTGCAAGGATGAAGATGAGATATACGTAACACACTAATCCGTTGGGTTTCCCAAGTTTCAATGCAGCGAGACAAACAAAACCAACATTTTGCGAACACAGTTTGTCTATAGTAAAATTGATAAATTCTTGTCTTTTAACAACGCGATAAGACGATCTAAAATATGCGCAAGCAATTAGTTGACTAAACTCCGACAATGATTTCGCATTATTGCACCGATAGCATCGTAAACTCTCGGCGCAACGCTTCGCGGCGAGTGGTAAAAAGTGACGAAAATCATGCATGCAGGCATTTCCGAGCGCGTCAGTATTTCTACGACTGCTCGGAACGAGCTCGGCGAGCGAACCCTCTTTAAACGTCCGGCAACAAAAAGTGATTTCGTCGTCTTAGCCCTCCGCTTTCGCTCTCGCTGGCCCTCGACCTTACAAATCCTTTCTAACGCCGCGCACGGCACTTTCGATGCCTCCTTTCAAGGAAATTTCGACGCATGTGCGGCATCCCCCCCTCTCCCCCTCCCTCGCTCACCCGGACGTTTTTTCGCGCGATCGCATACTCGCACCGCCGTAAATCTCCGCGTGTAAATCACCTGTCAGTGGAAAAAGAGCGCCGAGAATGCCAAGCACGTGATGACAGAGGCGAGCGGACGCGAGGCCAGAACCTCCCCCCTCCCCCCGCGCACGTGCTATCAATGTGCCGGAGCCGATCTTTCCTTTTTTTTTGCGAGCTTACCTGCAGCCACTGCCGGGAATGAGCTCTGATAGCCCCAGCGGCATGTGTCGGCCAGGAGCTGCGACCTGGCCGTGTGAATTTGGCGGCGCGCGGCAAGTGGTCCAGCGGTGTATATTGTCCGCTGATTTGACTCGGCGCTTTGTTGGGCCAAGCATGGGCTACACATGTTTCGGTCGATCGTGAGAAAAGCGAAAAGCAAGCTACTGCACAAACTGAATTTCGACAGTTTTCTCTTGTTTTCGGCACAATGGAAAGTTTGTTCCGCGTCATTTTTTTTTTTTTTCTTCGTTCACGCTCAAGTGCTTTTCTACCTCTTTAAAATTAAAATGAATTAGAAATTATCATTGATTTCGAGTACACAAGAGCTTATGAACCATTGGAGTTTGCTTTTTGAAAATTATTTCTTTTAAATATTTTCAGATCATAAAAGGTAACTTTGTAATCATCATTTACGTAATCAGATGATAGTTAAGTATGTTAAGAATCTTTTTTTAAGAGTTCTTTATCTTGGTTTACAACTACCTTCAGCCAAAGTTTCGATATTATTATTATAGTATATTCTTCAATGCTGTGTACAGACTAAAAATAGAAACGTTAATATTACTTAGACAACACAAGATATTTCTCGCAAGACAAAAGCCGCGAGAGATACGTAAATCAGAAAAACATCTTTAAGACGGGAAACGAAGTTGTAAATAGTACTCTCCAGAACATGAATTAGCATTTTAGAACTATGTAATGAGATTGCACATTATGGATTACGCGGAAACAATATGTAATCTAATCAACGCAAATAAGTTTTCTGTGATTAATAGCATCATCAATAAACTTAATAAACCCCTAGCATTGACTCTTGTTTTTCTACTTATCGAGTAATCTGTTGATAAGGAAAAGCTTAGTTCTTTCCTTCAGTACGGAGAAGACTACTCAGAGAGGCAGAGTTCTTTCCTTCAGTACAGAGAAGACTGCTCAGAGAGGCAGAGTTCGTTCCTTCCTTCGGCGGCGATTACAAAGTGTTAAATCGGATTGTGACCATATAAGATTTTGTACTTAGTGGATCAACTTCAAAAATTTTTGCAATTGCAAAATTCAAGTATTCAGAATGGCCGAAAATGACAGTGAAAACTTTGTATGTATTATATTTTAAAATTTTTTTACCTCTTCAAAGAGTAGCGTAATTGATTCATTTTAATTTTCAAACAGTATTCAGACAATTTTACGATAGAAAATAACGTATTAAAAGGAGAGTGTAAGCCGCTCGATTCGTTAAATGCTAGTGAAATTGGACAAACGTTTTTAAACGTACTTGACAGCAAGCCAAATTTTGTTGCACAGGTAAAAATATTGATTGAAAGCCTATTATATTTCTCAAATAATTATTTTGAAACATAGCCCAAGAACAAACAAGCTTCCTACATGCCAAGAGATTTAACATTATTTTTTACATATTTTGAAGATCGATGCAAATACCGGAAAACAATCAAGTTTTAGTGAAATCAAGGACCGCAGCGTACGATGCGCCCTTTGGTTGAGAAAACAGGGAATCGGAGTTGGTGATATTATTACTGTGTGCACGCCCAATCATTTAGATTCGTCTATTCCTGTTCTAGCATCGCTGTATAATGGTTCGATTTTTAATGGCTGGAGGCCCGACATCACACTAAGTAAGAGATAAGAGCTACTGATTCTTGTCAAATAACATCAATGATAAAATATAGAAATAGGCCTATATAAATTGTTACAAATTGCAGAAAGTATACTATAACATTATCTTTTAGGGGCGGCACAACACCTAGTCAAGCTGATTCAGCCAAAAATAATTTTTTCTTCCGAAAAAGCGGCGGCTACTATTTTAAAAGCAGCAAAACTGGAAAATATACAAACAAAAGTTGTTGTGTTCGGCAGATATCCTGGCTTACAGTCTTACGATGCAATACTCGAAGAGCAATCTGTTTTAGAAGTGAAAAACTTTTCAGCTGTAAAAATCAAGAACCCAGATAAAAGTGTTGGCGTTATTATTTTGTCATCCGGAACTACTGGATTCCCAAAGGGCGTCATACATTCTTATAGCACGGTTGCGAAAATGTTGTCGGCTTTTAAAGGCGCCTTGACCGGAATACACGTATCATTTTGGTACACAACGCTCGACTGGATTAGCTGCTACTTCCTTTCGATATCATGTATCCATTATGTTAGTACTAGAATTATGCATGATAAGTTCGATCCGGAAGAAACTTGCAAAGTCATAGAAAAGTACAAAGTATGTGAGAAATTAAACTACGGAACGAAAAGTACATTGAATTTTAATCATAAAAATTTAAATAAACATTTCAGGTTCAATTCACATTTTTTATACCAATCTTGTTGACCCATTTATTTAAATCAAAAGTATTACAAAAATATAATTTGCAATCTATGAAAACCATTTTAACGGGAGGAACTAAAATTAGTCCAATAATTTTGGAAGGGCTAAGAAATTATTTTGCAAAATACGACACATGTATAACTTTTGGATATGGTAAGAAATCTTTTTTCAGGTCCAAATAAAAAATCAATTCAATAAAATTATCAGCTTTTATCTAATTATTTAAAGGTACAACAGAAGCAGGAGGAGTCATATCTGTACCAAGAAAAAATGAAACAGATCTTTACTCAGTGGGCTACGTGAAAGCTAATAATGAAATAAAAATAGTAGATATGAATACCAAAGAAATTCTAGGGCCTAACAAGGAAGGTGAAATATGCGCGAAGACTCCTATGGTAATGTCAGGATACTACAATAATGCACAAGCCACCAAAGAGGCGATCGATGAAGAAGGTAATGTCACACTGACTAAAAAATTTGAAATAAGCTTTCGCTTCATCAAACGAATAAAAATGTTGTTTCCTTTAGGTTGGCTGCATACGGGCGATAAAGGATATTACAATGAGGACGGAAAATTGTACATCACGGATCGAGTAAAGGAAGTCATGAAATTCAGAGGCGATCACGTTTCTCCCACCGAAATTGAGGAGACACTTCTTACGCATCCAGATGTGATCGAAGCTGCAGTTGTGTCGGTTCCTCACGAAGTGGACGGGGATCGAGCGGTTGGTTTCGTCCGAGCAGTTCTGGGCTCTAAGGTAACGTTTCTCTACCTCTCGCTGGGAATTATTTTTTGAAACCGATCTTTTTGTGCAGGTGACGGAGGAAGAACTGATAAAGCTATCGGAAACTCTCGGTACGCACAAGAAACTATGGGGAGGCTGCAGGCTTTTGGACGAATTACCAAAGACTGGCAGCGGAAAAATAAACAAAGCAGAGTTAAAAGAGTTGGCAAGGGCCACTGCAGCCTGTTAGAAAAATTTACCGTATACCTACTGCATTCAAAAAAGTATTTTGTAAGAAAGAAGGTTCAATTTTATTTCATTGGTACTCTTGCTTTCGAGTAGTATGTGTCAAGCTAAAACATGTTTCTACCTCAAAAAGTTAGATTTAATAACTTTGTTAGATTTTTTATGTCATTTGTGAAAACAAAAAACAAGGCTAATAAAAACGTAAAGTTTTGTCTTATCAAGTATTCAGTTCCGATAAGAGATATGGCAGATAATTAATTTATTTTTTTTTAATTCAAGTATCTGAATATGGCAAAAACGTTTTTTTTAAAAACCATCCAATACTTTCTTTGACCCGCTGCGACATAAAACGCCGACTCTCGACAGAGCGTCAGCTCAAAAGCCATGCGAGTTTTCTCGAAAGTCAAAAGCAGTATAAGGGAAAATGTGAAAAGCGAAAAGCGGAAAAGAAAAGAAATGTGAAATAAAAGCTGGAGGAGAAGGCGAGAAGGAGAGCCGAAGCGTTGACCCGGAATGAATTTCTGCGCACTGCTCGGGCGCGCGAGAGGAGGATCCTCGGGCCGAGATAAAGGGGAGAAAGACTTAAGAGGATGATACATCAAAGATCGCTATCGGCATTATCGCGCTCGAGCGCCTAGGCCTCGCTCTCTGCAAGCGCAGGTCCTCTCGTTCCGGGGCCCAGATAGTAGGACCTGTCAGCGCCGCAGCGCGCCCCGATACGATCGCGCCTCTTAGCATAAATTTGTGTTTGACGTGCCCGCCAATTAGCATAATAAATTACGCGAAAGCTCCTGCGAGCCGGGAAAAATCGCGGGGGAAATGGAAAAGTCGCGGAGGAAATGGAAAGTGCAAGAAAGTTAACCTTCCTCCTCTTGCGATCGAGATGTTTCTTGCCGAGAGCTTGCGATCTGCGCTCGGGCTATTTTCTTAGCGAATTTTCAATTAATTGGCCAATTTGTTCTGCCTGAAATTAATTAACGATACCGATTTAGTGTAAATAAGACAAATTATTCAAAGTCCGAGATTCATAATGAATTTTAGTCGGGAAAAATTGAAATTGCATGAAAAATTTTAAGAGATCCATTGTTGCAGATATTATGTAATATTTCAATTAAAGGGGTAATGACGAAATTAGAAATCTATGAGAAGCAACTTTCGGAAATGATATAGTTTCGTAATAAATTTCTAGTGTGTTCCCCACATTGCAGAGCCATTTAAAATTATTTTTACAAGAATCAGCAATTTACGCCGATTAATTTGCAAAATAATCATTAATAATCCCGCGGCCTTTTTTCCCGAACGCGCTTTATAAGACTTTAATTAACAACCCCGATATATCAACGATATTATCCCACTTTAATTTAATCTCCCAAATTAATAACGCCCGCGAAACAAGCGATTTCCAAACTTACGCAACGCCGCGGCCCGCCGAGCGAACGAAAGCATTGTTCCGCCGAAAGCTCGACTCCCCCCGTGGCTCCGAGCGCCAATAACCGCATCAATCAGCCCCTCTGGAATTATCGAGAATCGCGGCGCAACGGTGCGATAATATCACGCAAGGTGCGCGAGAGAGCTCGAAAAAGGAGGCCCGCGCGCGTCACGAGTGGAAAGCGTTATACGTGCCCGCGCCTCGACGTGTGTCATTAGCGGTAATGGCAGTGCGGAGGAATTACCTGGGAAAGCAGGTGACGCGAAATCGACTCGGGAAGGCATCGCATCATTGTTTGCGTCGGCGGCAGGGGTGGCGGGGGGGCGCCGCATTCCCGCGGTCGCGGCAGGTGGTCGCGGCGCGACCGCAGAGTCGAGCTTTTAACCCCGAGCCGTTGTGCACTGGCGGCCCGAGAGAGAAAAAAAAACGAACAAATACACTCGAAGCCGTTTGCTTACGAGCGATAACTGGACGATTTGCGCGGTGGCCCTTTTTTGTCAGGCCGTTGTGAGAACCTTTGTATGGGAAATGTCGGGCGAAGTATTGTGAAAGGCTTTTTGGAGCGCTGTGACTTGGGTTCTTAAAACTTTGAAAACTTGGTGTGAATTCTCGCGATTGCCGATTGCATTTGAAAAAAGCGTAAAGAAAGCCTTCGAAGTCCATTTAAAATTCAAAACAGCTAACGTAATAGCGACGCACAGACTCGACAATAAAGCAGTGATAAAAGCAACATTTTATTCGTCGGTAAATCAGCTTCAGTCCCTAAAGCCCACCCCATTCACTTTCGGACTTTTACACTCGGCATTTTCCGAATCGCAAAAAATGTCCAGCGGCGGGCCGCAGGAAGAAAAAGAGAAAAAAATACGTTTCGGCCCCGCTAATCGAATATATACGAGCTCCGCTCGAACTCTCGGCGACGCTCGCAAGTGCCTTCCCCGACACCTAAAAGAGCACAATGAGCCTCCTAATCTGTCCCGGACGTTGATTGATTTACATCAGCGACACTATTTCGCCGGGGAAATAAGATCGGAGCTTAGAGAGCCGAGGAGAGGAGCAGTGCAAAAACGAAATCGGCCGATAAATCACCGCGAGGCGCGCGTTACGAGGGTGAGGGAAGCGGAAAGAGCCGAGCGCGCGAGTTGTCGTTAAACGTCGCGCGAGCAACCGCAGAGGGTCTGGTTAATTTTTATTAGGCATAAATTTGCCAAAATATTCGAGCCTGACGTGGATGGCTTGTAACTCTCTCTCTCTCTCTCTCTCTCTCTCTCTCCCTCCCTCCCTCTTTCTCCCTCGCGCACCGTCTCGCGCTCTCTACG
>JAWWEM010000054.1:11927166-11969144 GCA_035582935.1 Ormyrus thymus | reverse complement strand
TGAAAAGTGTATATCGGCGCCTCTTGCATGAGCTATTTGTAAAGGCTTATGAATGAGAAAAAGCAAAGAAAACGCTCCCTCTCTCTCTCTCTCTCTCCCGCCTGGGCAGCTCTCTCGTTTTTTCTGTAAGGTGTATATACCAGTTGTAAAGAGCCAGCTTCGCCCGAGGCAGCGGCTGATCTGCATCGGTGGTGATTTACCGATCCGCGCGTGTATATAAAACACGAGGAATCGTGATCGGCCTTTAGGGCAGAAGCGCGCAGTCGTCCGGAATAGATGCACCAGGCCCATCTCTTTCATTAAAATTCTCAATGGCGGAATTTCCCAGGCCCGGAGTCCGGAGTCCGGCCACTTGCTACCATCCGCGCAGCGGAGAGGAGGCTTATTATGAGCGCTTTCTGCGCTCCTCTACGACATCGATGATGATAAAGAGCTGCGGGACGATTTTCGGCTTGTTAGGGATGCCTCGTTACGATAATTGAAACAGATTGCGCGCATTCTTTGAGAAGATTCTTCGGCGAGCTGGAATGTGTGCTTGGGCGATTTTTCGAGAAAAATCTTTACGGCTTCGGCTAAATCTTTAGCAAATAAGACTGTATTATCTCGGTAATCGAAGACTCTGGTTTCTTCGCAGTGCCATTGTTCAGAATAAAGTGTTAACGAATGTACAATTATCTGCAGTTTCAAATACCGGTTGCAACAAAAATAATTATTGCTCAATTCTGTATATGCTTCCACATTTATTTATCTTTATTTATCAGTTAAATAATTCAGCAGCACCTAATAAAATAATTTTATACTTGCTTTAATAAAGGATACTTTATCAGTTCCCCGGCAATTTATTCGCCGAGGAAACGCAACCAGCGAATTCAAATGATTTTCGAGAACTCGAACGCGCATAAATAACAATGCAAACATCTTCCTCTCCTTTTTAATCCCAGAAGTATCAGCGCCCACTGCGCGAGACGCATAATTTCGCGATTTTAATTTCGGCGAATTAATCGCGCGAAAAATTCACTTAAGAGAGTTATGCAATTACAGCTTCAGTCTTATTTCGATGAAAGACGGGACTTTTGTTGCCAGGGGTCTTGCGAGGAGTCATTCGTTACTTGTCTTAATTCTGCGAAATTGCAAATTTAAACTAATCAACATAAATACGTGCTTTTTGATTAATTGCGCTACAGGCAGTCTTTGAACAAACGGAAGTGTAAACTTTTGTTTTTTTCTTATCGATGACCTTGTTGATAACTGCTCAGAGGGGCATAAAAAGAGTCTGTTCGGTTGAGAAAACTGGGAATAGGAGTTGGTGATACTATTACCGTTCCAGCATCGTTGTACAAAGGTGAGCTAAAAATGTGGATATTCCTAAATATTTCTTTAGCAAAGCATTTTCAGAAAAAAAGTTGTATACCAAAGTTTCCGGATTTCAATCAAGGACTTCAGGTATAACCTCGAAATTGACTTTGAAATTGAATTTCGGGGACATTATTAGAAGCTTAACCTGGTTTTTTTAAATAGGAATCTCTATTTTGGCGGCGGTTAAGTACTGGCAGCGAAAAAATAAATGATGCATAGTTGAAACAGCTGACAAAGGCTACTGCGACTTATTAGAAAAATTTATCTACCTATTGTATTTAAAAAAATATTTTGTAAGAAAAATGTTCAATTGTAGGCTAAGTATAATTATAAAGACGGCAATATCTCAGAGACCTTTAAATTTACAATCAACATTCCCGTACATTGCGTATTCCGGAAAGCGCAACAATGAACGCATAACTCTTGCGGCAAAAATGAAAAAGTGCCCTCTCGCGCAGCTTGAAATTAATCCGTGCAACTTTCACTACCGAAAAATCGCTAATTACAATTAGCCACTTGAAGAAAAACGCATTTCGCCGTCGTGTCGGCCATAATTTTCGAGGACCACCTCGGCCATGCCCGCCGGTAATTCATTTCTGCGCGGGGATCTTACCCTTTCGCGAGAGGAGGGGGAGGGGGGGGACTTGTCGGGCCTTATCGCCCGACGACTCGCGCATAATCGCGCGGAGCCAATTTCCGTGACGTACTTTCGCCTTGTGCGACCTGATTTCGGTGGGATGTGGGGATTACGCCTTTCTTTGATTTTAAGAGTGAATTATTGGGTGCTTCATCGATAGTTGTAAGATGAGTGTTTTTGAGATATTTTGTGATAATACAGTTTTACGATGACATTTAAGGATTATTTTATATTTAAAGTGTTTAAAATTATGTCTAGTTGTCTACTTTAAAAGGTGGTTATGAAGATATTTTATGTAATGTTTAGTTTATAACGTTGTCCACTACATAGTGATGAAAATTATATTATAAAAGACCTACGAATTTTTATCAATTTATCACGAATATTTACTATTTTTATTTCCGATTATAATATAAGATTCATTTGCATGTTTAATTAATTATTCCGTAAATTAACAAGTGCGTTATCGATTAAAAAATTCCTGTTCCTCGAGCTTTATACTCGCGTTACAAGTCACTTGATATATTATCTTGAACTTCATTAAATCTTCAAGATTTCGAAGTTTTTTAATTAATTTTCCGATTAAAACCCTGCATTAAAATAAGACATTAATCCAATTAACGCATTTACTAACCCCAAAATAAAAGCAGACTTCAAAGCCCAAAAAGAGAAATGCAAATCTCTCGCGCGAAGCATGCCGAAATTCAGAGGGAGCGGGAGCTTCTGTCTCTCATACCTCCATCCGAGAGTATAACCGTACAGCCAGGCAACGGGCGGCGAAAAGGAAAAAAAGCCGAGAAAGAAAAAGATCCCTTGGATTTGGTCGGCGCAGCATCGCTCGCGGGCCGATTAACATGTGTTTAGTTACGAGATGAGAAGCGCGATTTTCGTATTCCTCTCATTAACATTGTGCCGGTATGCGAGAATACACATGCTCGCGTAGATAATACTCGCCCTCTCTCTCTCTCTCTCTCTCTCATACGCCAGAATCCTCGTGAATTATTGAAACGCACGAGTGTCTCGACGGAGAGAGGAGCCTCCTCTCCGTCTCTCTCTTTCTCTCTCTCTCTCCCTCCCTCTCGCTCCGCGCGCAGTTTGCTCGATCGTATCTCACGAGGCACGAATTCGTTTCGGTTCGTTCAGTTACCCCCCCGACTGAAAGAAGTCAACGAGGCGCCTATTTACAATTGCTATTCGCGTGCGTTTTCCGAGTACACGTGAATGACTTCTGTCGTTATGTCTTTGTGCAGCTGCTACTTTAATCGTATAAACGGGAAGTCGGTTAGAAGGTTGAAGTATTTATTTTTGTTGCAAGAAAAATCTGTCGTGTTCTACAAATTGACCTGATTGCGGCCGTGAACGTGCAATTTTTTCATTAAGCACCGAGGTTCAAGAACGATATTCGACCGCTCCCTCTCCATTATGTCATCACTTTAGGACCCTGCAATTTTCGTTCCATTACGTCTTCCTTAACGCCGCTTCGTCCCGAATCGCCATTAAAATTAGCATAACTCGCGCGCCGGCCGCAGAGGTGCACGAGAAAGGTTCCATTGAAAAGGACGGGCCCCAATTTCCGATAACCGCGCAAATCGCCCTCGAAAAAAGGGCCCGCATATACGTAATGTACCTCCTCGAAAATACATCCCTCCTCTCGCGGAGGTGCAAAACAATTCATTACGCCGCGGTGGCCCTTGACCCGGAAGGCGCGAGCCGCTCATTATCGCGGCGGCTTTGATGGTCCCAAAATGAATTCCGCGGCGTAATGAAGCCCGAAAATGCCCCCGGGCGCCCGCCGTGGAGGCAGGCGGGCCGCCTCTCTTTGCCGCGAAAGTGGAGATAAACGCGAGCGCGCCGCGCGGCTGGAGATACGCTTAATGATGGGATGTCAGGGGCCGGCCGAGCCGAGAGCATTTTTTATTGGATATTTCAATTATGACGCGCGCGAGCCGGAGATAATGCGGAGAGGAGGTGCCCGGGCCCTTCCCGCGCGGGCTGCCCTTCCTTTTGTTCCTCCTTACGCGCTTTAATGTTTTACTTTAAAAGGCGGAAGATAAGCAGGTATTAGTGATTTTCAATTACAGAGTACGAATACGTACCGGCGGTATTTAATTTTTACCCGTTTTATACGTTATTTTACAAATTGGCTTGAGGTGTATGTAAATTAGCGTAAACAATATTATTACGCGAATTCTTGGCACGTGAGATATCAAATTTATACAAATTTTATCGAGAAGCCATTACTGAATTTCCTATTTTGTTATTTTAACTCTTTCAAAATTTTAACGATGCGTTTATTACTCATTTATTAAAATCGCGAAATAGCCTGTTAACCTATTGACACGGCTGAGAAGAATCTATGACGCTTCTCATGAATTCGGTCATTGGAAAAAGAACTTGGATTCTTAAATAAAATAGAACTCAAAATTAGTTTATAACGATCACTATGTTCAAAGTAATAAATTTGTATAAGAAACCTATTGTCCCTCTTTCCGAATCTCGTCCACTATATAGACACACTCACTAAATCATCCAAAACGCCAGCTAAAATCTAAATGCATAATTATTTACGTGACATCCTTTCGATGAGCCTCGGATTATTAATTTGTCTAGACGTAAACATGTAAAATAAGAGCGTGCGATAACAAGTGCGCGATTTCTATTCGTCGCAGAATTCAAAATAATTATTTTCAAAGAGCAATTATTAACTTGCAACGCAAAAATTAATAAGCGCACACAGGAACATTGAAGTTTGAAAAACTGAACCGTTAAAGCGCAATAAAACGATCGGAACAAAAATCTTCGAGGCGCGGGCGCGAAAAAAAAGTCTCGTCTCCAAAAAGTATCCGAAAGCGTAACCGAAACGATCTTCCGCAGCCGCCCTTGACTCGCGCCTCGCCGCTCGGGGCGCAATTACCTACTCCCCGAAGCTCAGCTCGGCAGATCGAAATCGCTCGGAATCGCAGAGTCTCTCTCGACGCGTCGGAAAAGGAGGAGCAGGCGTGAGTCTTTGCTCCTCTTCCACCGCGATTCTCCTCGCTTTTGTGCTGCCGCTGCCGCGGCCGCTCGAATCGATAACGGTACCGACTCTTAAAAGCCGCGTTATTCGCGTCAAATGAAATCCCCCGTGACCCTTCGTCGTCCTTTATTATCCTCCGGGGCTGTCGCCCGCCTTTTTTTTTTTTTCTTCCAAGGGATTAATTAAAAGCTCGGGGATAATTCGATAATATAAATGATAATGCCGGCTTTGTTTTTTCGCCCGACGACGACGACGACGAGTCGAGCGCCATTACAATTGCTAATTCCCGCTGCGGTCGCAGTAAAGCCTTCGCCCGTCGTAAAAGCCGAGGCGAGGGCGCGCGAGAGCGGTCGATCGTTCCTTTTTTTCGAGCGCGCCGCCGCCGCCGCCGCCGCGCAGAAGTGCGAAGGTGGGTAAAGGAACGCGCGCCTCGAGCACCGGACCCTATATACGCGATTTCTGGGTCAGTCGTGTGCGCGGCTCTCCTCTGCTGTTCTCCTGCGCGTCTCTCGATCCTCCTCTTCTTATTCTTGTTGGACCGCTGATGGATCGCGACACCGAGATGAGCTCGCCCGGATGTTATTGTCTTTGCGGAGATAAGAAGGCGACGCGGGGAGCTGCTTTTATTTTCAGGTGTGTCGGGTACATTTGTAATTTGACAAGGTTTTTGTAATTTAAACGCTTGGATTGGAGGAAAAGTTCAAGTTGGGGGCCTCGAGGTCTTCTAAATCAAAAAACAAATTTCAGCCAAGTAATATAAGTCGCTCGGTATCCTTGAATATTTATTTATAAAAATGAATAACGCGACAATAGCCACTATTCTGAAGGGTGAACCGAAATTTGCAACCAGCGCCGTCGGCTAATTGTGCCGCGTTTTACAGCGAATTTAAGAACTGGCTAACTGTAAAGGAATTTTTATTCGCCTTTAAAAGCGCGCGCTCGCCCGGGCGTGCACGCATGCATTAAAGGCGCGGGAGTACTCGTGCTCGGCTCTGTCCTTTTCGCGAATTTCCGGGTCAGCTTTGCGCTGATGGATTGGGACAAGCGATCCGCGCGCAGGCGCACTCGCAAAGGAGCGCGAGCTCTCCCGGGCGACGCGCGCGCCCGCGCTTGTATTCGTCCTCATTTTTCAATGGAGAAGAAAAGAAGGCGCGACGCTCGAATTTGCCGTAGTTCGAGATTAATTGCGGAAGCGAGGTCGGGATTAAAAAGTGTACGCATCGAAAGTATTTTAATTCGGAATTAAGCCCGGGTAATTGTACGGCCGCGCAGTGAAAGTAAACGAAATTTATGCCCCTCCGCGAAAATCGCGTGCGCCCGTGATTAATTAATTCTTAATTTAAGTGATTGTAATCCGCGGGAAGCGGCGCTAAATCACCGAAAGATTCAATTTGAAAAGATATACCGTGTCTTCGACGTCTTCTTTCGAGAATTAATGCGCAAAGTTCGCGTAATTCCCGCGGTAAAAGCGAATTTAATAGCGGCGGCGCACTCTCGAAATAAACAATCGCCGGGGAGATCATTATGAATCATCGGCATTATCATTTTGGGCATCGTTACTGTAATGTTTATGAGCAAACAGGCCGCGGCCAAAGGACAAAAGGGGACGAGATATTATTTATTGCGAAACGGCCGAGGAGGATCTTCAAGGCCCACCTTTTATGCCGCTTTCTGTACTTATATACTTGTGAGCAATACGTTGCGTCGATATTCTGCGGTTGGTTTTACGTAACGATGTTTGGTTCGATGGTTAAAATAGCTTACTTTCGGAGCCGCAAGAGTATCTTAGGACTGTTTGAGGGTGATTATGAGTTGTTAAATATTTGACGGCGATTTCGGGACTTCGATAAAGGAATGAGCATTTGATTTTATCAAGATTTTCAAACAGGATTGAATAATGCTGTCCGAGAGTAGTAAAATTTGTTTAAAAATATATGTATTGGCATCCTTCTTGCCTCATTGCCTATTTCCAAGTATAGATGAATACTCTGATGAATAATATTTCTGTCTGAATAATCGTCTTTCCTGTTCAAAATTTAGTCACTGGCTACCGAGCTCTTGTCGTAAATTTGGTGACTAACGAAGCATCTTCTCTGTCGATGAGTTCTCAATGAATAAAGAACTCAAAATTCATTAAAGGGAATGACACGTCTAATTTCATTTACTACATTTGACGGATCCATTGATAAAGTAAAAAAATTGACTCGTCGTTAAGAATAAAAGAAACGCGACATTTGATGATTCGAAAAAGAAAAGCCACAGCTCCGCAGAAAAGCACGCGAAAAGAGCTCTACCTGCCATATCTCGGCTCGGAAAAGGTCTGGGTCCCGTCGGAGCGAAGGCAGGCACACTTAGAGGCGGCGGTCGTGGCTCATCCGGTTGCACAACCGGGGGCGTCCGATCAGGGCCCCGTCTCTCTCGCTCGTGACCGCCAACCTGTCCGATCTAAGAGGTTATGGGTGTTCGGTTCGCGGCCGCGGCAGCGGCGGCGGCACTTCCGCGAGACCGACGCCGAGGCCTTTTATTTCGCAGCCCGGCTGCAGCGCCGAGGTAACGAGCCGACGACGTGGCTTTTCCGTGCTGCGCCGCGAGGGATGGGAATCGGCGCTCGCGACGAATTCCCTCGGCGAGCCGAGATCGATTTTACGGGGTGGTATGCTAATTGCATTGTTTTGTGATTTTTAAGGGACCTTTGAGCGTAAGATTTCAACAGCAAATTTGCGTAAAGAATTAGTTTTGGAGAATTTCGGGTTATTATATGTAGTTGTTTGCATAATATTATTTTTCAAAATTAATGGCATTAATATCGTTATTGAAAGAAATGATGCGGATTTTGTAGTGACGGGAAGACGACATTTACTTGTGAAGATACAGATCGAATAAGGTTGTGCAATGCTCTTGAATGATCATTTTGTCATTTATTAACGTTATGTAAGATTTACAAGATTCTTATGCAGAGTTTTAACAGTGTGATAAAAGTTCAATGTAAACTTGAAATTATTAATTTTGTGTGATTGGCACATTGAAGGTTCATGATTTTATAATAAAGTACAGTATTTTCTTATCCTTTCCTTGGCAGAACAATTATTTAAGCACTAAAGTATTATTGAATTAAAAATACAATAATTCCAACTAAAAAATGCGTTTCGAACCAATTTTTTATAATCGCATTTTTTAATAACGTTATATAAAATTTTTCACTGGCAAGATCAAAAAGTAAAAAGTTACATCGATACAGCTAATAATCCACTTTCGTGTCACGCAATCTAATTCCCCAGACAACAAAACAAACAAAACCTGTCGCTCCTATTCTCCGCTCGGAATCAGATCTCTAAAAAAAAAAAAGCCGTCGGTCAAATCTCGCTCATAACAGCTCTCCTTTCACGCCTCGTTATCCCTCCGATTCCTCATTGAACTGCGTCCACCTTCGTCGCCTCCTTGCGCAAGCCAGCGCGCAATCTTTTGTCCCCGCGTAGGAGTCCTCTAAACCGTAATAACCGCGCAGTGCGCAGAAGTCGGCGCCTGACGAAACCGCGCGCGCGCGCGAGAGAGAGAGAGCAACGAGAGAGCCTAATTGCGTTATGCAAGTGCTCTCTCTCTCTCTCTCTCTCTTTCTCTGCGGCCATTTTTCATCGACACCGGAAGGCTCGCGATCAATCTTGTCCGTCGCGACTTTTTTCCCGTGTCATCGCGCGGTGACGCAACACGGTTTTCGTGCGACTATTTAAATATAAAATAAGTTTAAATATATAATAAGGAGGAGGGGCGAGGGGGGATCGAAAGTATGTCGGCAGGATTAATTAGTGAAGTTCAATGTTTGTAGGTTTATTATTTAACCTTCCATTAGTTATTCTTTTGTTTAAACTCTCTCGAGGGGCGGAGGGGGGGGGAGAAGAGTACATTTTTCATGGAATTCGAGCTGCATTTCAAATGGTTCACTTTGTGCATAAGCTTTGCACTCCTCTGCATGATATAATAGTTTAACGATACACAACCTAAATCAATGTATGTGCATCTGATTATATTATATTTCTGAATTTCCGTTACGGCGCATTGCCTTTGGCTTATTTATTTTATTCTTACTTACTCGCCTTAACATCTCATTAAGAAATAATATTTTAAGGTCCATAAATTACGTTTTATAAGCCGTATTTCTTAGTTTATTATTTAAATTCGTTTGAATTATCAAATAATTTAGTTAGTACATATTTTTCAAGTATATAACATTCAGCTCTACCTTTAAATTTACTTGTTATTATACACTACCTTCTGAAAATAAAGTTAAATGTTGCTTCAATAAGCTTTAAAAATAATTATCACAGCGTCTTCCACGTTCTGACTCAGAGAACTTTAACGAATATTTGTCATCTTAACATAAAAATATAATTTCAAGCTATCGAAAGACGATGTACTTTTACTCATTGCCAAGGACAACGTTACGTTTATTACATCTTTCATTCCCAATTGAAATTGCAAGCAAGTACATACAAAAGAAAGCAACCAGCGCGATCCCCAAAACCCAGATCGAAACGTCGAACAAAACGACCGAGTGAACCCATTCTAACCAGCTAATCCAGCTTGAAAAAAACTCGGCGAAAGTCCAGCCATCACTCGGTTCCAGGCTTCGGCCAATAATAACGGCACGCTCTCGGCGGCGGCGCACGTCTGCGCACTCGGCGGAGAGGCGGAGTAGGCAGGCAGGCAGGCACGCGACCGACGGCGTCGACGCGGCCGCCGCCGCCGCCGCCGCGCCAAATCGAGCCCCCCCACATGCGTCGAGTGCCCGGCCGATGCGTCAATGCGCGGCTGCGCGCCGAGCGAGCCAATCGCCACCGCAGACGGAGAAAGTCCAGGGAGCCGCGAGAAGTAGGGACTTTGACGACTTCGTTTTCCGCCGGGCGCCGTGCCGCCGCTAAGCGGAGCCTCGCGGAAACCGAGATGCGCGGCTGATTGAGCCGACGCTCGAGGATGGATCGGCGCCAGAGTTCGAGGGCGGAGAAAATGTCGCGCGAATTACGCTTGATTTATCGACGCGTCTCGGGTTCGGCGATCGACGCCGTTGCCGAACTTTCTCTCGCCGAAAGCTCAGCTCCACTTGCCTTCCTCTGCGCTTTCCTAAAATCCGTACAAAAAGCAGCCCCGTCGACTCGTCGTCCATCGGCGACGGACTCGCGGCAGGTGCCTGAATTTACGAGTCCGCGCCTCTGGCGCCATACTCGTCGCTCGGAGAATTTGATCGGCGCGTGGGCGCGCGCTCCTTCCTGCCGTGTCGCGGATTTTCGATCGCTGACTCACGCCTGGCCTTTTACGTAAAAGCGCCGCTGAGCGCGCCGTTTAATTAAGGCCCGACGAGAGCCGGGAGCGTAATGCGCGCGATTTAGGAAGTCGTTCATTGTGTTCGTCGCCGCGGTCGGAAGTCGTACGTCTGCTGAGGAGCGATCGCTTGTGTACAGGCCTCCCCTGCCCTCTTGCCTTATTCATTCGGGAATCCACTTGCGAGTCGGACGCGGCATGGTGTTCGAGTGGGTTTTGAATATTCCGCTGAATTATTTGCTCCATTATGGTGGACTCTTTCCGCTTGCTAATGCGGTGAAATTTTTACGTGATTCGGCGACTATCCAACGATCGAGATTGAATACGCGAATTTTCGTTAATGCAGAATATACAGCACGCATATGTTAACCCTTGCGAGAAACCGGTGCAAATCGTATAATCCGTCGCGAAAAAAGTGCGGCCAGCAAGCGTACGTCCCAAACGAATCGATCGAAAACCCAGCGGCGACTGTCGATAATCGGCCGCCGGTTCGGGGAAGCACCTCGGCCCCCGGCGAGGAGCGTTCACACGTGCGCGCGGACCACCTACGCTCGCGGCGGCGGCGGCGGCGGCGCGCCTCGGCTTGATGAGCGGTTGCGGGTCGTCGTCGTCGTCGTCGTCGTCGCGCTGGTGACCGTTGCCTATGTGTTTATAACGCGCGCTCGCTCGCCTTTGTTTTTTTTTTTTTTCGGACGAGTCGCCGTTCCCACGGGGAGAGCAGCCGAAACTCCGCGGCGGCGACCGCTAAGGCGCGAGTGCATAATGAGAGAGAGAGAGACGCGCCCGGCTCGGACTTCTTTTTTTTTTTGCAACCGAGGACGACGCCGAGGGAAAGTCGCTTCTTGGGAAACGGCGCGGCGACGGCCCGATCTCGTTTTCAATGGGATGAGTTTTTTTTTTTTTTTCTTCATTATGCGAGATATGTGGGGATAAAAGCAGGTGCACCGAGAGGAGGTTCTGTGCTGTACGGTACTATTGGCTGCTTTTTAAAACGGTTTCTTTAAAAATAATTCGTTTTAACATAATTAGATCTTGCTGCGGGAGAAATTAATTTTGCAGAACTGGAGTGACAATCTTAGCTGCTGAAAACACATTTCTCCTCCCGAAAAAAGGAAGCTCGAGAAAGGAAATTTCGTATCAGATCCCTTGATGCCTCGGCATCATAACTCTTTTGTCCGCGGGGCCGCCTCGACGATAAACTTTTTCAGCTTCCTGCTACCTTGTTGAATAAAGAAAGCAGCCCGAAAATCTTTTTCACCCCGCGGAACGGAAGCGATCGGCTTTTCTCCTCCCAATAGATCCCCGCGGCGCGATTCCTCTTTTCACGTCCCTCGCCGAGAAAGGAAAAGCTCTCTCTCTCTTCCTCTCCCGACGACGCCGCCGGAAACTGGTCCGCGCGCCGAAAGGGTTCGCGGGACATCTGTTGCGCTAGCTGGCTTTACCCGATCCGGGAGAAAGTCTGCCCCTCCGAGATTAATCAGAGTCGGGCATTAATGATTTTCTCTGCCGCGCGTATAAGAGGAGCGATTTGTGCGTGATGGATGCCGCCTCGTTTGTCTGCCCTGCGGAAGCCCTGCGGTACTCGGCTACTTTTTCTAAACGAACGCGATGCGAGAGCGAGAGGAAGGTTTATATAGAGACCCGGAAGGAGAGATTAAGAAAGCGGCGCATTATGCTGATGCATCGGCGAGCTGGCTTTTTAGCGTTGCGTAATTGAGATTACTGCCCGCGCATATATATGTTTTGATGTGCGCTTGGCGAGGAGAAAGATATTAGGCGCAATGGTTGATATTCCTTCCAGGTGAATTTATCCCGCCAATTAGAAATCGGACTGCTCCGATAGATAGTAATAAATTTCGAATTTCAATCATTTAACCGGAATCGAAGCAGTCGGCCGAGAGCAATTTTCTGTTTATCGCTTAGCGTCAGTACACTCTCGAGCTTGAAAATAAAAGGAGGAAAAAAACGTTTCAAGCAAAATTTCAGCCGGAGAAAAAGGAAATTTAGTGAAAACACCGCGCGCGGTGCACTTTACCGCAAGGCCATAAGTATTTACCTGCAGCGGAGAGCGAGATTCACCGGGGCACTCAAATAAATTGTCGTAATGCCCGGCGTCGCTCAAGCTTTAAAGCAAAACGTACTTAACCTCATCCACCTTGAAATTCGCGGGGATCGCGCTCTCGCTCGCTCGGGCGCAGGCGCGCCGCGTGTAACACACTTTCCCGGCGCGCGCGCGGCTCGGAGCCCCGCTAAAAGTAATCTCCCGAAGTTAGTAAAATTAAGGTAAGCCCCGCGCCAATAACGTAAACATGTCCGCTTCGGCGCGCTCCATCACTTTCGAAAAATCGGCCGCGCTCGGCTCTCTTACCGTAAATTCCCGCGGCCGAGGCAGAAGAAGAAGAGGAGGAGGAGGAGGCAGAGGAGGCGGGGAGAGTCGCTCGTTCTTTTATTTAAAGGTCGCGCCGATAAGAGGGTTGCGCGGCCTATCGGCCGATCATTAAGGTCGCCCGGTAATGGCGATTTTTACGCGGCCCGAGGTAAATTCATAGCCCGGCCAATTTAGATACAAAGTACACACTCTCGACTGATTAGCCCTCATGCGACGCGGCTCTCTGCGTTTCCTCTCCGCTCTCGGAGCTTTTACGAGGAGGCCTTTTTACGCGCCGATTGTAAATTAATTGATGCCGGTATCTAAAGCTGGCAGAATTTTACAGTCCGCCAGGGGGCCTACCTTTATCGTCGATATTTATTGATTTTTTGGCCCGGGACTTTAAGCGCCGGCGGGGGGGGGGGGGGATAAGAATTCGGTGTCGGTTATGACCTTTTAATGGCGAGATTAAAGTACTTACGCTCGATATCGTTAAATATTATATTATCCGCCGGGGAGATACAGTTTGTTTTACACGCCGAGGTATTTTATGTTATGGTCGCCGAAAATTTTCGGCTTTTTCGTTTTTCAAAATTTACTTTTACAACGCGCGGAGCGACGGGCTCGATGTCTTATTCGTATCGCGGGAGATACGTAATAAAAGGGATCTTGATCTCGAAACACCGTTAATTGTAAATTATTGTGTTTAGCAGTTAATAATTTTTTAACGGCGCGGTAAAGGAAACGTGCGTCATTCGCGCTATCGCTCCTTAAATCTTTGCTTAAAAGCTTCCCTTATATTTTTTTATCATAATTTTTAAATTGTACCTTTAATTGCAGGATCGAAAAAAAACGCCGCGCTCGAAAGAATTTATTCAAGATAGAAAATGAACTATTGTCATTGTACTTTTCATACCGAAACTCGGGGAGTTCTCGCCCAAACGATATAAACTTCTATTTATCATCCGCTCTTCTCACACAGCGTCATTCATTTCACTTAGCGAACCTGTACAATTAAGCGAGTCGAACACTCAATATTCCCGAGTGATTCTCCCCCGAGCCATTTCTCAAAAGGGGGCAGCTCCCCGACTCGCGGCCGAAAAACCGCATTCCAAAAAGAGGCGAAGTCGACAGAGGCAGCGGGAGAAGCTCGACGGCGTCGCTTTCCAATTACCTCTCCTCGGAGAAAGGGCTGCGCACTCGTCGGGGGCGTGCGCGGGGCGCGGGTGTATGCGGCGGAGAGCCGCCTCAACAGGTGGATTTCTGCGCGAGCTGCCTGCGCGCGGGGGCCATCTGTTGCCGCTTCTGCGGGCGCGCGCCGACTGGGCCGACGCGGCCGAGATTGTTTCGTCCTGTCAAAAGGTCGGCGCGCCGGCTAATGAGAAAGAATATTGGCCGCGCTTCTCGAGCCCCTGGAGAGCGGCTCTCTCTCTCTCGAGAGAGAGAGACAGACAAGGATTAGCCTTTTACTTCGAGAGGAGAGCTGTGCTGTCGGAGAAAAAAAACACTCTGTTTGTGCACCGTGTTATTATTTCAGTTAAAGGGGGATTACCGCGATTTTCGACGAGTGAAACGTCAAGTGGGAAGAATGGGAGGCTCGGAGTCGATTTAAACGAGCTCCTCGTCGCTTCGCCGCGTACATTATCATTCGGCACTAATTCTTCGCTTAACGAGACGAAATCAATTAAGCTCGCCTCGTATAATTCAATAAAGCTCGGGCAGGCTTATTCATCAGGCGCGACGCGCGAGCGTTCGCGGTGGTATAAGCAAACATTCGCGATCGGCGAGAGAGAGAGAGAGAGAGAGCAGCGGCTCTAATTGATCTCCGCGCGCGGGGCAGAGGCAATTTAGCCGCGGCGGCCTCTAGCGAGAGCGCGGCGCTCTCGATCGTAGAAGGGCCGCCAGATAGTTTAGCTCGAGCGCCCTCGAGGAATGCCTTGTGTTTCGTTTCAATGAGCCTTAATTAGCATATTCATAACTTCATAATATTTTATGTTATTGTTATCGGCATTTATGATCAACCTGCGCGCGCTGCCTTCCCTTTTTTCGTTCGAGCCGAACCGAATATATATGGGGAAATTGCACTGACATAAGCCTTAAATTATTGGCCCCGATGAATTATTCAGAGGGGGGAGGGGGAGGAAAGCTTTTGCGAATTTCGTAAGCGTGAGTCATCTAGAGCAAATTGTAACGTTGGCGCGAATTAGCAGCTCGTAATTGGATGATTGTCGGTTATGAACGACTGCGACGTGAGTATAAATTAGTTTTGTTTTATCTGTATATTTTATGTAAAATGTCAATGCGAAAAACTAGCCTTCGAGAGCTTTTTCTTTTAATCCCTGGTAAGCAAGATTAACGTTCAACATTTAACAAACCAAGGCAAACTTTCTCCCGTTTTCCAAGCAGAGCAATAAACTAATTCCCCCCCGAAAGCAACCTTTCCAAATAAGCTTAATGCCTCAATGAACTCGGCAAACAGGCCGAAATCTCTCAACAGAGCCTTACTCCCGGCGCACCTGGCGGCTACCGGAGCGTCGAGATGTGTCTTCCCGGAAGTAATGAAGGGCTTCGCCGAGGACAGTCAGGTGTATCCGCACGCATTCTACCGCGCGCGTCTCTCTCGCTCTCGCGGCAGGTGCCGAGTGGCGTAATCGGAGGCGGGGAGATTTTCGACGCCCGCCTCGTGCATGCTAATCGGCCCACCGTCGCCGCCGCCGCCGCCGCCGCTGCTCCTCCGTTGCGCAACACTTGTTCCGGTGTTGTGACGCCTGACGCGGAGGTCTCCGAGGCCGGGGAAGGAAATTTCTGTCCAAGTGTATTTCAGAATGAAATGCATACGCAGAGAAGATCGTCCACCTGAAACCTTTTCAAAGGAATCTTTCGATTCGACTGAATAATGAATATTTTATCCTGGCGAGAAAAAATGTTAAAGCTTCGCGTTCGAAGCATTTTGACATTGACAACAAGCGGAAATAACTCAGCCTGTAAATCATGCAAGTTTATGCATCTGTGCGCCTAATCAGCAATAAACTGCATCGCAATGCAATCGATATAATACCAGTCCCCACTCCGAGTCAACGAAATAATTTCGTTCGGCGCATAATAGATTCCCAGAGATAATGTTGGGACGGCTGCAGGAAAAGGTCAGCCGATCATTTTATTTCGATAAGTGTCCGAGCGCTCGGACCGGAGGGATATACAGTTCCAACAAAGCGGCATTTTTTAATTCGGAGGCAGGTCGCTTTGCTTTACAAATTAAATTACCCGGCGAGCCTTTCCCTGAAAACGTCGCATATACCTGCTCGGCCGCCCGAGTCTCCCGGGCTCTTTACATAATCCAGATATAAGTCCGCCGGGACAAAGAATACTAATTTTACATTCAATTATATAGGATCAATGCATTGTTAATTTTACGACTTCCCGATTGAATTTATCGCATTAAAGTTGATAAATTTTAATTCCTTTGTTGGGAGTCCTCTTTCCCGCGATTATTTGCGGAAACGTGTCATTTTTGGCTTCTTATTCGATATTTATCGGTCGGTAGGTCAATTAAGGTAGTGTGAAAGTTAATATTTTTACTTTCGAATTTTACAAATGAAGATTTTAACGCAATAGACGTTTCAACTAAAGCTTAGCACAACAGAATTTTTTTTTTTTTTTTTCAAAAGCGAATAAATAAATAATATGTTTATGTAGAATTTAAAAATTAGCGATATTCAAAATAAAAGTGCGCCTGGCGTAAAACAAAAATAGAATCGGTGTCACTCCGTTGGCCTTTGTGCAGGTCACCGTCAGGATTTACAGTGATTTCGACCGAGCCTCTTTGTCATATTTCAAACGACGTTCTTCCTCTCCTTTTTCTTTTCTGGCCGGAGTAATATACTATACTCTGCCTACCTTGTGGCGCAAAGAAAAGATCGCACCAAGGCACACCTGTTCGATCGAATCCGTCTCCATAAAAGCTTCGGACGAGGGTCCAACATTCCCTCTCTCTCTCTCTCTTTCTCTCTCTTTCTTTATTATTCTCTGCCTTGCTCCTCGCAAAAATTTAGCCTCTATTCATTCAGGGTCAGCAGTGCCCTTCCAGCACGCGCACTCTTCTTTATTGGTAGTCCTGATAGTTAACCAAGCAAGTACTAATGGGTCTGATAAACCAAAATTTGTTTCTCGGCTTCGTTTGCTGGAAGAATTAACATTATCCTTGCCAGCGTACTATTAGTTTGATGCACGCATTTTACGATTAGAAAGTTGAGCCACATCGAGGTATTTGTCTCCAGTTTGAAAACAAACAATAGGGTGTATTCTCTACCAAGACAAAACCCCTGAATTTTCCTCTTAAACACCTTTTAGTGCTCAAGACCTCATACTTTCCCCTACTTTCTTCACATTAAGGCCAGTATTAGTAACCCTCCGGAGAGACCCGGCAGAGCTTTGCCGATGACTTCTCTCTTTGCAGGTAAATTCCTCGAGCATGATCGGAACCGGCAAGGGATTTCAGGGGTCGGTGATTGTTCCAAGGACCGTTGGGGAATGAAACGGGGGGATAAAACGGCCGGGAGATAAGTTATACACAGGACCTCGAAAGTACCGAATATCGTAAATCCTGTTCGCACTTGCCCCGTGCAGGTATAGAAGCTAAAGTGTACGTTGCACCGGCCGTTTTTATTATGAGCAACGGCCAGTATTAGAAACTTGTTTTGTCGAAAACTTGTTTGGGAAATATTGTTTTATTTTAATATTGTTATATTTTTTTTTTTTTTTTTTTTTCGTTTGAAAATTCATGGGCTTTGTTCTGATCGGATTTTCAAAATTTTAAGTTTGTGTGAATTAAGCTGTATTTGTAAAACTTATCAGATATCGATCTGAAAATAAAATTTTATCGCTTCTGTAATGAATGTATATTGCTTGAAAATTGTAACCAACGTAATTGAATAAATAAAGATAACAACAATCTTTTCTCGCAATTTTGATACCTTCTTTTAATTAATTTTAAATTTATTAAATAGTAGTTTAATAATAGACTTTCCAAGAATTATCAAAGCTTCTGTATTTTCAGGCAGATCTATGTTCACAATTAATGTAAACTAAACGCGAACAAAACAATTCACGTGCATGAACTCGTTAAAACAAAATCAAACACTCCTCCACCTTTGCTCATATTGACACTTCTTATTTTAGCATACCTCGATCGACCGACAAGTGCTTTATTATCTCCCACCTCCCGACATTCATTTCCACCGTCACATCCCGCCGACGCAGGAAATTCGTTGGGTCGAAAAAAAAAGTCGCAGGAAAAAAGGAGAAGAATAGATCGACTCGCGATTAAAATCTTTATCATCGCACAAAGCTGAGGCGAGAGCATTTGCATAAATAAAAGAGCGCGCATTGAAAGGCCGGCGCGTGTTAAATTTCAATTCAAGCGTTTACTTAAAGAGCGGAAAATGCGCGACTTTTCCGGGCCCCGGCTCGATTGAATCGAGCGTGTCGCCCGGAGGTAAGTTATGGCCCGAGCGACCGCGCGTTGTTCGAGCTCGGGCCGCGGAGAGCTTTGTGCCGCGCTGTGTAAGCTAATTTCTGAATGAGAGATCGAACGGGATCGGATGCCTGGCTCGGCGGCACGCGCGAGAGAACGTTTCATCAATCTGGAGCATTGTGCGCGGCTGGCGAATAAATCTTTTATTCCTCGTCGTGTTTGTTCGGGAATTAATCTTGGACTACTGGATTTATGCGCTTTCTGCTGAATTTTTCCTCGGCAGAACGAGGAGTAAAGTTTTGCTCCGCGAGAGTGTCATTTGTTGTTGATGTAATGTGTATTAGCTGCAGTTGGTGAAAGGAATATTAATTTTAAGCCAGTAAGTTTCATTGTACTTTAAAATATTAAATTCGGTAAAAATATCAAAATATTTCTAGATATGCACGTTCAGATTCTTGTATAAAATTTTTATTTTTGTTTCATGTATTATTCATTAACATTTCCTTTGAACAATACTAATACAAAGGTTTTTTACTTTTAATTAATTTACTTTTGTTGGCTGAATCACAATACCAATATTAAGTATTTAAATTCTTTTTGCATAGACTACATTAATTTTGAATTAAAAAAAAAAAAAAAAAAAAACTAGAAATGAAAAAACTTTTAACTTTAATTGAAAACTTTGAATTTCACGTTTTTGAATACTAAGAAAATTCCAAATAATCTTTGACTTTGAAAATAAAAGTTTTAAATAAGTGAATGTAACCAGGATTAAGGTTTAAGGTAGAGGTGAAGGTTTTGATAATAGACAGTAAGTCATGATTTATAGTTTGAAATTCATCTTTTATTTCATATAAAATATTTATATAGATATGGCGGCATCTGTATTTCTTAATAGTTTACTTTCTATACAATATAGAAATAGATATATCCCATCTCGTTAAATTATTATAAGATAATGACTAGTATCTGGATTTACAATAATTTAACAGCGCTATTTACAACGAAAATATGAGGAATCTTTCAATGTCCGCTGCGGCACCGAGAACTCACCTCGGTGCCGTCCGCAAAAGTTTTACAGGTATGTACAAAGTCCTTCGACACATAAACGTAGAATGGCACTTCGGAGAGCCCAACGTCATAAAATGACTGCGCAAAGTAAAAAAAAAATGAAAGAAACCAATCAGACGGTTATGATAGAATTAAGCGGCGGACGATCGCCGTGTCGCATAAATGACAAAAAACAAAAAAAAAATGGCACGACAGTTCACGGACAGCCGCGTTAGCAGAGCGACTGCTCAGACCTCCTCCTCCAAGCACGTATTATAAGTACGAAAAAAATAGAACTCTCTCTCCGTCTCTGTCTCGCAAATAAAAGTCTTGCTTCTCGTTTGTACTGCGTCACAGCCGTGACCGGTAAGGCACTGTTTTAAGTCACTGTTTCTTTTCTCCTCTCGTCGCCGCTCATCAACAGGCGTAGCCGATGGGGACGCCAACACTGGGGCAGCCGCCCTCCTGGTGCTTGGTGAGGAGCGACATCCTGGAGAAGGTCTTGCTGCACGAGTTGCAGGAGTACTTCTTGACGTCCGAGTGGGTCTGGAGGTGGGCGCGCAGGTTGCTGCGGTCGGCGAAGGCGCGGTTGCAGTGCTGGCAGGAGAAGGGCTTCTCGCCGGTGTGCGTGCGGATGTGGCCCTGGAGGAGCCAGGGCCTCGAGAAGGCCTTGCCGCAGAGGGTGCACTTGCAGGGCAGCGTGTGGGTGCGTATGTGCATCTTGAGGGCGCCCAGGGTCATGTAGATCTTCGGGCAGTACTTGCAGGTGAAGGTCTTCTTCTGCTGGCCCTCGGCGGCGGCGCAGTGGAACTGCTCGTGCTTCGACATGCCGGAGTAGGTCGTGTAGGACTTGGAGCAGTGGCCGCACTTGTACCTGGGCGGCGTCGCGCCGGACGTCGTCGAGGAGGAGCTGGCGGGGCTCTTCTCGAGCTTGACGCTGGAGCCGCTGGGGGGGATGCTGCCGACGGAGGAGCGGCCGCTCTCGCTGCCGGGCGACGAGGAGGAGAGGTCCTCGGGCGAGACGGGCGGCGTCGATCGGAGCGAGGCCGAGCCGACGCTGTTGGTGGGCGAGTAGACGCTGGGCTCGAGGGGGCTGAGCCACTGGCCGTTGTAGCTGCTGATGGGGACGGGTCTCGGGATGGACTGGCAGCCGAAGGACGAGTGCGGCGGCGAGGGCGAGACGCTGTGGTGCTCCGGGGACGAGTGCGGGTAGGCGGCCACCGGGTACGAGGGGTAGATCTCGCCGGTCGGGTATCTGTAGGCCGGGTAGGGCAAGTACTGTGGCGAGTAGAGCGGGGCGGCGCGGGCGCGCTCCCAGTCGCCGCTGGGGTAGTAGCCGAGCGACTCGACGGGCACGAGGACCTTGCGCTGGCCGCTGCTGACGAAGGCGCTCGGGTTGTGCTGGATGACCTCGACGCGGGCCTTCTTCGCCACGGGGTGGACGGGCGCGATGGCCGCCGACGGAGGGGTGACGATCTTCGGCGGGTAGTAGGGCACGTGCGCCGCGGGCCGGAAGGCGGGCGGGGACGGCGAGCGAGTGGCCGCGGAGTAGATGGTCGGCGAGCGGCTCTCCGCCGGGCACTGGGCCGGGGACGGGGAGCGGGCGCGCTTCAGGCTCGCTCGGCTCAAGTCCTCCGGCTTCGTGCTCAAGTTCTCCGGCTCCGGTGTGATGTCGACGACGTCGATTATCTCTTCTGGAAAATAAAGGAGGGCGATGATTAGACACTTGCTTTTTTTCTTTCAGAGTTCTTCAGGCTCTTCGCTTTTTGGAAGAACGAGTTGAAAGCGACAAAGGAAGTGGGATTTTTGCAGGCTTCGATGCTTACCTTTGATCTCGGTTTTATCCTCGACGACGTTCACTGGCCGCTTCTTGAGCGGGCAGTGGCTGTAGCTGTTGTTTTTCTTGGAGAAGCTGCGCGGCATCTCGTCCACGAGCATCTTGGAAACAGTTCGCAGTAAACTCGTGGCAAAAGTACAGGATGAACTGTGTCAAGTTTCTCTGAAGAAACTCTCACTGATCGAACAAGACAAGCACTGCACACTAAGACGTCGAGTCACACTTTTCGTCTCCACATTTGAAAGTCACGCGCGGCTGCTGGTCTCGAGAGCGAGGGTAAGCGACAGGCGAGCCGAGCTGTTGTCTCTAGCTGTTGCCAGAAGAATGAGGGGTCGCCGGTGCCGACGTGCTCTTATAAGCGCGTCCCCACCGCCGGGCAAAGACACACCTGCTGCCGGCGGCTCGAGCCACTGTGCGGCCGAGGCGGTGCCTGGCCCGTCGCTCGGCCAATGGGCGACCGAGCAGCTGCACCGGGCGCTCCCCCACCCGAACCGGAGTCTCCCCACCAGGGGGAGCGGGGAGCAGGACTCGGCGCGCTCTGCAGTGCGCGCTGGGCCAGCGAGGCAAGCTCATGTGCCCGGCAGATGTATCGCTCCCCCGGTGGGCCCTTCAATGGGCCGTGCGTGCCTCAGATGCGACGCAGATTGCCGGGGCCGGTAATGTTTTTAGCCTGCTACCTCGTCGAATATGCGTCTCCTACCTGGCGTGATTCGGTCCTAAACGGAGGGTGGTTGGTGAAAGTTGCTGAAAATTCCGATTGAACATAATGCTAATTGCTTTTTAAATACTTAAGTAAGGTACCGATTATAGGCTTGGGATTTACGTCAATAAATGATAAATGATATTCAAAGCTTTTAGAATCACGAGATATAAATTGCAGGTACAAAATGAACGCATAGCAATAATTATTCAGTTAGTGAAACTTGATTACATTTTTACATCTCAAATAATTGGTTTAAAAAATTCGATAAATTTAATCGATCGTACTCCAAAACTCAATGAATCTTGTTTCTATGATGACGCTAATTTTCCACCTTTTCATTTCGCATATTTCAATAGTTACGCGTCTTTACGTTACATGCCAAGAGCCGAACCTTCATTGAAGAACAAAACGCGTAATCCCACCTGACAAATTCCCCGACCCCCCCCCCCTACTTTCATTGAACTGGGTCGTCCAACAATTACACAGCACTCGACTCTAGAAACGCAGCATAATGCAGAGAAATGCCCGAAAAGCGTATAGAGCAACAAAGCGGCGGCAGCCTCCCTCCCTCCCTCCTCGCCCGGGCAATTTATTATTTCCCCGGTCGATGTGTTTGGCGGTGAAAAAAAAAAGCGAGAGGCGAGCCGGCAGCGCCGGGCTGCTGGCAGGCATTAGAATCGAAAGCTCCCTCGACAAAAGGAAAGCAAGCTGCGCGCGCCGCATCTCGCCTTTTTGTGCATCGAAAGTAGGGGGGCCGCCCCCCCTCCCCCTCCACACGGCGGCGTTTTCCGCTCTCGCCTCGTAACGGTCGTGTCGCGTGCCGCAGCATCGCCCACGCGTCGCGCACGCGCACATGTCCTCCATTATCTGCCCCGGGCGGCCGATGCGCGCACAATGGCCCCGATTTTTCGCGAGCATTCCGATATGATGGGGGGGACGGATAATGAGAGCGGCGCGTGCCGGGATGCGTGTTTTTGTTCCGCCCCCTCCCCGCGCGTCTTTCTATCGAAGGGAGACGAGCATCTGCGCTTGATGGACAAAGCGAAGAGCTCTGTCCTGAGGAGGAGGTGGTGCACTGGTCCAGGAGTCGAGGATTGCTATAAACTCGGGATGAAAGGATGTTTATCAATGGATGGTCAACGCTCTTCTGATGGACTGTCCGTCTTTAAAGTTTTTTATTTGCAGGGAGAAGAAAGGCGAGCGTTTCGTCGGGATTTATTTCACTGAATTTTTCGTTTGTGTATATCATAAATTGGATTGCGTCGTACAAAGAGTTTTTTGTTAAGGATCGATTCATAAAAATTTATTCAGCTTACATTCAATTTGAACCGTTATTAACATTAATTTCAATATTATGAAATTAGTTGTAACAAACAAATCAGAAGAATCAAAAAATATTTTTGATACGGCGACAAAACGTTCATTATATTTTTGCAATTATCAATGGCCGCTATTGTAATTAGATTGCAACGCATGTCACAATGATTTCTTCACAGAGCAGCAGTAATATAGATCTAACCGCGTCTCGAGAGTGTTAAAATATAAATTTCCACCTTGACCACAAGAACCGGCGCAGCGAAAAAAGAAAAAAAAACGCCTCGCCAGCGCAAAACGCAACAAAGCATCAAGAAAGCTCCTCGATCAAGATAAACGAAAAGCGCGTGCAGCGTATATACACATAGGCCTCAGAATTTACGACGCATATCGCTCGATTTCAAAACACAGCCCTTTTCCACAGATCGCTTTCCGCGGCGGCGGCCGATAATACGCGCGCGCGCGCGCCCGATTTCAACAAAGTCAATTGTAATAACGGCGAGTAAATCACACGGCGCGGGCCGGCCGGGGGGCGCCTACGCGCAGCTCGGGATTCGCCGGTCGCGTGGCGATCCGCGCGCGCGACGGACACGCGCGACTCGGCGGCGCCTCCGAGCGGAGGAGGGGCGCCGCCGATTTTTGACGCCGCCGCCGTCGCCGCTGCCGCTGCTGCTGCCCGCCGCTTTTCTATCGGCCGCACTTGCGTAATGAGCCGAGGCGGTGCCCCGCCGCGGAACCATTTCTGCACTTTCCAATCGCTCCCTGCTCGAGGAGCGCGCTGCAGTATTTTGCTAGGCGCGCTTTGTGCCGTTTCGGAGGAATATGGAGCTCCCCGTAGTTTTTTGCGGGGAGGAGGAGGAAGTGGCTGGGAATTAAGTGGCGTAACCTTCAAAGATTTTGTAGGATCTTTTTAAAATAGATTTTTGCTTTCATTTTATATACATAATTCATAAGAGCAGGTAAAATTATTGCACCGCGGCATGTAATTCCTGCAGTGTATCGTTTAATCTCGAGAAATAAGTTTTTAGCAAGCCTCTCTTACGCTTCTATTCATACGTAAAATACAGTCGGCACCATAATCTTACTACCAAATTTTCCTGCGGGTAATAACCCCGCCGACAAGGCGAGAGAGCCGCGCACCTTTCGACCTCGTCGACAAAGGGCCGCTCGAAAAAGTCAAAAAAGGAACGCTCTCGCCGCGGTGGAAAAAAATCACTCTCCTCTCACTTCCAGCGCTCGCTTATCGATCGTCGGCAGCCACGCCGGCAGCAACGGCGGCTCTCGGCATCTCTTCCTCCCCTCGGGCGGCTGCTTCCTCCGGCGCGGCACACATGCTCGAAAAAATGGGTCCACGAACTAGTCTCGGTGGGGCCTGCCGCATATGGCGCGCGAGCCAGGTGTGCCCGCCGGCAAAGGTGGACGCAGCGAGGGGGGAAAAAAGCGGACCAGCTTCCTTCCGCGGCTCGTCTTTCCGACGTAATTATACAGATTTATTCGCCAGGGCACCGGGCCGAATTATCCATTAAATAATCGCACCTCGCTCCCGGGGAGGGACGACGGAGATAGCGCTGCGCGAGTCACGCCTAGGAGGCCCAGTTTTGAGGAGGCTCCTCGAGCACGGAAGCTCGCGATTATCGGCACGGTTTTGGGCGACTGGACGGGAAGATGTGCACCTTGGGGATCGTAACGGTGTCGTTCTGCAGGCGGAGGAGTTCTGATTATTGAGCCGTGAAATTATACAGATCGAGGTTGGCGATAAGTAGAGGATTCTTCGAAATTAACTGGAGCCTCGGATTATTCTTCAAATTGGAGTTAGAATTGTGATTTTGAAAAACGTCTTTGCTCCTCAGACCAGTATGTTTACTGCTTAAACTTTGATCTCTGTAATAAGTTCATTTAGAAGGCAGTTTACATATCTTTGTTTATTTAATACTTTGCTTTCCTGTTCTTGTCCCGATAATAAAAAATATTGTTATTTAGTAATTAAATAATAAATATTGTTTTAGATAATAATTAAACTAATTGAATGCAATTATAAATCTATTAGCTGATCAAATTTTAAACTATATTATCAATCGAATAATCCGGAAAATTCTCCAAAAGTTTTCGTAATCACACTTCCTTTATTATCCCCAAAGCAGAATTTTACGCCGTAAATTAGTCGCAACAACAGCAGGCCCTCAGCTACAATTTTTTCAGCGTAAACACCAGTCTGGAAAAAAACTCTCGGCAAAAGCCTTGGCGCGTAAATCAAGACCAGCCCGGGTGTCCTCCGCCGAGTGACTTATAGCCGCAGCCGACACAAAGCGCGAAAAGCGCCTCGCTCGCGAAGGAGTGAAAGTCGCCGGGACATCGATCCCTCAATAAAAAGGAAGCTGAATGGGGAAGGACCACCGGACGGCAGTCCCTTCCGAGGAGGAAAACTCCCGAAGTGGCCGTGACGAATCGCGAGCGAGCGTCGTCGGGGGCGCGTGTGCTTAAAACGTACTTAAAGATCGTCCCGGGGGCAGAGGAGCGTCTCCGTGAATGCGCACAGGTGACTGTTTTGTGGCGAATGGAAGACCCGAGGACGGAATACGGGGAAGGAGGAAGAATGGCAGACACGCCGAGTGGACGGACGTTCGCGTGTATACGGATCTCTTTTCGAGCGCCGAGAATTCGAGCCCATTCTTAAATTTTCTATGAATGGAGCGCGACTCGGAGACGGAGAATGGAGCAGAGCGAAGGTCTGCTTACTTGCGCATTTCTGAATAATTAACTTGGATGGCGGAGATGACGAGCGTAGCCAAGCTTTTTTTTTTCGGGGAGTAACTCTATCGAGCACCTGCTTAAACGGTTTTATTCCTTCGTTCTGCAATAAAGATTAGGTTTTTTTTAGGAAAATTATAAAAATGCGTAGTTATTAAGGAATCTAGGTGAGATTCATTTATTCGCTTGATGTGCTTTCAATTGAAATCTAACAAAATTTATCATTTCAACTCGTTGAAATTTTTAAGGTTACCCATCACTTTGAATAATGAATTAAGAAAGAGAAAATAAATTAAATAATTTTTTGTCTATGTAATAATTATATCAAGGAATAAAATTTTGAAAGCTATCATTTCAAAAGAAACGGTATTCTATTGATATCCTTCATCCATCGCGCGATTTTTTGTACAGCCAAAAAATCCAAACGCGGAGTGAATAAAATTTGAAGAGCGTAAAATAATCTCTCCGTTTTATTTTTAAACTTCTTTATTTGCAAGAGACATTATTTCTCCGGTGACAAAAAGTCAAGTCCCACAATCGATTTGTTCAAGTGTACAAGAATGAGAGCAGAGCGAGACAGAGAGAGAGAGAGAGAGAGCAAAGTCAAAAGGCACACACAGCGGAGGGCAAAAAATGTTTAACTCCGGCGCGAACAAAACCCCCGAGAGTCGGCCGCACGGAATTGTCTCAGGAAGAAAAGGTCCTCTCGAGTGTCATTTATCGCTCTCGGTCCATTGCACCCTTCTCGCAGCTCCGCGCGCAAATTCGAGAAGAGCCGCGCAGCCAGCGTCTCTCAATCTCCCTCGCTTTTCCGGGCGGAGAGTCGCTGGCCGCTGCCGGCACCCGCGAACGGATGAATGAGCGGCACACCTGAATGGAGCCTTTTGTCGGAAGGAATCCTCGAAGAATCACGGCTTCTCGGTACTCGAGCGGATAGATCCACGCGCGCCTCGACCGAGGCGGGCTCACCATTTTCCTTTGTGCCCGCAGGACCTGCTGCAATTTTTCCTGCGCGGAGCGAAGGAGCTCCAATAATAAGAGGATACGGGTCGCTCTTTTTCTTATTCTTCGGAGGACGGAGGACGATGCTGGTCCTCGCCTTTTTAAATCCCCCTCCGAATTCCGAGCGAGTTTTCGAGCTTTTTTTACGGGACAAGTCGGGCCCTGGATAAGCGACGCACCTTGTAGCCGAAACTTTATCCGTTTAATGATTATGCCGGTTCTTAAGAGTCTAATAAATCGGGAAGCTAAAGGGATTGGAAGTATCTTCAAGCCGTAAAAAAGTGGAACCGATTTTTTCGGTTATAACACCGGAAAAATGACGTATAAAAAATATTGTCAATTTATAAATATTATATTAATATAGAATATAAAGTTTATCAAAATTCATTAAATTCCGTCGATCACTACAAATCGACGTTCGATAACCAGAAAACTACCGAAAAACTTGCCGAAACCTTCACGATCCGCTGAAATATAAACTCGGCAAAGCTGTCGCCGGGGAAGAAGAAAGAATAACTGCAGCGACAAAAGGGAATACCTGCCCCATAAATTAGAGAAAAAAAGCCAATCTCGCTCTTAAACAAGCCCACTCTCTCGGCCGGCCGATTCAGCCTAGCAACGCGCCGAAAACTGCTAATTCCAGAACGCTCGGCCGCGCATCGACAATGCAGCCCGGGCCCGCCAAACAAGTTCCTCCTCTCCGGCAAAGGAAGTCCGCGTGCTTATATATACTTGCTCGGGCAAAAAATCAAATCCACCTAAAAAGGCGGAAATAAAAAGGGCCCCCCCCCACTCCGCCTCTCCGGGCGGCTCCCCTCCGCAAACCTGCGGCGCATTTCACCTGCAGGGTGGCGGGGAAAAGCGACAATCGAGCGGCCCCTCCTCGCGAATGCGCAACATCTGCCGGCGTGGACCGCGACAGCTGATCCCGAGGCGCGCGTGCCACTTTTCATCTCGAGAAGCCGAGGGGAGGAATGCGTGTGCGTGTACGTGCGCGGCCGTGGATGCCGACGCCGGGCCGGAGGTCGTGACCGTTAGAGCTTTAAACTTCGGGGAGATGGCCTTTTCTTTGGTTTTCTTCCTTTTTCCGGGACGACTTGGGGTGCGCGCGCGAGGATCGGGGAGGCATCGCGCGCTGGCTGACTGCAGCCTGCTGCGGATGCGCCTTCGCGAGCTGAATGGGACGCCCTTGATTAAACAAAAAAGTTCACCTGGAATTTCGTATGAGCCTGCCGGCGTGCGTAATCCAATTAATGTTGAATTTTTATCCTATGGCGGTAGGCGAACGATTGTTTGAACAGGTAACTCGACTATCTTCTCCGTCTGTAAACCACTTCTTTTTATTTTACTGTAAAATAACTTAAAAATTATTTATAAAAGTATTTAAATTTCGGACTGATCAATGTATGTATTTGTCAGTACAAGGAAATTTTTTAAAATTTATGCGCCGACATTCCTAGAACATCATTCAACGACCGAAACCATAACTCTGCATAGAAAAAAGATTGCTCAATTGAAAGAAAGTTTAGATATCGAGCGCAGATAGCAAAACAATCCATCCATCGACATTCAACATTTACAACTCAATACCACATCTTAATATTTCCATGCGCCCTTTTCACCCGCGGCCGAAATTAAGCGGCTCCATTCTCGCCTTCCAAAAAACCCAGGACCACAAGCGCACCATAAATCACCGATGACCAGGACCGAAAACAACCCGATTTCAATAAAATAAAAAGAAGGACCACAGCTCGCGCCCCAAAACAGTATCGCCAAATCGATCTCGGAGGAATCGATGACCAGATCCTCGCGCCGATTATCCCCCCCGGGGGCCCTCGTCTCCTCCCCCGCCTCTCTCGATAAGTGGGCCTGCTCTTTCGGGGAAAGCATATGGGCCCGACGGGGGGCCGCGGTTTTCGCAGGTGACCATGTTCGCCGAGAGGAACAGATGATGATCGGCATTTCGCGCACCCCGAGCCATTGTTGCCGCGACGGTTGGCCTGCATTGTTTCGCCGAGGGACTTTGGGACGCGAGCGCTTTTTTCGGCTGTCGACGGCCGATTGTCGCGACTGTTTCGGACTGTTAATTCGTGTTTACGGGTGTTGATTAGCTGGGAAACTAATGGGTTTTCTGGTATTATTGAAAATTAATAGTGTTTTGTAAAAGCGTACTTTTGAATTATTTAAGTTTTATTGTAATAAAATTAAAATATTTTACAATTGGAAACAACTTCACTTCATTAACCGGCAAATATTGTATATATTTTAGTATAGTTAAGTAAGAAGAAATAGTTAAGTAAGACTGATTTCTTTTCAAAATTTCCGGTAATTTAGCCATGATTTATTACTTGTTAATTACTTACTGGGTTATAATTAAAGCCAGGTACAGAAAGTTCAGAAATAGAAATTTTTACCCAAGACAGACTAGACCCTAGAAACTTCCTGATATTATAAGCACAATAAGCTCAAGCAACAAGGTCGGTTTCAACCATGCAGCTGGTTAATAGAAAATTTTCAGATGCTTAGTTCAACTGCTAAAATTGCAACCAGGTACACTTTGAATTTAAAAGCACCCTATGTTTGGAGATGGCCCACGATAAGATATGCAATAAAATAATAAATCAATTACTTTAACCGCCCAAATATACCTAAAGTAAAATACCTAAAGTATACTCAAATAAAGTGCAACTTAAAACTAAAATGGCTCGTAAGAAATATTTATACCTGCAGTTATTGAAAAGAAAGAAGGAGAGACTGTGGCACAAAATCTAAAGTGAAAAACATCACGTAGCCGAAATGACCCAAGGACATAATCCATCGTCGTCGAATCAGTGCCGGCACGTACTCATTCATACATCTCTCCGGCAGGGTGTTTACATATTTATCAGGCGTCGGCGTGGCCGCGACCAGCATCTCTCGCCTCGCTGCCAGCTCGCTCGGGCGCTCGATATGGGGGTTGAGGAGAAGAGCGCGCTCGCGAGCCCGTAGCCTCATAGAACCGTCACGAGTGCGGCGTCTCCGTCAGCGAGGCGTCGCGCGAGCCGACGTGGGCGTGTGAACGAGAGATAGCATCGGGGAGGACCACACCAGGCGACGCGCCGCTTATCTGATCGATCATTACGGGAGAGCGTCGCCGCCTCGAGAATTAGGGAAAGACCGCCGATTAAGTCGCCATTCGGAGTGTCGGCCGCTGCTGGTTTGTCCTGCCTGCGGTTCGGAATGCCGAGTATAAGGGTTGGTCAGATTTATCTGAGTTATTAATGATTTCATTGCGGCCGCAGTTGAGTAAGTCTATGCGGATTTTTATAAGGGCGCGGAGATTCATTATTCAGCGTTTTCTAGTTCATTAATATTTCATGCGCGGGCGAGAGCGTTTCCTTTTTTCGCCTTCGTTGTATTCTTTTAGGATTTTGTCGGCGATGGCGGCGCTTTTTTTTATCTGATTCGCGGCTGTAACGATCGCGATTTTGTCGTCTTTGTTTGTCCTTTGTGACGAGGAATTGACTTTTATGTTAATGAGTGTAATGTAAAGAGAAATATGATGGCTTTGTCGTTTATAATATACGTTAACTCAATTCACTTTTCCATCAATCACTATGAAAGATAATATCTTTTTCAGATTCATGTTTATACACGATGTTATACTTAAGTAAATCAGAATCAAAATTAAAAAAAATATCCTTCAAAACTCGTTCAATATTATATTTTAAAAGTGCTTCAGACTTATGCGCGCTCTTAAGTAAAAGAAAACCAAGTCTTTCTCCCAGAAACCTTGAAGCATTGAACTTCTCGCTAATCGATTAAAAAACAATAAAAATTTACAACCTGCGCATAAAGGATTATAATCTCCCTCTGAAATCAAAAAGCAAACACATCGATTTCCCACAGCGCTTCTCGCGCCGCCGCGCCAATAACCTACATTACACCTCGAAGAAGGTCCTCCGACCGCTTTTCATCCCGATATCGATTAAGCCCCTCTCCGACGATCCGGCATCGCTCGCGCACATCGCTCCGCGTACATTTACATAATAAAACGGTCAATTAAGCTAATTTCCGATCGAAAGTCCGGGCGTGTGGCGCGCGCGCGCGGTCACTTTCACCCGCGTTGCCACACATCCCGGAGAACGTATCAGATGCCCGATAACAATGCAACGAGCGCGGGGATGCCCCTGAGCTATGCGGGAGCGAGCGAGCCGAGCGGTTCCGCGTCTTTTTCGTCGAGCCGAGCCGCCGCCGCGGCATTGCGAAACTTCGCACGTAAGGGGCCGTTTTTTTGAGATATCGGCTCTGGTGCGAGAGCCGCGGCTTTTTATTAATGATTAAGCCCGATCGAAAGGAGCCGAGCGGATCTGATTATATCGGCGCATTGTTAAACCTTTTCAATTGAACTTTGACAACGTGGATTTTAGGTATTGCGCGTGGCAGTGAAAAATTATGCTGTATGTTGTTAAATTATTTATCTCGCCTTAACTTGCAAGTAGTAAATAAGTAACCTTCGTTAAAAAATTGCACTTTGTATAAATCTTTTATTTAACATTTGCCGAGAGGACCTACTTTAAAAGGTTTCCGTACTTTTCCCTGTTCTTCTTCGTCCAAACTCACGGACCGACGCGTGTGAACGATATCGGAAGTATGACAAATTTTTACGACACTGTCACCTTCGACTATCACTATTTTTCCGTTTATATTTGTGACCCGAGAGTCACGTTCTATCCTGAATTCTACACAACGCGATTCACGTGATTTCGAGTAACTCGGTATACCGTTGCAATTAAACCTTATGTTTATCGCAAGTGATTTTCAACTAAAAATAGCAATTAAATTCTCACGTGCCAGCACGATACTCTCCGCCGAAAATTAATCAATTCCAGGCTCGGCCCTTTATCTAAACTCCCGTGTTCATTAGCGTCCAAACAACCGCCAGGCGTAAAATCGGCACTCGCTCGAGCTTTTTCCCCGTCTCGATCCCGAAAATAAATATCCCCGACGCCCGAGGCGCGGGTGTATCGCCTAAGCACGCGCGCGCTCACTCCGGCCTATTACTCGCGCAACGTGTAACCGTCGCGCTCGAAATTTCAACGATTTATCCGGCGCATGAAGTGGAACGCGCCGACCGAAAGTGCAGCCCGGCGCGCGAGCGCGGAGATCGTTAGAGGTGTATTTGCGCGCGATTGTTTATCGCGCCGCTGCATCGCGCCGGAGAAAGAGCTCCGCCGCTCCGTTCCTCGAAACAATCGAATTCGGGAGTTAATTATTGATTAAGCCGAGAGGGTAATTTGTAGCGGGGATTTTTCCGCGGGGAGAAACCGCGTCGCCTGAACAAGAGCGAGAGAGAGAGACAGAGCGAGCATTAAAAAGGCGAATAACCGGTTTTATCTCCATCCTCCGGCCGAACAAAACCCTCCCGATGTACAGCACCGTTTTTGTTTTAGTTTCGAGAGAGAGAGAGAGTAGCTTTCCGAGAGCAGCGACAGGTAGAGCGCGATGACATAATCGCTGCACCGTAGGGAAAGAGAAGAAAAAGCCTCGGGGTTGAACGACCTGGAGAAAGCACGAGCAACCCCTTCTCGCGCATGAATAACGCGCACAAAGAATCGGGCCCTCCTTTGACGATTTCGCCGGTGTGCGCGTATCCTCGCGCCGGATTATGCGGTTTCGAGGGGAAAAGTAAGACGGTTCTCGTAGGCCCGATCACGAAGCCGACGAATCCTTTTCGGCGGCGGCGAGAAAGAGGAGGTAAAGGGCCGGACTTCGCGCCTCGCTCGTCTCCCGGAGACGGGATCGGGACGGATTCTCGCGTGTACCGGCATATTCGCCGCTGGTAATGCGTTATTATCACGTCCTCGGGCGCCTTTCATGCGGCAAGTCGAGCGAGAATGACTTTGACTTCTGTCGGGCGTCGAGAATCATTGTTGAGAAAATTTATTCGTTTATGGTTGCATGCATGAATTAGCACTATTATTATAGATCGCATGTGAACACATATTCTTTTTTTACCTCTACATAAATATTTAATCATTATTCATTTTTATAAAAAGCGACTTTAAAGGAATGAGGAAAGTTGTCTGATTTTTACGACGGCGAATGTTTTAAAATTCGTTTCAAGCGCAGAGCTCATACGTCAATTAGACCGAGGTGCACTTGGGCAAAGTTCCTACCTTTCTAAAACAAAATATCTCATTTCCAGCAACAATCCGTTCCCGAACGCGCTGAAGCTGCGCAGACCTCGCTACCTTGCATTCCACCGGTACGGCTTACACGAAGCACATCCCGCCGAATGTGCAAACATCCCTCGTCGCGCCGCTCGGCAAAAGCGCGCGTACAGGAAAGCTGGCAAAAATCCGGGCGCCTCAGCGACAGAGGATCCGTTCGCTTTCCAACCTGTAAGCGCTTTCGCGCGCTCTCCTTCTCTCTCGGCATTCGGCACGTGCACGCGCCGCGTAAACAAACAGCCCGTAAGACGATCCGTGCAGCGCGGCGGCGACGCACGCGTGTAGCACGGTAGTGCGCGCTCCTCGTTGACGGCGCATTTTTCTCTTTCGTTTTCTTTTTTTTTCGCCCAGATGCGATCTCGAGGAGGCGAGTGCGCCGAGATCGCGGCGGTTAATCACGCCTGGAATTCCGGGGAGGCGGTATGAGGGCTTGACGGATCGGGGAGATGCGCGGCCGAGGGATTTTCGGAGGACGCGGAGGGGTTTATCTGGATTATTAAGCGGAGCCTGTGTTTGAAAAAAAAGAACTCGATGCAAATGTTCGCTACACTTTATGCGTATAGTAATCGTGGAAGTTTTTTATTTTTGAAAATATTAATCGAGCAAATAAGTGGATACGATTTTATCGAAAGAGTTTAGTTTTTAAATTTTAAAATACAAATACTTTCTCTTTGGGGCAGAAAAACAAATGAAAGTGAATATTTTATTACTAACTTTTGTAACTACAGCGTTTATTGCTTTATTTATCAAAGTCACGTACAGAAGTGAATAGATCTTCCGAAGACAAACATCTGATTCACACCGCTTTCCAAATTCCGAATAAAGTGAATAGTAAAAAAAAAAATCTACCCGGAAAGCTAATCTAAATCCCTTGCCCTGTCGAATCCCGCCAGTCCTAGACAAACTTTGCGCCGAGAGAATAACGCGCCGTACAAAACTGACCCAAATAACTCCTGCCGGCAATAATTTCCTCCTTACAATGCCTTTTCATTATCTTAATGGTAGGCACCCCGCGGGGGTTCCCTTCGCAGGCGCCTAATCGATGACGTCAACCTGTTTGTGCGCGCCCCGGGCCTCCGTTTTCCGGCAGCCGAATATTCTCTCTCTCTCTTTCCCGCTCTCGTGATTCACCTTGGGCGAGCGAGACGCGCACACTTGCAGATACGTCACGGATAAAGTAAACTGCAAGTCATCAGCGCGACTAAGTGGATCATTTGGAACTGTCAAATTTGCGAGCGAGATAATCTCGCAGCTGGGCGGATTAATGACGCGCTCTCTCGACTTCTTTCGCGGTTTATTAATAGCGGCGGCACGGAGAGCGAAGCGATCATCGCGGAGTGTTTACGAGCACGACGGCGCGCACGTGACATTTCTTCGCTCGTCCCGGAGACAAGGCTGATTCGTAACGCGTAGTCCCCGGTGCCGAGTGAAAGAAAGTTTACCGAAGGAGAAGAGCGCCCGATGATGCTTGCTTTGCTTTATCGGCAGGAAAATGTGCTTATGCTAAAGCGTATTGTGAGAAACTTTATTTTTTTTTTTAAATTTTATTGCCCTTTCTCGGAATATAAAATACTGCATTTGTTTCGTTACTATCTGGGTCGAGGAACTGTGTGCCCATGAATATTCATAATGTTAATAGCATTTCAAAATGAGTAAGATAGTAATGCATGTAAATACATTCAATTTATTAAAAAGTGCTTTTATTTAATTAATTATATGCGATTTTTCAACGAAAAATGTAATAAACAAAATGATACTACTATGATTGCAAACTAATTTCCTTGGGCTTAAATGTTCTATTAAACTAAGAATGCAATCATAATCCAAATAATTCGCTCTAAATTAATTTTTCCTCAAAGTCGCGGCGGCCAGACAATGAAATTGAAATTTCTTCTTTTTTTTATAAAAAGCGCATTAACCACAAATCGTTCCGGCCTTGTTAACATTCCCGATAATTGAAAAATGCACGTAGAATGCGCAATTAAAGCCCAGGCGCGTAATCGCGACCCCACAGCCAGCCTCGAATTCACGAGGCGAAAATTCAAATTGCCCCGGCTCCGGCAAAATCAATCATAATCATCAGTATCACTTACGGGCGAGCGCAATAACCGCGAAAATCATTACGCGCGCCTTCTAAGAGCCCCATTAACTCCGAGCCGTCGACGGGGTGGCCACCGTCGCTCCGCTCCGCGCACGTAACGGCGCGGATCGGGTTTCTCGCGCGCATTTTTCGCAACCGGCCATTGTTCGGCCGCTGCTCGCGAGCAAGCGAGGAGAAAGCGCCGCGGTCGGGAAACGCAGAAAAGCGCCGATCGCCGAGGTATTAACGAGAGTTCGGCGGCTTTTTATCGCGGGGCCGTTTGTGCGCGTTTCAGCGGATGCTTTTAATGGAGGGCAAATGAGCTGCGCGAGGCGTTTTCCTTGTGACAAGTGTTTTTATATGATAATTTACTGTATTTGCGTTGCTTTGAATGAGAAGAGTTTGTTTCTTCGGCGTGTGCTTTCGAGTTGAATAATCGTCGATTTTATAACTGAGGAGTTTTTATTTCGTAATCTGGCTTTGTATAAATAACACAATAATCAAAAGTTTGACAATTTCTTTCACTGTTCTTTTAATGTATTTGTAGAAAAGTGGGACTGTAAACCGAGGCATAAAAATACAAAAGATCCAGACAATTTCTATTCACAAAGATATACATTTTGTCATCGATAAACGCGCTTTTCACCATTCCCCGCAAACGCTCATAATGAAAACGTTTCTCGAACACAATCCCGAACTATTACTCGACGCTAAACCAGTGACGTAAAGTATCTTGTCAGTCAAAACGTTGACTGCAGTCCAGCGGCGAACATCTCGCTCAGCAGCAGCGGCAGCAGCAGCGGCGGCGGAACAAAAGCCGATAAAAAGCACCGGAATCATCGGGCAGCGAGATGGATTTTTGCACTCTCCTCCTCGGCTTTCACGTCGCGCGCAACAAAAGCCGCAATCAATGCCCGTCATTACTCACTGCTCCTCTCCCTCTCCGGCGGCGGAAGAGTCAGCCAGATATCCGTCCGCCTACGCGGCCGACCTTCCTCTCTTTCTCTCTCTCTCTCTCTCCGATGGATCATCGCCAGCGCCGCGTCATCGGCGACGAGCGGTAACGAGGTGGGAGGTGGGTGGCTCATTATCCTGCACTTTGCATTCGAGACATTGTGTCTGTCATTTTTTGAGGAAGCTGGATTTTAAGCTTCAGGGGGGAGGCTGCGATTGGAAAGTTCATTGTTCCGGAGAGGTAATTGAACGTTGCTCGCGCGCTTTTCCAGGGCTGGCCATTATGCTGGGCTACTTTTGGGCCACGCGGCTTTATCTTGCTTTATTAGAATTTCAGATTTCTTCGTTTACGAAGATCCGTTAGAAGCTGCCTTTGCTTCATTCGCTCTGGTCTAAAAATATTTTCATTTGCAAGAACGTTCTCCCTTATTTTATTTTATCAAAACATATTTACATATCAGAATTTGTATTATCGGTGAAAAGGAAAATTACCGCGCGAGTCTTTGAAAAGTGGCTTCAATCAATAAGTGAATAGATATAGTTAAACTCTATAATCACTAACACTACAACATTAAAGATTTTTACTTGGCATTCCGTAAAGAATCGTAAAAGAAAAGGCATATTTCATAGTTTTTCCAATGCAAGATAATTACTGTGCAGCGCACAAATTTTCGCTTTGCATAAATCGAAGCCTTTTTACCTCTCAGCCAATTATTTAATAAGCAATCGATAAAACCAGAGCAGCGAAATCAGAGCAGCCAGGTATAAGAACTTTCACACCCTTCGATTGTTACTCCCAGTGTGCAAAAGCAACGGCGCGCGATACCGATCTCGAGTTTTTCCAGCCGATATGATCCCGATTTATATCCTCCCTCCCCCCTTAAAGAAGACATCCTTGAAAGCCGCAACTTTTCGAAATTCCTCGCGCGCTAAAGTAACGCCTCGGCAATGTCCTTAAGGCGATTACTCGCGCGACTGCATCGATCGCGAGAGGTTATCTAAAGAAGCTAAAAGATCGGGGGCAGCTCTCGATATTATTATTTCGCTCGGGCCTCTCTCGTGATCGATCGCGCGCCGCGGCCTGCAATTATCGACAAGTATTAATACACGCTTCTAATAACGGCCGATCTCGATCGCTCCGCGGCCGTTATTGACTCGTAGCGGGAGATAAATGGCGCGCGATTATGCCGGTTGCGCCAAACCGAAGAAAATTATGTTTGACCGGCTGTGTGCAATACACGCCCCGCGCGAATTTCTGCCCCGGGCTGCGCGCGCCGAGGTGCGCACGCTAATGTGGCCCGAGGGGGGGGGGGGAGGGGGAGGCTAATGAACCAACCAGAACCGGTACAATGGATTTTAACGCCGAGCGTTGATAAATTCGCGAGGATTTTTCGCGATTTTAACGAATTCTTGAATTAACGCCGAGGTCTCGCGGCCGCCGCTGATGCCGGTTGCGTAATCTTTGCGTCATGTTTAAGCCTGGATTAGCGAGCTGAAATTGTATTAGTTACAGTACTGCAATAATCCGTTTTTCGTTTCGACGGATAAAACTCGGTTTATTATGTTATTAACGTTTTTATCAATTCGACTGTTTATTAACAATTATGTATGCTATCGACGTTTTAAGATTTGCATAATTTTCATAGAAATTTTTCGATATTTTAATACCTTGTTATTTGTTATAACTTCACTTATTTATATACGCACAAAATGTTATTTGGCAATCGAAGGCCATAATTGTCGAAAAAAAATCGTTGCTTAACGCAATCAAGTCTTATTTATGCACTCCATAAAATCAATAAATTTTATTTAGTTATTGAATTTTGTTTACCTCTGTACTTAACACTCGGACAATAATTCCTATAAAAACATTTATAATGACTGCTTCTTAAATTTTCACAAAAATCATGCTTGTTTTAAAAAAGCCACGTAACTTACTGGAAGGAAGCAATATTATTTATAACCGATTTAATAATCTGATTGCAAATAAATGTTGCGCGTAGATAAATTTATCGCACACAATCATGTCTTTCATCTGTATTTTTGTATAAACACGTCTTTATTTATAGTCTGATAAAACGCGCGTACCTGTATATAAAACCGCGCGATTCCAGCCGATATTACACCGAATCTGCCCATAAATTTATCTAAACTCGTGTTTGCACCGTCAAACATTTTCTCTCTCTCTCTCTCTTCACCTTCGGTCAACAGCGGCACAGGTAGGTTTTTCGAAAAATTTGTCATTATTTGCCCCCGCTTATCTAATAAACCTTAGCCGCGTGTGCGTGCGCACACACGCCGGCGATCCGGCGCGCTCATTGATCAAAAGGCCGATCCGCGTCTTCGTCTCTCGAGCGCGCCTAATTTTTCCCCGGAGCCAAAGCCGCCTTACGTAATCGCGGTAAATCCCGGCGAGAGTCGCGCCTTTGTGTATATCGGCCGCGCGGCGCGACAAATCACCGCCGAGCATCGGTAGACAAATCCTCCGACGGCCGGACGACATCTACATTCTCGATCACGTCCTACACGAGCGCGAACGAAGGCGGGATTTATGCCCCGGCCATTGTCTGCCCCGCCGAGTCGAGAGAGAGAGAGAGAGAGAGAGAGAGAGCGGGAGAGCGAAGATCGGCCGGGGATCGCTCGATAGCGATATATAGAGCTACCGATTCGTGATTTCTGCCCGCAGATATTGGAAGCTGCTTGCTGCAAGGCCGAGCTGCTTCTTGGGGGAGGTTTGAGATGCAGGCTTTTTTATTTTCTGGGGTTAAGAACCCGCTTCTCGGAAAAGTTCAGAGCTTGCTCTTCTTATAATATTACAAAAGTATAATTTTGCTCAATTAGATCAACTTTATAGTTTTTACAGTAAGAGAAAATTAAGTCACAACTATGTAGCTTTGAATAATTTTAAGCGTTTATTTCCTCAAAACCTATTATTGTAACCATAAAAAAGCGCATCAAATATAACGATTGTTCTGCTCTCTTTACTCAACAAACGTTGAGAAACTCTTTTCAATAGCAACCATATTTTCCTTTTCCTATTCAAGCTCAGCAGCCCAGTTATCTTCTTACCCCGATGTTTAGTCTCTCTAATCTCAATCTTTATCTATTTAGCAAAGACCCCTGCAGAGCTTACATTATCAAGCTTCTCTCGAACCTCGGCGCTCGGCCGACACAATCATCTCTCTCTCTCTCCGTCTCTCGGCCGATCCCCGCCCACGCGGTCGAGCTCCGCGCCAAAAACTCGAGCTCAGGTGCAAATTCAAATCCGCGCCGGCGCCGTGCACGTCCTCTCTGTTGCACGTGCACGGGCAGCTCTCTCTCTCTCTCTCTGTCGCAACGCGAAGCGCCCTGCGGTTCGCGCTGTACGCGCCGCCGCTTCAAACAGGTATATAAAGCCGGAGTCCGGTCGGGGAGATTACGATATTTTTCGCGCGCGGGGAGAGGTGCTTTATTGGGGATCGGGAAAAGCTGCCCGGACGCGCGGCTATGGGTGGTACCGATCGCCCGCTGATAGGAGGGAAATATTGCCGGGGTTTGTAATTGAGAGCGATTTTTTGACGGGCTTGTGGATTGGCGGAGGAGGTAATATTGTCTTCTGAGCTACGGGAGCGAGGCTCGAAACTGTCTGTCGGGACGTTTGGTGGCTTTGTTGCGTGGGTAGGCGGGTGAGCGATGTTTATCTGCCGATTCGGAAACGTGAGATATGAATTGGTATTAGAATTCTATAGTTATGAAATGCCGATTTTTGAGTTTCTAAAGTATATACTTGTGGAGCGGAGAGTTCGCGAAAGTTCTAATACTACACGTCTGATAATAACAATAAAGAAAAACTAAAAGCTACTTTGCAGCTAATCATTTTAAAATTACACACCAGAACGAGCACCGCCACCCCCGACTCGAAGAAGCCGGGGAAAAATAGCCTAATCCCTCCGAGCCGAAGAAGAAACACATCCCCATCAATCGTCGAAAATCAGCAGCAATCCAATTTCCGCCGAGCGCGTCCCATCGGCGCTTTAACCCTGCCCCTCCTCGCGCATCTCACCCGCAAGACAAAGGGGCCTCCTCTCTCATTTCCCGGGCCCTCCCATTTTTTGCTCCTCGCGCCATCTCGTACGCGTGCCGCCGCCTCGGAAAAGCACCTGGCCCCCGACGCGACCCCCGCGGCCCGCAGAGAGAGAGAGAGAGAGAGAGCGGCAGATGCTCTCGAGGCGGGCACGCGCGCCCCCCGAGGATTAGACGGCTTCCTGGAAGGCTTTTATCGGCGGCCCGATAAAAACCCGCTTCCTTGCACGTGTCGCGCGAGGTCGAGTCGGAGGAGGCGAGTCGGAGGAGATGAGTTTTCGTTCGACGCCGGCGGGGGGGTGGAGCGCGAGCTTTTTTTCGGGGTGCTCTCTCGCGGCCGACGATGGCTATCGGAGGTGTTCGAGCCGCCGAGATACTTGTTAATTTTATTGCCGTTTTGTTTTGGGTCGGGGGAGCTGTGGCTTTTTAAGGGACGCTATCGGAAGGGATCAAAAGGCCACGCACTTTAATGGGGAACCACACCTTTTTGGACAGGAGCGGGATCTTTATTTTGATCTCGTTTAATGTTATTTTTGTATTTACGTAAAACCCCGTGTAAAAATTTTAGTATGGCTAAGGTATTGCTAAAGTATTTCTGAGGTATAGCTAACAAGTATGGCAATGGACACTATGCCATACATTTAAGTATGGCTAAAGTATAGAACGTATGTATTTAATGTACATTTAAGTATGGCTAAAGTATAGAACGTATGTATTTAATATATAATATTTAACATTTATTTTTATTGTTTGACAAATACAATTGAAACAATCTTATTTAACTAAACACTAAACTTATTGCAGTAAGTCACTTATTTTTTTTTTGGATTTCTTAAAGTGTTGCACATTAAAGTAAGAACACGCATATATTCTTTATCAGTTAATTTTTGATCTGCTTTTTTATTGACGTAAGCTGTAAACAAAAAAAGGTGTATAAAAAATTCATTTTTAAAATGTTAAAAAGTATTTAAAAAATGAAGGGCCGGATCGAATAACAGCTTCCGCGCTCGATTCGGTCGGACAAGCGACTCGCGAGACTAGAGCACGGAAGTCGCTGTTCGATCCGTCCCTTCAAATACATATGTTTTTACCAAATACTGCAGCATAAATATCTTTTGGAATTTTTTGAGTTCCGTGTCTCCCAGTAGGAGTCATCAATCGCAGCTTTTCATCCCCAAGTATGTATCGCATTAGTCGCCTCACCATCTCATTCGGTTTATTTCTCCATCTATTTTTTATAAAAGTTAATTCAATAGATGACACATAAATGTTGAAGCCACGAGCAAGTCTTGTCTGCAAAAAATGTATTAAATATTTGAATATACAAATTTAACGTTAGGATGAAGGTAAGTAAGTAATTATGATACTACTTTTTGCTCATTTGAGTCTAATTCTCTATTTAAAGCCTCCTCTGTTTCATTTTCATTTAAATTATTTCCATTATCATTGTCATCCTTATCATTTTCTTGTTCACACCGATTTTCCACTGCCTCTTCTTCGTCGCTCGTTGCACTAAAAACAGACTTTACATTTTCTATTTCTTTCTGGCGCTGTTCAATGTTCTTCATTTGATTCTTTAATGTGTTTCTTGCTTCGGCAGCCAAACTTCTTTTTTGGAAAGCGAGAACGTCCGGAAAAGATTCTCTTCTCGCTTCTGTCATTATCGTTCCGTCGGTTAGCACTTCCAAATTTTCTAAAAATTCTTTATCGTCTAAATAATAAATATAATAATCAATAAGAGTAACAACATTTTTAGGTTAACATTAAACTTTATAATACACGGAGAAAAATATCTCATTAGAAATTAGTATAGTCTAACCTAATCGAAGGACAAACTTGCACTATCTAGAAAA
>JAWWEM010000054.1:11889212-11921541 GCA_035582935.1 Ormyrus thymus | reverse complement strand
TTCACCTTACTGTCAAAATCGCCCGAGATTCACTCAAATATAGGGGTAATTTTTCACCAAAATTTTTCTGCGTGTATGTATATGAATATTATTTCTGAGATTACAAATATTTTGTAAAATGCGGCATTAATTAAATATATGGTTTATTTGATAATTTAGAAAAACAAAAAAATTAATTTCTTCAAAATATAAATACAAATACAACTAAAAGTTCTAAGAAAACCGGCAAAAACAATAGAGAAGGATATTTTTAGAATTTTATCTGCATTAGAAAATAGGCAAGACTGAGCGTTAATAAAAGATTCCATTGCTTTCAAACATTGCGGAGTAACCCTACGGCAATTTTCACATTATTTTAAAAAGCTGATCAAACACGTATCGCAAAAATACAATCGACCTCTGTTTGATCAGAGCCCAGTTCCACCTCCAATTTAACAAACTAAAGAGTCAAACAAAGTAGCCGTTGCAACTACCGTCCCGCCGCGGCTTATCTTCTCCTTCTAAAAAAGCGCGTGTCCCTCCCCGCTCGGTGTGCGCGCACAAAGCGGCTTTTTGTATCGAGCATTATCGACCCCGGCCGCCGCGTGATTCCCTGTATCGAATCTCGGAGAAAGAAATCCTTGCGGACGACGACGGCGCAGGCATGCGGTGCACGAGCGCGGCTATATTTGCATTTGTCACAAGGTGCGCGCATCGCCGTCAGCTGTGTGACGACCCGCTTTTGACACCTGCCAAACCCGGCAAACAGTCTTATCGCTCTGGGAACGCTCCGCGCCGCGGACTGTATATCTTTTTAAAATAATTACGATCTGGCGAGGCTTCGCTCTCGCACGTGATGTTCGGGTGCTCTTCGTTCGCTGAATGTATTTTTTGGAATGTTTAAGGTTAGGAGATTCCAACAGATAAATAACAAAAATGTACGAAAGCATGCTTAACAGTTCAAAATAGTTAAAAATCTTGAGAAAATAAGTAACGAGCAGAGAAAGAGCGGAAAAATCTGAAATTTTGCATAGAACAAACAATTTTTGAGCGCGATAACGATATCAAACCTGCAGATTCGAGATATAGACGCGCCGAGACTACAAACAGATTTACGTATCATCTCTAAACACGCTCTAATCTGAAAACACCACAAAAGATATCGGTCTAACGCGCGATAATGCCGAAATTCGACGTGCCCACAAACTTCCTGGGAATGCTCGGGGCCCTCGTTTTAGGGGTGGAAACCACGGCGACGATAAGAATTTTTAAGAAGGCAGATAGCAGAGCTCAACAGGTACGACCTGCATATTTATTCTATTAAAATCTTGTTAAGCAAGAAAATCGTTTGTAAGCACCTTTCGGAAAACATCGTTTCAATTTTAAGAATAAATCAAAAATACTTTATCGTTTTTTTTAAAGAACAATTAATAATGGACCAATTATGTCGCAATTTTCTCGAAGAAAAATGATCGGTTAGAAGGCTTTTGATCCACGAAAGGCACAACAATGGGGTTAAAAATCTTAAATCGAAGGCATTTGCTTCGAAGAATGGAGAATCGAAGGTGTGAACAATCTGGTTTAGCCCACAAAGCTGCGGTCAGTCAAAGAGTTCGAAAAATCGGTTGCTCGCTTCATCGCGCACCTCCCCGGCCTTTCACGTTTCAGTCACTTTTCGTTATGCCCTTTTAACTTTTTTTTCTCCCCTTCTTACAGGGCTGCTATCTTGTTACTTATTCTTTCATTGCACTTAAATCAAAGTCCTAAGCATAAATATCGCAGTTTATGCCCTCACAATTTTAATAATATTGGATATAAATTAAGACTCTTATAATTTAAACCAAACGAATCGGAATGAATCTAACGGTCTTCTTAAACCCAATAATCCACGCCCGAATGATTTATGCACTCCAATTCGAAAGAGCATTTCCCGAAAGTCGAATAGCCACAAGCGGGGCTCGCGTGAAAATACAAATTCTGCCGCGTTATCCTCCATTACCCACCCGAGAGATAAGCTGCGGGCACCGCTTCCTGGGCAATTACCGAAATTCCCCCCGTCGGTGCACCTAACGACTTTCCAATAAATGCGATGCCCAGCCTACCGAAGCCGCTCTCCTCTCATTTAATTAAAGCCCGAGCGAGCATTAGACAAACAACGCGGAGAGGCCGCTCCTGCGCCGGATCCACCTCCCGTAAGCGAGAGCCGCGGCGGCAGCACCTGCCAATTTACGGCGGTCGCGTGCGGGGGTCGGCCATTAGCGGGATTGAGCTCGGGCCGCCTGTTTATCCTGGGGAGGACACGTGGGGGTCGGAATATGCGTGACCGGGGGTGACGCGCGAGCATGTGTTTTCCGACGGCTGCAGCCCGGCGCAGAGGTGTTGCCGGGCCATCTGCTTCGTCTTTCGGGCGCTCCTTCCGCTCTGCCTCTGTGGACCGATGGGCCTGCGGAGGTGAGTACTGGCTGCGTGCGCTTTCGAGGTGACAGAAGGTGAGGTGATTCGACGATTTGGTCGACTGTGACGAAAGTGCGATGCGGAGAGGATCGCTCGGGCTTTGAAGAATTTTCTGCTGCGTGCTACTGCGCCTTAGTAGATTTTCAGTGACAGAAAGAAATAGATTTGTTTATTACATCATCCGGGCTGAAAATGAAAACAGAAATAAATTAAAGAAGCGGCCTCGTGTTTTTCTTAAAAATCGATTTTTCTTTAATATTCTTGATTTGAATTTCAAAATGAACATTTATACTATCTTATCAGCAGGTTAAAAATTTTAATATTCCAAGGACTTCGCGCACTTTAAATTATCTACTGTATATATTTATGGAAAACTGAAAAAAAAAAATATTTTCAATTTCAGCCACTTCAAAGCAAAATCATTGTTGAAAGGTCCATGGCCGCCCCCCTTTAACTCCGGCATTGAAAAAATACCCGACACTTTAAAGTCGCTTTGTGCTTAATGAAAGTACATTATAAATAAGAAGCCTGACATTCGTGCTTTTCAGCGTGTCGGCGTTTTCCTTCTATTTCTGAAGGCGGCCCGCCGCGCTCACAAAGAGCCCCGAAATGAATAACACGTGCGATGCTGTTGATGTTTTTTCAAAAACCTTAAATTTTCTCCACCCTCCTCCACCACTTTGTCGCGTCGCGCGCGAGGAAGTCTCGCGGCGACTCGTCGTTTTTCCAAAAATACAGGCTGCCCGCGTCTATCGCGTGTGCATCCTTTCGAGCGCGGCAAATCGGGACGCCGAGCAAGCACACGAGCTTCGTCGTGAACTTGATTATTGTCGGGCTATATTTAAATGTTGATTAGCGTACACGACGCGGAGCTGGGGTAATCGCTACAGGTGTCTTTATTATCTGGACTTCTTATCGTCGCGAGAAGCAGTTTCCTTGTCTCGTGATCTTTCTTTTATGCCGCTGAACTGATTATTGTATTGTGGATTAGAGTCAACTTATGGTTTTCTTGAAATAGAAACTTACGTATCGCGTATCAGAGATAAGGCTTTAATATTTTTCACGCTTTACAAAGAATTTCCAAAGCAGTCAATTAATAAAAATGTGCCTTCTTGAGTACTTAATTTGGCCGTATACCAATAAAATAAGGCGAATCGAAGCCTGCCAAGAATTACCAAGAAAATCCTAAGAAAGGTTAATCAAAAGCATCGGCAAGCAGCTCCTGGCCCGAGGAAACTCACGAAAGGGTTAAGAGTAATCAAACGCATCAGAGTACCTGCGCCGAAGAAAAACAGAGCGCTAAGCCGAGGCGGCAGCCCTCGGGGCCCAAAGGGTTCTCCTCTCTAACGGTGCCGCGCATCTCAAAGATGCACCGCTTCAGATTTGCGGTCAGGAGCAGCCATCGGCCCGCAGCGTCTCAAAAAGTATCAGCGAAGAAAGGAGCCAAGGAGCGTGAAAGACGGGAGGCCGATCTACAAGGAGCCAGCGGCACGCTTCTCGGAAACTAGGGCCCCGCGGCCGGGGCCAGATGCAAAATCGTAGAGTATAAGGCCCCCACCTGTCCATACACGCGCGCGCGTGCGCGAGTCGCGAGTGTCACCCCGGCGACAAAGGAACGGGGGGCCCCCGCCTTTGTCGGGCTTTTCTCCGAGCTTTTCCTTTGTCAGCGCGGGGCCCCCATTCAGGGCCCCGGTGCGCCAAGTGCCGAATGCGCGCCTTGCGCAAACGCGAGGGCCCCGTACAAGTGTAGCGCCAGAGCCAGGTAGAGCCGCGCCAACGGCCACGGGGCTCCGGGGGTTTTTTAAATTTTTTGCCTTTCCTCGTGCTCCCCGGCTTCCTGTTTGCTTTTTTCGCCCCTCGGCGGGGAGGGGGTTTTTGTGATGATCGGACCTTTCGGAGGCAGCGAGATTGATTTGAAATGGGTACGTACCTTTTTCGACTACGCATCTGCCTCGGCGTGTAAAGGTGAACGAAAGGGTTCTAATAAACGTGCTAGTTTACGATATCAATGTGAAGTTACTAAGGTAAGGGCACGTGCTGTACAGTCAGGTCAGTACTGGGGTGACTCTAAAATTTGAGTATAGATTGATGTTGCACGAAATTTTAATTAAAGAAATCACCCCCTTTAATTCTTTATTGTACCGCCTTCCTCTTACTCTAATTAAAGTGAGTTATTCTTAAACTAATAGAAAGATGCTACTTTACATGCAGCAAAAAATAAAGTCAGACTAATATTGAAACAACACTCAAAATCCTCCAAAGTACACTAAATTCATCTTCCAAAAGTGTTTGATCCGAATTCTACCCTAAAAAAATTGCCACCCCAAAAGGAAGCCTAACCACAGACATCCATCTCCACCAAGTGTATCCAACCTTCGTTCCTCCTGCAGCCGACTCGTCTTATCTAAAAAAAAGAAGGAACGCGTAAAGTGAATCTATTTCCGTTGCCGCGGCTCCCGTACCCCCGGAAGCTCTCCAGAAATAGAAAAAAAAACGCCGGGGCTGCACGCGCCCGCTCTCTTCAAAGTGGTCAATCTATACTTACCTACTCCTCCTTCCTCTCCCCGATTTCGGCTGCAAAGAAAAACAGGAGTGGAAGACAAACCCTGTCGGGGGGGTAAGACACGTGTCCGGGGCGCGTGCCGGAAGTGACCAACCGGATGCAGACACACGAGACGCCGAGAGAGGGTGGCGCAAAGGGTAAGGGGAGTAGGCAGTCGCCCCGAGATGAGTCTAAGATACGCGGAGGAGAGAGAGAGAGGCTTAAGCATCTGGTCCTTGCCGAGGATGCATTGTTTGAGCAGCGACGTTCTGAAACCCTTTAAGGAGGGCTGGCTCGTGATTAGGGGGTTTGCAGGAAAGCGCAGGCCTTTTCTGGCGACGCAACGGCTTTTCAAAATTGATGTCCTTTCGGGGTTTTCGAGAGATTCTAGATCGACCGTTAAGTTCGGGGAGAAGTGATTTCTTCGTTCCCTGTGATTTTTGCGCTATTATATGTATTGAAAAAGTTATACGTCGTGCTATTTCGTGCAGAGAAGTGCGTAATTCGTAATAGACCTGATATAAATTAGGAAGCATAATCTTTGAAAACAACTCGAGCTATAACAACAAGACCACGCGCTTCATTATATCTCAACAATACTTTGTTCAAAACTTGCGCAAACCCTGCAGAATTTCCATTCCGCCCAAACCAGTCCCTCGTCCAGTTTTCATCATTTTAATGAGGTAACCTATAATAAAAGCGCGACAAAGCCAGCTCGAGCATTACGCTCTCATTACAGAATAATCGATTCGAGCCTCCGCCTGCCCTTACCCAGTTTTCTCTCTGTCTCTCTCTCTCTCTCTCTCTCTCTCTCTCTCTCTCTCTCTCTCTCTCTCTCTCCCCTTCGCCTTTTCTGCTTTTCCCCTCTGCTTGTCTAAGCAATGGCAGCAGGCCGACTTTCACTGCGGCGGCACGCGTCGTCCGTTTCTGAATCGTCTCCCTTCCTCTCCGCGCACGCGCCACAAAGAGCGCGCGGCCTGCTTCATTATGTGTCCCGTAATGCGCTCTTCCCTTCTCCCCCTCGACGCGACCGTTGAACGCCGAGAGATACGTGCGCGTATGTGCGCATACGAGGCGAGCCCCGTTTGACGAACCGAGCGATCGCAAATGGCCAGTTCGCGATCGTTTCACGGTGCCCCATTGTCGAGCTGTTAGAGGTGCGATCTCTTGTTGTGATTGGGGAATTCTATGGATGATACGTTGGAGTTGCTTGCTTGTCGGGCGTTTCTAGAGAGTATGTAGAATTTGTTGGGAAACTTTTGGTTATGCAAGGAGTGCATATTCTGCTCGCTGAATTTAGTGCTCATTAAACGACTGCCAAGCAGAAAATTTCTCTTGGCTAAAAATCTGTATTCTTATGAATTGCCGCTTAAACTATTCAAGTAGTTTCTAGTAGTAGTAAATAATTTTATTGCTCTTTATCTGAAACAACAATGCATTTTAGTCGTAAATATCTGTAATTATTTTGTATTAGAAACCATAAGATATGTTAAGATAGAAATAGGTTGCAAACAAATTTCATCAGATTATCACTTTAATTATTTACTTGTCAAACGACACCATTGTACAATCTCCTAAATATAATTTCAGAATCTTATCTTCGATTTAAATCAAAATAACATGCAACTGATGCTATTCACTTGACCAAAGCTTATCCAATAAATTTTCTCACCCCTACAAGTCAACAAACGCGCATTATTCGATGAAAAATTCCGTTAAACCAGGGAATACGACCCCAATAACGTGCACCACCCCTCGCCCACCCCCTGTCCACCCCATGAATGCGAGCAAATCGCCGTCTCTCTCTCTCTCTCTCTCTCTCTCTCTCTGCGTATCGAATTGCCATCAACTTTCTTCCAGCAGCCCTACTCGCGACCTCCGAAGAAAGTTTTCCTGCGCGCGTCTCGAGGAGAGAAAGCTTGCGCGCTCGCGCCCCTCTCCCGGGCCGCCCACGCTCGTGTGGGGCACGCGCCAAGAGGGGCTGCAGCCCGGTGCCGCACACCTGCCCGCGGCGGCAACCCCTGCGCGCGGGAGCGGAGGCTGCGGCGCATCTGCTGTGCGTATCCGCGAGGAGCGCGCTCCGCAAGCGCTGTTGGGCATTGTGCGCGCGCCGACATGTGCAGGTCCATCGGCATCTGGCCACCCCTTGGCCGAGGGGTGCAGCAACTTTGGCGCGTGCGCGCGTCGTAGCTGCTGATTTTTTTTTTATTTCGGAACCGGGACGCCTACTTCCTCGGGACGGTGTAGCGCGGAGGCAAGAAGGCGAGGTGTTGGATTTTTCGGGCTTCCTCAAGGGTTTATCCGATGGGGTGGTGGGGTGTAAGGAGAGATGGGCAGATGCGGGGTACGAGGAGAGAGCCAAGGTCGCGGGCCTGCTGGAGAACGACGCAAGTTTGTGACTTATTTAGGCGGCAATCCATTCATTTTCGAAAGTGAATTGTGCTGGAGGTCCTTCCTACTTCCGCAGCTTCTTTCATTAGAAGGTAGCTACTTGACTCGTAACGGTTTAAGACTTTCTTATTCGTATTAATGCTATCTAAAATATCTGGTTTGAAATCTAAAACGCTCGGCTCGAAACACTATTATTAAGGTGTACAAAAGCTTCTTTTCAATTGAGAATCAAGTTTGGGGAATTAGAATTTATAAAAAAAAAGAAACTGAATTTATTAACCTTATTAAGTTCTATACCACCTCCGAGCACGCATCGCGAAAAATGCTCGCGACTGAATTCTCAAGGAAAGTGCCGGTCAATTTCAGCGCCGAATCCGGAGGCGAGCCCGCGGCAGCTTCACCTGTTCGCAATTAACAGCTGCGAACTCGCCATTAGAATAATCGCGCTCAAAAGCAACTCTCTCGGCTCGGCCTTTTTGTCCCATTAATGAACGGCGGGGCAGCGGCGCGAGGCTTAACGATCGTATCCTTAACGGAAATCTCGGCTTCCTTTCTTCCTGCCCCGCAACAATCGCGCGTCTTGGCTCGAGCGGGCGCGCGCGCGCGCGGCCGATCATAAAGGAGTCTCGCAATTGCGAATGTCGAGTGCCCAGGTGCGGCGGGCCGGCCGTCGCCGGTATACCGGACGACCGGGGTCCTCGCAGTCAGTGGGCCACTTGTGCCAATCTCTCGCATCGCGAGAGAAATATTTGCCGACGGATCGATTAGGGAGGCTTTCTGGGAGGCTCGAGGAGCGGAGGGAGCGGAGGGTGGCTTTCGGTCGCCGCGTGAGAATTCGGAAACTGGTTATGAGAAAGTTGGAGCGGCTTGTTGCTAAGCGGGGGTCGTTTTCGGCTCGATAATTAACGGCTTGATTGTGCAGGATTTATTAGAATTGGCGTTTGTTAGAATTCGTGAATTTTTCACACGAGCCGACACTAAGTATGTATGGAAGAACCTTTTGCACGGTCCCTCTAGAGCGTTTAATGAATAAAAATAAAAGAATTACTATGTACAACAGATATTAGCTTCTCGCAGGAAGAGGCTTAAAAATAAAGTTTCAGATAGTTTGGTTCTCGTATAAAATCTATTTATTCAACAAAGGCTCGGTACATTTCCTTGGACCCGTTTGAAAAAAATTCAGCGATCTCCCGATTTCCATCGTCAAGTGGCCCAACACCTCCGATCTTCAAAGCCCCCCGAAAACTATGCTAAGCAAGTTCAAACCTGGCTCCTCTCCTCCTCGTCTCGGCGCATTTCCGATGTAAAGCAAAATAAATAAATCATTACGGCCGCGTCACTCTTTCATTCCCATTGAGCTCCTCCGGAGTTATGACGCCGACTATCGTAAAGCACATCTCCCGCATTGTGTCGCCGGGGCTTTGTGCGCCTAGAAAATACGCGGCGCACGCGCGGACCGTCCCTCCTCCTCCTCCTCCTCCCTCTCTTCCTTTTTGTCGCCGCGCGCGGCACGTAATCTCATCGGCCACGCCGAGAGAGAGAGAGAGAGAGAGAGACACAGCCGAGGCTTCCGACTTGCTCCTTGCATTGTCCCGCGGAATCCGGGATTTACTGCGCTTTTCGATTTTCGAGTTTATTGCGCCCGGCGCCGCACTTTGTCCTTTTGGCGCAAGGAGCTTTCGTTTCATTTGCCTGCGTCGACGCGAGGGCTCGGATAATGCCTTATTTATGGCCGGTTTTTTTCGATTCGCCATGCTTTTTGCACGGAGAAAATAGATTTTAAGTGGTAAGGTATGTTTCGATAAATCTATTGGGGCGGCCCCGATGCAATTCTAGGTCTCATTGACTTTATTGCGTTGAATTTCAAGTGCGTAGAAAGACTTATTTTAATATACGATTCTTCAGAAGAGACTGGTTGTTAAATAGTCATTTTATTACTTACCAACAGTTGCTGATCGGAATCATATTTTCTAATATCTTTTAATTAGATCGTTTAATCAAAAACTTAATAAAGCGTTTTAATAAATCAAGAATCCATAATTTTTGGATCTCAAATCGAAAAGCTTCATCGTGTGAAGATTAAACTAATGTTTATCACATTTTTTTTTACAAAAATGACTTAAAAATAACTTTTAGGCAATTAAACAGTAGAATTCAACTTTATTTTTCACGCAGTTGATAATGCGGGATCAGCAGTCGGGCTCCTTTCATCAAAAAGTTCAATTGATCCATCTGAAAAGCAATAAGACCTCGAATTTCCCGGATTATCCGAAAAAGACAGAACGTCGTAAACAACGAGCTCTCTCTCTCTCTCTCGAAATTCATTTTTATAGCATCAGCGTCTGTAAAATTGCGCCTGAATGGCGGAGAATGAAAGCCGGCTTTCGGGCAATTGAGCATCGACGCAAAAGTCGGCCGGGCCCTGTGCTTCCTGGCCGCTAGTTCCGTTTATTAGGGAAGGGGAGGAAGAAACCTATATCCTCGAGCGGCTTTTCCGCGGAAAAAGCTTACACGGTGAAATGTACCGTTTTTCGGCCGGCATTGTTCCCTGCACCTTCCACCAGCTGTGGTCCAGCGCGGACAGCTGATGGCACGTGCCCTCCTCGAGTTTCCGCGTCTACGGCCGGGGAGGGAGGGGGGTGGGGGGCAGAATAAAAAGGGAGTTTGCGCTGCCGCCGCTGCTTATACATCGCTCTTGTTCGCGCTCATTGTACTCTGCTCGCTGCACTGCTGCAATGCTATGCGTTTTCAGCTTTTGGCTCTGACCTCCGACGGTTCTCAACTGAGCCGACGCAGCAGATTCGAGGGCATCAAACCGACAAATTGGAAGTTATTTCGCGTTGGCTCTTCGTGCAAAAGTCTACTTAATTAAATACTTTTTTATGATGGTGGCAGTGCTTTTAGCTACTTCTGATGTCTATATTAATGCCAGTTTTAAGTACTTAAATTACAATTACAAACAATACAAAATTACTATTTAAATAATAAATATTTAATTAAAAGTAATCAAAGTGCTCGATAAAACAGAGTTCAAAGTTATGCTAATTAAATAACAGATTCATTTATTAATATTAAATTTATCGGGAAAGAAATATTCTCTCATTTTTAATGTTAGCAAAAATGTAATCATCATCAAGCAATTCAACGAGAATAATAGCGAGTAACGAGCTCGAAAAGTCCGCTTCCAAAGTTCGAAAAGAATACGCGCCACGAAGTACCCGAGGCCCGAGCAATCCAAAGAATTCGCGCTTATACCAGCCCAGTTAAGAAAAAAAAAAAGAAAAAATTGTCGCTCAGAAAAAGTGAGAACCATTGCATTAGAGTCGCGTGTTTCAACCGTCCTCATCACCTGCCTCTCCGGCTCACAATAGCATCAGCAGCAGCAGCAGCAGCAGCAGCAGCAACTCTCCGCGTCTAGGCAGCTCGCGACCCTTTTGCTCTACGACTACCCCTCTTTACGACGCATACATCCTCATTATGTTCGCGGCACCTCTCGGCGCGCGCACACCTTTCAGCGGCAGCGGCGGGGAGAAAGGGCCGAGATTGACAATGCGCAGGGGGCCCACCTGCCCCCTACCACCGGGGCCCCTGGACACGCGCCCCATCCCCGGAGCACCTGGCTCTGGCTCCGGCGCGCGCGCCATCCTTGGCTCTTTAATCGTTACCGCTAGCCTGGATAGTTTACGTCGGCGCATAAAGTATCGGCCTCTCGATTTTCATCCGGCCCAGACGTCAGGCTCTCTCCCTTTGTTGCCGCTAAAGGCGGCGAGCGGTGTGTGCGTGCATCTCTCTCTCTCTCGCGCGCGCGCGCTCGTGCCGAGGGTACGGCCCGGGATTATATGGGGCCTTTCATTGATATCGTTTAAAAATCGGCTCCTCGTGCAACGCTTTTCTCCGAGATTTATCTTTTCCGTTTACGGAGATTTTTTAAGTCGATGCCTACGGTGTGCTTGGATTGCCAAGGATTTATGGACATTTTTTTCATTAAGATTTTTCTGCAGTTGTAAATGGGCTGTATCAAGTGTTAACCGGTACAAACGTTACTGCAGTGTATTTTAATATCTTTTTAATCAATTGCATCGAAAGATAAACAGAATCGATCAATAAATTTGTTTAATCGGAATCTTCTCCAACAATATGACTAACGAGCCTCGAAGGAGAAAACGAGAGAGAGGCTTAAAAAGCAATAAACATCGCGCGGACGCTCAAGGTCCCGAGTCTTTTTGCTCCCGCCGCGAATTACACGTCGCGTGAAGCGGTCCGGGTGTCAGGTTGCGGCGTATCGACGCTGTCCATCAGGATTACGCGCGCCGAGACGCCCCCCAGACCGCAAGTGCGGCTGCGAGCAAGAGGACCGAGCGTCGAGCGTGCCGAGGCATCACCGCCACTGGTGCCAACCCTTTCTCATCCGCGGGAGGAGAAGCGCCATGCAAATGCGAGATATTTCGGACGAAGGTCTCGGGGGTTCAAGGACGGAGGGCCGACGGAGGCTGTCGGGAATGGGAGTTCGGGGCGAAAAGCGAGAGCGGCTCGATGTTATCTGCCGCGTGCTTCGTTTTTCTGGTGGTGATAAATGCGGCTGGGGGGCTTGATTTGTATGCAAATTAATGCACCGTTTGATATCTGATAGATGGAAGGATAGCGCTGGAATTGGGTCAGTCTTTATAACGATGTTTTGTTAGACGCTGCAAGTTGGAGGAAAAGCCGCGTTGCCAAACTTTTGTTTTTGTTGTCTAATGGCTGGCTCGTTTCGTACAGTGAAGTGACAAGGGTATGGCATAGTTAATCGGTTGTTAAACCTTCGACATTTAGAGCACTTTATTATTGCTCAATTGCATGTTGATCTTCCGATTTCTATAGTAGTAATATTTCGTAAACGAGCCATTCAACTATATTATCCTATTAAAAATTTAAGCAAATTCGTTTGTAGTTAATTAGCGCGTTAATGCAGGTAGAGGAACCTCGCACAAAAGCCGTTTTAATTCATGCATTAAATATAATACAACAGCAGCGAATCCAGCCCCTCGAAGACCCACTTTCCTCTTGCGGCCTGCAACCTGCAAAATACGTTATAATCTCGAAAAAAAAAGGCAGGAGGGAAGAAAAAAATCAGTCCCGACCGCAGCGGCGCGATCCTCCTAACAGTACCTGCCCTCTCCGCGTCGAACCCTCGTCCTTCCACACATCAGGATCGACATCTATCAGGCCCCGCACGCGCGGAATTCTATCCGGGGCCAGAGCGCATGTACCGTTTCCCCTTTATTTCGCGGCCCTCTCCCCCCTTCCTTCCACTGGAGGGCCGAGGCCTGTTTTGCCCAGCTGGTCTACTTGCCGCCGCGCTGCGTGTTTGTTCGGATTTGGTTAATGCGCGCGCGCGTGCGGGGAATTTTTGCGCGCGACTTTACATTGTTCGTCCGCCCGGGTGAGCGCGCGCGCGCATCGCGAGACGCTTCCGGTTGAGCCGGTAATTCCGGCGACAACCTTTCCCCCCCCCACCCCTTTTGTTTGCTTTCGTCGAGGGTCGAGGGTTTGGTGCAGGAGCAGTTTTTGGAGGCAGAAGGGAATGATTGAGCGATCCCCTTCGCTCGAGCGAAGTTGTTTTGAATTTATAAATAGGTGGACGTGTATAATGATAATTATTCTTTTGGGTGGGGATTATGAATGTTGGGCATGCCGTAAAAGTTGGCAGGAATATTATGATTAAAATCTGAATATTCCTCTTTCTACGGTTAGGACTGTGTTCAATTGTTTTATATTTTAATTGCGTAATTTATTAATGGATTGTTAATTTTTTGCTTCCGTTTTTTAACTCGAAACCTAAAATTTTAATTTAAATACATAAATAGTGTAAAAAATTTATTTTCTTGAAAAATTTGTGTAAAGGCTATAGAGTATAAATGAAATAAAGCATTTAACAATAAAAGGGAGATAAAAATAAAAAAAAAACATAATCTCGGCAATAAAACGCCTGAAATCCCGTGACTAAATCCCCCGAAGCGCAAGCATATCCAACGTCTCCGCTTCCCGAAAAAAAAAAGAATCCCGGCAGCCCCGCAGCATCGGAGAGGACTCATCACAGTCCGCGTTCAACGTTCGGTAGACAAATGATGAGCCACCGGCGGAGGCAGCTTCGCCCCTCGAATAAAGCCCCGCTCGTGCGCGGCTCGCGAGAGTGCAGTGGCCCAAAAATCAAAAGTCTCGCAGGCGCAGGTGGCGGCAGGTACCTCCTTTCTCCTAGCGCTCAATGCTCGCATTCTCCGCGGGCGCGCATTGTCCCCCCGAGCGGAGCGCATATACGCCGTATACGGAGAAAACGCGCTCAATGGGCGACGTTGCGTCTCGCTCCTTTGACGGGCGCGCGCGCGCCTGGGCCTGCCTGCGTGTGTGGTGTGCGTGCGCGCGCACCGGGCCGCGGGGCTCGAGAAGCGGCGGCCTGGAGAAACAAGGGATGTGTCGTCGTCCCTTTCGGGGAGCCTTTCTTCGAAGGCTTCCGAGATTTCTCGATCCCGAAGCCACTGGGCGAAGCGAGGAAGACGCGATCGGGTTGCGGTTGAATTTCGTTAAATGCTGGATTCCCTTTTTTCCTGGATTAATTCTTTCTTGCGCAATATACAGTTACGGGAGAAATCGTAAGAGACTTAAGGATTTATCGTAGCATCGAAAATTTTATTATTAAGACCAGCTATTGTATAATGTAATTCTTAGATTTTTTTTACGTGAGTGATACAGATTTAATCGAATACATTATTTTTTTAAATCATTATTATTATAATACGAAATATACAGAAAGGACTAAACGTATCGTAAACTATTCGGGCTCCGATGCAGAGTAACATTTTCTAAACAACACCGTCCGCGCGTCATAAAAAGAAGTCGCACCCCCGGCAAGTGAGCCAGCAACAATTTAAAAATAATCCAAGCATCCAGGCCGTAAACCTCGCCTGGCAACAATCGCACCCCGGCAAGATATACGGGCCGCCGGCATAAAGGGCGGGCACATCCCCTCAAGACCGCGCGCCGGAATCGGAAACGCCGGCTTTACAGCGTCTTGGAGCGGCGCGCGCGCGCGCAGAGTTCAGGTGCAGAGATCACAATGTGTCGCTCGCGCGGGCACAATGGGCCCCGAAAGGTAATACCCGCTTGGCGTCAGGCCCCGGCTAGAAACCGTACACCCGAAAGCGTGCCACTACAGCTGCGCGGCCGTGATCGATGCGCGCGCACCGATGGAATGAAACCATCGTTATCCGCGTGCGCGTACGACTGCGCGCGGCGTTGAGCAACCGCGGCGAAATTTATTCGGCTCGAGGAATGCGATTGATAATCCGAGCGTTTCCTAACGGGGAAATTGCTTTTCTTGAGCGGCTATCGCGCTGAAAATCGATGCTGAGTGATGGTAATTAATTATACCGAGTTGTTTGTGGGTGGGAATTACGGAAAATCCGATGTTACATATGTTTATGATTGCAGTTAACACGACTGTCGATTTGAAGAGAGTTGTACTCCAGCTCTCGACGATTTTATGTAAAACAGTAAAACGTTCAAGAGTTATTGGACACAGATATTTTCGTTCGATCTGTGTCCCTTATTAATGTAACTACATATATGTAGAATCGTCTGCAGCTACAGTTAAAACACTTTTTGTGTAAGTAACTGCGATTTATAGTAGATTATAAAATTTATAATAGCGAATAAAATTATATTAACTCGTCGCATAATAAAACTTATACAACTGTTTATTTTAGGAAAGGTTTAATCGATTAATAATGCCTTTGGTTAATTAACATGCTGGGCAGTAAGAGTGAAGTTACGTTAGTTCTTTGAGAAAGATTTCGTTTTATTTTTCATGATTGCACTTTGCAGTTGTTTAACGCGCTACTTTAAAAACATAAGCTTTTTATTAATTCCATCAATTTTTTGTTGTTTCCTCCAAATCGTAATGAGACTTAAGAACCGGTTATAAAAAGATCGAATATATCACGCTTTTTTACGGTTTAGCTTAGTGCAAATGTAATTAAATAAACGTCATCTCAGTTCTTTTTACGACGCCTCATAACTAAATTTCCATAGAAATATTAAGTTCCTTCCCTCTCACTTTTACTTTTTTTTTCCATCCCCGATAATTTATGGTGTTACTTTTACGATCCCTCCCAAACCTTCCTTTTTTCGCGTTCGGCCGCAGAAACGGCAATTTCGCACCTCGGCGAAAAAAAAGGGCGCCCCCCTCTTTTTTTTTCATTTATACGCTTAATAAACTCGTTTCGATTCGTAATCGTCGCGCTCTCTAAAACTCGCCTCGATTCGAAAGTGTGTGTATAAACGAAAGCCATCAAAACTTTAACGATCGCCGTGCGCGCGCGCGTGCATTCTTTTCCGAGAAACAATTTTCAGACGCGCGCGGGACGGAGCGATTAAAATATCGCCCGCGCGGATCTCTAATGCCCCGGCGAGCTTTTAGGCGCGCGACGAATCGAAGACAAGCCTTTTATCGGGCTCGATTTTTCATCCGTCGGTGAGAAATGAGGCCTACGCGCTCGGAAGTCGCTCTCTCTCTCTCTCTCTCTCTCTCTCTCTGCTTCTTTTTTTTTCACGGGGCTTCGATATCGCCTCTATGCGCGAGCTTTGTGTGCCGTGTGAGAGGATGAAAAAAAAAAAAGACGGAGGAGTACTGTTAGGAGGTACAGGTTGAGAGATGTGATCGAGTGGAGCGTCGATTTCGATCTTGATTGGCGAACTGTCTCTTTAGAGAAACAAATGGTGGAATTGTTTCTCGAGTTATTAAGATAATCAGGCATTCCGGAGTTTTTCTCCCGAGGGGCGCTTGATTAACTGCTCTTTGAGTAAAAAAGGCGCGCGACAAAGGCCTTTTCGCATTAATTATAATGCGCGGCTCTGAAAATCGGTAATTGAAAATGTCCGTCGGCGAGGTACTGTTAGGCTTCTTCGGCAGTTGGAACGTTTACTTGAAAATATCGGTTGCGCAATTTCGTACAGTCTTATGTAAGATGTCAGGTGAAGTTAACTGACAAGCACATAGTTAAGAAGCCTAGGAAATAGAACTCTCTTTCTCGGTCCTAACAATGCGCTGTCATAAATATTAAAAACTATTTATTATAATTTCCCAATGAGATCTCGTTACCCGGCGGCATTTTTTAATCTGCCTAATTGAAACATTGTTATCGTTACCTGCATTCAAGCTTTCATGCGCCAAAATCGACGCGATGTGTCTAAATTATTTATTGTACATAAATCAATACCATATCGAATCATTTTAACGATCGAAAAAACTCGAGTTCAAAGTGCCCTCCACTTATCATCAAGCGTACAACATTCAGCTCGAAACGAATCCGACGAGCAAGAAAAAAGCACGCGCAGCGAGTGACTCGCAAGTGCCAGAAAATTTTCCAGCCGTGTACAGCGCGAGAGCCTCTATCAGCGCTCGCTCAGCGCCGAAAAATCACATCCATCATAGTTAGAGCAGGCGGCTCTCGTCTCATTGTCGGGAGAGCCTCGGCGCGAGAGAGGCGGCTGGCAGGCAGGCAGGCATGAGGCAGGCAGGCGGGCAGGCGAGTCCGGTCCAGGTGAGATGCTGGCTGGCGGTCGCCGCTGGCGCAACGGTCGGTGCTTGGCGCGCGGCTCGTGCCATTGACCGCCATTGACTCCCCCACGTACACGACACACTGCCGATAGGTATATACGTGGTCCGCTCCCGCTGTCTGCGAACTCACTCCTCCCGCGCGAGACTCGGTTTCTAGATGCTGCGCGCGCGGGGAGCGGATTTTCTCGGCGCGGAGAGGCTGCTGTTTTTTTCGGCCTTCGTTTTTTTTTTAGTCCGCGGGAAGTATGTTCGCGGGCGTTGAAAAATCTGTGTGCTTACGCGACGATGCAGATTTTTTCTGGTACTCGAGAGTGTTAATTACATTTATATTAAAAAATTATTCGCCCAAGCGCTAACTTTGAATTGCTTTAGGTATGAATCCAGAATTGTGACAATTTTATAAGTATTCGAACGTTTCGTGCGTAAACTAAAAATATGTTGCATGTAATCTTAGAAAATAAGACATTAGTCTTGATAAATTAAAAAGATTAAATTCAAAGCTGCCCGTAAAAACGAGCAACATTCAAAATATTTTTAGATTTTTCCTGGAGATACGCGAAGCTATAAATATACCTGTAACGCAGCAGAACTTGTCATCAGTGCGATAAAGTTTCTGGACCGAAAAAGCAAACTAGTCGGAATTTGAACCTTCAACCTTAGCGGCGTATTGCGATACAAACACCTTAATCGTGCCGCCACCGTTCACTTGTTGCTCAGCGATACTCCGGTTTCGCTTATATGGTATTGCGCGTTTTTCTCGTTCTTTTTTTTTTTTTTTCTTTTTTTCATCGGCGCCTTTTGCCGGCTAACCTATTAGGCAAAATTAAATTCTTCATTATTTTTAACAATAGTCGAAAGAATTTCGCGAGAGTTTATGGCGTTGCATAAATCAATTTGACCAGCGTGTAACGGGCGAATTTCAGATACTGTAATTGTTTGTATCTGTTTATCCGAGGGAAAATTACGCTATGGATTTTCTTATAAGGCGGTTTTGCTTTGAGATTTTGTTAATTTAGATCTGGAATTGATCGGGTTTTCTAATAACACGGATGTTAACAGGTAACGTTGGGCAAGAGTTTTTATTCCGACCAGTCAGGAACATTCAAAAGTAGTCTAACATATGAAATTGCTTTAGCTCTCGCGTTTAAATCAATCAACTCTCGCGCGAAAACTAAATAGTACCTAAACAGCGAGATTAATTAATTCGGATACATTTCGCAGGGAGGTTAAAAGAAAAATGCGAATGCACAATTCCCGCTTACGACAAGCTCGCGCACGTAATTCCCGCGTGCGTAAATGCACGTATCCGTCGCTGCGCGTAAGCATCACTCTCCGCGGGGAGAGCGATGCCGGTGACTCGGTCGACTCGTTTATTTTCTATATACGCCTTATACGCGCTCTCGGGCTCGAACTCTTTCAGGCCTCGGAGAGCAGCGACACGCGCTCCTACAGTTTTGCATAGTTAGGATCGTTATCGAGCCGCTGGATCCTGTTATTTGTGTCTGTCACGCTTGGCATTTGTGTATCGTAAAAAAAAGAAAAGGAACGGCCCCGAAGAAGAGGTATTGACCAAGTGTCCTGCCGCACGATTTCGACGAGCCATTCCGGATAAACGCAGAGTCATTAAGGCTAAGCGATAAGGATCGCGAGGAGGGGAGCTGCCGAGCGAGCGCGTTTCAGTAAAATCTGGGTTTCCGTTGACAGTCGCGGACTGTGGGCCTCCTGTGCCGCCGACTGCCGAGGAACAATTATGAAACGCCGGAGGAGAAATGGGAGCCTTTTACAGGAGGCTGCCGGGAGAGCTCTGATCTTTTCATCTAGATGCCGTTCGCTGAATTTTCCTCGATGGGGACGTAACGACTTTTTTGCTGCGTATAATAGACGTAGAAAGGAACTTGGATGTGCTTTCATCGCGAATTCAAAGAGGTGAGATCGGGAGATTATTCGCTAAACGATCGATGTTTGGGATAGAAATTTCAAGATTACAGATGCCGTGACAATGTTTCAATGACAAATCATAAAACCACGTCTCATTTTCCTGATTCTTTTGCGTTAGAACTTGACAATGCTCGATGCTTTTATTTCAATCGTTTACACTAAATCAAATTCAAGACCGGGATGGTTAACGAGCGAAACTCCCTGTTACCACTCGGAGAATGCTATCACTTTGTTAAGCCCAGAAACGTTCTCGAAATATAATTTATGTAATAACGGTAGACAATAAAATTCTTTTCCAACTTTATTCGTCATTTATTTCGGCCTTATAAATTTCCTCGGCGCCCCGACACTTTCTCTTTCTAATTCCTCGGCGCAGTTAAACGAGATTATTACAATGAGTTGCGGCGCATAAAGCACTCTCGGCTTTCGTTAATTAGCATCCAAAAGCTCGGCCCCGTTCTCTCCTCCTGATTAACAAAATTGCGGCGGCCGCCTCTACTCGCGCAATTACCCGCTCGCCGATATATCAGCGAATGATTAGCCGCCTCAAAGCACACCGAAACCTCAGCAGCTCCACCGCTCTCGCGATAGCTCTATTTTATGCGTTTGCATAAGCCATAAACCATTTCGAATCCCAGACAAAATAGAACCTGCTTTCGCAGATCTCTTTCCCCCCCGACAATTGACGGTGGGCGTCGAAAGTAAACCCGGGCACCACTACCGTTGCGCGCGCCCAGCTGCCGATATTTTATTGTTTTCGACGGATTTTTCAGGGCCCCGGTCTAACGGGACGCACAATAAAGGCTCTCTCTCTCTCTCTCTTTTTCACTCGCTCGCGCCTGCGTATTTGCGTAATGCTCATTTTTCGTACTTGCCGATCGACGACTGCCTCGTTAAGATCGATTCATGCGCGCATAAACAAAATTGTGCCATTCATTTTAGGTGTACCTCCATGTACTCGGGCCTCAAAGTCTAAGGTACAAGAGGGACTTTTTTTCGGGGGAGCTTTAATGGCGCTCGTTTTGTTAAACGTCAGAAAAAGGCGTAATATATTGTATGTTAATATCAGAGACGATGCACTGCGAAAATTTTGAAACAATATTGGCTTTTATCGGCTCTCGGCATGCAAAGCAAGCGAGTTTTCAAATTCTGGTCTTCCAGTTTTACATATTTATATTATACATTACCTTCAAAATGTAAGCTAAAGCGAGTTTTGAAATTGTAATGAAAATTTTATTCGATCCTCTCGTGTTCGAGATTTATTCAACGAAATCTTCGAGCTCCCTCGAGCATTATATTTACTCTCACATTAGCACTCGGCTCTTACACATCAAATAAACTTCATCGAGCGCATTTGAACCGGCAACTAATTATCCCTATCTCAAATACGATCGGCAGCGGCTCAAAATCCAGCCAATATATTAATTATACACGGCGAAACCTCGCACTGGAAACCTCGAAAAAGACTCCTCGCGTCCGGAATCCTATTACGCGATCGACTCGTGCGTAAGAGCGGCCTAAAGAAGAAAAAGAAAAGCAGCCTCGGCAATTATCCCGGCTTTCCGCGCTTATCGCAGCTCTAGAAAGTCAATTTAACAGTTCGCTTGATTCGGCCGCGATTTCGCGCGCCGCGATAAAGCGCTGCTGCTGCTGCTGCCCGAGCCAGAAATAAAACACACCGGCTGAGTCGGAGGGAAAGAGAGAGAGAGAGAGAGAGGAGATCGCATCGAGAGGAGCAACTACCGCGGAACCTGCTTGCTCGCAAGGTAGGAGCGCGTGTTGCTGGTTCTGCGCGGGTGGAAGATCGACGACGCCGAGCCTTTTCCCGCTCGCTTGCATGCCAAGTGCGTTTTAAGAGGGAAGTGCAGCGTCTCTTTCCATTGGCGGAAGTCGGACTGGATATTTCCAATTTCTGCGACATTTAAGCGCGGAAGAGTTCCGCTTCGATTTACCGCGCACAGCGTCGTCCGCTCGCCGGGTTATAGACGTTGAAGTAAGCAAGAGCGGCTAATTGAAAAAATATTCATACCTTCCCCGTAAGGCATTAATATATCTCGTCTCTCGAGGAGTCGCGTAACTAAAGGCCAAGAATGAAAAATCTCCGCGACTTGAGCATGCAAATGTATAAGTAAGCAGTACTTAGAATAGCTGGAGTGCGTCAAGAGCTAACAAACGCTTCTTTATTTAGTCCAGTCCCGAGAGCGACGGAGGAGAGGAATCCTCCAAGTGGCAGCCTGCGGGTAATTAAAAACAAATTTCCAGCGGCGATCCGTCGGTCGAGCCCCGGCGCCGATAACGGCCACGAATTGATGGAAAAGGGCAAATTTAAAATTCTAGTAGCCCCGAGAGATAAAGCGGAGTGCGCGAGGAGCGCTCATATTTATTAAGTGCGAGAGCTCGTGTGCGTTATATACGTATATATATAAATATACGGATCTTCGTCCGGGCCGATTACGAGCAAAAGGATCAGATCGCCGAGACGTTTCGAGGGGCCGAGCGGTCTCGAGCTCATTAATTCAAATAAATCGCTTATGCATCGCGACGCTTTAACGCTTAGTCCGAGCAAGACGAATGAAACGGCCGGTATCGAGCATCTCTCCCTCCTTCTCTCCTTCTCTCTCGAGAAAGAGAGGCCTCTGCCTTCGTAATGCGAGTGATACCTGCTAATTTTTCAAATTGCGTCCCGGCGCCGGAGAGCGCAAGACGCAACGCTCCGGGGCCCAAAAACAAAGCGCGCGCCTCGTTATTCATGGCCGGGGAATTATTTATCGCGCCGCGCTGAGAGCTGCTCCGCCGGGCCGGACGACGCGGGGAGAGTCGAAAAATTCGGAGGCGAAGGCCGATTACGAGGACTAAAGTGCGAAGAAAATCTTAAACGATCATCTGGGCGAGCTGTAATTGTTATTGATCGTCGGCTGCGAGTCGACAGCGTTTGCTTTTTAGCTGCGCGAGCGCGCCGCGTGTTTAAAAGATATATTTCTTCTTTTCGCGAGGAAGAAACTACCGTGTGATAAAATAAATTTTTTTCAATACTTCCGTATACAAAGTTTACTTCTTAGCGTGCAATTTTGAAACAGCGATCTCTCAATGTCTTATTTATTCAAATTAACCAATCCCGTTTAATTATTTTACGATTATTACGGCCGCATAAATAATCTCTCGCAATATTCCAGCGCCGCCGCCGCCGCATATAAATTCCCGCGGATACTCAACGCGCGCGCTCATTTTTAATCGTCCACAATCGGTCCTAAAATTTACGGCGCTCTCGAGAACTTTCACTTATCTAATTAAAGGCGAAAAGCTCGAAACCGCGTCAAATCGGGCGCGCGCCGCCTTATTAACATCAATCTAATTAAAGAAACGGCCTCCTCATAAAGATATCCGCTCGCTCCCCCCGACGGGCCGCAGCTCCGCTCGGGAGCGTTACTGCGTACGCGGATCGAGATGTTACCGGTAGCGTAGTAGCGTAGGCTCGCGTGCGCGCGTGCGCGGTATCGGCGATCGGGCGGGGGCGGCGTCGACGCCGCGCGTATTTATATACCCCGAAGGCTTTATCGGCCCGACGGAGCTTCCTCGGGCTTTATTTGCGGGCCCTCCTCGGACGAGGGAAATTAATCGCCGAGGTGGAGGCATTGTCTCCGGGGTAAGGAAGAATAGAGGGTTCGTGATAGCGGCCGAGGAGGAGATTGAGATACTGACTGTCTCCTAAATCGCTGACCGGCTGCGGCTTCCTCTTCTTGGCAGCTTTTTCGCCGGGCCGATGGGTGGAGCCGCGGCTGGCTTTGTTTTCCGGGTCTAAAAATGAAAAACAATTGAACTGTTTGGAGACGTGCAATGAATAAATAGTTGCGGGATAAGATTAATAATGACGATAAAGAAGTCTAAAATTATATTTCAAGATTTATTTGCGAAACGAACCACTAATATATCTTCTAAATGAAATCAAATACACAGTGTAATGCTACACAGAACGTATTAGCCAAAGTACCTCTGCTAATACTCAATTTTCCTCCCGCAAATCTTCCATCTGATTTTAATAAATTAATCCCGCAGCAGCATCCGCTCGAATTATTATAATACAAGTTCGGTCAAAGCGCGTCGGGCCGTATCGTAAATTTCATCGAGGTAGTTCCATGAATTTTCATGATGCAAATCAAGCGGCGATTATTCATGTAACACCCCACGCCGCCCGAGTATTTAAACACTCATATATTGATAAGCATCGGCCGCGCCATTACATAATTCGAATATAAACAAGAACTCCATTAGCGCCGATCCCCTAAGCAGCGGCGGCGGCCCCTTTCATTAACTAATTCATTAACTCCGCGCCGATCCCCGAACAATACCCCCCAATATATCGAGCGAATCGCGGGTCGTACTCAGTTTTTCAATCGAGCGTATCCGCGTTATGGTAATAATGGCCAATAACACGAGCGAAAACGGGGCCGATGTCTTACATATCGGGGAGCAGCGCCGGATTATGTACCCGCGAGAATACACACGAGCGTAGGCATCCGCTTTCTCGATCTCCGTCGTCTCGTGCGCGCTGTGCTCGCGGTTTAATTGCTTTTTGTGTAATTGATGCGCGAGGAAAAATGTACCGACCTTCTTCGAGCGCCCGCGTGGATGTTCGGGATTTCGAGATTTAAGCCGCCGCCGAGGAGCGGGACGAACAAGTGAAATAAATTATTTGAGGAATTAATTGATAGGGTAAGGTTGTTTAGAAACTGAATTTAGTGCTTCTGAAATCTAGGTTATTCTTTACTTTTAGATTTTTGCTCCTTCGAGTATACGTAGATTCTAATCGCAGCTTGTAGCGGAGTACGTAATGACGCTTTTAATTGCGAATTCTTCATTTTTGTACAAATTTACTGCTTCAGCTTTTATCAGAATCTTCTTTTTATTCTCTTTCCCGGATTAATCTGAACACTTCGTCTAAAATAATGGCGTGTAGTCTAGTCTCAAATTCTAATCGAAAACTTAAATCGCAAAAAAAGCTTTCAAAATTGTAATATTTTCAAAAGCTCAGTAATTTAGTTTAATATTTCGTCTGAAATTTTATATTTCAATAAAATATACTACACATTTTAGAAAGTTCAATTTTACAGAAAATCTAAATCGACCACTACTCATTACAAAATCCAGCTAATTTCATCTTTGATATGAAACCTTATACGTCATAACCCTTTCCATACAGCACCCATTAGAAAGTATATGGTACAACCCAAAGCTCGCGCCGAACCAAAAAATCGCTCGTAATTCGAAATGCGCCAGAAGCGCAATGCCGCAACGGCGCAATAAAAATCAATCAGGCCGCGGTCTTGCATTAAACTCGCTCTGCGCAAAGCCCTCGTTATTCTCTCTTATAATTAACTTGTAAGAAAAGTCTTAAACGTCCCGATCGATTAGAAAAATCGGGCCCCTTCGAGAGAGAGAGAGAGAGAGCATTAACTCCGCGCTTTGCATGTGTAGTACACGCAGTAATGCACAATGCGTACGTGTAACACGTGGCCACTGTAAATCGGCCACGTAACGCTCGACAATTAGTTGCCGCAAAAATATGGGATAAATAAACAATACACGCATCCATTGCCGGAGCGCGGCCGGTGCACGTAACGAGTGTGCGCGCGCGCGCGCCCAGGGATAATGTAAGCGCCGAGTCTCGTAACTCAGCGTCGCCGCGAAGGGGAAAGACCGAGGCTTCAAGTAGTCCTTGCATCGATTTAAGCAAATAACAAGCGCGCGGCGAAAGAAGCGATTTTGCATCTCGATTTTTCCCTTTACTTTAAGCCGCTCGAATTATGGATGGATTAGAAAGCTTGTCTGCGAAGATATTAATTGTGGGCGCGAAGGTAGACTGGTTTTTGTGCTACAATTATATAGGGTATGATTTACAATTAGAATTCGTTGAAAATTATTAAGAATCTAAGGTTCGGCTGCACAAAATCATAAAGTAGAGCCTGTTTTGTTACAGAACTACATAAAATAAATAAGGACCTAATTAAAACATATAATTCTGATGAACGAAAAAAAAATAGCAATTAAAGCGCGAAATGAACTGCGTTACATCATCGTTAAAACAGAAATTATAGCTGTAATTGCTTTTCAAATTCTTAAACGTCTTAATAGTTATTAAGACATTTTCATAGATTTAAAAAATTCTCTGCTTGCAAAGCGAACTATATTTTACTTATTTTAAAAATTCAAAATCTAAATGCCTTTTCACCTAAATTAAGATAAGCCTGATATACGGATATTCGAAAAATCATATATTCGTTAATGTGGACGAAGTCGAGTTGAAAGACTAGACTTTCTCAAAATTATTTTTCGTCCCCTTAATCCTTATTTACAAGTGAATCTTACGCCAGATAGATAACAATTGCTTTATATATAAACAGATACAAGTTTTCGGATACATTAAAAAAAAAAAAAAACCCCAGTACCGCTCGCTTATCTAATCAAGCCCTCTCTCTCGAAGAAGAAGCATCGTTTTCGTCCTGCGCTACTCGCAAGTGGCGCATCTCGTGCGCGCGCAGCTTCTCGCGTGCGCGCCTAATTATTTCGAAAAGCCGGGGCACACGAGAGAGAGAGAGAGAGAGAGAGAGGCGTGTAACGAGAGCTCGCAATTTGTTGCCCCGCGCAGATTGTTTCTCCTCAACGTCGTCGTCTGGCGTGCACAGCCGAGCGAGCGGCGTAGGTGAGCAGCTGAAAAATCGGCGCGGCGACCGCCGGATAATTAGCTTGACGGGGATTTGACGGCTTTAGGAGCGCTGCCGCTGCTGCCGCTGCCGCTGCTCCACGTGAAATCTCAATCGAACGATCTTTGGCTCAGGTGATGAGGTAACAATTGGAGAGTCGTTTTGCAGATTTATTTCGGGCTCGCTCGTGTGCTTTCTGCACTCCGCGCGCGGAACACGCGGCGGGTGATGCGGTTCGGAGATTATTTTGAGTACGAGAGTTTCATGAGAACTGGAGAAATGGTGCAACGATCTGCATTCGTACAAGCAATAAAATTACTTTAAAGTACACTTGTTTCGTTTAGATTTATTATTAAGAGCCTCCGTGGCTAATTAGTTTCTTTAAGAAATCGATTTTAGCGCTGTCGTATACCTCCCGGCAAACTTTAACTTGAAAACTTTCGTTTCAATTACAAAACCAAAAAGCCGCGGAATCCGTAATTACAAACTAGATAAACTGGTATTTGAACATCGCTGTGCTTTAAATCAACGTTAAAATTGCTAATAAATAGAGTGATTAGCTTGCACATTTTTCTCTTTCAACCGCGTCCACCTGCTTCCCGCGCGACAAGATTTGACATTTTCTCCAATGAAATCTACTTATAATCCCGCGGCATTAGCAATTCTAATTAGCGCGCGTGACGTTACATAAGCGGAATATTAGAATGATTTACAGCCGCGGCTGCAGTTTCCTAAAATCCGCGCAGTTTTGAAATTTCCATAGAATGCCACACACACGCACACACACACACGCACACAATTCCGCGCGCGACGCCGCTCGCGCGCACGCGCCAAAAGCCGAAGCTAACAAGACGCATTCGTCAAACTAATGAGACGGCCGTCGTCCGAATTGTCGGCATTGTCGCTTGGGCTTTAAAACGCGACGGCGCCGATAAGGAGCTGCGCGCAGCGCCGGCGGTAATAATAAGCGAAGCCGAAGGCGATCGGCGGGCCGCGGTTGCGTCAGCGAGTATATCCCCCGAGCCGACGCATTGTATCCTACAAGCCGCGGCGGGCGGCTTTCGTTATTTTCGATTGCTCGCTCGCGAGGCACACACTTTGTACGAATGGACACGAGCGAGCGAGCGGTCAGGGAGAGCGAGAATTTACGGCTATTCCGCGAGTGAGTTTCGCGGAAAATCGATATAAATTATATTTTATCCGGCGCGTATGCAAAGCACGCCAATGACCGCTGCCCCGCGCGCGACTCGCTCCTTTTGGATAGGCAGAAAATGTTTTGAGCGTCGGAGCTGTTATGCGTGCAAAGGTGCGTGTTTGATTTGGAAATTGCTGGTAATTTTCAGTTTATTAGTCGTAGAGTCGACGTAAAACGATTCCTCCGCAAGAGGGAAATATTAATTTCTTATACGCCTGCTCATTTCAAATGGTTCGCTCAAGATCTTTTGTAAGGCTAAAAGACTTATATCGGATAATTGTAAACAAGTCCTTTTTTACAGCTGTCACTCGGATCCTAGAAACAGTTAGGTGATAAAAATGGTGATTAATTAATTCCACCTAAAAATGTACAAATACCCGAAGGGAGAAAAATCTCCGCCGCGTGATTCAGCGGCAATTAATCATCCAGCGTAAAATCAGTACAAGAATCTCCTTCATAACCGATCGCCTCTTGTCAAAGTTCAAGTGTGGCAGCAGCAGCGGCGACGGCGGCAACTGCAAACCCCTCGCGTCCCAGACGGCGGCGGTTGCGAAAGCGCGGCTTATACCGGCGGTGACACACGCAGGCCGGCGTCTGTCTGCTGGGCTGCCTGCGTCCCGCGATCTCCTTACGCCTGCACGCTTATTGCGCGCCCGCAGCGTGCCCACTCGGCGCTTGCGCGCCGCTCGTATAAACAGGGTTAAACGCCGCGCGGCTATCGGCTTTCTTTACGACCCTGTTGCGAAAATTTTCGAGCGCGAGGCGCGCCCGACTCTTGGCCGTGCGCTCGTTTTTTTTTCTCTTTTTTTTTTCTCTCGCCCAGCGCGTCGAGGGTGTTGAACTGGGAATTCTTTGGCGCGTGATGGACGCTTCGATGAAAAGCGCCCGCTCGTGCTAATGAGTGGGGAAGCTCGGGTTTCCGCCTTTCGCGCGAGGAATGACAATTACTTGTTGCATTTTGCCGGGTGCTTGAGCGCTCGTAACTGAATATGTGCCTGAAACTGAATATCGGAAAAGCGGTCTTGGCGGTGTTTGTAGTTTTCGAAAACTGGGTAGAATTCAGGATTTTGCGCAAATATTAGGATAGTGCGGTGGAAATTGATCGTTGCGCAAAGATAACTGAGTTAATAGGAGATAAAATACTAAGTTCATTTAATTCATAAAGCAAGAAACTATTTCTACAAAAGGCTATCTTAATATTTATCGTACCGGAATACTGCAAAAAACGCACAAATTGTGCAGAAAATCGTCTAATATATGTTTCTCTTGTCTTAAAAAACGTAGAAACGTTAACGAAAAGAAAAACCCGCCGCAGCAATACTCCCCTTTTCCTGCTTTCCAGAAACTAACGAGGAAGTCGAAAGACTTCCCAGTAAAAGCCAACCAAAAAACCGGCCTCCCCAGGTAAAGTTAAACCCATTCCAAGCCCCCCCTCCCCTCCTCCCCCGGCAAAAAAGCAGAACCTCCCGCGCTTAGCTACAATCGAGCGGGCGAATCGGGCTCGCGGCGAACCTGCACACAGCTCTAGAACAACAAAGTGGGCGCATCGTAATGGATTGCACTTGTAGGTGCATATACATCGCCTACTGGCAGGCTCCGCGCTGCCAATTATAGCGCATGCGCGAGCGGCGAATAAATAGCCGAGTTTATTGGCTTTGCGCGGCACCGTAATGGGGGCTACCCCGCGAGAGAGAGAGAGAGAGAGAGAGAGAGCTGATTCATGCGACGTGACGAGCGGCCAGCCTCGGCGAGCACTTGCTCGGGCGATATCGGCATTCCGCCGATGCTTATCGCGGCCGAGGGTTCGCATGCGTCGCCGGAGCTTTTTTCGGGGGGGGGGGCATCGCCAAGGAACGGGGACGAGGGTTAATTGAGGTGTATAAGCTGCGATTTGGTAATTGTTGCGGAATTTATTGAAATTTCACGAGGGTTTACGGGCGACGCCTCGGTCGCTTTGCCTATTCTTGCTCGTGGAATTTGTCGACTTTCGTCCGTTTGAATACTTAATTTTAGCTTCCTCGGTGATTTTGTTATTAAACTCAACTGAGTCGAACGAAGTGTTAAGGATTTTTTAACGACCGGTCTATTTCCTCAATCGCGTGACTCAAGGGGTTAACAGAAGTAGAATATAATAAAGGAATTTACGAGGAAAATTACCAGCGCGGCATTTTTGCGCTTGAATAGCAGCTAACGATACGGCACCCCGAGCAATCAAAAGCGCATTGAAGGCGCCCGCAAATTGATTGTCAACCGATAAATTTCTGCGGCAACGACTAAATTACACTTCTGAATCGGTCGTTCGAGAGTCGCGCGGCTCGGCATTGTGCGAAATTGCGTGATCTATTAACAATTAGACGCCGAGTTTTTGCTTCCGATCCGCCGCAGATATCGTCCCGCGATAACCGCGACAACGGCCGAAGCAATGGCTCATTGTGCTATATAGGGGCCTTTTTTCGTTAATCGCCGCCCCGCCCGTCTCGACGCGAATAAATTAACGACCCGATCGCTCTTATAATCACGTGTCGTAATTTCCATTGTGCGTACCGAGCGCTCATGGAGTATTTACGTAAGCACTCTGGTCTGGGCTGTTCTGGGACGGCGGGATGAGGTTGACGATGGAACAGTCGATGTCGAGGGTTTCTTTCACCGAGAGAGGAAGGGTGGGAAACTTTGCAAGGAGAGCGAAAGGTCATGGTTCTCGCGGTTGTGTTGCTCGCGTCGATTAGTCCGTGTTCGACTTCTTGCCAAACGAGGGATATTACAAGGAGCTTTCCGCGATACAAGTTTGAAAACAAAATCGGTTGATTAATACGTGCATGTATGTATTAAAAGTACTATTGATAAAAAATGAGAACAATGAAATTACGTCGTTTAGACGCGTGCCCTTCAATTAAATCAAAATTATCAACTTACATTTTGAATATATTATCAATTTTTAAAACCTCGAGAAATTCGATCGTTCAATTAATTTATCGCTATACATTTACGCAAGAAGCGAAGCATTCAATATTTAATGCAAGAATTCGAATGATTCAGTGACGGAATGCTCAGTGTACTTAAGTACATAGTAGAGATTATTTGGGGCAGCGTTCGCCAGATCGATCGCGCCTATCGATAAAATCACGCGCGGCAGCTCGCCGCGCGCGCGTGTGTGTGTATCCTCTGTGTATATACCTACGTTTGCACTCGGCGCTGCATATGCTTTGCATAATAAATAGAAGTAATTGCTTTCGCTAATAACAAGGTACAGGCGGGGTTGCGCAATCGGCCTGCGCGCTGCTTTTCTTTTAATATCGCGCTCTTTTAAGAGCTGGCTCCGCGCCAAAGCGATATCGATAATAGAAATTTGACGGCGCTTTTCTCGCGCGCAAAAGTCCTGGGCCCCCCCGAGTAGAAAGGAAATAATGCGGGCGTAAAGTCGGGGTACCGAGTGCTCCGTCTCGCCTTGCGACTATTGCGGCTTTTTAGAAACAGCGAGTTCGATTGAATTTATGACCGGAGCTGAATGTTTGCACTTAAATAGGGAGAGGGGGGGGGAAATTTTATCGAGGCTGTCCTTTCAGAAATAGTTACTCGAATGAAAATTTTAAGATCCAAAGTGTTTTATGCGCGTTTCTTGTCAAATTCAATAAATGCAAGAATAATTTTAACGCGCAAACCGTCATAGCTCGGAAAATTTACGATTATACAAATTATTTCGTTCGAATTTCACTTTATCAAGTGGCATTTGCCATCTAATAAATTTTCCAGAAACAGGAAATTTATTGTTTTTACTCGAGAGGCAATAAAATCGCTTTTCATTTACTCCTTTGCAGAACCAAAATCCCACTTACATATAGCTTCAATATACAATCACCACTTTCTTCCTCGAGAATCCAAGAGCCAAACGCCGCGAGTCCGTCAGCGAGGAGAAGCCAGTCCACCTCCGCGCCCCGTATAATTTCCGCTTCCACCGGTCCGCGTCGCCGTAACTCACGCCGATAAAGCGGTCAAAATTTCGCTCGGCCGCGAAGTCACCCACCCTAAAGCCGATCCGCGCCGTGCGCCGATAAAACCTTTCCCCGCGAGAGAATCGCCGCGGCGCTCGGATAAGTTTATCGCGGCCCGGGCGCCAAGACCACCGACTACTCCGGCGGGGAATGTCCCTCCCCCCGCGGCGCGAGAGAGCCGCTTATCGAACAATGCGTCTGCGAGGAGTGGATACGCGGAAGAGGGGAGTGCGGACGCGTGTCTCCTGCAACCGGAGAAAGACCGATAGCCGCGGCTGCTGGATGAGGTGAGAGTCGCGACGAGGAGAGAGAGAGAGAGAGAGTTGGCTTGGAAGCTGTGAAATCTGCGCGCGTCGACCGATTTGCATTGTGACGGAGAATATGGGGTAGGGGGAGGGATTTTTAGACCGGTAGTTTATCGAGTGGAGGAAATTGACGTCTGAGTCGCTTGCTTCGAATGAAAAAATTTTATTCACTGGTGCATAGAATTTTCTTAATGATTATGTTACTTGTAATTCGAATTTACCTATAAAACTTATCTACACAAGTTATTGTCTCGGAAAACTTATTGCGCTATATGTTTTTAATTAATTTTTTATGCAAATGTCGTATTATCAGTAGCGTGAAGAATAAAATAATTGAATTTAGATAACCCATTTCGACATTGAGATTTCAACATAAAACACCAACTTTTCTAATGCTTTTCATTAAGAATAACAGGCACGTAATAAAAGATTTAATTATTGCCTTTCAATGACCCCGCCATCGGACTGAGAAAAAGAGCTAATTTTATACAGTAATATAAATTCCTGCTTCCACAGGTATCGTTACTGTAAAAGGCAATAAATTTCTCTAGTATTTATTAATCCGATTGCATTCTAATCGCACCTCCCACAATTTCTTATTCAGGAATCCAGCCTCTCTTCGCGCGAAAAGTAAAAAAGAGAGAGAGAAAAAAAGCTCTCCCACAATAAAGCATTGACCCACAACGATAAGGCAGAATTCAACCTGTCGCAAGCTCTCCCCGAGCCTCCGATAATCCTCGGCCGGGGCTCGCGGGCAAAAACTCCGCCTCTAAATGCGCATATCTCGCGCGCACTTGGGTATAATAATCCCGGCGCGATGATTGAGATTTATCGGCTGCGCGCGCGGCCGATATTGCGTGCGCCGGGAGCCGCCCGAGGCGCGGGTGCTCGCCGTTTTTTCCCCGCCGCGGCTTTTATGCGCGCGCGCGAGCTCCGCCGCCTTTTTAAGGCGATGTGAAAGCGCCGCCGCCGTTGAGGAGAGAGAGAGAGAGAGTTCCCGAGGAAAAAAGTCCGCGGGAGGGAATGCGCGCTTGTGCGGGAGGACGGGAAAGGAGCTGCAGCTTACAGGATGAAATGGGTAATGGGTGCTTTTTATGGAGCTGCCTGCTCGATTCGGAGTGGAGGGATTGTTTAGAGGAGAGAGGCTGCTTTGTTATTACTTAGACGAGATATTCGCTACTTTTGGGAAAGCTTGATGAATTGCGTGATTAATATTTTCAATATCTTTTGAGGAATAAATCTA
>JAWWEM010000054.1:11868779-11889112 GCA_035582935.1 Ormyrus thymus | reverse complement strand
AAGTTTAACTAAAATGAAATTTTTACTAAAATATTTAATGTAATACATTTTATCATTATACTTAATATCAATACTTTACTTGTAAACAATAAAAAATCAAGACCAAATGGGTTAATTGGAGGAACGGCTATCTTTTGCGGTGGCTTTTTACCTTTTCCGAGGCGAAAAGTTTGCGGTTATTCAAGCGCGTATAATTAAGTAATTAAGCTACTTGAAGCTTTGGAAAAAGGTCTGCAGGAAAAAGATAAAATGATTTTCTCTTGTCAAAACGCTAATGTAATTGAAACTTTCTACGTCTTAATTTACAAGTTTAAATTTTGCTTATCAGAATTAACACATATTACTTAAAGTATCAAATAAAATAATGCTAAAGAAGATAAAATATAGATTTTGAACCAAGTATGATATCTTTTTATTCAAAAACTAGTTTCTTTTAGATTTATAGGTATTTTTATGATCTTTAAAATGGTCTTTATTTGATTCAAATATCTCAATCATATCATTAAAAAAAAGTAAAACTAAATTTTTTCGAAAATTTGTGATAAAAAGAAAAAGAATAACCTAAACAGAAATAGATTTTTTTGCTGCCATCACAAAAAAAAACATAGAAAAAAAATTAGATGTGAATGATGAAAATGCTTTCAGTAGAAGCTGAGATTCAGGCGTATACGCACACACATGCACACAGACATTTTTCAAAAACCATTTATTCTTGTTCCTGATACCTCAAAATACAATTATAACATCACAAAGCATCACATTATTCAACAAAAATTGTTTAATTCTATATAGTTTCAACTTTCTTGAACAAAATAACGACAGCAATAACACACTTAACCCACAATCTCCCCTCCGTCTTGTACAACACGCATTACCATCCAGCCAGCTAATTGTATACAAAATAATTCTAAAACCCCGGAGCAAAAAGGGCGAGCGCCAGTAAAAAGCCACCCTATCGCCCTCTCAGCCTCGTGGAAGCGTCATTATGCAAAGGAGGCGGAATAACGCAGCGCGCGCCGATATCTGCGGCCATATTCATCAGCGAGGCGCGCAGCGGGTAAAAAGCGAATCTCCGCGCAGCAGCGGGAGCCCCAATGGCATAATAACAGGCTCCGGTAATCTTAATAAGCGGGAGCGCACGTCCGCGGACGTCGCCGTTTAACGAGGTGTTGCGCGAGTTCATTAGCGCCCGAGCCGATACACACCGGCGCTTTTGCGCACGCAGCCACTGTCGCCCACTGGGAGAAGCTGCCTCTGACTGCTTGCCTCGTGATGCTTTGGAGGTGCTCCTTAGTGGAAGAGGGGTTTCAATTATTATTAGCTCGGTAAGGGATTTGGAAAATAATTCGAGTCAGGGATTTTGAGGTTCGGTTTCATCGGTAATTGAAGGATTACCTGTCGATCTACAAGGGGAAACTTATCAATAATTTACAATAAACTTACCTATGACAAACAAGTATTTTAAGAATATTCCGCTGAATCAAGTAATTTTTAAACAAAAAACTTCTCAATCTAAGATAAGTGGGTAAAAAAGTTTCTCGAAAACTGTCGTTTCCTAGCTTTACCGCACCAAGGCACCCCACGTCCTTACCTCTGCAGATAATGCTCATACACTCGAAAGCCTCGAAAGTGGGGGACGTGGGAGGGCTCGCGCGAAATTAATCTCGGGGCGATAGCGCGAGGCGCCTCTCGCGAATTCAATGCAAAGCAGAGCCGCGCGCGAAGGGGGGAGAGGGTAGAGGAGTGATTTATGGAAATCGCCAGCAATTATACATTAGGCCGCGGTATCGCGTCTCTCTCTCTCTCTCTCTCTCTCTCTCCGCGGCGCAAAAAACTCGCGCGGGGAATCGATCGAGTTCATTAATTTGAATGGGGCTATTAGCCAGGCGCGCGAGGCTGATAAGGGAGGCGAACTAGAGCCGCGGAGCGTTTTTTGCCCGCGCTCGCTCCGTGCTTATGTCGATTTATGGCTAATTAGCGGCGGCCTTTTTTCTCTCCCGGCCGAGATGGGGCTTTTTGTCGTCGCCGCCCGTTGACAAGGAGTTTGTCCGCGATCGCCGCCGTGTTCCCGCGAGCTTCGCGAGCATTATGTAAACAAGTTTTTGCACGCGGAGGGCAAATTATTTTATACTCGACGGCGGAAAAATTCTGGAAAATTATTATTTTCCCGAGAATGATTTGCGCGGCGAGCCAAGAAGATTAACAAGAGTTTATTTCGTGCTTAAAGTCTACCTAATTAAAATCACTGCAAAAAAGTCCAGATAAATTAGAGTAACCGTATTGAATCCGAGCGCATATGACTACTATAATCAGATGAAAAGTATCAGACATTGTCTCTCAATAATCCGCCGGCCAACCGAGCCAAACGAACCCCTAATAAGAGCATTTAACGCCAACCGCCACATCGCCTCGGCTCTGAGGCGGCGAGCCGCGCTCGACACCCGGCTGCCGGTCGGCGATCGGGCCGGCGACACCTCCAACGCGTCGATTCTCGCTTACTTACGCGGTGCGCCTTTAGCAGTTCCCCTCGAGCGCGCTCGAATAATAGCCGCGCGCTCTCGGGGAACAAGAGCGCCGACGGTGGCGCGGCCGCCGAGGGAGCATTCCAGCAAAGCCTCGCAATTTGCGGAATAGCCGCGGATCGCGGTGCGTGAGCCCAGTCGACCGATGGCCCATAAATCTATTAATCTCGACGGCCCCCGTCGCCCGAGCAGAGTGTTGGCCGTTTACGTAACGCGGCGCACTTTGAGCGCGGCCAGGCGCGCGAGGCGACAAAAGTGCCGCCTGGAGATAAGAGCCGCCGAGTTTTTAGGCAAGTAATTGCCGCCCCGAAGTGCCGGAGCGAGGCGCCTGAAATTTCGCCGGTGGACGCTGTCGATATCTTTAAATAAGCTTTCGAATGAAACGAGCCACGATAAAGGCCGCTCGAGAATCAAATCTCCCGGAGAGGGAAGAAAGCGATCGCGACTGAAGACGCAAAAAGTGAGAGATTTCAGCGGGAGGCAGTAGCGGCAGGAGCAGTAACAGCTCGCGCGCGCGCGCTCGACTTTAGTGGCGACTGCCAATCGGCTGACGTAACGGACCGCCGACAATTATTCATTCGAGAATCGATCGCGGGCGATACCGAGCCTCTCTCGCGCCGGGCTCTCGACCGAGGCACTAAACTATCGGCCAGACGTGCGCCTGCGAGCGTGTGCGGCTCGTCGTCTACGTGTAGGAAAAGAGAGCCGATATGCTCTCCCGGGGCAGTGATTTGCATGCGGCGACGATATTGCTCAGCCGAGCGTGTTTATTTATTTATAATTCGTAATTAGCCGCGCGAATATTGATTTTATCGCCGCGGCTGCTCTTGTATCGGGTGATTCCGGGCCTCGCAATTAGAGCCGATTGCTCCGCTGATTTTACGGACTGGTAATTGGTTTTTCGACTGCACTCGCGGCTCGGCTGATCTTTGCTCCCTGAGATATTGTTGGCGGGCTGAAATTTAGCGCGCACTTTCTTATGTACCGAATAGTTTTTGGAGAAATGCGTGTTGCAACTAGAGTCGGCGCGATTTTATCGGAAAAACAAAGCGAGACGCATTTAAAAAAAAAGAAAAAGGAAAACAACAGACCTTAATTAAAGTCCGATGGATTAGAGCATGTATGCTTATCTATTACACCGAATTATTTGCTAGAAAAACACTTACTCATTCGGGCAAACATTGCTAATAAAAGAATAGGATACAGCGTTGAATAAGCGTTACAATTAGTTAGCCTCTTGTCCCAAATAAAAGCCATTGAATGTAAACTTGATTTAGATCCGAAGGCGACAAGCTTTTGTGTGTTTAACGAGCGGCTGACATTTTGCAACCGGTGCCCGCTCTCTCCTCCCCCCCCCCCCCCTCGGGATCGAAAGGTATACGCCGCCGCAGCACTTTTGTGCATCCTGTAAAACAATGTCAAAAGAGTTCAACGGCTTAATAGAATAGGACAATGATCGATTCTGTATCATTGGCAACCGGTCTCTCATATATTTTCAGGTGGCCGCATTGCTGAGCGCTGAACTTTTCTAAAAGATCGATCGAGCCGCGCACGACGTGTAGGTTAATCTGGAAAACCTGTTCTCGCTATGCGCCGCTGCCGACACGTAAGTATCTACGTGTGTGTGCGCTTTCCGCCTCCACAGGGAGCCTCCTTTTCTCTCTGTGCGCCGCGCGCCGACGACTGCTCCTATTCGGCTTTTGCGCGAATTCGCCTTTGTGAGCTTGCATTTAATTATATATTGCCGCTCGGCGGATGCCGATCGCTGACTCAGGACTTGCCCCCGGAGATAGATGTGTTCTCGGCAAACGGAGTAAATTCTTGATTATCAATATGAGTCGCGGCGAGAGGAAAAATCGGTTATCGGGTATTACTTATATGTAAATATGCTTGCCAGATTAAATTCCTGAATATTACATAAAGTTTAGTCAAGCATTACAATCCTAATTTAATTATGCAATTTAGCAGAGGCTTTTTAAATTGGTATTACTTATTTGAGAATAAATTGAGCAAGTCTTATTTAACTCAAATATGGGTTAAGAATTTATTTTATCGAATGAGCAACACCGTGCAGTTTGTTTTCATTCGTTCTTTAGAAATGGTTTTAGCCATTTGTAACTCGCGAGATTTAAATTTTATCATTTTATCCCTTATAAATATGTGCAAGAAAATTATACGAATCATTAAATATACGAACCACATCAAGCTACAATACTTTATTCTCCAAGTAAACTTTCCGCATATATACAAATTGAAAACTACAATTAAGACAATAGATTGAGAGAATGCTATCGCGATAACTATTCAAATCCCGCTAATGCATCATTAGAATTTTTAACACTCCTCAAGCCCCCGATAAATTTAGCAAATTTTCCAGCCGCAATCCGCAAAATAATCAGGCCAACACACAAAAAAAAACTACCGAGCAACGTGTACGCTGACGCACGTAACGAGCGTGAGGCAACGCCGCACAGGCGTCTCTCGAATTTTACGAACGTTATATCGCAGCGCTTATTATCCAGCTATGCGCTGCCCTCGGTGTTTCCCGGCATACTCGAGCGCGGAGATCCGATAAATCGCTAATTCCGATCTAGATTGCGCCCCGAACAATGGGGAACCTCCGGGCATCTTACACGCCGAATGCGTCGGAGCTCGCGCTTTTCAGGAGCCGTACATACGGTCGGCCGCCGTTGCTCAATCCTCGCGTATCCGCCTGGGATTTCGACAAAAATTCAAAGTCTCTCCTATCAATATTGGTCGGCTCGGGGTGTGCTGCCGTTGATCGAATCGTTTGCGCCGAAATGCGGCGGAGGTGCGCGCGTCTGAGTGGGACTTGCGGTCGCTGCTTTCTCGGAGGAAAAAATGGATTTATCGCTTTTCAGTTGCTTAATTTTGCGGCGAACGTTTCGAGGGCAACATTTAACACGTACCCGAGGTAAAAGATATTTGCCAAAGGCTATAGGAACATTCTTTCAAGCCGATTTCTTTCTTGATAAGTTTATTTTTATTTGCAAAGTTAAAGAATATACAATTATTGTTATTTATTTCAGTATAGAAAGACGGCTTGAATCGAAAAAACAAGCGTCCGCTTTATTATCATAATAATTTCAGAAAGCAAAATCATTATTATTACGATATTGAGTAAGAAAGCACCGCGCGGCTAGAAAATATCCCGAGTAAGTGCGCGGAGCAGCCAAATAAATTAATCCGTAAGGAAACGCAATGAAGTGGTTCGCTTAATTCAAACATGCGCACGCACTTTTATGCGATTTCAGACGAATCTCCTCTCTCTCTCTCTCTCCCACATGCATTTATATAAATCGCAGGCGGCTTTATCGGGGCGCGATCGCTTTGAGTCCGCGTGTCTTTTGTCTCCGGCTCTCTCTCTCCTCTCTCTCTCTCTCTCGGCTCCGCGAACTTAAAACCGTCCGGTTGTCGCCTGCATGTCCTGCTTTGCATCCGCGGCTGTAAAGAGCGGTCTTATTGCCCGAGAGATTTCCCTCGCCGGCGAGTTAATCTTCTACAAACGGCGGGCGCGCGCGAGTTCCGTATTTCTCTGTCCGCCGCGCGCATAAACGTCGGCTCGTGCGCCGCGCCGCCGCCGCCGCCGCGTGTACGTGAAGCGAATTTCGAGATTGCGCCCCGACACGTGTTGCTGAATTAGAAGCAGCGAGGCAGAGGAGATAATGCACGCTCGCGCATTGATTTAATGAGCCTCGGGGCCTTTGCTTATATATTTTTGGAAACTGGACGTGCGGGAAAATTAGCTGCGGAGGGAGTTTGTTTTCCTATGCGGATAACTGGTTTTTCGGTTAATTAATTTATCGGATAGTGTAATGGAGACTGACGTTGATTTTATGCGATTTGTTATTACAGCTGTGATTAGTGAAAAAATAGTCAAATGATAGGGCATGTAAAGGTAAAAGTTAACGATCCTAGTTTTTAAGCGACTATATACTCTAACAATAACGGCTTTAGCCTCCTATTTATTTTACGCGGCTATAAATATATTTCACAAAACCCTATGATTGTCTTATTCTCGGTCAGAGCCAAGGTGCGAACTCCCCGTCGTATATTAACCGGCCCAGTTTATCCCGAAAAATTTACCGCCACTTTTATGGAAGAAGCCCTCGCCCTCTCTCCCCTGGTAGTCGTCCCGGATGAAATGTTGCACTTGTCAAGTTTACAGTTTAAAATTGAATAACAACGCTTCCAGGAGGCTGACGATAAACCGCGCCCCCGCCTTCCTCGCCTAAAAAGCCGCCGGGCGTAGATCCTAGAAAACCGCTACGGACGCAGAGGCCCAATTGAGTCATAAAATCCGGCGAAATCACCGGTCGCCACTGACTGGCAAATTAATACCAGGTGCTAACGTTTCTACGAGAGTTTCGACGTCTCGGAGATGCTGTTGCTTGTACGGCCTCGGGCAACTGGCTGCCGAGCTCAATTACTCGGGATTGCACTCTATATTCGCAAAAGTATTGTCGTTAAGAGTAATAATCAAACGCTGATCTTTGTCGTTATAGGTTGAGAAAGTTTACACCTGATTATTTTTATTTAGAGCGCAATCCAAAATTAATCTGACTCGTCGCACTTGACGCACAAGATCATTGTTTTAGCTAATAGTATTGTAAAAAAATCGTTTTTTAAATAAATAAATTTCCCAATAACATAAACAGCGATAAAAGATAGTATATGCAGAATTTAATTTACATTTTCACTAAATAATACAGTTGCATTTATTTTATTAGCGGATCTGTTCTTCAAGCTCGATTACAGCAAGAAACACTACCGCACTGACATACCAGTTTAAAGAAACTTTATCTGCGGCAATCCTACATCACAAGCCAATTTTTCAACCCACAATATAAGTTTAGCTTAAAATAATTAGCTCAATGTATAACGACAGGTTTACAAGCCCGCATTTTTCCGCCTTCGAGCGAGTTTTTCTTTATTTTTACTCAGCTCGGGCACTCCGATAACGTAGATTACAGGCTCGTACAGGTTCGAACACTCGCTAATTACGACGTTTACGCATTTATCGGCTAAATACTCCGCGGAGACATAACGCGATACTCGCTCTCCCTCTCTCTCTCTCTCTCTCTCGGCGCATTTACTTCCTCGCGCGCGCGCGCGGCGTATCAGCATTGAGAGTCAGTGGTGTTCGCAAGATTTATTTCGACGGCGAGCGCCGAGCCGTAAGTTTCATCCCTTATCGCTCGCGAAACGCTACGCACATTACCCGGGGACATTATTATTATTTGCGCGGGGAATGAAATCGCGCGTGATTTAAGCCGCCTTCTAAAGCGCCAACTTATTTTTCGAGAGATAACGTTTGAAAGCTGCTTTTCGGGGGGAAATTAATAACGCGCCATTCGCTTCTCTCGGAAGTTTATTCATCGCGCGCTATTTTCGCTGCGACCATCAAACCCTTTTTTCTCTCCACTTTCGACTCGTTCGCGCAATAATAGATCCAGATCAAAAGTGTTGCGCAATTTTTGCCCCAGACTGTCCGCCGCTTCGAAAAAGAAATCAAAGCGAATTCTAACGCCGGCCTCGCCGCGTCGCGATAATTAACATACAAGCGTTTCAAGAACCAGAAATCAGCGCATAAAGCATCTTATACGCTCTCTCGCAAGCTCATACAAAATCCATTAAGCATTTGCATATTGAAAGCGAGCTCTCGCGCCTTTATCGTCCAATTACAAGCCTGCTCTCCCCCCGCGCTTCCCTCCCCACCCTCCCTCATTGTCCTCGCTCGCGATTGCGCAACGGCCAATTTCCCCGGGACCGAAAAAAAGGAAGACCCTCGGCAGCCGGGCCGGTGCATCCTCTCCGTAGGCTCCGGCAAATGAAGCGATGCTATCGTCGAACGACTGGGCAGAGCCTTTTGGCCCACGCGCAATTGTCTCCCGAGGTGTCGGCGATATATCACGAGTCGCCGCGGCCCCGACACTTTAGCCGCCGCTTAATGTATTCGATGCCTGGCGCAAGTATTTATGCGCTAGACTTCTGCGGAGCTTTCCTCTGTCAGAGGCGTCTGATTTCGAATTTATGCGCTAAGCGAGCATATTAATGCCCCGGCCGCAATGAAATGGTAATTCGCGCGAGAGAGAGAGAGAGAGAGAGCAGAGAGCGCAGGCTCTGTTTGCCGAGCGACACCGGGAGAGCTTTATTTATGCTGACAATTGATAAAGGCATTGTTTGGGAAAAATGGCTTTTCAATTTGGATTAGCGGATTTTTTGTCCGAGTATTAGCCGAGCTCAAGCGAAGGGAAGTGCATAATGAGATTGTTCGGATCTGCTACAGCTTTGTTCTGGGTCAAAAATGGCACTGGATACACGCCGGGATAATAAATGGGGGCTGTAAACGTTAATTGTGTATTATTATCCTCGTGTAATTTACTTGGCTTCCTGCGAATTTTATTTGGAGTAATTGCATATTTAGATCAGCGATTGAACACTTCGGTGCGATGATATAGATTTTTTTTTATCAAAGGAAATCTAAATTACTTTTCGACGGTTAGGCGTCAATATGACCCGATAAAATGCAAATATTATTATCAATCTACTATGAAATTCTAATATAAGAATTCATTGTCCTACACGTGATAACGGATAGTCAGATGGACAAGGCGCCTGCGCTGTCCTCTTCTATCAAACTTTTTTATCACCTAATTGTTCTTGTGGATTTCGAGTAACGGCATTGGGAAAGCGGGCTCTGGAACAACTAGTCGAAATGGTTTTATTACGAGCGAAGACACTTTATTTCGAATACTTAAAGTGATGGTAGCTTGAGCTTCTAATCAGGTGCTGTTACTGGTTTTTTTATTAATGTTCCAAGTGCATTGTTACATTCAAATGCAGCAGTTTACGATGCACGCGAATAATGAAGAGGAAAACTGTAGAATTCTCTTGGATAAATGTAAGTACAATTTTAATTTCAAATAAGTAACTGAAATTTATTTCTTTATAGATCCAATAAAAATAAAAAAGGTTTTTTACATTTTTAAAATTAATTGCGAGACAAAAGATATAAATACTTACGTATTATAAAAAGTAAAAAATGTACGATATATTTGATTACTAAATAAATTGTGAATTACGGTGTTACTGACAGTCAAAACTTGTTATAAATCAATGATAGTATAAAATTGTAAAATGCCGATTTTTCTGCTGCAATAATTCAATCTACGCATTCAATAATCTCAAAACAACGGAACATGTGCTCTTGTACGATTGCATCACTACAGCTGACCGAATCCTAAAAATAGACCCATGAACCTGCTAATCCGCAGGAATTTAATTACATTCACTCGCTAACATGTCCGGCAGATCTCACCGATAACTCGTCGAAAAGCTCTTGTCCGCCGCACTTCGACGGTCGATATTGCTGGCCGGCGACAGACAGCCTGAGCCTCGCTCAGATACCCTGCCCGTTCCAGGATCACGAGAACGAGACGGTAAGCAGATGGTGCTCGGCAAATACGAGCCAGATAACGCCGGTTAATATCACCGTCCACGAGTGGCAGGACGTCGACTACGGCGGATGCCCGATTCTGCGCATGAGATCCGGAAATCTCTTGTCGCTGTTGGCGCTGGCTTTGAGGGATGACGACGACGAGTCGTATTTGAACGTGAGTCGATCATGAGCGAGAGCTGGACGAGTATACAGTTTATAATGATGGACGATTTGTTGTATTTCCAGTGGTGGCACGAGAAACTGTCCATCCTGGATCAGTGTGGTTACATTGTGAGCATTATCAGTCTGGTGTCCGCACTGAGTATTTTCGCGATATTTAGGTAGGTCCATCTGTTCGTGGAGGTTGAAGGAGGCGATGACGAAATTTTTTTGGAATTCTAGTCAACTGCAGGATACCAGAGTCAAGGTTCATATCAACTTGTTCATCGCGATGCTACTGCAGGCTATAATGTCGTTGAACCAACAATTTTTCTACGGATGTAAAATTTACTACACGCTGCTGGTTAATGCAACGAGTTATGACGAAGAACAAGTAAGATTGTGCTTTCTATCTGCCACTATGAGGTATCTTAATTAGATTAACACGTTCTTTTAACATTTTTACAGTCGCAAATTTGCAGAACTCTGATGACCTTCGGTCACTACTTTGAACTCACAATTTTCACGTGGCTGCTCATCGAAGGCTGGTATTTTTACACTTTTATTTCTAGAGCACCTTACAATGACTATATCACCATAAAACCGCATATGTTAGTTGGTTGGGGTAAGCGAATTTTTATCTCACATTTCCTTCTAAAATACATTCCTAAAATATTCATTTTTATAAATTTAGGCTATCCTATCACAATAATGATACCGTGGGTGGTTATTCACTTGTATTCAAAGAAAACGAATTTCTGCTGGGTTGATCTTGACTTGAAAATCAATATCATAGCAATTCCAATATTACTTATAGTTTTGGTAATTAAACATTTTTATTATCCTACAATGTTATTCTTCATGTATTACTGGAATTGCTGGAACTTAATTTTCGATTGCAGATAAATCTATGCTTCTTTATAGTGAATGTTAGGATTATTTTTATAAAAATGAAAAGTACTTACATGTCGCATAGAAGAATGTATTATTGGAGATGCATCAAATCGTCGCTCATGTTGGTACCACTATTTGGTACTTACGATATACTTTACGGAATTTGGCCTTTGATTCAAGATCCAAAAATAAAAATAGTTTTCTTACTCATTGTTCGAATAATCTGTTCTTTCCAGGTATACAAAAACACGTTTTTATGCCAATAAAAAATTATAATTTTACGTTTGTAAAAATAACCAGCTAATTCATAAAGTAACATCTCTCAATTTTCAGGGATGTATAGTTGCGGGATTATATTGTTTTGCAAATAATCATGTAAAAGGAGAAATTAAAAGAGCCTGGAACAACTGGAAATTGAAAAGAGAAATTGATTCAGAACTATCAAGGAGTCATAATCAAAGTATTGAAAGAATAAATAAAATTATATGCAGTTCTAACTCTACTGTAAACAGTAAAGACGATATAAAAGATTTTCATTTCAGCACATATTTATAATACATTTCTCACGAATTAAATCTTCCAAAATATTAAAATCATGTAATTGGTCATAAAGTAATAAAAAAATTTAATTATTTTACTTACTAGTTTCTCGTAAAATCTTTCCTATCGCGTAAAAGCTCATCTGCGCCTACAAATGATGTAACGACTAAAACCGCATTTGCTTTACATCTAATTACTCCGCGAAACTAACTAAACGTAAAGCAATACTCCCGAAAAAAAGCATCGGGTACGTGTTAACCATATTAATTTCGCTAATTTAACGAATGTCCAAGCAAAAAGAACGAGAACAGACCTCAAAACGGAGCGCGAAGCAGATTATTCTACCGGTTGAAGCGACCGCACGAGAGATTATATTCGTTCGGTCGTAATCTGCGGTAGCGCAACTTACGCCAGGATCGAGAAGTAATTGCGTGTTTGCCAAGACTCGCCGCAGAGACTCGACCGTTATTAGTTTCGCCTTCTGCCCCGCACGCAAGCCCCAAACTTGCCGCAACTCGCGCTCGAGATTTCCTTTCGATCGGTCGTTTGATAATCGAGCGAAACCCTTTATCAAGATTTCTCATTTGACAATTTCACGGCTTTTTCGATTCGGGAGTTGAAATTTATTTTGTTATTTTACCGCCAAGTATTATATCTCCCAGTTAGTCAATGTCCAACCTTTCAGTTCGACATATAAAAACTACTTAAAGAAACTTAAAAAGAACCCTTTCGACGAACAAAGGACACAGTCCCCAAAATATTTTTCAATCAATTCCAAGCCATCGGGTTGTTTAATTTTTTTTTTTTTAATTTCGACAATCACCCAAACCTTTCACCGCATACCGCCTCCGCTCGCGGAGAGCATTAATAAAAATAAAATCTTTTTAATGGACGCGAGTCGCACTCGGAGGTTAATCAACACATTGTCATTAATCCTGGCCCGACGTTGGCCAAGACAAATGGCACTTATAAATAAGGCATTTGAATAAGTTAGTTCCACTCTGCGGGAGCTTACAAGTGCAGCCGCTCTCTAGAAATCTTAGTCACCTCTCCGCCTCGCCGCGTTTTTAATAAATATCGGCCCTCTCGGGGGATTTTCTAACTGAGTCGTTGCCGAAAGGGGGGCCCCCGCAACACCTCGCCGACAATAATGACCGGTTGCCCTCGAGGAGAGGAGGAAAGGGGTTGAGTCGGCGGTTTATCGACACATCTGTCCCGTAATAGGCCGAGGATTTATGGGGATCGAGAGAGAGAGAGAGAGAGAGAGAGAGAGGGATACACGCGCCCGAAATCGGTACCTTCGGAGAACGCGCGCCGATCGCGTGCGCACCCTGTCATTAAGGAAAGCCCGGCGCTTCTTATTAGACTCCCGCGTGTGGCCTCTCGGAGTCGAATCTCCTTTTTCGGGGCACAAGCGTTCTTTTCTCTCTTTTTCTTCTTTTGGGTTTGAAATTTTCGAGCTGCGGAGTTATGGTCATTTTCCGAGGCGCCTGCTTTATTAAAAGCTTTTCTTAGGTCGAGATATCGACGGGTTTATGGGCTCATTTTCGTTGAATTAAGAAGAGGGTTATTTCGGATAGAGATTAAAATTTTTCGTTTACACCTTTCCTGCTGGTAATACACGTAAAACATTCTACCAGCAATTACGAAATTTTGTTTCATAATGTAGACCACAGGCGCTTCTTAAGATTCTATATTTCAACATTCTTCCCTCGAAATAAAGGACCGATTGGTATCAAATCTACTAAACCAGCGTAAAATTGATTCATTACTCGCGCTGCAAGCGAGAGATATCTCAATAGCCTCGAAAGCCCGCCTCCTGAAATTAATGAACTCCCAGCTCCTAAAATTAATTCGCTCGACAATAGTCGCGGCATTAGTTAAAGTCAGATTCAAAAAAAAAAAAAAAATAGAAGAAAAAAATGTCCATCGATGCCGGGGCATTATCTCGAGCTTAGCGTGTCTTACAAAGCGGCGGTGCTCCGCATTAAGCTCCAGATACAAGATAGCCTCGGCTGGAAAGACTTTGGCGCGAGATTGATCAATCAATCGCCGGCTGGCGCCGCCCCTCGCGACACTCTCGGCGGCCCTCGCGAATTACTTGCCGCGCGCGACGGCTTATAAGAACGCCAGGGTCGAGAGCCGCCGCGGTTGCACACACAGAGACGTGTTGCAATTTTCAGCGCAACGCGCTCGGCGATTTTCGCGGCTGGCGGGTATCGGGAGGGGATCTACCGATGCGATGCTGTTTGTCAATGTTCGCCGCGGCGTGGCGGTTATATTAATTGAGCGGCGATTACGATTTCGTTGTGCTGGTAACGCAGCTTGATAATCGTTGGGAAGAAAAATAGAGTGTCGGGAGAAGGCGCGCGCATTACATTTTTGTTTACTTGTGCGCAATTAATATCTTGCGCTTTTTTAGCAATTGTTCGCTCGATTCGAAACTTGCAATCTTTTATTTAAACAAATAAATGCCCTTTCTTTAAGTGTGCAGTTCAAAAAAACGAGGTGCGTCGATTATTATAAATAACGTAACCTACCCCCGTAATTTACACCTCCATTCCTACTGTATAATACGAAAGCAATTTAATCGCCAGCTCATTTGTTTAAATCATCCTCGCTTTCCGAGAAATCCGAAAACGCAGACGCGAGACGGCTTATTAATCAGTCGCGCATTAGGCGCGAAAGATCGGTCTATAAAGGGGCGCCCTCGGGCCTGTAATTGATTAAAATCAATAGCTTCTGCCGCCGCCGCCGCGGTCGGGCCGAGCCGCTTGCGCAAATCGGATTACGCAATCGAGCGCGCCGGCAACGGGCGATCCCTTTTTCGAGGCGCATCTGCCAGCCGCGTGTCCCGCGCTAATTGGGGCTCGCAAATTGTTTATTAAACAGCTCGAAATTGAATCTCGGCGACTCTGGGCCGAGGATGAGAGCCGCTGCATAATGTCGGCATAAATAGCCGGCGGTGTAGCTGATTGTAGTTTTCGTCAAGTGTTCAGAGATTCTGTACGTTTTATAATTATCTTTAAGGTGTTGATTTTATTTACAATTACATTAAAGGAGCTTCTTATTATCTTTATTTAGTAAAAATATTTTTTGAAGATTTAAATATCATTCAGGCTGATGCAGAAACGAATTTTCCCATATGATCTAGAATACTTAGATTCTTATAGGAACCTTTATAAATCTTTTGTATCCGACGATGTCATTGTACGAATCGACGAGGCGAAATTATGAATCGAACATAAAAAGATGCAGTTTACGGTACTCCCGCTAAACGTACGGTACATCGCCGATGTACAAACCTCCCGCGTCGCCTACGATTGTCCTTAACGAAAACGAAATCAGGCCAACGAGTACACAATGAGCACATATCGATGCCGCGCGGCTTATATAGAAAATGCGCGCAGGTTCAGGCGCGTCGCGGGGGGATAGGATAACTAACGGAAAGGGCGTTTTTTTCCTTCTCTCCGTCCGTAAAAGGTTCGCCGAGGCCGGAAGCGCGCATCTGCTTATTATAGAAAATATGTTTTTCGGCGCGCGATGCGCCCCCGGCAGGTCTGTGTTTATTTTCGGATGTGACCGAGTTTTCGATTCGACGGACCTGCATCGCGGATGTTAGCGGAACGTTTTCTTTTGTTGCAGCTTCTGTACCCCGAGATCGCTATGATAAGTTGGGCATAAAAGAACGAGGTCGGGAGATACTTTCGGCCTGCTGACGAAAGTGGCATTATCATATCTCTTGAGGTGCTGTGTACTGTTACGGGGGCTAATGAAAAGATGCTTTAAAATTGTTTTGCAGATGTGAACGTGATTGCGTTATTTTTTCTTTTTAAATACGAAGACGGCGGAAATTAAATTTATTTTTTCCGTCATCTTTTATTCTCCTTTTCAATTACTTATTTCAATATAAAGAAAAATAATACGATAATTGTAAACTGTATCATTTTAAAGGATGTTTAAGACAAATTTTAGAGTAATATTGCACTTTCCTTTATCATTCTTGTTCCCCATTTACCTCCGGCATTTCCTCACGCATAAAATAGACAGTAAAATATGACCGCGCGCTTTTGCTCCACATTAATCTGTCATAGAGCCCACCGAAAAATTCAAAAAATCCAAAGAAAATACTTTATCAAGCGGCTCTTTACGTAAACAATGCTATCTCCGAAATAATTACGACTCCGCGTCCAGACCGAACCCTCTCCGCCTGGAATAAATAAATCGCCGCAGCCTATCGAATAATCTCCAGCTCTCATTGTCCGGTTCGCGTTGATCCGCGTGTCGCAACTCTCGGAATCGTATTAAATCATTGATAGACGATAATTGCGCGTCCCCCCTCCCTATAACGGCCGCGGAGAGTTTTTCCCCGCGCGGCATCGATTGGCCGCTCGAGAAACCTGTCGCCGCGGCTCTAGTCGGGGAGAGAGGGACAGGTTCCGGAGTGACACTCGCGCGCGTATTTATCGCCGGGTGCACCGAGCGTAATTACACAGCGGCCGGCCGGCCAATCGGTCAGCTTGACGAGCGCCTGGCTCCGCCCCGGACTCGCGGTCGCGAGTCGAAGCCGAGGATTCGCAACTTCGGCGAGAGCCAAGGCTTTGTTCGAGTTATCGGGAGATACGACGAGGAATGCAGACGGAGGCTCGGGCAGAAGGCAGAGGCGTCTTGAAGAATGCTTCGAACTATTTGCGGTTTCTGTATCCTTGGGAGTTTCTGATTTATTGAACGGCTTTTGTAGTTTATATGGCGAATTTTACTTACAGAACGTATTGGTTACAAATTTTAATCATTTTCGAGAGTCCAACGTGTTAGTCATAATATGATGACTGCGGGGATTTCTTCTTTACACTTGAAATGCTAGATTTAAAAATATACAAGTACGTAATAAATACTGCATCATTGCAGTTGAATAAAAACGACTCCCAAAGTAGCAACGAGCAATAAAAATATTCTAGATTTTCCAATTGACGAGCCCCCCAACCTCCTGTACAAACACAGCCCTCGATTTTTCAAACCCTGATGAAGTCAGCCAACCGATCCTCGACAAGCAATCTCTCCCAAGCAGCTCCGAATAGAAACATCTCTAACCAGGGCGGCGGCTTACGATCTCGCCACAATTCGAAAACAGTTTAGCCGCGTTGGCCATTGTCCGCGCGGCCATAAATCAGAATTTCACGCGATAAATCAAAGAGCGGGCCGAAGCCTACGTCGAGAGGAATTCGAATTCGTCAGGATGACGATTCCCTCGCTCGCCCCGGCAACCCTTTTGAAGGCACCTGCACCCGCGCGAGCCCCGGGAGGAGAGAAAACAAAAAAGGAATCCCATAATAACGCGTGGGCGCGGCGCATAACGGAACGCGCCGATTTGAATATATCGACGCGGGCCCGAGTGCCCGATGAATTTCAAAGAGCGTGGGCCCGATATGCGATGCTGCACCTTGCGAGGAGAAGGGTACGACGCGTCGCGGGTATTCATTCGGGATTTCGGAGCGCGGGCAGGCGCGCGGAGAGGATGGTTTATTTTTGAGCGGAGAGCGCGCACGCGCGGCGAACACCTCCGTTCAATGACATCTGGCGCGATGCGGATTTCGCTTGAATCGCCCGGTTCTTCGGAGCTTGTCTTTCCGTTGAAAAGTTTCCGTTGAAAACAAATGTGCTTAGCTGCTCGTTTAGCGTCTTTTGGTAAACAAATGCACGAGGAATAATTGATAACAAATCACTGTTTATTCAAGTTTCAGATGTTTATTAACTATTTAGGCAATTGTTTGCAATTTCCCTCAATCCCAATATCTCCTATTATCTGCGTAAAAATAATTTCGCTCGCAAACAAGATCTTATCCCATCCCGTCGCTAATCTCTATCTCCGCCGGATTCTCAAAACCAATATTTTTGCCCAGCCTCTCTCTTTCCTCTCCAAGCAAAGCAACCCAAAGCATTCCCGAGCTCAAAACAACACTCGGAGCGCAGTGACTAACTCCTCTCCGCGAATGCAATCTAATCACCTCCGCCAACTCGATTGTCCCTCCCGATTGAGTCGTCCCCTGCGCACCACCTCGCGCGCGCGCCGCGTCGACGCGCAGGAGGAAGCGTAGGTGCCCGCCGGCTCAAGGTCGCATTATAGCCACGGGGTATGCATGCGACTGGCACGTCGCCAGGAATTTAATCTGCCGCGGCGGGTCAGGTAGACGCCCAAGTCGGGCGCTCTCAATTTCAAGGATTATCGCGTAATTGGAGAGGGATGCTGCGCGTCGCGCAGATACGGCGGGATTATCGGCCGGCGGCTCGCCGCCCTTTGGTATGCGCCGACCGCGCTGATACGCCAGAGGGGTCTTATCGTAATTTAATTGCCGCCGCGGCTCTTGTTTGGGATTTCGCCACGGGAATTGCGCTGGCTTCCGGAACGAATTTGAACGATTCGCTGGCGGAGTTCAAGCGCGACTCGGTGCTCGGTTTAGCTGCTAGAAACGCTCGAACGCTCTTGTTAGACTTGAATTTTAATTTAATTATGTTTTTAATTTTGTTTGTGTCAATAAAATTAGAACATAAATTCGCTTGCAGGTACCACTCGTTCCCCGAAAAGAAAACCGATCTTAAACGACTATTAATACGCGATTTATTAAAACACTTTTAAACGTGCCGTCGCAGCAAACACTGTCATGTTATCCCTTCTAACATTACGTACATCGCAGAAACATTGATTCACTTGACAATAAAAACGAGCGAGCGGCAAACAAAGCCCGCGGCTCGCGCATAATATTAAGACAAGTCATCCAACCGTCGCTTCCACAGAAGAAGGCCAAACGTTCCCGATAACGCCGCATGACCGCCCGGGCGATTAGAGCCCCGCGCCTCCTTCACAAGCCGTCTCAAAGCTCGCGAGCATCTTACCGTATCTCGCTACGGCCGGCCGCTTCTGCTTCCGTCGGCGACATTCGATCCAATCTCCCGCGGATCCCCTGATGCAGCGATGCGCAATCGCCGCGCGCGCGCGCGCACGTGTCGCCGTGAGCAGCCGCGAGGAAACCCGAGGCGGCTTCAAGCCGATTGATGCGTCCGAGGCCGATCCGCGAGCCCGCCCGATGTTTAATAACTGCGAGGCCGCGAATTTCAAACAACCGGGACAATTACACGCTCTCGACAGTGTACACCGCCGGATTACGTTCGCTTTCGCGAACGCGCCGCAGCTGCTGCTGCTGCCGCCTGCTGCACGCCGCGGGACTTGGCTCGCTTTCTGCGACGGTCTGGTCGCGGTGAAATGATCCGGGAGTGTCAATATTTTGCCGTGCTGGATGTACGCGAGGATTGTTTAATTGAGATAGTCTGCAGCCGAGCGAAGAGGAGTGGGATGTTTACTTTTCTGAAGTGAAAGGAAAAGATATCGACTATTAATGCACTAGCGGATAATCATTGTAGATTCTAAAATAAAGCATCCGATCTGAAAATATTCGAAATTCCAGTAATACTCGGGAACATTAGGCTTATCTAATAGCAGGTTTTTACGGCAGGCCCGAGAGCCGTGTTTTCATCTCCCGGCGAGGATCGAATTTTAGCCAAGTCAACAGGACCCGGCCCCGATCGGGGCAAGATCGGACGTAGATCCTCGTAGATTCTCCGCAAACGAGAGAGAGAAAGAGAGAGAGAGAGAGAGAGAGCCGTCGGGTTCGAGGATCTGCGCTCGTTAGGGATATTCTGCCCCATCATTTTCGGACGGAGCTCGAAATCAGTTATCCTATGATCGCGGAGGTGCGAAGAGCGCCGTCGCAGGCACAAAGGAAATTTCACGGCTGAGGTTATAATCGTGCTGTGTTTTCGGTTTTGGGAGAACAAAAAAAATGAGAAAAAGAAGAGGCCGCTGCCGCTCGTTAGGACCGAATTAATTTCTGCTCGGGAGGATCGCTGGAAATTAAAAACGGAAGCGCCGGAAAGTGAATCTCATCGTGAGCCGCGCTTGTTTTGGGGCGATTATTATCTTTTTTTCTGGGGGGAGCTGAAAAAATATTTGTTTTCTTATACGGGAAACGAGAGAGCTGATTAATCGTGTTATTGATTAAAAACCGATTTTTAAAATGCACGCTTACTTTTAATTGGTAAAATATGCAAAGAATAATTTCGCATGAAACAACTCTCGTCGAAATCCCACTCGAAGTTACGTAAAGGAGCAAATGCAAGAAATTGAAATATCAGAATTCAAAATTGATGGCAAAGCGTACATCTTACTAATGGCAAGCCCGAGAGTAACGAGCCCATCTAAGCCGCGGAAAAAAAAGTCAGCGCCTTTGTCAAAGAAAATTATACCGGCGGATTTTCTCCTTAGCAATTCAATAGCTTTCACTCTTGGCCTCCCCTCGATGTTCTAGATTTTTTCGGCGCGCCGGGGACATTAATAATCGGGCAACGAGTGCGCGGAGCGCCTCTCTCTCTCTCCCGCGAATCGAGTTTCCTGCCTCTCCGCCGTACGTCAGATCCTTCCTCTCGTCGTCGTGCGTTCATACATAGGCAGCGGCGCGCACTTACCATGTACGTAAAATCGGCGGCGGCCGCGCCGCGGCAGCCCGGAATAAATGCATCGGCGCATAATGGGCGAGGCGCGCGCGCGCGAGAGAGAGAGAGAAAGAGAGAGAGCCCGAGCCATAAACTACGCGCGTCCTACACGACCCCACCTGTCGCGCGACAGACGGCCAATTGCGAAATCACGCGAGACCGAGTTTATGCAGAATTGCAGACAAGCCGAGAGAGAGAGAGAGAGAGAGAGA
>JAWWEM010000054.1:11824972-11861800 GCA_035582935.1 Ormyrus thymus | reverse complement strand
ATGCCGATTTCGCGCCGGTTTCCTTGACGCAATCGGAGCAGCGACTCGCGCAAGAGGGAGAGAGAGAGAGAGAGAGACGGCCGCGCAGCCTCCCGGAACCCGGAACAAGGTGCAGGCACACGCGAACAATGCCCTCGGGGCACGGCGGCGCAATGGCGGGTAGACATCTGTCTGACGTGTTTGCGCCGAGCCCGCGCGGCTCGCGTGGGAGTCGCCCCGGTCGCGGGGAAACTACGTAGTTTCTCAGCCGCTGATAAGCAGAATGCGGTTTTGCGCGGGGGAGAGACGTCGGCGGTGCGCTAATTCATTTGTGGTTTGATAGCTCGAGTCGGCGCTGCGGGCTTGGTTGCTACGGTTTACTATCGAAATTGCTCGGATTACGTGCGGATTGTGTAGTTTGTTTTTTTAAGTTGATTATCGGAGTTTGTGGAAGATAAGTGGGACAAAAGTGCGCTTAACCTTCAAATCAAAATTAAACAGCCTTTTGCGTGTCGATATCTTTTTTTCACTTTACAGAGAGAATTTAATGCAAGAATTTCATTGTGCAAATTTTTATATTTACTTTGACCTTCAAAATTTTCTCTAAATTTAACTGCTTTTTTTGCTGATTTGCAAGGTATTTTTACAATCTGTAGTTTTGAATTGAGGAAGGTCGCGGGATGAATTTACCAAAAAATCCGTAGCTTCGGATTGAGAAAGGTCGCGGGACGAATTTATCAAATGAAAATTTACGTGGAAGGTGAAGATCGATCTGACACGTACAAATTTCGCGATGCGCAGTAAAGTTCACTTAGCAGAATAAACGAAATTATTATTAGATTCTGAGAATCGTCGACAAAAGTTTTACCGGCCAATGCGGCGCAATTCATTTGCTTCCTTTCAATTTCGTACGTGGAAGATTAAAAATAACGGCTGAAATTGTAAAACGCGGAATAAATACACGCTTTACATTGTACCGGGAAACTATAACGTATGCGACGGCTATTATACAGCTGATGGCGCATTCGTATGTAGATGAGGGCACTTCTAATGATGATAAATAAGGGGGAAAATATACTAGAGCTCAATTGTAAAGAAATATTTCCTGGAAAATAGATATTATGAATTATGTCACTCAAGAGTCTTACGACACCGAATTCACACGCTTGAAGGATGACTAACGCGAGAGTCTGATTTACTTTTCTAAACAACAATACGAAACATATATTTCCCGGCGCGGGATATACGGCGCGCTTCCGGATTTCGGGGGACGTTAAGCAGCCCTCGCTGAAAAACGAGAGTGACGGCTCCGTCAAAACACGTTAGAGCGGCTTTTCCGCTGACGCCGCGGATTATTTATAAATTTAGACCTAAGTAAAATTTCCGGCGTTCTCGCTGCAATTTAACGATCGTGGCGGCTGCACTCGGGAGATTCGAAAACAAGTATTCATTTTTCGCAGAATTCTGTGCAATGATGGAGAGGTAGAAAATTAAACCGACGAAGCTTGAATTTGGAAATTGCGACGACGAGTCTGTGAAGTGACATTACAATTTTTCTTCGAAAAGTTATTTGCAGCTCCTTACAACAGCTAACGAAACAATATCATTTAACTTACGATTTTCGTCACGAAGCACAAAAAATTAAAGACAATGCCCCCATATTAAATTACAAGCTTCGACCGCAAGTCGCCTGCACTTTCACCTTGCCCTCTTTTATCCCATCGCGACTCGCCAAAAGTATATCAGTTCCCTCAAAGCGCTCCCACCCCAACTATCTCCCGTCGACGCTCGCTTCCCGTCATTTCCTGGTTCGCGGCACACTTCAGCTTCGCCCGTCTATTTTTAGCCGGGAACCTTTTTGATACATACCCGAAAGTATCCGGTGCGCGCGATCCCCGTCGCCAATGACAATCGTTCCCTTCGCTCGCGCGGCAACGACAATCGAGCCCTCTCCCGAACGAAGCGCGCAGAGAAAGGCCCGCAACGGTAAACCCATCTTTCGCGCTTATCTCGATCTTCGCGAGGCTCCTGTCTCGGAGCTGCATCCTTTCCTCCTATTCGCGCTTCGACTATCGCGCGACAGGTGGCTGCCGCGCCAATATCCTCCGGGGGAACGGGTGGAAAGGAGAAAGGGGCCGGGAGAAGGGCTGCGCTCGAGGCCGAAATCGGCTTTCGCTGCTTAACGGAGCCTCCTCTTCTCGCCTTTCTTCGGAGGTGGTTAACCCCTCTAATGGGAGACGATCGGAGCGAATCGCCTGCCATTGTTGGAAGCGTTGATGGTTCGGTTACTTTGGCCTATTTCACGAGTTATATGCAGCTATAACTTTCAGGCAGGTATCGGAGTATATTTTTTGGACGATCGTAAATGCTCAGGATCGGTTTTTGATTCTGAGGGTTTCTGGCCGACTGGTCCATTCATTAAAGTTTTAAGGATCGCGGGGCTGAATTCGATGCCGTTCTCGGTAAATTCCAGTACCACACGATCCTAATGACACACTTTATTTTAATTAAGCGTATAAAGAACGAGCCAGCAGTCCCGAAAGTTGCTGGTAAATAAGTAGCCGGTAGAATAATACTTATCTCGCGAAAAAGCAGATTCCTGCTTTTTGATTTTGAAACATTAAAATTCTGAGCAGCGAATTTTGCACTAAATCCTGCTTTTACATTAAATTCTTTCAAATTACTTACATACCAGACGCTCATTCTCACACGTCGCATATTCCAGTTTTTAGCTTCAAATCAGACTAATACAGTTAGGACGAAGAAAAAAACTCGACAAGAAAGCCGATTTAAACTCCAGGTAAGGCAATTCCGCGCACCGTGAATGGAATCGACGCCGCCGGAGTGGGGAGGAACGGTCTCACGCGCATTTACGGTTCGCGCCACCTGATAAAGGCAGGCGGCAGCGCCGAGGACGTTGAGGCATCGCGTACGATTTTTTTTTTTCTGCGCGCCGACGTGTCCCTTCACATTTTCGTCGGCCGCGGCTTTTGGCTCTTTCCGTTTACTTTCCTTTCTTCTTCGGCCGGCGAAAGAGATTCCGCCGCCCTCTCACTTCCTCGGCGACGTTCCGTTTTCATTCCGTATCAACTCCGTTCTCGGCCTTGTTTATTCGGCCGCGAGCTACTGCCTAGATCTGCGACTCTCGACGCGCGGATCTTCGGCCAGGTATACGTCGCGTCGACGGATGCCTGAAATAGCCCGACTCGATAAGTTGTGACATTCCCCGGGCGGGGACCACCGAGAAAAGGGACCTTCCCGCTTCGGTATATCTTTGAGAATATCGAGAGCTTTACCTGGGATCTCTCTCCGGGATTTTTCGGCGGTCGCCAGTGCGTTTTCGTGCTCGATGCAGAATTTATCGAGGAACATCCGTCGGTAGACATTGTCTCGTATAAAATATAATTTATCGGAGATAAATTATATTTTTATCGCAGGCATCAATTAAGTTTTTGCAGCGGAATCCAAAATGAAAAAAAAAAAAAAAAACGCTAAATCAGCTTACTCTTATGAGCTTATAAACATTCTAATTTATTCCGCTTCTTTCGCCCCGTTAACTGTACTCCTGAATAATTCGCGAACAAAGAATTCATTCTTTTTTCTTTCCCAGATCCACGCCAGTGAGTCAACGCGATTGGATTCGACCAATATTGCTTTGCAAAATATTTTCTCAATTGTGGAAAACAAAGTCGGCGCTACGCGCCGGCGACTTGAAACTGCTCGCCTCGAAACGGGTTTGCCGAATTCTCATTCGCTATCTTATCGAAGAGGCAGCTTTGCGCGCGCAGAGCTCTCCTTAACGTCCCCCCGCCCTCCTCGGCAATTCCAGAAATAGGCGCTCTTACGCGCTGCAGGAGAGATTCTATTAGCCAGAAAATCACCGCGGAGAAAGCCCGCGAGATCATCTTTTTCCATCCAAGGCGAGCGACTCGGACTGTGGCAATGACCTCGATGCCTTGCACATCGCCGCCTAGGTACTCGATTCTTTCTTCTGCCTCGGTCGCGTGCGCGCGCGCAAACATGCGCGACTAATTACCGGCGAGATATCCTACTTCGAGAGCTCTCGAGCTATGAGATTAGCGGTCTCCGAACGGATCGGATTTGAGGACGTTTCTGGGGTACTTTGAATTGTTGCCAAGCAATTTGCGTTTTCGAGGAGTGTTTAGCGGAAAATTTGCGTTTCTAATTGACGCGGGGACCAGAAAGTAAGTAGCTTTTTATTTAGGTTTAATTGCGTGTATTTGTTGAATTTAACAAGCAAGCAAGGACGTTTACCAATCTTAAGCAAATTTCCAGATTATTATCATAATGAATATACTTTATTAACGTCTATAAAGAGAGAATAAATTTGCATATAAATCTTGTTCGATATATCGATATTTTCATTTTACTCGTTTTAAATAATTAAACAAAAATAACTATACTAAAATAATACAAAAACTAATTTACAAGTTAAATGTACACTGTAACTGCCAGGTGAGTTAAACTGTTGCTTGTAAACCCATTAAAACAAATATTTAAGTAATCTTACACAGAATCTTTTTTAATCTTATCAATAAACATTCACTTGACACCGTAATAGACAGTCGAAAGTACACGCATTTTATTGTTAATAAGAAGCCCAATCTCGCCGTCCAAATTTGGAAATGTCATTTTCTCGGAGCGTGAGATCCTCGACGGGAGTCGCGCCGGATATGTCTCTCTTTCTCTCGGTGCAGAAAGAAAGACGCGAGTAATGTTATAATTCAGCCGATGTGCGTTCGAATTACATATCCGCCTGTGCGAAAGTTGTTTTTAACTTGATAACCACGCGGAGAGAGACCTGTCACTGGCCCCATTTCCAAAACGGGCCCGAATTGTTCGATTCGCGAATCCGGAGAGGGAGGAGAGAGAGAGAGAGAGAGAGAGAGAAGAGGCCGAGCAAAATATTTGGGAGGCTCCGTCCCGCGTCAAAATACCTGCCGGCGATTAGATAAAACGCTTCGCCATTTAGTATAGGTGATAATTCGGCGATGATCGCTTTCCCTTTATTGCTGTACGCTTTCGTGCGCGGTGACCGGTCCGACCGGTAGCCGATCGCTACGTCATGCGCCGTAATTGGGATGCCCCTATCGGCGATTGATTAGCCGTTGCGCACTCGGAGCTGCCGTTGCCAGATTGTTAACGCCACCCGGAGGGTTAAGCATAAATCTCGGAAAAAATGCCGCTTCGTCGAAGCCGCCGATCGATCGGTGCGCGGGAATTCATTGACGAGCGCCGAGTCTTTTTGAATATTTCGAAGGCTACGCCCGGCTGATAAATACGACTCGCCTAAAATTCAGCTGCGCTCTCGCGTAAAAAGCTTGTAAAATCTGACGAAACGCGTCCGTCCGGGATATAAAAATTGCCGAGCGTCACCGGGTGATACGTCGAGCGCGCGCGCGATTGACCGGTAAACAAGAGCATGGCGGCCAGGCAAACACGCGCAATTTTGTAATTCAGCCCGCTCGCCGAGGTATGTTAATGTAATTGACAACGTGCTCGGCATTTACGACCCGGTCTAGACGCGCCGCGACCGAGACCTCTCGCGTTATAAACCTGCCGCCGAGCTTCCGGCCGAGCTTTCGAGGCAGATCCGCTTTTGAATCGAGTGATTAATGGCGAACATATATTTTCCTTGTTTTTTTCTTTCTTGCCGGGAGATCGATTAGAATCGGCGCGTCAATCATTGCTGTTTTTCCCCCCGACGTTTGCGAACCGCAGCTCGGGGATTTCCCGAGCGACGCAACAGCTGTTTTAAGAATCACGACGGCGGGACAAAGCCGACGTTAACGACAGTAATCGAGCTCACCTTTAGACGCGGAGAACGTCGGAGGCGCGCAAGTTCCGGTCTTTATCCGGGCAGCTCTCTCCTCGGCGTCAAGCTCGTCGTCGCTTCTGCTGATCGAAAGTCGGCGCGGAGCTTTCGCGCGGCATCTCCGCTTATGAAACTCATGCTTACTCTTCTTTCGTCTTACGTAAAGTCAGCGACTCGGCACGGAACGGTGTAATTACATGAAATTGCAGAGGGGCCGACAAACAACAAGATACCACTGTCACTTTTCTTTCCTCCCACCGCCGGCGGCGCACTCGAATACTGTTTTCCTTCTGCGCGTACACATGCAGAGCATAAAGGAACGTAACCGCGCAGCGGCAGCAGCGCACGTTCGCCGCGCTGAGGTTGGCGCCCAACTGAGGCGCAGCTCTTGGGCGCCGTGCCACATCGGGACGTTGTGACTTGAGTGTGTTGCGCTCGCTCGCTCGTCTGCGTCGAGACAGAGACGGCCGATAGCGCAACATTGTGTATAGGTAGAGAGGCAGAGAGAGTTGGACTGCCGCCGACAGAGAAAGAGATACATCCTATTGATTGTACAAACAATGACTGAGGAAAACATATTTTTTGCGAAAAGTAGCCGCTGCAATTTACGTAATCCGGAGTACACTTAGTCTCGGGCTTGCGTTTCCTCGATAATATCCTTCGTGAGTTTACTCCTGTGGATTATTATTTATTGTTTAACGTCAGTTGAGATGTCACCCAAGTGCGTTGTGCGGATTTTAATAAGGAAGAAAAGCATCGGGGCTTTGAGTTTTTTTTTTTTACACTTTTCGAATTGCACAAGGTCATTGTAAAATACGTATTTTTCACCTCTAAATTTAACGACAGCATAAAAATTTTAATATATATATTTGTCAGTGTAAAATATTTATTGCTGAAATCATTTTCAATTTAACATGTTTTTAAATTCAAGCTAATTGTTAGAATAAGTAGTCTTTAATTTAAAAAAATGTCTCTTCACCTAAATATAATAATATATAAGAAATAAGAAGTTTAAATTAAGTTGTTTCCAGAAAAAAATAAAAACTCACAAAACTTTTGAAAGTCCTCCATTTTAATAATTCTTTTAGCGTAATGGTGATGATTCGCTTTTTTAAATGTATGCATTGACGAGATTTGATGCAAACGCGGTGTTTCTTGCACGAGGGATTCGGTTCGTTGAAAAGTTGTTTGAGCATAGAGATAGTAATTGAAAGGTTAAACTGATGCGTCATCGTGGATTCCATGAATGAAGTTCAGTGACTAGATAAATCAAGAGTTCTACAGAAAATTGAATCGCGTTTATCTCGCTTTTCTTGCTCAACTTCGAATAAATTTGGTGCTATTTGATACAACTACAATTCACTCGTTTTCCACTGATTAAATTTCTAGAGCAAAATGCTTTTTTTACAAAAGGTTCATTTATAATTTTGATTTAAATTCCATGACATTTTATATAATAGACCATAAAAATAGAAAATAAGGAAACGCAGAAAATAACTTATTAAACTATATATGAATCTTTAATCTGAGCAAGTGATCAAACAAGCTGATTAGTGCTATACTTTATGAAGCTCTACTTCATTCTACTATTAAAAATAAATGAAAATAAAAATTACTTATTAATGGGTGGCAGAATCCGCGCAGTAATTGTTGTTGGACCGTAAAATCAATTTCAATTATTGCTGAAGCGGTTTTTTGTAAACAATTTCTTACAAAGTTTTTTTGTTAATAATGTTTTGGCCTTTATCCAATAACACTCGTTTTCGTTGTTAACCGAAAATAAAACCCGCAGAAAATAGCTTTAATAAATTAAAGCAACTCATCGATCAAACTTAATAACGTTGTAAAAGTTAGATTACACGTTTTATTAAAATATTATATATTTATTCAAAATTCAAATTTATCAATCATTTGATAGCGAACAGATAAATCACTAGTTTCGAAACATGTAATTATTATTACAATACCGGAAACGATAATAATTTCTTAACGTGCAGAAAAACATAATATGCATGTACATTTATTACTTTCTAATCTATTAATTAATTACAATGATTACTACGATACAATTACGATAATTACAATATGAGCTAAATTGATTTTCATTTTGTTCTTCGTTGATTATTCATTTTTTATTATCTCAGATCAAATATCTTATCATTATAATTCATCCGTTAATTTATTCATGCATATTAACCTTAAATATGTGCCACTTACAAAAATTAAAGTAGCGCGTCGCTGTAATGATGTAATACCTAGAAAATGTAAGCGCAAATAGAAATCATGAAAGCTTTTTTAATAAAATACTAAGTTCATTATGAAGTACGGAAGGTATATGTTTGAAGTTTTCAAAATCATCGGCTTAGCCACAGTGGCTCTGCAAAAATATTCCTCAAAAACCAATGTCAAATCTAAAGTCCTCTTCGTCCACTCGTTTCACGGAATTATCTACAACCTAATCCTAATCTGCCTCCTAATTTGCTCCGGCAGTTTCGTAGTCTACAATCGCAGTGAAAAACATCTGTACCAATCTAAAATGAGCAGAGTCATCGAGATATTTGGGAACTCACAAGTCTACATCGTCTCCGTGATTGTCATACTAAACAACATCATCAATCAAAAATTAGCGATCAAAGTGGGCAATAAATTGTATTCGGTCGATTTGGTACTGCAAAGGTTTGAATCGCGGTACCGGCAAAAATATGTCACTCGCCACCAGGCGTTAATACTCTCACTCGATTTTACAATATGGCTCGTTACTATCTCCGTCAGCTTTTTCTGCGACATCTCACCTGCCGAGACTTTATTTATTCATGTACCGAACTTTATCATAAGCTGCTTAATAATTCAGTACATCATCGTTATCACATTCCTGTTTGGCATGACGAGAACCATAAATAACGAATTTAGAAAGTACATCGGTACGAAGAGCTTCCCAGTCCAAAAACTTCAGAGGATTCAATTGCCCTGGCAATATTTATTGGAGACGGAAAGACTGATTACTTTGAGAGATTTGTCGCTGAATATACAAGATGCCTCTATCGACGTATCGAACTTTTATTCGATATCGGTGTTGCTCTGCATTACTAAACTTTTCTTTTCGATCATTCTTAATACTTACTTTATCGTTAAGCCTTCGGTTTTCGGTAGAAAGAACATTATTAGCAGTGTTGATGATGCCTGGTCGTTTTGCTGGCTGTCCCTTGACACTTTTTCGCTTCTAATTTTAACAAAATATGTTAACGCTACTGTAAAGGAGGTAAAACTGTGCTTTTATGAATTTCCTTTCTCATAAGTGATAATGTAAATAATGACATTTCTCTAGATTAAGAAGACAGGAGATATAGTTCATAGGATTCTACAACAATCTACTAATTACGATATAAAAAAGCAGGTTTGAATAATCAATATATATTTTACCTTTCTTCTGGGATAAAAGAATAATATTTACAGCTAGAATACTTTTCATCGCATCTACTTCATAAAAATGTTCAATTTACGGCAATGGACATGTTTTCTTTAGACTACACATTACTGCATTCCGTAAGTTTTTTAACATTATTCAAACAAATTCAAATTGTGCGTAAATAGCATTGAAAAATGATTGAAAGGTAAAATCGACAATTACTATTGCGGTGTTTCAAAAATTCACGTAGTGATAATAATTTATAATTTATAATTTTATATAAAGTGCTGCAGTTATTTCACTTCCATTAATTCGTGATCACCATTTTTAGATAGTGGGTTCTATGACCACCTATTTGGTAATTCTCATTCAATTTCAACAAGAAAATTCGTACAAAAAGGAGAGAAACACAACAATCACTTGAAAATTGCTTTTTATCAAGAACAACTGAATCAACTGAAGTATATTATGTAAAATATTCATACTATTTATGTATGGCGTTCTGAGTCACTAAAAAAATGCTGAACTTGAACGTGCCAAGTCATTCACGAAATTTAAAATGCCCTATTTCAAATGTAATCATTTGATTTTTAAATCAGAATATGTAAAATATAAAACATCTTTTATAATTATTTTAAAATTTAAAATTTATTATTTATTTTTGGTAAAAATATTTTATTTATATTTTTTGTGACATACAGTTTTTAAAATTGAAAGAAAAATATGATACCTGAATGTAGGCAAAACGTGTAACACACGTGTACCTCCAAAAGATAAACTGGCGCAAGACATATTAGAAACGACACTTTTCATTTAATCTTTTATAAAAAATATACATTTACATAAATAGTAGAAGTATTGTAATAATTTCTCTTCAATGTTTTACTTGCTGGTCAGTAAAAATTGTATTAATATTAACAGGTATGTAAATATTCCTTTTGTCATCTGTAACAAATATTTTAATTATTTTATAATGTGTAGGATTAAAAATTATGAATGTTTTAACATTGAAAATCATTGAAAATTTAATAAACCCTAAAAAGACATACCGCTGTAAGAAGAGTTGCATCTATTTTAACGCCTTTTGCTGTAAAAACGTAGTTCGTATGCAATAATTGCAACGAAAATAAATGTAACTAAAAAGAAATATTTTATATAATCTGCTATTTTATGTAATTGACCGTAAAGATTAATGCCTTACCTCTTCCTTAAATAACTTATCGTCTGTGTTTATGAGAATTTCATTAATAATTGAACTTGTTTTAAAATTCTCATCATTCGCACTCTGACAAACTAAGGTAATTAACACTAATTTCGAAGAAAAATAGACTACCACAGTGTAATAGTAGTAATACCAAACTTCATTATCCAAGTTTCTAGCTGTTTTATGTCCAAGAGCCAAAATATAAAAATACAATCCAAACGTTAATTCGGTAAAAGTCAATATAACCGTAGCAACTATTTGTAAACTAAAGGTCGAATTCATTTTTCTAACAATTTTATTTAGCTCGTAATGCCATTGTTTCAAATGCTGCAATTTCAAAAATAACACAGGATTAAGCTGTCTGTGATAAACTTTTCTTAAAAGGTGGTTCTGTTCCACAATCACACTGTCTTTTAATTTCACAAGCTCTTCATTTATATGTTTAAAGCAGGCTGTCAAAACCATCACGTAATTGGTATATTGAAAGTCCAATGAATAAATGCTTACTGTACTATAATGTCCTATAATTTTCCAAATAACCATGAAGATGTGTCCGTAAAACATTTTTGGTACATGTATGAATAAGAAAAAGTAAAGTAACAAATCCTTTATGCGAATCCATTTAGCCAGTTTGGCAAACTTTTCACTGGGTAGTTTAGCAGTTGTCTCGGTGATACATTGCATAATTTTTAAAATAGGCTTTCCAAAAACATAATTTGATACCAGTATAAAATTTACTAAAGTGTAGAAACAATTACCTTGAAACAACCAAATATTTATTGTTGCTATGTAAGGTGATGCATTTGTCACGTACAAGACGAAAAGAGACACACTAGCAAATGAAACTGTCATTAAAGTGCAGTACAACCGCACTACAGTCGAATATTCGATTTTTGAATTTACAATTGTATATGGAATTAATCCATACAAGCGGCAAATAAATATCGATGGCTTCATTAAACTTACAAAATCTGTAGCTCCGAAAACATTCCATTTTCTTACTTTTAAGCGTGTCATCTGCGATCCAATTTCTACTCATTTACGACAAATTTAATTACACAATAATGTATAGATTCGAAAGAGCGAATTAAATAAAATCTATTTCATTAAGAAGCAAATGCTAATGTTTATTTTAAAAGATGAATAAATACATCTATTAATGAACTTAAAAATAGCAAAGCGTAAATTCTAGTAATTTGTTTAATTTCATACTTTGCTACTTCAACCTACTTTTATCGTACCAACTGTCGTAAAAGAAAAATGACAAGTAATTTGTTCACTTTGATGATATTAAATTTAATATATTTGTAAAATTAAATAAAATTAAATTAAATTGAAAAAATTATTTACCACTATTATTAGAAATTTTAAAAATATTAAAGAAAACACCCTAAATATTGGCAGCCCGTTTGACACAAAAGTATGATGGATCAGCAGCATGGACAAAGAAATTAGTCCGAAGTATTTTTAAAACTAATTATCAATTCATTTGTATGTCACATACTGTGAAGAAATTATTGATCGTTTAAAAATTTATAAATAATCTGTTTTAAAAGGTTTTCGCAGAAAATTTAATGTAAGTGTTGTGATAATTTATGAGAAAGTTTTAGATTAAAAGAAACGATTTTGTTAAACTATGCTTTTTCGAATTACACTAACAAGTTTTCTATTATATCTACACATCTCTAATTCATTAAAAAGGAGTACAATAAAAGCAAAAAGTAATACTACTTTTAAGTATTGTAAAAAAACTTTTTATCATGAAACTTTTTATCATGAAATTTATAAAATATTTGTTTATGTACTTCAAAATTCTGGGGCTTGCACCCTTTGAGATTTCTGAACAGCCAATTAAAAAGAACTTTGACAAAAGAATACCACTTTTCAAATATTCTTACGTTGGTTTAGTATACACAATAATTGTAATCTTTATGTTCATTTTATTAACAATTTGTCAATTTTATTTTGTAACGCCTGTTATTTTGGACTACAATACAGCATGGTCTAAGATTACACAAAGAATAGACGTAATTCTCAATTTTATTGGATCATTTGCAGTCTACTTAACGTATTTAATAGGTCAAGATACAGCTGTTTATATCGGCAATAAATTATTCTCTGTCCATTTGAACTTAATAAAATTTGATTTAGATTATCAAAATATTAAGAACAAGAAACGTCATCTATTACTTGTTTTATATTTTATTTCTATGTGGCTTATAATTTTTACAATTGGATTATTTTCAAGCATTAAATTAGTTCTTCAAATTTTTGCGTACATTTCAAATATAATTATATATAGTTCAGTTCTTCAGTACGTTCTAGTTTTGATTTACATAGATGACTTGATAAAAATTGTAAATGAAGAATTTCAAAAAACTTACAACATTTATTGCTTTGATAATTATTCTTCCAAACTTCGAAAAGTAACTTCACAAAATATGCCACAAATTGAACGAGTCTGTATACTTCGTGAGCAATGCTTATCCATTTATGAAATTTCATGTTTATCCACGCAATTTTATACTATATCCATCTCAGCATGCGTTTGTAAGATTGTGTATGCTATTGTATTTGATATGTATTTTATAATAAAACCATTAATCACCGGTGAGAACTGGGTAGACCCGATCGTTTATTGGTGGTGTTCACTTTGGGTAATCCTGGAACTCTTATCTGTAATAACCTTAACAAGATATTCCACAGCAGCAACTAATGAGGTAATTACAAAATTAAACCTCTTTTTCAAAAATTAATTATATTCAATTGAATCATTTTCGCTTAACAAAACAGGCAATATTGTACATCAACTCGCTCAACATTCAATGAATAATGAAGTAGCGCTACAGGTTGTAATTATTTATTGATATGAAAACGAAAGATTTTATTTTAAAAATATTTAATTTTGATCTTTTATCTTTTTTTATTTAGATGAAAGAATTTTCGTTATACTTAATTAATAAAAATTTTAGATTTACTGCTTTTGAGATATTTCCACTGGACAGTTCACTTTTGCAATCTGTGAGTTAATACTTACGTATTTTTTTTACAGAAAATGTAGTTTAAGCTTATGTTTGTTTGTTCAGTTGTTTGGATCTATAGCTACGTATATAGTCATTCTTGTACAGTTCCAGCTCAATAATAATGCACGTGCATCCAATTGTTAATATTTCCATAGTAAGTTTAAACCTTTCGATTTAATATACATATATTTTGCTTACAGTTACGTCTTTTTTTATTTAGGTTTACAGATATCGATATGTAACTGATAAAAGAAGAATGCCAATTGTTATCTATAAATTTATTTCTATAAAAACTTATCTTTCTTCAAACAAATATTGTATTTGAAGTATTTCATATTTACTCTCTCAATGCAATTTAAAAATAACATAGTTATCAAGTTTGTATTTTAGAAAATCTAAAAAAACTGTTCAATTTCTTGTATTTGCAATAAATTCATTATCATTGAACACAAACAAGTACTAATTCCGACTCTTCGGTTACAACTACTATTTTCAATTCTTTTAATTTGTTGTAATCTGTGGTGAGATTGAAGAATCAACTAAAGATCAACTAAAGTATAAGATTCACATGCATGGCAAACAAATTTAATCACATTACACCATTGTATGACGAACTCCAGTGGCTGAAGATTAAAACACGAAGACAGTATTTTATTTGCACGCAAATTTACAAAATTCTATACACTGGACAGCGTGACTATTTACTTGAGAATCTGACACTAAGATATAACACGGCCATCCGATGTTTGAAACTAGATCCTCTAACAATCAACGTTCCATTCTGCAAACTGGATTTTAGAAAACTATCCTTTCTCTTACTTGAACCAACCACGTGGAACACCCTACCAATTCAGATCAGACAAACTACAACATCAATTACTTTCAAGAGGCAGCTCTTGCAACGTCTGTTGGAGGGAAATGGTTGAAACCAAGAATAATCAAGAAAACAATCAAGATGTAATAGCCATATTTTACAAATGTACACAAACAAACATACACGCACGCACACTTACGAACACAACAAAATTAAATGTAACTAGTAATAGATGGGCGCGCTCCGCGCGCCGATGTTTCGCGTTCGTTATTCAACTGTCGCTCGTTCGGCTGATAATCTCGAAACGATTCGAGATTCTCGAGAAAACGCACTGTTCGAGAAAACGATAGATCTCGAACGGGATTTTTATATAAAGGAATCGGACACAAGGAATTAAAATTGAAAATTGTAATTTTATAATACTACACACAACAAAAGTATTGTAGTTAAAGCCACGCTTAAGAGACATCCTAGAGCGTTAAAATAAATAAATCTTAAATAAATAAAATAAAGAAACATTCTTCTCAAAATTCTTTTGATTTTATTAAGTTTTTACAACCTCGGAAAATTTAGCTTTCACTTACAGATTCGTCATTGTTTTGTAAATGCCTTCTGGATTTAAGAAATTGTATTAAAATAAGCAAATATGTTGCAATTCCACTTACAATCTAAAAATTAATTATTCGTGTAGCTGTATATTATTATTCTTACTTAATTAAATAAAATTTTAAAATATACTTTACAGAAGTTATTAGTTTTGCATCCATAATGACACATTTAGATGTAAAATCATTAGTGCATTGTAATAATTGTAAAGAAAAAAGAGTCAGCTGCAAGTAATAAATAAGTTTAATTTTTAATTAAAAAAAAAATCATTTTTTTATAAAAATACCTCTCCTTTCAGTTCATCGTTATTAGTATAAAGTATAACGTCATGCACGATTACACCAGTTTCCAAAGACTCATTCTTAGTTTCTTGACATATCCAAATAATAATAGCTATCTTTAAAGAATAATAAATTACAGAAGTTAAATAATAGTTATACCAAATCTGCTTATTTAAATCTATGCTCTTCATACTTTGACTATGCAATAAAAAGAAGTACAGTCCAAACGTCACTTCTGCAAAAGTCATGAGAACAGTACTGATCACATGTAAGGTAAAAGCCGAATTTAAACTTTTCACTACGTTATTGACGTCATGATGGTTTTGCTGCAATTTGCGCAATTCTATTAACTGTAAATTATTAAATTGCAATCGATGCCTTACTTTCTTGTATATGTCGTATTCTGTTTCACTGTAATTATCTTTTAATTTCAATAAATTCTGATTTATATTTTTAAAACAACTTTTTAAAATCAGAATGTAATTAGTGTATTGTACATCAATGAAAAATACAATTATAGTTATGTGCAATGCAAAACCCATTGCTACGAACAAGACCGGATTATCTGAATGAATATTGGGTACTTGGCCAATTAAAAATGCGTATCCAATAATATCCTTGAAGTAAATAGTTTTAGCTAAATGAGCCAATTCTTTTTCCGATAACATTGACGAAACTTTGAAGATTTTTTTCAAAAGCAAAAGTCTACACTTACTATAAAAACATGTAACAAGTAATATAAAAGTTCCTAAAATAAAGTAACAAGTCATCTGTAAAAGACCTTCAACTGTATCATACACTACTTTTTTGCAAATATGAATTTGATAAATAAGAATAAATAAATAAGTTGTAACAATAATTGTAGTAAACACAGAGTAACATAAATTTAATTTGGAAAAAGTAATTATATTTTTATTTATTGAATATGGAAAAAGCCCATAACATTTATACATAAAAAAATTTAATTTCATAAGTTCGTGAACATTTGTTATTTTGAAGAATTTAAATTTTTTTAAAAATGTTTGTGTTAATAACTTCATTATTTTACACTCAAATTATTTATAGTTTTGAAGAAGGCTAACTTTAACATAAAAAAGGTTTTAGGTCATAACAAATTCTTATAACAAAAGATTAAGTGATGCATTAAGAAAAATATGCAACTTCAATCTTATGATTACATACTTTTCATGCACTCCAATTATGGGAAATTATTCTAATGCATTAATGTAATTTACTGTTTTATAAAGTGATCAGTATTTTTTCAATTAAAAAAACGTATTACTTATTTATCATTGTATAGAATCACTAAATTTCATAAAAATGTTTAATTTGTAAACATTCTATTTAAAACTTAATAAAAAAGGTGATGTACGTATATTTTATCATTGAATGAGAAACTAATTAATTTCTTAGTTACTACACTTTGTATTGCATTTGAATTGTTATAACGTTAAATTCATTGTATTTAAACTTTTCTCTTGGGATGATTCTTTACTTCTATCCACGAGGCAAATTTTTTTGAACCTGTTTAGATGAGAAAAAAGGCCAAGTATTAACACAAATTTTTAAATGGCTAAGCATTTGCAACAATTTAATTGTTTCGTTTCACTTACCGTTTACTTGGTAATAATATTTCAATTGTTGATAAAGATAAGTTCATATAGTGTTGAGAAAATCTCACTTAGGAAACAACAGATGGCGTAACTATTAACTTCTCCACTGCCAACAAATATTTACGACTTATAAAAATAGAAAATAAAATAATTTTTATAGGGAAAATAAAATATTTTGAATTGTAACTTTTAATATAATTAATATAGTTTATCAAACGCTTCAATATTTTTCTCGTTGATTTATTTTTCATTTAATAAATTAACTGATGATCTGTACTAGCACCCATTAACATTAATAATTTCAATTTGCTCGGAATAGCTTCTATAAAATAGTCTGATAAATTGATTGACTGCAAAGTTATTGTCATTGCCACGTGCCTTAGATAATTATTTCACACAGTATAAAAGCACTATACCGTACATTTACCGTAGAACTTGAAGTTGTACTTTTAAAATGAAAAATCATTGTCATCCGTTCAATAACTTTACATTTTTAAAAAATGCATTTTATTTTTTTAAACTGTTGGGACTAGCAGCGATGAGTGTGGATTTTCAGTCAATTAACAAAAAAGGATTGAAATCTACTTTATTTCGATATTCTAGACAAGGTGCAATATATAATGTATTTTTAATTATTTGTTTAATAATTATTAATTCAATTTGTGTAAAATTATCTTACTTTTTTGCCTATCAAGGTAGAACTCATTTTGAAAAAATAATTGATACTGCTAACATGATACTTAACTTTTTTACTGCTTTGATAATTTTAATAACGTTTTGTACCCAACAAGATAAAGCTGTAAATATATTAAAAAAATTACAAATAGTCATGCACTCTACTATTAATATTTGCAATAAAGAAAACAAGAAGTTTTCATGGTCATTCGAAATAAAAATAATATGCTTTATCAATAGTCTATTATGGATGTTTCATATGTTAAATGTTTCCTTGGGTGGCGATTCTCTTATGTTTAACATAGGAATGTTTTCATCCAACTTTATAGCGAATTGTATGATGCTACAATATAGTGCTATTTTAAGCAAAATATATGAACTGTTTAGAGTGATTAATTTTAATTTGGAATTATTGATTAAAAAACGCGTTTTTTCCAACCGCATTAAGCTTATTTTATGCGACGAAATAATAAGTATTCAGCGATCTAAAATTAATTATTTTTCTCATCTTCGTTTATTGTACGTTACTCTATGTGAAATATCTGACGATGTATCTAATTTTTATGCTGTTTCAATGCTTTTTGGGATTTCAAGCATTTTTTTGGCTTCGACATGCTTTGCGTATTATCTTGGTAAAGCTGCACTGGGCACCACCTATTTGTATTCAACTTGGAATATAATATATTGTTATTCATGGCTAATTATATTTGCTTTTATATTAATTGTTGTTACGAAAGCTGTCAGCAGAACTATTTCTGAGGTGACCACAGATATCAAATAATTGAGTTTTTTTCTCGTAAATAAAGAGCATTAATATAAATAAATTTTTATTTATTTATTTATTTTTTTAAACAGAGTTCAAAAACTGGAGAAATTATACATAAATGTTTGAATGAAATTCAAGATCTACAATTAACACAACAGGTACGTGATTAGAAACATTTTATTGAATATTGTATTAAAATTGATTTCAATTTTTAGCTACATCATTTTTTAGTATATATGAGTTATAAAAACGTGCAATTCAAAGTATTTGGTCTTTTTTCACTGGATCAATCATTACTCATATCAGTATGTATTGTTAAATTTTTAATTTAAACAAGTTTCATAAAACAGCTTTTCTTAGATCGTAGGTTCAATCACCACATATTTAGTAATAATCTTACAGTTTGTGGAAAAATAAACACATCGTGACATTTAAACACTTCCCATATTAGAAATTATACTTACGCTAACACGTAATTTGTTGTGTATATATAAAAACAGAAAATCAAAATTAAACAATTTGAAATAAAAAAACGAAAATCTAATTTTGTATAATAAATAAGACATAACTAAGCTTGTATCAATGATATTTTATTACATTAACCATGTTTATGTCCTAATCTATACACGCATTTATTTATTTACATCGATACAAGATGACGACAAAAATGCCAAACTTATATCACTTTCCACTACGTAAAATACCATAAAGATTGTGTAATTAAACAATGTAATGCCTCCTCGAATTTTAACAACAGAGTATACCTTACACTTAATCATTTTGAATTAATCCTTTTCAGATCTCAATAATTCGCTCAAGCCTTCAATCAAATTTTGTGTACAATAATTATTAATATAATCATAATGCAATCTATAATCAACGAAAATGGCAAAATACTGAAAAAAATTATTGCATTAGAGTATTGCGGCCCTTGATTATCGACCCACATTTCAGGATCTACCGATGTTCCCATTTTAATCACTAGTCAAAATGCAATCACTACCTAATCACAACCGAATAATACTAATAATTCCACCATTCCTAAATCTATCAAGTTTAATATCGAACATAGCCACGCATCGGCTTTACATAATAAGATTTTGATACATTTAATAAACTCTTACATTTTGTTAAAATCGTGTGATGTAATGACATTTTCCTCTTCCTCAACTTTCACTTTATTAGTTTGAGTATACTCATAAAAAGCCATTATTTTCAAACTTCAACAAATCGCAATTAACAAGAATAAAAATCAAACATTGGAGGTCATAATTTAACAAGTGTAAATGTTGAGTATTAATGTACACTAAATACGCAATGTGTAAAAATGGCTTGTAAAAATCTTGTATGATTTCCAAAGTCACTATTACAAATTAAATTTAGCTAGACTTACAATGATCTAAAATTGAAACTAAATTTAATGTTATTATTTTGCGCACTAATTGTGTGACTTTCAGGAAATGAACCAGCTCTTGGAGTTACGCAGAAATTTCGCGTAACGCAACTCAGCGCAAGACAACAAACTCTTTCCAAAAAGTCACGATTTACTTCATTTATAAATGCATATTACTTCACTTGCATCAAAGAGCACTTTAGAAAATGTTCTTTTAGAAAACTTAATGATCTTCATTATAGTACTGAATAACCGCACGTGCATTCCACCGCTGATAACGTTTATTTATCTTAACAAAAATTTAATATTCACAAATTAGTTCTCGAAGGAAGCACTCATTCGGGGTTTTTTTGGCATTCTGCTTCTTAAATTGAATCATGTTTCTATAACTTAGAATTTTTAATAAACTCCTACATTGCATTAAATAACTTTAATCAGTAAGCACTTATTGTTAAATCTACTTAAATATTTGAACATGTTAATCATTAATATTTCGTAAAAACAACTCTACAACAACTTAAACAAACTTTAATGGACCTTTTATATATTCTATCTAGTTTTTCGAATGTCGTAAGTTCCTTTGCTTATTGTACTCTTGTAAATAATACGTGAACTTATTTATACACTTTTAATGTCGTTAAAAATGTGCGTCTCAGTGTAAAATGCAATGCAAATTTTCCATAATCATTATTGGCTCGTAAAAATTGTTAACATCTACCGACGTAAGTTTATCAAATACTTTTGGATAATGCGTGCGATCATGTGAATAACACGTGAATTGTGATTGACACAGTGACATTATCATTTACCTGACAATTTACAGTTAGAATTTCGGTGTACAAATAATGTCTTTTATTAATAGAGCCTTTTGTTGCTATAAAAGTTTCTCCGAAGACACGTCTCGCAGATATACTTTCACTTTACACGCAATCAATTATTTACGCACAATTTGTAACGTAAGAAATTAGGTTCAGCCATTTTTAATTCATGAAAATATATTTATTTCTATGTTAGTATACGTAACGAAAATAACGTTTTGTCAAGATAACGCATACACTATTTAAACTAAAATAATCTCAAAATTCTCTACGAACTTTAATTGTGTTTGCAAATACACAACTTCCTCATTTGAGTTCGTAGTTTAATATTATCCCTTACATCCTTCCTTCTAGAGGTAACTATTTCTTTACTTGTTTCACTGCTTCTGTACTAGCTTTTGTTTAAAACTAACACTATCTTGAACTGCATATAAAATCTCGAAAGTCTTCGGAGATCATTTGTTTGAACTGTCAATGTTAAAGTTTACTTTTGCACGTGATATATTTGTTTGTAAATTTAAATTTCGGCATTGTGTACTTGATGCTATGAATTAGACGGAAGTCTCGGCGGAAGTAGTACCATTTGCCTTGAAAGGACTTGTATCTTTCGATCGTATCAAGTCAACCTGGAAGAAAAAGAGAAGCGAATGCCTATATACCTATAACCTTGTTGCAAATATCGAAATAAGTTAATGTACTGCTGATTCAAGCCAAAATGTGTAATTGATTAATGATGATAGTATACTAGTTCAAATATCTTTTCATACTTTACTGGGTAAATAAGGGTTAGTAGCAAAACAATGTTAGTACAATGTTTACTACAGATAAATGAAAGAAAAGTTGATCGATTAATTATATATGATATCAATATTGTCAAGATTAATGGAATGAGCTCATGAAACAAATTGATTATTGTTGCTGTTTTTTTTTTTTTTTTTTTTTTTTTGTAGTTTTGCACAACTGTTTTGGTGCTATATACATGTACACTTATTCATAGCAGCTACACACAAAAGCGAAGCAACATTATTTTAATGCGCAAACAAACAGCACAGTGTCATAACGCTAAAAACTTACATTAAATTCGTTTGAAGATATTTTAGAAGAAACAAACGTATTTCATATTTGTTATACGTATCTGCAAAGATTGACGCATTTCAAATGTAATACATTATATACTTTCATTATGCACATTACTATAGGATCGGGCTCTGTTTACAATGAATATATATCAGTTTAAAATCTCAAAAGGTTGATCTCCGAGCAAACAATATAGTCATATAAAAGTGTTCAAAGGGCGTATAAAGTTACAACTATTAGTAAAATTCAATACATCATTCAGGAATCTGAGACAAACTAAGAGCAAAGTATTTTATAATAATAATGATAAAGATCTATGAAACTTGAACATCTCATTAATGTGATTTAGTGATGTTAAGATGCAAAACAGAGTCGGAAATTTAGTCTCTGACTGAGTATAGTCAACGAATCAACGAGTTTTAGTTTGAAGAAGCTGGTAATTAAGCTACATTCATCTAAGGTGACTGCTTCGTGTCAACTTGAGCTCTCATTCGCGCGGATATTACTCACAGCCGTGTTACATAGGGTTATGTCGCATGCCGGTGTATCGTGCTCTTGCCGTGTATTATTTATTATCTTGGTAGTAGTAGTTGTAGTAGTAGTAGTAGTGGTGATGGTTAAAATTTAGGGTTGTTTACGTTTTTCACCTTGATCGATATTCCACCGTCATCCTCGTCTTCCTCTGTCATCGTGGTAAGCCTTGTCGTCTCGTCCGTTGAGAGGACAGCGTCTTTCTTCGAATGCTTCTTCTGCTTACCTACGCTGTAATTGCTTATTATTAGCTAATTCTAGCCTTATTCGTTTCTATACCTTTCTACAAACCACTCACTTAATCAACTTGGGCTGTTTGTTTTTGTCATTGCCTTCGTTGACTTGTTGCCAGATCCCGGTCTTGTTGACCTCCTCGCTGATATTTATGCTCGTCAGAGGTATTTTCATGATATTTCCATTAGCCAAGGGGATCTGCAGATTCCCGGCGGATGCAAAACCAAGCGGTTCGTTGTGTTCCTAAGGAATTAACGAAAAAGCCAAGGCTAATTTAACCGAATAGGTGTAACAATTAGAGTCATAAAAAGTAAAGGCCATGCATCGTGATTATAGACAGTTAGGGCGAAATTCGATGCCAGTACTTATGTACCGTACAGATGTATAGGTAGGTGCTTTTCTGATATAACGTACCGATAGTGGGCAGTAGGAGGTTTGGTCGACTATCGCATTGCATTTCATCTCGTGGTGTTCTAGGCTTTACTTCTCACGCTATTAATCTTAATATCAGCGGCAGAAGTGCACGTATTGCTTGCACACACGTGCCGTAGTGAATTCATGAATTTGATGAAGGCCACTCTCATATTTGACTAATTTTTATGGTTAATGTAATAAAAGCGACGTCAAAGCAGTCACTAGACTATTTTCATCGATTTATTAAAGGTTTAAAAATTTTCTGTAAACGAGTAATCCATACCTCAAAATGAGATCCAACGACAGAAGGTGATTTGGTAGAAGCGAGTGTTGTTCAAAACTTGAAAAGCTTATAAAAACGAAAGTCCCAGTGGAAGGATCGAGACATGACTTCTGTCAAAGCTCATTATTATTCTACCTACTACTGGAATATTGGTAAATAAAATATCAATTGACAATAAGACATTTCCCCAATGCTTCCATTGGTCACAAAGTAAGGAAAAAATGGTGCTACAAAATTGAAAGGAACTGACATCGAAAAACTTGTTGGGTGATCGACTTCACAGTGTATTTACATGAAAAAAAAGAACACGAGCATGTAAGAATACTTGTGTATAAGTGTGTATAATCTTGGTGAATGACACATCGATATGCAATTAGTTGGTTCACTTGCATGACCGAAAACAGCTCTTGCTCAACCAACCGATCACAAATTTTCCAAATATAAAATGAAGTATATTGCATGTTTAACGTTCATTCCCAATGACAGTCTCGCGTTTGAGGTGGAATGTAATTACTAATATACTTTCTCTAACAGTGACATGTACCATTATTTATCATTATTTATACAAATTTTCGTCTATCTTATAATACGTTATTATATACGTTTGTATAAGTTCGGAGTATAAAATGCGAATGATGCATCAAAATCTGAATTGCAAAATCTTGTTTCAAAAAGTTTTGAAAAAACGTCTCTAAAAGCTGTTTCGACGAAACGCGAAACTGTCGACCCTCATTATCCCTATGACGGCATTTTCAATCGTACTTATAGAATTCGTTTATTTTCTAAAAGTCAAGTGTACAAAGAGCATTTCGTCTATTGCTCGTGATTAATCGTACGATGAAAATCTTCATTCGGGATTATAAAAGTAATAAATGTGTGTGTTTATTATCTTCAACAATATTCGTCATTGGCACAATACAAAGATAAACGTCTACGCGAGCCATTGCTACACTCAAATCATTCACGATCATAATCCATAACAATCCTTCTAATACTGATTAGTGTTTTTCAACGCTCCCTGTACTGGGCAACAGATTGTTTGTCTAGTACAGTACACGTAATTTACCACTTCTTTCCTATAATCTCATTAACAAATCCACCGCAATATTCTAATCGTCATTCACTATCTAACGGAACTTGGAAAATAATTAGTTTTCCATATGCCCATTGGCCGGCTTTACTTTTTTCAATTTATCATTCTAAATAAAATTCTTCATTTAAAAAATTCGTTATTAAATTGCACGTCGGATTTCAGTACGACATATAGGCCGTAAAATTAACAGAAATAAATGTTCTAAATTATGAGTTCCCGTCGTAAAGCGTAGCTTTTTCATAATCGCAAAGAGCTATAGTGACCACAGGACACGGAGGCCTGGGGTCACTGCTCATTTGCTATTTACAAGTGATGGCTCTTAAAATTCGGGTTGCGGTGCTAACCTCGCCATTCTCCAATTGGCGAAGGTCATCGGCGCATTGTTTGTTATGCGGTTCTGGCATAACGTCGTCTAGAATCTTCAATTCTCGTTGAGTAAATACAAAGTCCAAAGATTTTCTAATGCCAATCATTACCACCAACTAAAAAGAAGTTAAAAATTAATTTTAACACCAATTCAAGGCACGTCTTAACGTTCGTCTTATCAATGTAGTTACCATTAGTGGGAAAAGAATAGAAGTGGAACTAAATGATTTAATGGTCCACAGGCAGGCAAGGCAGGTGAGTTGTATCAAAGTAAACATGTGAACTCGTTTTAACGGTACCTGAAAAAGTCATAACATTGAAAAATATGTAAGATATACCTGACCGCCTTTCTTAAAATTTCGTGCATCGTACCTGCCGAAGGAACATGTAATCTGGTTGATATTTGACAGGCATGAACATGATGAGTATTCTGTCGAAGAATTGTAATCCTTTCAGAGATGCTACACCCATGTAAAGAAATACACCGAAGAGCACAGGCATTGGTATGTGCTTCAACATTGGAGTAAGCAGAACCGAGCAACCGATCATCAAAAAGATCAAAATGTGAGTGATTCTCTGTTCGCGAACTCCTAGGAACTGAGGCTTCTCACCCGGTGCTGCACATTCAGATTCTAGTTTCAACGAATTAACATGATTTATGGAGAGCACAGTTGCAGCAACAAACCAGGGAAGTCCCATGATTGAGCAAACTTCAATAAGAATTGCTAGGACGAAAAGATCCAAGTGATAACCGCATCCTTTCTACATTTTAAATAAAAATTAAAATCAACAACCCGCTTTAAATGACTCACTTTAGTAATGCAAAGCAATCGATTACTTACCTTTAATTTGTTTTCTTTCCTGTTAACAATAACTGCTGTAATTTGCTGGTCCATGAAAATAAGAATTGTACCTAACATCGCTGGTGCCGCAGCTACCAAAGCACTCCACCACGGATTTTCGTTAAATGGCCATATCATCCAACCACGTCCCTCTAGAGTTGGCTTGAATTCAACAGGTACTTCTAACTTAGGGGTGTTGATACCAACAAAATGGTCGAGAGCGGACATTGAAAAAATAGCTATGATTACTGCAAAGTCACTAAAGATTTGTCTAATCTGTAATATATAAATAAGAAAGGTTTAATTTCATTATATTTAAATGTTATTTAAAAATTAGATGAATTTTACCTTTGAAGGAAAGAAAAGAGCATTTTTAAAATCTTTTAGTTCCACTGAAACCAAGAATGTACCCATAAAAAGAATAATTGACATCAGGAACACATCGGGTACGTAGTGTGGTGTGTTACAGCCATCTCCAACTAATGTGCCATTATAATTATGGCATGCTATTTTATCTAATGCTGACCAATTGACATTTTGGTTGGTTGAAAATGAGTTAAAATTATTGAATGTGTTATTCGGAGGTTTACACCAGCATTCGTAATTCAATGTTTCGAAACCGTGAGTATTTACAGGGAATTTCTTTCCTATCGACAACACATTTTCAACAGCCTAGAAATGAATTTAAATTAAGTTACATTTATATACTGAGATAGGTTAATTGGATGATTTGTACTTATACTTTACCTTGTAAATAAAAATAAAGGCAATCAAGGTTGCAAAGTTTTCTTCTGTGAATCTCGTTATGTAACAAACTAATGCGCTAGCATCAATGGCCACGAGGATAACTAAAATTATAGTTATCCACGTACCAATCCAAAATCGAAACGACATATAATTCCAATTAGATTTTCTAAACAATTATTGTATAACATTAATTTGAATTCAAAAGTGTAAGAATATATTTACACATTGTTAATGAGTGCTTACTTGCAAAATTCAAAAACGATTGTCTCAAAAACTAGCACCGGTCCTGTAGAGCCTAATATGGTCAGTGGTTGACCGGAGAAGAATCCATACCCCATGCCACACACGAATCCAGAAACAAGAGATTCCATTGCAGCCATATTCTTTCCAGTAGCTTCACTGAGGAGGCCACCAAAAGTAATAATGGGCGAGAGACATGCAAAATAGAGGAAGATGAATGAGGCCACACATTGAATAGCTAAGGCATCTTTGAAATCAGACCAGTAGAAGGGTGTTTTTCGTTTCACGTCATTTACTAGTCCTCCAAAAAGTCTGCCTGTTCGAGATAGTCCAGATTCTTCCCGTAGTTTTTGTTCGTCCGCTTCTTCATCGATGTCTTCTTTTATCTTTTCTTCCTTCGGTCTTTTCCTTGTGTCCTAGTAGTTTAAAGAAAAATATTAGTATTTGTAATGATATCCTATTGAAAGAAAACTACTGTATTTACTTGTGAAGGAATTGCAGCAGGTGGTTCTATTCTAATTGTCGGATCCCATTCTCCTGGTGGTAAAACAGTAACAGCATCAAGAAATTCGTCAATACCAGCCAATAAATGATTCCTATTTTTTGCTTTGTAAGCTACGTCATGGAAGACCTCGTCTGACATCAAAGTTGCCATGGCTCGACCGATTTCATGGAAATTTGAAATTCCGCCCTGCAATTTAAATTTTTAATTTAATGCCTCCAAACGCTACGTAAAAGTTGAAATTTCAAAGAAAATCCTTTCAAAGTGAAGACGAAGCTATTGACTTTAGCATAAAACGCTATTATGTTATCCTTACCGTTGGACCAAGTAATATGAAAATGAATCTTGTGGGTACGGGAACTTCGGTTAAATCACCCATTATACTGGCTTGACTAAGACGGATGAAGGCAGATAGGGTTTTATCCAGGAAATCAACTTCCCCAACCAAAATATTACTCGCTTCAGCTCCGGCAGGTATTTTACGCATAAAATGCGTATTGCCCTGCAAAGGCAATTTTATAAAAATCCACTTACAATAAATATCCGGTTAATCTTTATCAAAATATCAACTCACCCTGTGATTTGCATCTCCATTTTCTAAAGCACCTGAACTGTGATTCCTGCTAATGGACATGGAGCTGGGACTCCGATCGATGCCCATCTGCCCGGGTTCTTGGCCTGAAATACATCTAGCTTACTGCCTACTGCTTCGTGAACGGTTCGTACTATTTAATATACTCAGTTGCAAGTTCAAAGTTCACTTTTCGCTTTTTGAAAGTGAAAGCACCGTTGCCTTTCAAGCCCATCACCTCTGAGTTAACATGCAATATAGACAGAGTGACAGTAAAATGTACCTCTGTACATTCAAGCTCATACATGCTTCGTGCTTTAGTAAGTTATTGTTTTCAATAAAGAACGTTTAGAATTTAGATGGTTTTTTCTTTTTTGTGGTTTCTATTCTATTCTATTCTAAGTTTTGGTTAAGCTGATTGAAGCACGACAAAAATGTGTTCGTTGTTAAGAATTTGCTATTATGAAGGAATCATTGAAGAGCATTATTAATTGCCAATTAATATATGCATAAATTCAATCAAGTTAATGTTTCTTTCATAATGGTGGAACTCCAATTTTGTGAGATACATACCCATTTTTATGTAACTTAACAACCTAAGTTATTAAAGGCTCGCGATCGATAGTTCCCGTTATCTACATGCGAGTATCTTATTCAAATTTTCAAGGCGATTGAATTCGTTAGCCTTTTATCGAGAATCCAAAGACCCATGGATTCCTCATGTGAGTCACTAATGCTCGGGGACTACTGGGATCGGTAATTTTGATTTTGACACCGAACTTATTGTTTTCTGTCGTACTTCAAACGGAACGAGGCGTAATACAGACATAGGCAGCTATTTTCTTTGATATATCATGATGGTTTTTGGAATACGATGATTGGAGAGCTAAGTATATCTATAGCAAGGTATATATGGAGTGCTCATTACATGATATAGAAGGCAAGCCTTATAAGATCGAATTACCAGGGTTACCGGGTATGGCTAGAAAGCGGCCGCTTGGATTCAGTCCTGCACCACCACCCTGACCCACCGTGGCTGCGATAGCCGGTGCAGAATTCGATTCTTCCACTACAAAGCATCAAACACATAACGGCTAATGTTTTTTTATTTACAGTGGTGAATCGCTTCTGGCGTGCGATGATTCAAAGTCGAAATTATAAAGTTTCATTTTTTATCTTTGTAAATCAAGTACTTTATATCTGTTTACTTTTAATATTTAATGGGAAATTGGCCCTTTGGCCCAAATTCATGATTTAGAATTAATTATGAAATATATACCAAGTAATATCGTGCAAAGAAGACTTATCTGAAATCAGTATAGTACATGTATCTACTGGATTATTGATATTAGAGTAGCATAAATAATTATGAGTAAAAATATAGGTTTTAAGTGTTCAAGTACCACGTGTAGATACAAATTAATGTTTTACAGTTGCATTGACTGTGTATGTATAAAATGTACAACACCACCCATATATCGATACATAGCGAACAGACATAACGCGTATTGGGAAACATCATGCTTGATGATGACAGTAAAAAGGTTATCGCTGAATTTGCAATGAAAATTTATTTTGAAGAAAAAATGATATAACAGAGATATGATATGATTCCAATAAATGTCTGCAGATGATAACTGGTACAATTTCAGTGAGGATATTTTCTGATCAAAATCTAGGTTTTCTAAAAAATGAAAAATCAATTTTTTCCTTGAAGAATAACCCAATTCAAAATCAAAAAATGATCAAAATGTTTGAAAAACAATTTGTTTACAGATGACAGCAAATCGACAATCTAAATAATACACGTGTCATTAACAAGTTAAAAGAATCAAAAATTTGCGAAAATAGAAAGATGGGATGATGAGGCAATGACAGTTTACAGTTGACTAAGCTAAACATGAAAGGTACTCGCAAATTGATTGTAGAAAAGTCAGAAACAGCAGTTAATTTCAAATATAGAAAAATAATAACATAGGTAAATAAACACCAAAGTAGAAAGAGAATAAAAGTAATGGTATACAGTCAATTATAAAAATTCTCCATTGTTTCAACAGTCTTTAAGTCCTAACCTTTTAGCGGACACATTGCGAACCAGGTTGTAAAACCCACCACGTAGGGAATTCCAAATTCATCTATCAAAATAAGTATTTAAAATGAATTGTTCATCGCTGCGTATCAAGAATCTTATTGCTATCAGGGCCAAGAGAATAATTAAATCACTGAGTATTACTGTCAATTTAACGATGTCACTTGTTCGTAGGTAATTTCCAATTTAATAGCCAAGAATCACGCAAAACTTTATAATCCGATAGCGCAATCAAAATCACGCAACAGTACTTCTGCGCATCTATCATTACTTTAATACAGGATGATTTCGATTACTACGTCAGTAGCTTTCTCAAAATCAATGTCGAATCTAGCTGCGTTACTTGGGTTAGTAATTTGATAAATGATGTTAATATCGTTAGTAAAATTAGCTACGAAGAAAGCATATTAGTATATAGTACAGCTTATGGCATAAACGTCGTCCATATTGCGAGCACAAATAAACACACCAACCAAACGCGAAATCATAAAAGAAAAATAATCAAAATCAAAATAGTCCTTAATCAAGATCGTGCTCGCAATATGAATTCTGAGACAAGAAGACGACTGTGGTAAAGTAGGACTCATGGAAGCGTAGAAAAGCACTCTCAATCCGGAGAATCGCCTTTTCGATTAGCAACTGGCCTAAATTATACCTGGAACCAATAGGTAAGGGCCTTTAAGGTCTTTTGCTTCTTTGGAGAGTAAAGCTGTATTCGAATCGGGGCAGCTTGTACTCCGAGCAACGGCGGGCGCATATGCGTCACCGTTGTCACGACGTTCCTGGAAATCTGACGTAACCAAGGCATGCAAACCACATGAACAGTCACAATCTGAAAAGTTTCGGGAATCGCATGTGTTTAGGTATCTGTGCCGAGTTCGTGTTCAGGCGACTCGAAAAATAAATAAAAAGTAATCGTATAACAAAACAAAATGGTCAAACAAGGCAATAATGAGTAAATTAAAATAAAAAATTCAACCAAATGGTAAATTAAAGCGAAATAAAAATGATAAAGAACCAAAGTTAAAAGAAAAAGAAAAATTTAACGATCCCTTGGAGAGTCTCTTGAGTTTCTCGTCTTGCTCTTCGTGTTGGAAAAGTTCGGATCCAGAGTTGAGTATCGATTGGTTCAGTTGTGAGGCATAATTTGTTTTGTTATAGTACTTATAAATCGCTATTACTCAAAAAGTTTCGGGTAAAACTTACTCTTCGATGACGAATGGTTTCTTCCGATTTCAGCGAGCGATCTTATAATCGGAAGTCTGGACATGTTGTTATCCTTGCGTCTTTCGAATTGATGTCGATGTTTGACAAGGAGCGCCTCGCGCACCTAAAAAACACATAAATAATATTGTTTTTCTGAAAGAGCCCGGCCAAGTAATTTTCACCAAGTCCCCTCCTCTCGCGTTTCTCGACAAATCGCAAAGAGGTGATATATGAATATCTAAGGCGAAAATCTAGAGTTCGCGACCGCGCGCCTCGATAAAGAATGTTTTCTCCTTCTCTCGAGAACGCCTCGACTGAAGGAGTCCTCGAGAGGACGCCATTATCCGTCGAGACGCCAATAACAGCGGAAGCAGAAATCCACGGCTTCGAAGACTATACGTTCAATCTTCGTTTTTTGCGCTCTCTAAACGATCGATCGCAAACGCATACCTTATCTCGAACGTCGATGGAGAGGACGCTTTTGTTGATCATGTTGTCGAGCACGAGATCGGTGATCTGTTCGAGGCCGCTGGCCTCCATGTCCAGCATCACCGTGCCGTTGAGCAGGAGACTCCGCAGCTCGAAGAGGGAGTGAAGGGAGAGGGTGGCCACGTGCGGTTTGCTCCAGCGGTTACCGCCCTCCTCCACGTCCTCCTCGAATTTGATCCATCTGGAAAGCGATTTTTCGTTTATTGGGAATGCTAGAGAAGCGAGTCTGGCGAGAAATGGCTGCGATTCAATGTCTAGACAAGGTATAGTTAATGTCTACTTAACGCCAGTTATTTGTATAAATATATGTTTGTTTGACTTTTAAGTTGAAATATTATCGTGTTTAGAAAATTTACGAGTCAGAAAAGTAGGATAAATTTGCTTTACATCTGAATGCAAAATATCATCTTTATTCACATTAATTCAGCTTTGGTATTAAAATTCCGAAAAAGTAGAGCATCAACTAAATCCTTGGCTAAAATGCAGAAAATTCCAGCGACTTGAAGAGAGAGAAAAAGGAGCTGATTTAAAGAGAGTTAGTTTAAAATCAGGCTCGATTTCTCCCGCTCTCAGATAAAAAGTAAAGGATCATTGCCTGGCAGTTTCCTTCCACTCCATCTCGTCGCCGTCCCTGACGAGCTCCTCCATCTCCGAGAATAGCGGGTGAGACTCGTGGGCGTCGTCGCCGACATCCTCGCCCAGGATGAATTGCACTCTCTGGGCGGGCGGGGTGACTAAAATAAAGGATTATCAGACAGCGGCTCCTCCCAACCGACGCGCGCTTTTTTTTCTACACTTTGAGACGCTTCTGCAAAAGTGCTTGAGACATCTAATACAAAACAAGCCTCATTTCCGTAAAACGTAATGTATATATAAAAAGATCGAGACCTACGAAAATAAAAGCGTAGAAACGCAGAAAAAAAGAGACTTATAAATATGTTGGCGGTGTTCGTGTCTTGAGCGGTCGTGTGCTTAGAGGACTAGAAAAAGGAAGCAGACCTGTCATGCAGAGCAACAAAGAAAATATTCATATTGTTAAACATATTTAGACTACGTTGCGCAATCGCATTCATGTTGAAGCATTCCTCTTTGTGATGATGTTTATATAAAAGAAGAACACATATAATGCAGCCGTGATGCGGATAATGAGGATAGACTTTAACGTGTAAGTGTTTGTTTCTGTGAGAAAGATTGCACAATTTAATGTTATATAAATTTAATTGTATATTCGTTGCATAGATAAGACACTGATATTGCTTAAAGCAGTTCTGTCAGCGATATTTTTTAATCATTCGAGATTGAACAATTTTTACTGCACATGTCAGCTGCTTAATTATAATTATTGAAGATCGAATGATTCTTTTTGCTCATTAATTTAGAATGTAAGTAAAAACAATTCATTAAAATGTTCATTTAATCCTACAGATCGTTTGTTCAGCTTCTTAGCACTGGAGAAAATTAGTTTGATTGAATCCCTCCTCGAAATCAAATCAATCAATTTCGCGCGAAAATCACTGCCACTTTACTAATCTCCGATACTCCAGCTCCGATCGCAATATCATCTTATCCCCGCAGCGACTTACACAATGCACAGACAAACAGACAAAGAACATGAGAGAAAAGGAGAGCGAGACAGGAATCTCCCAAAGAAACAGTGATCGTACTAGAGAGAGAAATAGAGAGAGAGTGAGAGTGCGGGGGTGTGAGTCTATAGCTTACATATCAACTCTCCGTCGGGGTCGCAGATACTTGCGAGCCGACCCCTGCGCGCCATCAGCAATTGTCCTACGAGAGAGAAACAAGACAAGTGAGCAGACAGGTGCAGCGGCCAATTGGAGCGGCGCCTCGCGGCGCGCAATTCCGCCACGCGACTCGACGCGCTCAATTGCTAAATCGCCGGATTCTCTTGTCGACGCCGCCGTCGCCGCCGCCGCTAATCTCTAAGTGCTCTCACCGCGAGAGGGGATATGGCGAAAAAATTGCGCGACGGCCGGATGGTGGACGGTTTCGAGTTGCATTATTATATGGATCGGGAGGTTCGGAGGGCCGGTCGGTGAGAACGGAACGAGTTGTCGGGGAATTAGCGAGGAATTTTCCCGCGAGACGGCGGATAATAAAGCGATTAGCTTCATAAGAAAATGACGGAGCGCCTTCGGATGTGCGAGTTTCGTCGTCGCGCGCCTTTCGGCATCGTTTCTGTGGCGCGTGTCGTGGAAGAATTCGCGGCGGAACGCGCGGTTTTTCTGACAAATTTGTAAATACATTATTGTACCAAAATAATAGTATTTAGACATGCTGTTACATTTTACGATCGAAAGCTCTATGTTGTAAATTCTTATCGTGAATTGGAGTAATAACTGCTGTAAAACCCTACGTTTCACTATAAAAGATAACTGCGAAAACGTGTAAAAATATTCCAAATCTAGAAAAATTTATCTTTAGAGTCTAGTTATTGCTCCAATTCCCGATAAGACTTTACGACCTTTGTCTTCTGCTTAAATTCCAATTAAAATGCATTCCAATTAAAAAACAAACAAAAAAAAAATGCACCAAAATTTCATTATAGAATCTACCTCAAGACAGAGCAATATCGTCTCAAAGCGAAAAAAAAGGCGCCCGTAATCGCTCTCATCCAGGCTTGCACAAACGCACTCAGGGCAAAGCAATCACGTAGCCAGCTTTCATTCGTCGACTTTTGAACCCTGCCGGCTGAATGGAAAAGAGTTAATTGCCCGGCGGCGTAACCCTTGACCCGCCGCCGCGCGATCGCCGATGCGCGGCGGGCAGCATCGATACACCAGGAGGCGAAGAACCCCCGGTGGCGCGACGTCCCGATCTATTATTACGACTCGATTCGATTTTTCTCTTGCGGGTGAACGGCCTCGGCGCGCTCCTTGCAAGTGGCTGTTGGCCCGCTGCCACATTTTCCTCGCGTGATGCGATCGTCGTCCTCGCGCGTCGCTTATCGATCGACGACGCGCCGGGCGGACACCGCGGTGGGCTCGCGTTATTACTTAACGAGAAACCATCGACGCTGGCTAAACGCGGATGGACGAGCTCGGGCGCGAGCTGATTTTCCGGAGTCGATGGATCGTTGCCGCCGATCGGGAAGGAGAAATGAACTGCGCTCCCATGGGAATTGGCCTGCGCCGCGTTATTCGGAGCGAAAGTTTGGCCAGCTTCGATTTGTCAATATTTTATCGCTTTCGGAGGAACTAAATTACTGTTATCTTTTGGCGAGAAGTCGATTTTTGAGGGGAAATGACAGTGAAAGTGATTCATTGAAGTTTGTATTATTTATGAGTAAACACTGTAAAGGAAAGAATCGATTTACAAGTTAGGATATACAACAGCAAGAAATATTTACTTTAAAAATTGGACTTGTAGGTGAGCTAAGCACTTGTTTAATTTACTAATTCAGCCAATATTAAGTAGATACCTCAAACTTTTCATTGCTTCAACTAAATATCCTGTTCAAATGAATTATTTAACACCCCTCCAAGCATTCGGCAACAGAAAAACGATCCGAAAGCCGCCTCGCGCTAATATTCTCAAAAACGTCGACGGCCTAAACGGGTAAAAAGTGATTCGCAAAAAATGCGATCGTGCACATATAATAAGGATGGCCCAACCCGACAGATCACACAACGATTCACACAAGAAATAAAGGGATGAGACAGAGAGAGAGAGAGAGAGAGTGAAAGAGAGAGAGAGAGAGAGAGAGAGATAAAGAGTAGAGAGAAGTGAAGGTATTCGGGAGCGATCGAATGAGCGCGGGAATACTTACGGGGTCGGTCGCCCTCGGACTCCTCTCTGCCGGAGCCATTGCCGCCGCGCGAGTGATGATGCTTATGGTGCCGCCTGTGCCTGCGCTCGCCCGGCAGATGCACGCCCACGTAGACCGTGTGCGCTCGGTGACCTAAAAAGAGTAAATAGAGGAATACCCCCTTCTGCCTCCTCCGCGCCGCCAGCTGCCGGAGAGCCGAGAGGGAGCCCGGCCGTTTTGCCGAGTCGCGGCTCGTTAATCAATCGACGCCCGCTGCCTTTTTCCGCGCCCGGACTCGGCGCCGCGGATCGATCGCTTTTCGAGGATTCGGCTCTTTTTTTCATTTGATTGCGAAACTTTGCTTTTTCGAGCGGTAGGCGCGTTCGAGCTTACGTTTAAGCAACCCTTTCAGAAGCAAGTTTTCTCTTTAAAATACATTCGTTAAACGCGAGTGGATGCTTTCAATCTGAAAAAGTGTACGTATTTTAAAAATTGCGCATACGCTGATACGAAAACAAGTAGTTGCGTTTTCTTTGCCTTGGCACAGTAAAAAAGTAATAAAATAAAATTTAATAATAAAAGACGCCGACATTACGACTTTTTCTGATTTTTCTTCGAAGGTTGAACGAATTCCCTTTACTAAAAATTCGAGTTTCACAACTTTACTTGTATCTTTACCGTAACTAACCGCAAAGTTTACTTTTATGAAAAAAAATTGGAATTTCAAGGCATTCATCAACGTCATACGCAATTCATCAAAGAGCGATTCAGCAGTTTTCGTGCACTTCTGGCTTACTATCCCGTTCCCGAACTTTACCAACTATCAATCTGCACAAATCAGTGCTATTCCGCTACTGGCCTCAAAAAGGCTAATTGAAAACAAGTAAACTGCATGAATAACAATCCCCTCTCGTTCGATCGGCAATTGAAATCCCCCAATAAAATGTAAATGCTTGCAAATCCCACCGCGCAAAAGCCAAAAGAGCGAAAGAGAGAGAGAGAGAGAAAGAGAGGAGAGGGGAAGCCTCTCGCTCTCGTGACTGGAATCCCGTAACTTGTCGCGATCGCGTGCAGAGGAGAAAAATCAAAGTCACGGCTGCGAGATGCAGCGGCGCGCATCGATCGGCGCAGTCGCCGCCGCTGCCGTCGCCGCCGCCGTTCAAGGGCCCGCGCGTCATCGATTCTGGCGACGTAATTAAGTGGATCTATAGAGCGGAGGCTAACGATTTTCGAAGCACTCCGCGATGTTTGCGAACACGCGGAAGCCGGATCCGTGGCTGACCTATAAAGGCAGTAAGGGAGATCGCGGCCCCGATAAGAACGCCTCGAGCCGACGGAGGGGGGGGGGGGATCGAAGGAATCACATTGTTACCAGATAGTCCTACGGGGTCTGCTTTTTTTTGGATTAGAGCTTGATGTAATGAGCGTCGAGATATGTGAGGTTCGATGGCGGAGGTCTACTGTGATGGTATGGCACAGAGCGTAGGTTAAAAGTAATGCTTTATAATAACGTTTAAAAAGAGAATAAAGTTTAGTAAATTTTGTTGCTTTGAGGAAGTAGTCGTGCTTTAGAAGGTTTAAAAGTTCATTTGGCATTAGGAAGCAGTGTTTTTTTTATATTAAAATAGTATTAAGCTGCTCATAGAATTATTAAAACATTGTGCAAACTCTTAAACAATTTTTATTATAATAAGAATACGAAAAAACTATCGCTTTTTGTAAGATTTCAAAGACCGAATAGGTATTCTGTTATAGTTGCTCTTATATCATCATCATTCCACGGTTGTAGAAGCTAATTTCTTAAAACCTAAATAAACGTTTAAAATACTCCTCTATCAAAAAAATTAATTAAACTAATACCGCAGATAAGATATTTGAAAAAGTACCGTACACTGAGAAAAATTTTTTTGAAAAATTACTATTTAAATAGCACTCGTGGGACACACACATCTTTTAACAATTTT
>JAWWEM010000054.1:11778492-11815448 GCA_035582935.1 Ormyrus thymus | reverse complement strand
TTTTCTATTAGGCGATACGTAGATAACGATTTTAATACGCGTGGGTAAGAGTTGCTTTTGGTGAAGCTCAATTTTCCCCGACGTTCTCAAATCGTAAAGAGTTGGTAACTGCAAGCTTTAATGAATTAACATATCTTTATCACGTGCAAAAACGTAAGGAGTTTGAGTACGTTGTACGTGATTAATTGCATATTATGATTAGCTCTAATTCATCGAAATCTTGAATGTTTTCTTGAGATTAAATTCGTAACTGTTCAAACAGATAACAGATAAATATTCGATTTATTTTACAACCGATGAGTTTCGTAACTTATATCGTAAAAAATATTTTAAATTGAATATATTAAATTTTAAATTTATAAATACAAATATATTTGAGATTTTAAAAACTTGAGCAAAGAATAATTTTAGGCGGGAATCTGTTTGCAAATTATGAAACAATGTCAAATTATTGTAATTTATCAAAATAAATTACATAATAATGGTACTTTTCTACAATTGCTACGTATTTTTTTTTTAATATTTTTTTAATCCACGCCAGCATTAAAAAAATATTTCGACAATTACATTTTCGTTTGATTATACTTAATAACTATGTGAATTATAACCCAAACAGAAATGCCCAAATGTTGTACGAAAGATTGCGAGCAATTAAACTGCGGCGAACGAAGTTGACTCCGCAATTTTAAAATCGAGGTTTCAACCTCGCGAAGTTTAAGGCTGGCGATATTTGTAGATACGGGCTGCTCGATCCATAATTAACGTCGATCTACGCGAAGTGCGTTATTGTTCTGGTCGTTATACCCGTGAGAATCAAGATGCAGCGTAATTACAGTAATGTATAATAGCCGATAAAGAGAAAAATACCTTTTTTAGCAGAATTTGTAATTAAGTACGCGTACGGATTACACTTTTCTTGCGCAGCCTTTCATGAAAAAAAAAAGAAAGAAAATAATGGGAATATTGAAATAATTGTTTCGTATTATACGTATAATACTCGGCAACTTTGTGCGAGCATAGTTTTCAGCGAGTCTAACATTCTCCGCGCATTTTTTTTTTTTTTTTTTCGTAACACATGCTAAACACCGAATGAAGTGTAGTGACACAAAAGTTATTACGTAATGAAAGTTTACGTATACGTGCCCTCACGTTTGCGTATATGCGTATTAACGAGCTGAAAACTTTTTTATTCCGAGCTGAATTCCTCGCTTTCAAACTCGCATTTCAATTCACGCCCAATGAGCATTACTTTGTGTATCAAAGCCAACTTTTCCCGTTTGCGCAATTTAATCACTGGCTATCATCAGCTGCAATTTTAATGTAATATATCATAAGATCGAGTTTTGTATAAACGGTTAATTATCTCATTTGGTTTGCAGCCGTGAAGGATGAGCCGACAAAAAGCAAAACAAATTGCAAAGAAGAAATTTCACGTATTTTATTTTCCTCTTCAATGCAGCTTGTAAATTTTGCTCGTAATTAGCATGTGAAAACCAGTCCAAGGCGGAAAAACAGTTTACCTAATACTCGAAAATTACCGCGAGCACCTAATAAACGAAAAAAGAAATCCATCACCTTGGCTCGAACGAAACCAAGCCACCGCTCTCTCGCGATTTTCAAAGAATGACTGGGCACAAAATCAGTTTTCAAAGGCGCCAATTGGAAAGCTCTATATTTAGCGGGGGCACGCGGATCGTTCGAGTTCGCATTACCGCGCCGAGAGCCAACGAAACCTCGATGCCTATTACCCTACCTTTCTACCAGTCGCCCAGAACCTATATCCCTCGGTAACGATCCGAAATTCTGAATAACCCCGCGAGCATTCCTCGGCCGCGGATATATAGAATATCGAAGGCGAGGCGTCGGCCGCGCTCTCTCGCAAAGAAGAGAATATCTTAGGCGGTCGGAACTGCTTGAAACCAGAGATAGCTGGTTGAGACTCACCTGGCTCTCCCTCTTTCTCGTTCTCCCGGCTCTCTCTCTCTCTCTCTCTCTCGCGAGGGCAATTACACGGAGATCGCGCGGCGATCGTGCGTGTGTGCTATGCACCTCGGATTTTTCGCCGCTCGATCGCGGTGAGTCGGCGATAAGCCGCGGCTGATAAAGCGACGTCGCGTGAGCTTTTCGACGCTTTCGCTTATTAGACACGCTGTCTGCCGCGCGGGTATCTCTCCCCCCGGAGCGGGGGGAGCTTCGATGTACATACCAGCGAGTTCCCGGCGAACTTTCGGAATTTTAATGTCGTGTAATCGCGTTAGGAGGCAGGATTCTTGGAAGTTCGCTCTAATCTTGTAAATTACGGATTGAAGTTTTAATAAGCTGCTCGGACGCGTACGAGAGGACACTGGGGGCATTAAATTTATTAAAAGTTTTTTTATACCTGGGTAATTTGATTCAATGACGAAGGTCTTTGTATATATAAGAATTTCTGCGCGATGTAAGAAGAGCATTACGTTTATTAAAACTTTTGTCTCGATACATTGTACTTATGAGCTTCTTGAAACTTTATTAATTTACCAAAAATAATTCGAGCAAATTGTGTACCTCGAGCCGTCGAAGATATCGATTTAGAGAGGCTTTATCAAGCAAAATTTATTGACCGAAGATAAAATAAAACTGCGCCAAAAGCTCCTTGCCTTGGCATTGCTCCGCATATACTTCCCGACTAACAAACTCGAAAGAGAAAAAAACATCGTAAAAAGATTATTCCCGTCACGAGGAGCTCGTGACTCGATTCATCGCAGGTGAAGTCGACTCCTCCCCGTCGCTCCATCTTGGCGAGGGAATTCGCTTAAGCCAGTACACAAAAGGTGTACGCCTGACTGTAAGAAATCCTGCTCTATCTGGCTGATACCAACGCGGCTCGGCGAGACCTCATTACTCATTCATTATACCTGACGTCACCGCCGAATTTCACGTGAAAATCCCCCTTTCAACCGCCGAAAAGGTGCTAAGCGCTCTAATCGCCGCGGCGTGCTCGGGTGAGAAGAGAGACGGCACACATTGCGTCCTGGCCGCTTTAATTACACAGTACGCGCTGCGCCCTTTGCTCGACTTCGCAATCGAATGACGGCGAAAGCAGGCGCTGGTGGCTTTTAAAGGAAAGTTTATTCGGTATAAACGCGGCGTAACTCGATTTGGCGTCCTGCACGATGCGCGCACGGAGAAATTCTTTGCTGCGACGGCGGAAACTTCGACTACCCGAGGGGTACTTTGAGACATTGCACGACTTGTTGAGTCGAGAGCCTTTTTCCGTAAACAAAAATTATGGATCATCGCCTTGCGTTCGCGAGTTTCCGCTAAATAAAATTTTATTTATTCAGGACTCGCTGCGAGCTGAAATGTTACGACCAATCGCTCGTTAGTTATTCAGATGCGTATTGTTGCGAGGTTTATTTAATTCAAAAGAAGATTATAGGTATATATATCTAGTACTTATAATCTGATAAAAAGGTTTGTTGAAATTGTTGGACCAGTTTTACCAATATATGTAACTAAACTTATTAATTGAATTTTTAATCAAATAAAAGACATGTTCGACTATAGTTTTTAGAGTAAACTTTTCTTATCTAAAAGCGATTTTAAATATTAAAGCTGCCTCAGTTCGCTAATTTTAACAATCCTTTTCTTCATCGCGGCTTCTCTCAGTTGCGTGGCTCCCTGCCCGCACATCATCTTGCCAGATAAAATCCGCTGCAATGCGCCTCGAAACGATCAACCAAGAAATCTTGAAAATAAACCCCACCTCGAAGAAAAACTTTCGATTCCCGCGTAATCTAGTTCGAACCGCCTTTGCGCAAAAAAAAATTATATCAGAGCCCAGCGTCCCGATCGTATCCCCGCCGGACTTTTATCTCGCGGCGAAGCCACGTCAATAAGCCGCGCGCCGCACGCGCTGTTTACCTTGAGGCGGAGGTGCAAGAATGCAATTTGCTGACGGCGAAGGTCGAGATGAGGCTTTCTAAAATCGATCACAATGCCGATTAGAAGCGCCCCGCGCGACCTGTGCGACTTTTTCGAGAGCTTCGGAGAAGCTTTAGGAAAAAAGAGCTGATGAAGTTCAGTCATACCACTGCCGCTGGGAAGCAAACGTCGATGATGGGCGGAGCTTTTAAAATGACTCTTTGAGTTAAGCTTCTCGAGAGAATTTTCTAAACTTTCACGCTGAAGCTCGGCGATTTTTTTTATAAATTTATTAGCTTCTCGATTTATATCGTTGATTCAAATGCTCTGTATTTGTCGAACTTGTACGATGTTATCGACCCTAGAAACAATTATCTGCTTTCATCTTCTACACTGCGTTTTAGTGGTTTTCTGCACGCATGACTGAATTGAAAACTGGATAAAACCAGATAAGTTTCCACATTCCGTACAGAAAAAATAAAATACCACCGAGACCTTTCACATTTTTTCTCTCGTTACTTTGATTATCTAATCTTTTCTTTCTAAAGAAACATTTTCTTGATTTGCCTCGACTGCGACACTCACCGCTTTTCTAGATAATAACTAACTAATCGCTTTGCTGATTCGTATTCGGATTTTTCAGGTGTACAATTGAATTTCAAACGTTAAAACTTTTAAATGACAAGCTAAAGGTTTAAATAAACGGCTTAAGCCTTGTTATTGAACTGTAAGTAATTATAGCTCGTCGCGCCATCGTTTCTCTCGACAATAATTGTTCCCCGCTCGACACCAATAATTCGTCTACAAAATTGCTTAATTTCCTCGGTTTCACTTCGCGAAAATACAAAACTTTTTCAATCCCGACCGCCTTCGAGAAAAGAAGGTTCCTCGCTGTGTTTTGGCACGTACGACGAAGATTAACAGAGTAGAGCTGTATCGATTTTCACGACACGTGAAATTATGCCGGGGAGCCGAGCTGCTCGAATAAAATTTGCCGCAGCTTCGCCGCGGGTTTAGAGCAGCATTCAATTCGTTGTACGTCGTGTGAACTTGCATTTTCTCTGCAGCATTATTCCGGATTGGCTATTGTCCATTTTTCAATCCAACTACATTCGCGGCTAAACGCCGCTGAGAAAAGGAATATTTTTAGTAATCGCCACTGGGAACGCACTCTGCTTTTATTTCTGGATATAGTGAGTATTTTTTGGTTTGCGATCCTTGGAGTTGAAGTGGATTTTGTTGGGATTGATGGGAGAAACTAAAAATAGGGTATAAAGATGTGCGAGTTTGATATTCTTCAATCTAGAAAATTGTAAGGTCAGCTATGAAAGCTTAACGTCATTTGTTGCTCAAGAAAGTTGTCGGGTGCCAAGTATTCTTAGAGATATAGATTGGATTCGTTGAACTAGAAAATGCTTTCATATATAAATCGCTGACACTGATCTTTAGTATTAATGAGAATTTACCGTCCGACTTGCTACATTAAAGTATCAGTAATTATGAAAAATGTTCCGTCAAAACGACCTCTATTTTTCCTTTGTTTGAGAAATTTTGCCAAATTGTATACTATAAACTTTCAAAAATGTTATGTCTACAAATGTTTTTACTTCTAGGTAATCCACTAATTTTCAGATATTTTTTGTTACGAAATCGTCATTTTCCATTTCCCTCTCTTATCAAAAGATTAATAGACTTCGGTCTAATCTCCGAAACAAAAATATTAAGAAATTTCTGCTCCTCGCCTCAACTCTATCGCAACGAGCCTGAAATTCGAAAAAGTTCCACCCGCTGCCTAAATCCACAAATCAGCCCGTACTCCCCCCCGGCACCTTCGGAAGCTCGCACCCCCTCGGAAAGGCACGACGCAAACACGCGCTCTCCGTCCATCGCCACCCTCTAACCTTAATTTTGCGCTCTCGTTGCGGCTCGGGGCGCTGCGATCGACATCAGCGGCCCTCGAAAAAAAAAGGAGGAGAGGAAAAAAGAAAAGCATATCAGATAGACTCACCCTTGGGCTCTCTCAGCTTAAGTCTCAGCAGGCCTTAGAGCGAGCGGGTCGAGGGTCGGTCGCCGGAGTCACGCGCGCCGCATCCTCCAATCCAGTGGGCGAGAGAAGACGGCGAAAAACAGGCGGCTGTGGTGGGTCTCGATGAGAGAGAGAGAGAGAGAGAGAGAGAGAGACGTGAGAGAGAAAGAGATAGAGAGAGATAGAGAGAGGTGAGAGAGAGAGAGGGGAGTCAGCGCGGGCCCCGGCAGCTCGTCCTTGTCAGCAGCGGCATCGTCCCCCTATGTGCAGGCAGAGAGTCGGGGATTAGTGTGCTGCCTGCGCCAGCGCCGCGGCGTCACGTGAGACAGACGAGAGAGAGCTTGCAGCCCGAGCTTTTCCCCTTGCCAGCGGCTATAGGAAAATCGCGGCGCGCTCGATAACGCTCGAGCTCGCGGGGGCATATACATCCCGAATAATGCATGCGCTTGTTGCTATTTTTGCGCTCAGACCGAGGGCTTGAGGACAGTGTCGATGAGCCTCCGAAGCTCTCTCGGAACCTCTCGCGGCCTTGACCCGCGGCTCAGCTCGACTTTTTTCCAAATTCCCCGCGCCGGGAGAGAGAGAGAGAGAGAGAGAGAAACTTTTCACACGCGAGCCGATGCTCCTCATCGCGATTAGTATGTCACGACCTTCTCACGAGACGGCTTAGCCTCTCGGAGAGCTTTCCGCCGATCTTGTGCACGCCACGCGCCGGGAAAGTCGAAAGGTCGGCCCGCTTATATATCGTTACGTCGCGACACATTTTTTAAAATAGCAGCTGGCTTTCAATTTCCGGACGGATCCGATAAGCCTCGATCCTGCCGGAATTGTTCGATTCCTCGTCGCGACTCGCGACAGGCCGCGCGCCGCTGCGAAAAGCTCCCGTGGCACGGAATCTCATTAAGCCGGTGAGCGCGAGCGAGCTTGACAGGGCAATTTAAAGAGCCCAGCGGCATTACCCGCGCCGACAATGCAGGCGAAATCGCCGCAGCCAGCGCCGGATCGATCTTCGCCGGGAAATCCGTCGGCGAAGGGAAAAACTCAGCGTGCGCTCTGGCGTCCGTAGCCTCTTTCCCCCCCGCGAGGAGCCCGGGGATTCGTGCGAAAAAGGCACGCTCGACAGAAAACAGAGACACAGAAGAAAATTTAGGGAAAAGCGAACGTACCGGCTTGTCTAGTGTTACCCAAGGACGACGTGGAGGAGCAGCGGTTGGCCAGGCTTGCCGAGCAGCAGGAGCAGAGACATGGAGACCTTCGGCGCGCGTGTCCGCGGAGTACGCGAGACTACTGCCTGTAGGCGGCGGCGGCGGCGGCGACGGCGGCTCTCTCTCGGCGCTGGGTATTGATCTTTCCCCCCGCGTGGATGGGGCGCGTGCGACGCGCCGCCGGAGCCCCCGGAGCTTCCTCTCTCTCTCTCTCTCTCTCTCGGCCGCCCCCCCACCCCAGCCAGAGTTTTCGCCGAGCTTTCACTGAATTTCGGATGCGTTGACTTTGCCACTGTGCAGAGCTCTTTAGCCAGCACGGTGTGCAGCCTTACTACTGACTCGGAGAGCGGGCCGATTGTTGTGCAACCGATCGAGGATTAATCGCCGGGTCGGACAAGGCCGCGGGTCGCCGGAGATTCGCCGCTGTAGGCCGGAGGGTCGCGAAAGACTTCGAGCGGCTGAGGGAAATCGTTACGTTTTTATGACGCGGCTTTTTATAGACGGGGAGGGTGTCCTAAAGACGCCAATTTTGACCTTCACGAAGCGTTACGGGTCCTTGTAGTTTTTATTTTACACTGATTTAATTTAAACGGGTCTGAGGGCTTGGGAAAGACTGCGACGCAAAAAAAATTAAATTTAATCTCGTTAATTTCTTTTTTTATAATATCAAATGTCTATACGCTGTTGAAGGGCTGTTACATTCTTCCCTTTCGTTATTGATATTTTTTATATACTGATCCTTTATTGTTTTTCTACGTGACTTGTCGCTAAATTTATCGCCAGGCAAATAAATATGCCGCTACATCGTGTGTAACTGAATCTTTATAATTTTATAAAGCCAAGTTTCGCGAGGCAAAGAAAATAAATAAAATCTCGCCTGGAATTTTTTGCGGCGAAAGTCCGAAACAGTTCGGAGTATGAAATATTTACGGAATATCGTTTGTAGCGGATTAACCCAACAAATGCTCTGGATTCAAGTTTTGAAGAATAATGCCTTGTGTATAAATTCAGATTGTAAAATAAAAACTGCCAGAAAAAATTGTTCGTGCCCCAGGTGAAAAAATTTTGTTCAGCTTGAATACAAGTTGTATACAAGGGCTGTATTCAAAACTGATTCTACATAATATTGATACAAATTGTACAGAATGCATTTTTCTTGGGTTATTGTACAGAATTTATATACAATTTATATACAATTTATATACAAATTATATGAATTTGTATATAAATTCTGTTCAATAAACCAACAAAAATGCATTCTATATAATTTGTATCAATATTATGTAGAATCGTTTTGAATACAGCCCTTGTATACAACTTGTATTCAAGCTGAACAAAATTTTTTTCGCGTGCGGCTGCTCCGTAATTAGGCATGAATATCTGGCTTTTGGACCAGTGAGCTTCTCAGTGCGCGATAGGCATCTATCGATTTTAATTGATCGTCTCCAAGCACGTATTCACGCGAGCTCCGGGGACCAACTGGATTTCAATATATCTCGTTATCGGCTCAAAAATGCTCACTTTCGAGCATCAGGATTCGCTTAAATTGCACTCTTTTGAATGCAATTTGTTTGATTCGATTGCTCCCATTGCACTCGTCTGCTCTCGTTTTGAGAGGGAGAAAAAAGTAAAAAACTTGTAACATAAAGCCTTCGCTGTCTTTTTATCTATATAACGACATCGAAAACAAAGCTCGAAATCCGATTAAAAGCCGAGGAAAAAAATTCATTTAAGCACAAGTGCATCGCTTAATAGACCCGGGGAAGAAAAATCGACGCCCAGCATAAATAGAATGTCCAAATATACGATGTCCAATCGAGGATCCCATCCCCTATCCGTTAGCGGATCAATGAAAATTACACGCGCGCCAGCTCGGGGCCGACGGACGAACCGACGGCGCAGCCACCGAGTATATATTTGGAATTTGCGGTACGCAGAAGGAGAGAATGATAAGCCGCTTGTCATTTGTCTACTTTGCGGGGGAGGGGGGGGGGAGGGGGACGAATGAGCTCGGCGGCTTTTTTTCTCGCTTTGTGGAGGCCCGACTTTGATAAAGGGGAAAGGACGGCGACGGCGGGCGGCTGTCTGCCGGTCGCAGCGCTGCGTCAACGATTTTCAAATTACAGGACAAGACCCGACATCCGACGGCTTTTTTAGCCGCTCTCTGCCTTTCAACTTGAGATTATTTGCGACGAAGGCGGAAGGAGCTTTTTTACCGCTGGGCTTTTTTCATTAAGCAACTTGTCGCGAGCTTAGATTTGTGGAAATGACTGGGTGATGTGCGGTCTATTAATAGTCGCTTTAGTCCTTTGAATAAATGACTATTACGTCGATATTGATCTTAGAATTAATGCACTTTAGATTAATAATTCATTAATGGCCTGCTTGTCATAGTCTAGTTCCCCTGCAGATAAAATAAATGTCGTAAGACATTCCTAACGAGGTGAAAAAGCTTCGTAGCAACAGCCCCAACATTTTAGAGATCTATAATACCCGGTTTCCTGTCAAATACAATGTAATCGGTTTATCCGTCATAGATAACCAAAAGTTTCAGACGTAATTATAATTCTGCAGCTACAGCAACTAAAGGTAATCTATATCATGTAAAGATAAGTATCTTTGGTGGTAAGTATTCTCGGTCGGTAATATAGATGTTCTACTTATTGATTGATCACTTTCTAGAACTGTGCCAGTAGATGTCTCCTCGGTGCGGTCAGGCGAAGCAAGCCGGTTTTTTTCAACATTTAACATTAAAAGTTTTTATCTACTAAAATAATTATTAAACTCGAGCAAATTTTTTATAAAGTGTTGCAAAGTATTTTTTATCTTTGCGTTCGTAGATTAGAAAGTAGAATTTTTTAATTTAACGAACCATTATTAACTTTTCTATATACCCTTTTCTTTTAATCACAGATTTAGAATTAACGTTAAATTTTAAATTCGACGTAACGGTTGCTCCACTTTCCCGTCTTACGAAACTTTTTAGCACAATGACACGATATCGTAGAAAAATCTACTAATGCGTAATAATTACACCTGAAATATAATTCCCAACAGCTTATTTGACACGAGCAATTTTAGCACCTCACTCCTACCAAAAATCCAAGGCGATCCCCAAAATTCTTCAGCACTCCAGGCCCCCCTATTTCCTCTTAGCAAAAAGCGCATCGTCATCGGAGCCGCGCGTGCACATCTCGAAAGAAAAGAAGCCCGTCCAATTTAGTCGTCGAGATGGCTTATCTACTCGTCGCCTCGGTCTTCGGGGGCCCGAAAATTGCCGGAGTTAAAAAGTCTCACTCAGAAGATCCTCGAGCTGTCAGAATCGTCAGCTCCCGTCATCGTTACCTCCTCTCGGGGCCCCTGGCCATCTTAGAAAAATAAGGGACCCCAGGTGAAAAAATAACACGGAAGCGGGCCCGCGAATGTCAGATAAGGAGATAAGACCTTTCTCCGGGGCCCGGGGAATTAAGATAAGCCGCGGCGCAGGAAGGCGGAGGAGAGAGCAAATAGCGGCCGACGAGGTATTTGACCACCGAACAAATCGACGCTCCCTTTTTCGCCTCGGCGACACTTCAAACATTCGCAAGCGGGGCTTAACGACCAGAAAACACAAGCCGCGGCTTCGACACGTGTATTAACTGCCTAGCTTTCCTCCAAGGCCTCCTTTTCCTTCTTTCTCGTCCGCGGAGATAAGCGCGGATACGTCTTATCTCGGTGTTACTGCATTGCAATTACGCGCCGGGCGCAAATAGTCGGTACATTTATAGCGAGGGATTTCTTTTCCTCCGGCTCGCGTTGCTTTACTAGGCGGGGCGATGGGGATTTTCTTGCCGCGCTTGTTTACGACGAGAGAAATGCACTTCTACAGCGTGTTTACGATATTTTCCAAATGTAAATTACCTTTGAAGATGATGGCTGCTTAATTAATTGTGTATACTTGTGAATATTGTATTGCAATTGTAAAACTTTTTTCAATTCTTCGTGGATGCTGCGTGACTGTATATTTTTCATAAATTTAACTAAATATACAGAGCGAACAAGTCAATCCTTCATTTCGGACAAATAATTTAAATACACAAAAGTTTAATCCTTTTTGGAGATTTTCCCTCGATGAAAAATCCCGGACAAAATTGGATTAACGATCACGTTAACCGAAGCAGGCAAGCCGGTCGATTCTCGTTCCCGGAAAATCCGTCGAACCGCCAGCAGGACGTCTCTGCGGCCGAGCTGCTGTTTGCTCTGCACTTGCCCGGAACGCCGCTCGACGCCGCAGACGAGAGCGCGGAGCAGAGAGAGGAACGTCCAAAAATCCTCGTGACGTTTTTCCAGCGGATTTGGCAAATATTGACAGCCGCCGCGGAGTCCTTTTTCGAAAATTTCCCCGCGAGAACAGGACACGTTTCCAGGTAGGCAGACAGAGAGAGTGAGAGAGAGAGAGATCCACGGGAGTGTTAATTGTTTATTTATGACGGGTGCTCGCTGTCGATGCGTGACTGGTATACCGTTCCCACGACCTTTTAAGGCGACGCGGAGGATTAAGCAAGCCGATGTCGCTTTGATAGCGATGCTAATGCGCCCCCGAGGTTTATCGCTACTATTAAGCGCTAATTTCGCGCTCGAAAAAAAGCTGTCGACAGATGAATAAAAGATGAAAAGAACAATGTTTCCGCCTGTTTTCATATCGGTTTTATGAGGGATCGGGAATCGCAGGCGCTCGCGCGGCGATGACGACAGCGCGGGCTCCGAGCGAAAAGCTACGCGATTTACGTGATGCAATTTGGGATTTGTTTGTGGTAGCCGCGATTTTATTGATAATTTTGTGCGTATCTGTATTCAGATGCAAATGAATTGAGAGCGATAAATGTCATCTGAAACTTTCTATCAATAAAATCGAAATGTTAAGTGGAGTGATAATGCAGTAATATTAAATTATGGGGTCATTCAAGTATTGCAGTTATTAATAAACGGCGGAATGCAAGCAATTTTTTAATCCAGAAAACTATGTGGTTCGTTAATTTTATGCCGCAGAACCAGATAATTTTACGGTGATAAATTATAGAATTAGATATTTTTAGTATTGAAAAAATGGGCTCTTTTACCCAGCGAGGCTATATTTATAAATTCATAAAATAACTACTGGATTTTATAACAAACTTAAGCTTTTTTGCAAACGACTGTCTCGCGGTCTAAGTGGACGTTTGCGCAACCAGTTATGCGTGGCGCATTAAAGAAACTACGCAAACAAGATAGTTTGTAGCGCTTTTTTTCATCATTTAAACCTTAAATAATTGCAACGTCTTCGAAAAGCGGCAAAAAACTAAGCTAAATATTTGTACTGCTTCTAATAAAGACGCAAAATTATTCGAAGTTTAAAAGTCTTGTTAAAATTTTATTGTGAGAAGTTCGAATAATTTTTTATCCTAGGAATTTTAATTTTTCAAGCAACTTTGAAATACTTTGCATCATAACGATATCGCAAATTAATACACAAACGCCAAGCAAAACTCCTTCTTTCGCAATAATTAGATAGAAAAAAAGCTCAACGAAACCGTCGAGCAGACGAAACTAAAAAAAAAAAAATACACGTTTCTCAGCCCGAAAAATCATCTAGGGCAGCATTCCGCGAAACAAAAGCAGCTTTCGCAGCGATCGGCCGCAGGAATGCGGGGGCAAAAAGCGAGCTCCAGCATTGGCATCTTCGCGACCGAGAGGAGCAGCAGCGGCGGCAGCTCGGCCTGACGCGACGAGCGGATTCGGGCAGATCTCGTCGGAATCGCGCTTCGGATATCGGATTCCCCGGCTCGGGGGGCGCCAGCGGATTCTAATGGGTCTCACGCTGCCGCGCACAGGAATTCCGGGCCGCGTCACAACGGGGCCTCTAACGCGAGCGGACGGCTGCCCTCGCGAAATATCGGCTCGAATGTCGACCCGCCGATCGTTATAATCCCCCCTTCCCCCCTCGCCGGATCGGTAAGTATGGCGTGGCACAATTTTCGGAGGGCGCATTGCGGTATACAGAGGAGGCATAATCCGATATCGAGGATCGGTGTTGCTCCTCGAGATTCGTCCCGATAGCGCCGGATCGTTTAGTCTGCTCGCTCGTCCGCGCTTAATGGACTAGTAGTACTTAGGCAAATTTTCTTAATGGGTTTCGGGGCTTAGCCGGTGACAGTCCGACGTTTTAATAAAGCGATACCCGGACGACGAAGCAGTCGATGGCCGGCTGCTTGGGAAATGATTGATTTGCGCAACCTGTCGTTACATCGTAATTTCAAATTTGACGCGTTGATTGTTCCTTACAACCGTGAAATCTGGCCCTTGGACCGTCCTCTCGAATTTGTTCTGATTCAACGTTTTCGACGAAAATATTTACAAGACACGAGGTCGCCCGACGCTGTTGATTTCAATTGCATAAATTGGAAATTTCAGCGTTAAACGCTCGGCATGAGAAAAGCTGCCAGTCACTCGCAGCGCTCGACTAAAAAAAACAAGACCGCCGAATTAACTGTTTATTCCATAATACCCGAGATAAGCGAAAGCAATTTTCCACTTTCCACCTACAGCGCCCGGGATTATCCCACCTCGTAATTACAGGCGGAACAATAGAAATACCCGAGCAAAACCGTCCCGGGAAAGTTCACACTGGGACCATCGGCTCATTGGCCTCATCGGGCGCGCAGTTCCCACAGCGAGTCGGGAGCCGAATCAAAAAGCGAAGCTTTGACATCCGAAATTGGAGAGATCCCCGCGGACAATGCGAGTGGGAGGCGGCGGCTCTAACCCTTGTGCGCGCGCACAATGGGGGCCACTTACGCGCCCGCGCCGAGTCATCGTGTAACGGGCAATCAGTGCCGATTCCGCCCGGCTCCGGGCGGCTTTAAGCGCCGGGCCGCGCGCCGGCCTGCGCTAATGCGCGAGAGTCGTGTGCTTTTAGACATCGAGCGGATCTGCCGCGCTTCCAGTTCTGCATCTTCATCCAATTAATGCCCGATGGGAAAAGGACGTGTCGATCCTTATTAATTTGATGGGTAATGGATTTTCTGATCTGATAAAGTCGGCTTTTTGTGACGGGGCTTATATATTTTTCTTTCAAATTCAAGCTATTCAAATTTAATTAGAACTGCGCCGGGTTTATTTTTAAATGCTTAAATTAAGGACTTAATTAAGATCCGCTTAAAGTAATTGGATTTATACATTGAACTCGTATACATTTGACTTTATGCAGAAACGATATTAGGGAAATTATTAAAACGTACTTTGAAGTCTTATACATTTTATCAATGTTTATTCGCATTATCAATGCGCATATAAAATTTAATGATAATTATTTCATTTATTAAACGCAATCTTCAATACTCGGTGTGCCCCACTTATTTGGATAAAACGTGTTTATTTTAATTAATACATAATAAAAAAAACCAATCGGCAAAAGGTGTAAATAAAAGAAAAAAACACCAGCAAAAAGGTCTAATCCAAGAGAAGATCGATGTTACATCACTATCAGTATATATACAAAAACGTCACCCGGCAGAGGCAGTTGTCAAAATTCCCGCCACTCGTTTCGACATCTCTCTATAATAAAGCTCTCCTCGCGCTCGGCGCTCACCTCTCGGTGTCCCCGAGCGGCACTCGACGTCGACACGTCGCTCCTAATACCCGGCCCCGGCGAGCTGGCTTTATTTGTCATTCTCGTCGCGTACCGACGATTAATCGCCTCCCTGACGTCTCGCGGCCTAAACAAAGGCCGGGCCCGAGAGCGGCAGGCGCGCGCGCGCGCGCGAGCTCTTTTCTCAGGGAAGTTGCAGATGCGCCGCCGCCGCCGGCCGAAAAAGTGGCCGATCGCGAGCGCGAGAGAGAGAGAGAGCTTATAGCCGCTCGAGTGTTTAAGCGCTCGTACAAATAGAATACAAAGCGCCGTTCAAACAGCGGCTAAAAGGTTTGAGTTGTAACGCGCTCGAATGCTCCGCACACAGGCAAACAGATATACGGGGGGGACGAGGAGCGATCGCGCTGGACCGGCTGCTGCGAGGTCCGCGAGTCTTCCGGCAGCCAGTCGAGCAGCGAGCGCGGTTTGATGCAGCTTCGGTCCTTCTGATGGACGCCATTTTGGTACCGTCGAATGTTGCGTCGAGCATTTATTTATTTATTTGTTTTTTTTTTTCTTTTAAACAAGCAGAGGAAAGCTTTTTTATTGAAAAAGAGCGGCTTTCGAACGAACCGTCTTGCAAGGGGAAAATAATATTTTTGTTTTTTCGTTTTTGAAAAGCTTCGGCTAAGTCGAGGACGTTATTCATGCATGAGTTGGTCAATATGACGCTACTCTAAATACTTAAGTATATCATGAACCATTAGAAAATTAAGCAGGAAGTGTTTGCATTTGTGAAACGGGATAATCCGGTCCATACAAGAGGGTATTGTTAGCGAGATTAAGGAGGTAAGAACTCTCTCGGTAACAGGTAAACTAGAACGAAAAGAAACATGCTTAAGAATACAAATAAAAAAAAGTCCTCGTACCTAACCATACATTTCACCTCCAAGTGAGCTTTAAATAAACAAGCCTCCATTCAATTTAATACGAAAAGTGCATCAATAACATTGTCGAATAATCGAGATCGATCTTCACGACACTCGATGAAACTCCGATCAATAACCCCGAAACGAGCTCCCTCCTCGTGCCCGCGTCGCGAATCCAAGCGCCGCGTGCATAACTCGCAATCGGCGCTCTCCTCCGTCCTCCGCGTCAGCCGCCTTCCCGGAAACCGGGAAAAAGCCTCCTCTCGAAGCGTAACGGGCAGGAGGAGGGGGATGAATGCCCTGCCTCGCGCGACTGACAACTTCATGGCTGCGCGCCTCGGGTAGACCCCATGGGGCCGCCGCCGCCGCCCTTAACCGACCGTGCATCCGTCCCATTACCCCGCGACGCGCCCCACCTGGCCTATGACAAATTCAAAAATATTTGCGGCCCGCTCGCGCCGGCCTTTGTCGAGAGAGAGAGAGAGAGAGAGAGGACCCGTGGGCATTTTCGCCGCTCGCTTCCTCGATCCCCGCGCGCAGAATGCTCGTGGTCCGTCGCACGCCCCGAGCTAACGAGATTGTTTCGTCTTCTTTCTGCGAGCTGACTGCGAGGTGGAGGACTGGCTCGGGTGGAAAAACACTGAAATAAATACGTGCTTTGGGTCTCTTTGAGGTGGGGAACTTGCTTGGGTGGAAAAACACTAAGATAAATAAGCGCTTCGAGTTTCCTTGTCTGGATTTTACAGTGACTAGTTAATTTATAAATATTAATTACAACTTATTTTAATTTATAAATATTGTCGAGACAGGAGTGTTATTTTTTTTCTATTTTTTTTAATAATAAATATATTTAACGATCATTTATACCCTTTGTAATCTTCTTTACGTAATGTATTTTATAATATAAAATACGTTAAATATTCATCAAATACACCTCAGCGTTAATAACCAGTATTGCATAAAAACCGAGAAAAAATTTCTAAACAAGTTGTTTTCTCGCGGACCTTCTTTGAAAAAGCATCATGCACTTATGTCAATAACGAGTACCCCGATCCTCTCCCGCCGGCATCCGTCCGTCCCGCCTCCAAAATTGAAAACTCGGCGTATAACCTGTCGTCCAGGCACGAAGCCTCTCACTCTCGGGCGACTTAAAGAGGCAAAATAGCCGGTGTGCCGTCTGGCGCGATGATGATCCTTTCGGCTCGGCCAATAATTTGCCGTGCAGTCGAGAGAGAGAGAGAGAGAGAGAGAGAGAGCGCGCGGTAGGTAAATCGATTGGCGTCTACCCCCGAAAAAGATCGTCCCGCCGCGCCGCAGGGATAATTATCGGCAGCCAGCCAGCCGCCGCTCTCTGCTTTTTTGCAGAAAGGAGCGTGCGAAATCGCTAATAATTTTGCGCCGACTCTCCTCTCTCCGCTCCGAGTCGCGCGGACACGTTAATCTGTCAGGCGCTAGAAAACCAATAAGGAACGAGAGTGGCCTTAGGCGTCTGTCTGCGTCCTGCGGAGTTACGGCGCTTGTGAATGTCTTGTTTCGAGGCGTCGCTTTATTTAAATCAGGTAGAAAATTACATAATTGTAATTATGAATGATCGAACTAGCTTCGGATACCTTTTTACGTAATACTTTTAATCGAATCAAATGTACATTTAAAGCAAAATTATTTCTACACTTAGAAGCAATAATGTATGATCAATCGAGAAGTCCAGCCTCAAAGTCAGCGGTGGGTGAAAATACACCGTGACCAGTGACAAATTCTCGGCTCTCCCGCGAGAATTATGCCTCGAAAAGTTGATAAATCGCGGCCGCGGCCGTATCTAACGATAATTGCCCGCGAAAAAGGAGGAGAGATAACTCCGGCGATGATTTATACCGATCGCAGCGCAGCAGCGAGCAGCCTCTCGCTCTCTCTCTCTCGCGGGTGGCCGCGCGCGGAGCGAAGGAAAGAAAAGGAGAGAGAGAGAGAGAGAGAGCGGGAGGAGGAAGAGGAGCGAGCGAGAGAGAGGCGCGCAGAAGAAAGAAGCGCCTATTCCTAGAGTCTCCTCTCCGATTTTCCATGCCACGTCGCGCGGCCGCGCGGGTGGCCACTTCGATTTTGGCGAACGCATCACGCCCCCGAACGTCCTTCCTTTACCACTTACTCATCTTCCGGTCCGAGAGCTTTTTCCTGCAAATCACGGCGCGCTGGGGCCCCTAAGGAACCTTCCTCGGCTTTTTCTCCCGAAACACACCGGCCGAGAAATAAAGGAAAACGCGCGCTCGAGATAAATGGAGCTCTCGGGGGGGAAGCTGAGAGAAACGGCGAGCGATTACGCCGTGATTTATCCGGCGCTTTGACTAATTAGAGGACAATATGCCCGAGACAATGTTGCGCGGGCACGAAGCGCTTAAATCACCGGGCGATATAATTGTGCGGACGCCCGCGGCTCTCTCCGAATAATCCGAGGCGAATCGCGACAGGAAGGGGAGGAGGAGGAGGAGGCAGCAGTCCGTTAATCCGGCGGATTAGCCCGGTCTCGTTTTTTGCGCGAGCGATCGCCGAGATGCCACCCACGATCGATTCATTAGCGCGCGGCAGGGCGCGCCCTTACGCCACCATCAATATCCGAAGCGAATAACCGCGCGCTCCCGCTCCCGCTGCCCATAGGGCCCACCTCGCCGAGCTTTACGGGCCACGAGCGGAGTCGTGCGCGATGAGGCGCGGTGTCGTGCTGTCCCGGCCCGCGGCCACGTTCGGAATATTAATTTTTTAATTATATTGCACGAGCGCAGCGCGCGTGAAGAGCCTCGGAGTTATATCGGTCGGTCCGCCGAGACTATTTTTAAAGGGGATATTTTGAAGGCTCTTACGAGATCCTTATACCGGGAAGACGAACTTTTGAAAAAATTAATTGGACTGTCAGGCGTAAGATTTTTAGAGGCCGCCTGCACCTTTGTATCCTTTTTTTTTCTAGAATTCTAAAACCGCAAGCCGGCAAAAAACGCGGCAATCTAATTACGAATGAAAAGCCTAAACAATTTCAGCGCGTCACGGCAGAAACGGTCCCATAAAAGCCAGCTTAGAAGCCTGCGGAAAGAGCAAAAGGAGAGGAGGAGCCGCAGAAAAAAGTGGCACACTCAACGGCTCGGGCGCTGCGTCGAAGCTCGCGCGGAACGCCGAGGAGTCGTAAAGAGCCGCGCGGAGGCACTGATTCATCGCTCGCTGCGCCGATCGGCGCTACTAATTAACAGAGCGATCCGGTTCTGCCTCGCGCGCGCGCAGCTGCCTCCCGCGAGAGCGCGATCATCATCATCCCTCGAGCGGCTCCCCGAGCCCGTGGCTGAGAATTTTACGCGCCGGCGATAATTTGTATTTAATTTGCGAATTTTTATCGCCTAATGACATTCCCCACCGGTGGTCGCTCCCCGATGCCCGAGAGCTAAATATACGCTCCCCGCTGGATCGACTTTTCTTTTGTGCTTGGAGGAAAAAAGCTCGAGAATGCCTTCGGGAGAGATCTGCAAATTTCTAAACTAAATCGCGCGAGTTCTGGCAGAGTGAAGGGAAGTGTTGTTTTTTAAGAACCGCTAATGCGTTGCGTGATTTAGAAATTAAAACAACTGAAAACTTGTGAGGACAGTAAGAATCTTCTTGAGAGAATTTATTAACTATACAGTTTTAAAGGAATCCATCGGTTTGAAATATAATTGAGCGTTACACTGCTAAAATATTGTTCTAAACCCCATCTTTACAACTACGTGGCATTAATTAAACACTAGATATTTAACACGCTCCAAGCACCAATCATAAAGTACTGGGACAAATTTTCATTACTCATTCGCTCTAATTTTCTGCCCGGCGCTCAGAGCTCCGCCTCGAGCTCCGCTCTGAAACTCTTCAACGATCTAATCCCCGCCGTCCAGATTCGATCTCATCTCGTTCCTCCTCGCGAGTCCCGCGTCTCCTCGTTCATTGAAGAAAATCGCCTCCGGCGCAGCGCCTCGGCGCTATCTATAAAAGCCATCGTAAAATTGACGCCTTCTCGCGCGAGGCCGGGCCGCGTCAATTATAGCGGCGGATCACCGGGGGATTATGGACCACCGCGAAAACACGTATATGTATATCGGGCGGAGGCGCCAAACGATTCGCCGCCGAGGTCGCCAAGTCCGCGTGGGAATGACAGCGCGGCCCGGAAACGCCGACTTTACCGCTCTTTACGACGTGTGAAACTTGCGGGCGGCCGCGCGCGGAAGAGCGCGGCGGAGGAGAGCTTGATTGATTCGTTCGCCGCTGTGACTAACGCTAACTAATGTTAATGACACGCCGGCGCTTCGAGGAGCTTTTATTCTGCCGAGCGCGTCGGGACACGAGGACAGATGTTAATCGGACGGTCGACCGCGCTGTAACATCAATCCGGGGGGATATTAAAACTTTTCTTCGCAGGTAGTCGACAAAGGTGTAAATGACTGTACGTAATGGAAAGTCTTCCGTCGATCGGATCGCTCGAAATACTTGGAAGAGATCGCGATCGGATGGACTACCTGATGGAGACGCCTTATTTTTATCGCGTGTTCTTTCGTTTGAAATGCACAAAAAGATTTTATTAACTAAAAATCGAGCCCACGTAATATCTCGCAAAATAATAAATCTCGACGCAATGAACGCCTCAGCTGGAGAAAACCACGACGACAGCAGCTCGTATAATCGGCTCCCCCGACCGCACACAATATAAGGCGAGCGTCCAATGATAAATGGCAGCGGGAGAAAAACGCGGACGAGCCACCTCCTGTAAACAAACCGTAAAGTTCGTAAAAACAGTATATAATTGACACTCGGCAATCTCGGGTCTTTTCGCATGAAAGAAAAAAAGAAACGGGGGACCATTAGCCTCTCTCGGCCGTTTCCCCGCGGGATGAAGACGTAATTCACGGGCCCGCAGGATCGCGATCGATAAAGATGCGGTGTCTCGGGCGTCGATCGGCCCGCGTAATTACCGGGCATTATTAAAACACATCGCGGCGCAGGGCCCGAAACGTATGGGCCCATTAGGGCCCGGCGATGGCTAATTAATCGGGGCTATTTAAGCGGGGGCCCGGCGACACGATGATCTACGCGGCCGCGCCGCAGCGCGATTTATTAATATCTAATCTAACCCGGCCGCCCCGCTCGCCCCCCCCCGAGAGATCGTATGGATGGCGAAAAAGGATAACGAGGCCCTGCGCGTACGTGTGTAAAAAATGTTGTTAGGACTCTCTTTCCGTTCCCTTAATTAGGCGGGAATGCGCGCAAAAAATGCGAGCTCTCTCTCAGAACCCGGACGAATTAATTCATTTATTAGCCGTAACGTTTTCATTCCTATATCGGGCGCGGCCAAATTCACGATATTTTATGGATTCATATAAGCGCTAACGCAATTACACAACGAGTCGAGGCTCGTCCGAAACGAGTTTTATCGATAACCCGCCCCAGACTCCGCGGAGACGCTCGAGATCCCTTAATTAATTATTGTCGAATCGCCGGTCCGGCTACGGCTAATTCCGCAGCCATCGCCCGTCGCCAATCAATTTCCCGCGGGAGTCGCGGGCAACAATGGGGCCCGGGAATGCGCTCCTATTAAATTCGCATTAGCGCGCGCGCGCATAATTAACGAGAGGCGAACAGGTGCGCGGGAATCGATTAATATTAGTAACACACCGGGACGCCGGTAATTAATCGCCCCGAGCCGCGGCCATTCGTCTTGGGGAGTAGGCCTGATGAAAACATTAAGTCGCCCGCGCCCGTCCTCGCCGCCATTGTTGCCTTCGATTCTGACGGCTTCGGCGCGGCGGGCAAGAGTGATGGAGACAAATTCGAGAGAACGGACCTCGTCGGGTACTGTTATGCTTTTGAGGAATTCTGATGGACGATGGGAAAATGCTAAGTACTGTAAGGCTGACGGGAATGGCTGAATGAAGTCATATTTTTCCGGTGTCATCTTTGTCAAGTAGAAAATGTTGGGTTATTACAGTTTCAGCTGATCGTAATCTGATTAAAATAATGTTTGCAGTCTACGGGAGGAGAAAGCTTATTTATTGATTGTGACGGCGCACGTTATTTAGATTTCAAGAAAATAAAGAGCCTAAAAAGGGAAAGGAAATCCACTGTAAAAGAAGAGCGAGTCGAAACGTTGCCACCGCAACGTAACCGAAAGGAAAGGCGAGAGAAGGCTTTCCTTCGCCGCAGTATATACTCCTGGATTATAGTATTAACAGCTTACAGTCGCGCGTTCGCCTAGAAAAGGGAGAAGCGGACCCAAGAATTTCGCCAAACAGCCTGTCCAGCCGCATTAACCACAAAAGCTCTCTCGAGAGAGAGAGAGCCAAAGGAAAAAAATTGCGCGTGAATGCATCTCCGCGTCCTCGTTGCAAAACGAGAATATCGAGCGGAACTCCTCCATTCTCCCTCGGCCACCCTCTCGACCTCATCTCCGCCAAAAGCATATATATGTTTATTAACCCGTGACGAATCCGGTCGAAAACACTTCTTCCCCGAAAGCCGCGTGGCGATACTAAAAATCCGGGCTCTTAATTAAACTCTCGGCTCCTAATTCCGGCCGCGAGGGTGCGAGAGGGAACGGTGGCGCCACCGGGGAATAATTAGCTGCGGCTTTGATGTCCCCCGACTCGTTCGCACCCCGCCTCCGCGTTGGGCCCACACGTGAATGGGCGCGCGCGCGTTCATTCGTCGGCCCGGGAATTTATCTGCCGGGCCACGAACGGGAAAGCCGAGCGGATGGCCCGCTTGACTCTCGATTTCATGCCTTCCACCCGAGGGACGGATGTTTCCTTTTCCTGGGCTTTTTACTTTATAAAGTGTTGAAAAAGGAAGGACGAGCCCGGAGTTTACGAGGAGGTCGGAGGATTAATGCGCCGTGGGCTGTTTCCGCGGGCGCTTCTTTCTTTTTCAGAGATTTATTGGATTTTTGGATTAGCATAGGAATTTTTGGGGATTCCGTCGAGATATTTATCTTTTATGAAATCTTTCTAGCGATTTTTGAACAATGACGGGCCTTAATTTTAATTTCCGGTTTTTTGCTTTGAATCTTTCAAGTATCTAAAATTTGAGTTTAAAAATTTTTTTTTATATTGTTGCGGCACATTTATGTACAAGGATAAAACAATTATTATTTTTAAAAAAACACTTTTTTAAATCTAAATTTTACACAAAAAAAAACTACACTAAAGCATATATTTCAAAAAGTGGGTTACTCAGTGACTAAACTGACAAGAAAAATAAATACTTTTAGAAAAGCATAGCATAATAGTTGAATAATACCATATTAGAATCCACAAAACATTCTCGTGAAAAGAAGCGGGTCGCATTCTTAAATATTCACAACTTTCGTTCACAGCCGCATTATTACCCTCCTCGGGAAAAAAAGGCCGTCGAAAGAAGGAAAAATCGAGTGTCCCACCAGTCCTCATTTGGACGAAATTGTGCAAAAGCGAGGGAGCTGTCCCTCGAAAATTCCATTTTCCCAGCCCCGGAGAGCTTCATGCAAATCCCCGTAAAATCTGTCTAGCGCCACTCTCTCGTCCCTCGGCCGTCCCGCGACAAGGGAAAGCAAGCGCAGCAGAAAATTTGGCGCACGCAAAGCTCGTAATGCCGTCATTGTGAGCCGAGGGGAAGAAAAAAAAACCGGAGCCGGTCAATGGGACCAGAGATCCCACCCCCGACCCACTCGAGAAAAAGGGCTCAACTCTTTGTGCGAGCTTAACGAGCGTTTGCATCTTAAGCCCTCTCCCCGCTTTTCAAGGACTACTCAATTACAGATCGGACGACTCGTTCCGGGAAGCAGGGAGATAGCGATTAGAGCAGTTCGCGCTTCGGAATTCCGGCGCGAAGGAGGCGTGGACGAGCGGCGCGGCCTCTAAACACCCCATTTAGAAATTTCGGCGCGCGCGCCAGACCGGCTAATTAAATACGACGACGGACACCGGGAACGAGGGAAGAATGCGGGAAAAGTTTTGTCGGGAAATGAGGGACGAGACCGAGAGAAGTCTCTTGCCTCGCTGTAACCAATACTCTTTGTTGGCCTCGATCTTATTATACTCCCCCGTTGCAATCGAAGGATTTAGAGTACTAAGCTAATTATTGAAAAATTTTTTTAAACGAATGAGTATCTTAAAAAGCAAATTTTTAACAGAAATATTATAATTCATTCGTGCGGCTCGAAATCCAAAAGTTCGTGAGAAAGGTCAATAAAAGCTGTCCCAAAAAGTACATCAAATCGTTGGTGGTCAGGCGGATAATGAAAAATCCGACACTTTGTTAAATAAGTCATCATTATTATACCACAAAGCGCTCGGCCGACGAGAACAAAGCCAATGATTTACGGTAGAAACAACAAGCTCCTCGCTCGAAATTCTTCAAAGTCAGACAAAGCACACCGAGTCGAGAGAGAGAGAGAGAGAGAGAAGGGAAGAGAGCCGGCGCGCGAGATATCGAAGCCCAACACCTTTGCCGCGTTCGATGATCGGTCCTCCTCTTTCTTTATTCTTTCTTTTCTTTTTTTGCTGCCCGGAGAAAGAAGAAATATATGGGCGGGCATTCATTTTTGGAGCGCGGCGGCGCTCGCTGACAAATGCCGGGGTGGTCCCGGCAACCGCAGCGCAACTTCATTTACACCTATTCAGGTGGCCCCGGGGCCTTTTACGAGCCATCGCCTCGCCTTCCTGTCGCCGCCTCTTCTCGGGATCGGCGCGACGTCCTGTTACTGGGCCACTGGTCATGCGCGGCTGCCGCACGCACTACCTACCGCCGTTTCCCTCGCGCGGAAATCTTCGCCCTCGCGGGCCTGATTAGCCGGCATTCAGCGATGGTGACTGGGCAGCGCGCGATGTATCGACGCCGTGCAGCCGTGGAGCTACCGGTCACGCGGTGATGCGAGTTTGATCGCCGCTAACGAGCCGGCCGATATTTCATTCGACTCTCGCGAATTGCCCGGTGATTGATTAGCCCGCCGGCCGCTCGTGGGAAGCGTGCTGGAGTGCTCGAGTCGGCTGACTGGCGTGCAGAAGCGCTGCTAATAAGCGAACCACTTGTCATGATTGCATAAACGTTCGAAACGGCTGCGTGGGTTTTTCGAAGAGAAAGGCATTATTTAAAGTAGAAATTTATTAGTTATTGTGAACGAAAAATCTTGCTTTCTTTTTTATCACGATAAGAGCCGTTTTCTTACCGATTTCTTACCGATCCCGCCGTTAATTTCACGCACGAAACGTCATAGCCAAACACTAATTTAAAAACGAATGATATTTCTCAACTTCGTGTAGCAGAAATCGTTGCAAGGCAAAAGTTGGGGTGGTCCAAGGAAGTTCATCTTCGAAGCGAATGCGTGCTCGTCCGCCTCGCTAAGGAAATGAGAAAGAAATGCGCCCGGTAAATAATGAACTGGTAAGGAAGAGGCCCCGAGCCCTGCTGTCGCGCGGCCCATTCATGCAGCTGCAGTGCACCGGGGATTACGTGGAAAGAGCAGCAGCAGCAGCAGCAGCCGCAGCAGCGCCACCGAAGATGGCGTCCTGTCGTCAAGGTGGTCGGAGAGGGAAAGAGAGGTAACGGCTCGGTTATAAAATTCGTTACGGTATCCCCCGAATCCCGTAGCAGGACGTATATCTGGCAGCGATCGGCAGCGGCAGCCGGTGTTTTCCAACAATCGCCCGGGACTCGCCACCTAGGAGATGCCCTTTTTTCCTCGGAGCTCGGTCCGGGAGGTTTTCAACACCCTCTCCTGACTGTTATTTATCGGCTTCCAAGCTTCTCTCGGGCCCTTTTCTCTCTGTCCCTTGACCTGAAAAATGCCGAGGAAACTCCCGCCGACTTCTTGCTTTTTGAGCTGTTTTACGAAGGAACGATTGCAGATTCATTGTTGCTAAGAGCGTTAATTTGAAGGGTGGAGGGTTGATCACTGAAATAAGCGATAGCTTTGATTAGGAAGACAGAGTCGAAAGTGTGACGGATTTATTATTGAGTGTAAATATTTATTTCTTTCTTCCCAAAAAACCTATTTCTGCAACAGTAAAACTATATCGGAATTATAAACGTGTGTGCCTTCTGCTTTCACATTATATTTCCCACCGTTTCTCTTTAACTCAGGCAACTCAAACGAGAGGAAGTTAAGAACAATGGAACGGCAGCAGGTACAACAGAGAAAATTATCGATCAACAGAAAAGCTTCACTTTCCTTTAACCTTGAACTTCCCTATGGGGTGAGAGCGAAGACTTCGTGGCTCCTCGATTTGCCAAGCCTGCCCAGGTAATCAACTCCGTCCTTTTTAGAGCATTCCGAATTCTTCTGTGACAAATAGGTGAAACTAGAAATTTCATGCAACATTCTTGAACTTTTCATGGAATTTCGCTGGTTACTATACGAAAAAACAGTTCCATTGAAAAGAATGTCGTACAACACTTTCTAAAATACCTACAATGTGTGTTAATTTTCTTACACGTAATAATAGACCTTTCAATTTCCACTTTCTATACTTAAGTATTATTTACATTTTTTTTTCTCGATTAATTAAGCAGATTCTTCAAGCGCAGCTTCGAATTCTCGAAAGTAATTGAGTGCTATTAAAACTAACGCGCATTATAAATGTCAATCGCACTCTCGCATCGTCTTGAAATTAAAAACAAGCAGATGAACAAGCGATTGCCACCGAGCCGTAGCATATCCAGGCACAAAAATACTCATTATCTCGCCGCCGCTCGATATATATATATACACGCTCGAGACCCATCCGGCCATTCGTTTTCCCGCGATTCCTCCATCAGCAGCCGACTAGCAGACAGACTGCTTCGCGGCCGAAATTAACGAGCTTCAATATTCAAAGCGCCTCTATCTCCGCGGCTTATACACTCCCCCGCCGGCAGCTTTTAGGCCCGTCGCGATAAGAGTGCCGGCGCGCACTCCGAATTCGAAGAGCCGCACGAAGCCGATCGGCGGCCACGTGCGCCGAGATAAAAGCCGCGGTACTTGCGGCGCTTCGCGTTTGCTTTATGCGCGGCGGGGCCCGGATAAGGTAGATGCCGCGGACGGATTCGAGATCGTTTAAAGGGAATCGCTCTGCTTTATGCGCCCGGCTTTCCGAGTAGCGCTCTTTTTATTGTTTGGCACAGATTTTCAAGCGGTTATGCTTACTTGGAAGAGACGCCTCGCTTCGCCCGAGCGAAGATTCGACTTTGTTCATTTCGCTGATTCGTCCCGAGAAAGACGTTGGGAAGGAAAATTTGTTGAATAAAGTTCCGAGTTAATTTTAAAAATTAGAAAATTGAACTTTGGTCGAGGCGAAAATTTCTGTGATTTCATTGTTGAGAAAAGATCAATCGCAGCTTCCACACTCTAAAATGTCAGAGTCAACGGAACTAATGCGATTTAGCGGGATTTTAAACAGTTCCTTATTCTCTATTTCAATAGTTGACACCCTTATCCCTTCCAATAAAGGTTTTATACTCTGGCAACACGGCGTTTCTTTCTCCCGCTTTCTTAGAAAGAAATTGAAGCTTGCACAGTGAAACTAAGCACATTAAACCATCCTGTGATTCCTGACATCTCTATAAATCCCCAAAAATTTCACATTACTCCACTTTTTATAGCCCAGCCTAACCGTGCCAATGGGAAAGTCTCCCTTACGATTCGCCTCGCCTCCATTAACAATCCATCCGTCACTTTTAACAGCCCGATAAAAAAAAAGCAATCCAACTCGTCAAAGAGTGAATTTTTACCAATAAATTTCCACCTGGCGGGCGCGCAGGACGGCCGGAGAGGCCCGAAATTAATCGTCTCCATTACTCAGTAAATATCTCGAGGTGTTTCTTTCTCGGAATGCCGGGCCAGCTTTCCTATGCATCAGCTGTCGCGGTGACTGGGACAATCCAGATGTTCGGCCCGGCGCGTGCCCACACACGCGCCCGGAAACGGACGGATGCCTCGGCGCCGAGGACGCTAATTGCACGCCCCGGGAATCAATTGTTTAATTCGAGTTTAAGTGAACCCCGCCGCTCGATCGCTCGAGTGCGGGCTCGCAATGAAGATAAACGAATTTCGGCCTCGTGCTTTATGGGAACGCTTGGGCCGGCTTGGGCTTTACTTTGCAATTAATTGATTTTCGCCTGGATGTAATACAAGCACTTCGTGTTAATTATAGGTGCTTTGCGGTGTATGTAATTAAGATAAGAATTATAATGCAATGTTAAAGCGTTACTCACCAGTGTATTTAATGTTCTTCGTGTGCATAATATCGCTTCGTTTCGGTGATTTAATCTTAAGCAAAAAATTACAAGCAATTAACTTTGACAAATCGAACGACGAGATTAATAAAAAAAAGTAAGAAGCTTCAAATTTCATTAAATTAGCTATTCACGAATCCATTTTCCAGAAATTTATAGTGCACCGTAAATTACACGGAATAAAGTGTAATTTATATTTTCAAAGAAACGCGACTAAATATTAGCTTAATTGAAACAACTGCTCGCGGCCGATAGCAGTGTATGCGCTCATTAACTCTTTTTACCAATGAAAACCAAACACAGGACGTAAAACCGTGACCGTAAACCCACCAGCCAGCCGTTTATCTAAGATAACACCTCTCCTTGAAGGAGGTCAAATCTCCGTCTAGGAGCCCCGGCAGTACTAGAAAAGCGCAGAGCAGCCCGTCAGCATTCGCGATCGGTAGCCGCGCGCGCATTTGCCACCCGTACGGCGCGGCAGCTAATTCTCCCCCCACCCCGGTGCAACGGCTCCCAATTAAGTTTTTAGCCCCCTTTGTGCCGCGTCGCGCGCGCGTGGATTTTACGGCCGCGAAAGAAAGTGAGCGCGCTTTTTACGCCCGGCCGTGAGCCCCAGAGAGCGTAAGTAATAACGCGCGGCGGCAGCGGCTCGGCTATTTACGCGCGCGCAATTTATCGTTAGCAAACAAAATCCGTAGGCTATTAGGACAGGAATGCGGCCGAGCCCTTCGCGTGCACACCACCTGAGGACGCCGATTTACGACCGATCGGAGCTCTCGAGTGACAGGGGCGCGATGAGGCTGCTCATCGGAAAAATCGATGTCGTTCGTTGTTCTTTCGAAAATTCTTTTCGTCTAGAAGTTTTCGAGTAAACGACAACGCAATCCAATGCGACAAGTCGATGCGACTCGATCGCAGCTAGGATTCATTTTCGAAACGTCCCCCGTGGAGCTTGCGAAACTTATCTCCAGATAGACCCCGTGGCTCCTCGACTTTCCAGAAAACTCCCCAGACTCCTCGCATCCTCGGGTAAGTAACGAGCCGCTCGTAGCTGAGCCCCCCGCCCAAAAAAAGGGCGCTCGGCTGAAAAATTAGTCGAGAGCCTCGCGCGCGAGACGGTCCGTCATTTTTTTCCTCCCCGAGCAGCACGCTGACGCAACCGGAGCTCGCAAAAAAAAGAACGAAAAAAAAAAATGAAGCTGCCTGCCTGCCTGCCCGGGGAATCCGGGCCGGCGATTTTGCGGGCGAGGTGTGCGCGCGCGGCTCGGAAAAAGCGAGTACATACCTCGCTCGGCGGCGTTCCCACACGCGCGCAAGCGCTCCCACCTCCGCCGGCATTCCGCGCGCACAAAAAACCGAGCCGAGCCGAGAGCCGAGAGAGAGAGAGAGAGAGAGAGAGAGAGAGAGTGGGGCCGCCACGGACAAAGGAGTCGCGCGGCGGAGAGGGGGGGCGGCGAGGGGTGTGGCCTCGGCGAGGAACCTCCTACGCCTCCCCACGTGCTGAGGGACGATGATCGATCGATGCCGACGCTCGTTAGATCGAGGTGTCGCTTGCGCCGGGGACCGGACGCGGCTGCCCGTTTTGTTTAACGCCGTGGAGTTGTACTGGATAATCGGACTACGCAGATAAGGACTCGCTGGTCCTGCCTGGGCTTTTCCGTATTTTCGATCGATTCGAATTCCTTGCGTTTGATCGATTTTCAATTTACGGTTAGCAGCCTTAAAATGTGCTCCCAGAATTATTCGAGTTCTGGATGAAAAGCAAAGTATGGACATTTGAGACGATATTTAAATATTAGGACCTAAATCGATAGATTCTTGGAACATTAGATAAAATAAATGATTAGTTTATGTAGAATTATTTTATTTAGTCTTTCACGTAGAAGGGTCCTTTTAAATTCGGCAAGGTTTAACAAGCATGTAAAATCCTGAAATAGAACAATTTAAAAAAAAAATGATGAACGTATAGGTTCATGGATTCAGCAGGCTCGTTGCGAGATTGCATTAAGGAGCCTCGATTGGGGTGTAAAAGTAAATTCCAGGGAGGAACCATCTTCCCACGCGGGCAACGGGCAGGCGAAATGTGGCAATCTGTTAGCCGCGCCGAGAGTTTGGAGAAAGGAGAGAGATAGAGAGGGCCGAGCCTTCGGCAGGGAGGCGGGGCTCGGCTCGGGGCTCCGGCGGGGGGTGGGGGTCTCCTCGGCCGGCGGGTCAGCGTCGGCGTGGGGGGATGGGGGCCCGGCCGGCTGGCTCTCCGGAGCCCCGAGCCTCGCTTAGTCTCGTACGCCTCGGGTTCGCCGAAGGGTATTGGTCGGCGGGCTCTCGAATCTAGAGCGCGCGATCGCGATCGATAGTGCGGGGGTGCTGGTCCCCCTCCTCCGTAGCAGAGAGAGAGCGAGAGCGAGAGAGAGAGCGAGAGAGAGAGAGAGAGCCAGCGGCAGCCCCGAAAAAACAGGGTGGCCGGCAGTGAGCAGCGAGCCGCCGCGGAGCCTCGCATGGATCTCGAAGCAGCAGGCAGGTGCCCGAGCAGTGCGCGCGAATGCTGCAGTTGAGCACGGCGGTGGGACTTGGCCAGCAGCTCAGACGATGATGCGCCTCTGGATGACCCTCAGCGCGCTCGCGGTCGTCCTCCCGACCCTGCCAGCCGACCTCAGGGTCAACAAGAACCGCGGCAAGGGATCGATGTGGTGGTGAGTGGCGATAAAAGTGTCTCCGCTTGTGCCGATCCGAAGTCAAAAGTTTTACCTGTTGAGCCGCCGCCGCGCATGCGCCGCGCCCGCCTATTAACACCCCGCGCGGATACCCAGTGTTGTTCGAACAAACATCTGGCCCTCGAGTGCCCGCTGACAGCCCGATTCGAGTGCTTGCAGTTGCCCCAAAGCCCTCCTGCCACTTTGCGGGAGAGGCGAGAGAGAGAGAGAGGTTTTTCCCCTTAGGACGGATATCGTCTTATAGTTTCGTGCCGGAGGTCGTAATTTTCCGAGTTTCGTTCAGTGCTTGTGTGTGCGATTGCAGGAAAAGGAAATTGCTTTCTCAAGATGCGCTTTCGGGTGCGACAAAAAATCGGACGTTTTATGGTTTTATTAAAAGTGCTTGTGTAGATTTACGTCTGGAAGGTTTAATGGAATTTTCTAATTTTACTTTGCAATATATCTCTGACGCTTTGTTTATAAAAAAAAAAGTAACGTTAACAAATTTAATTTCGAGTGAAAGTGATGAAAATAGTTTCAAGCTTTTGAAAAGCTGCGTTATTTCAGACACCTCGACGATTTTTTCTTACGTCGTTTTTACGTGAAAAACCTCCTTTTCACAAAAAAAAAAAAAAAACAAAACTAAAACGTCGTGTCCATTTAAACGTTCTCCACGTAAACCTCAACGCACAGTCGCGATCGTTGCCATCACCGCAGTGTGCCATTAACCGTAGCTTTAGACGCACCATCGGGACGGCGAGTTACTAAAGCCCGAATTTCTTGTTTGCAGGGGAATAGCGAAGGCGGGCGAGCCGAACAATTTGTTGCCGATGTCGCCGACGGCGCTGCACCTGGACCCGGCGGTGTACACGACGCTCAGGCGGAAGCAGAGGAGACTCGCCCGGGAGAATCCCGGCGTGCTGAACGCCGTCGCGAAGGGCGCGAACACCGCCATCACCGAGTGCCAGCACCAGTTTCGCAACCGGCGCTGGAACTGCTCGACGAAGAACTTTCTCAGGGGGAAGAATCTGTTTGGGAAAATCGTCGATCGAGGTTGGTACATCTGTTTTTTTCGAGCGCAGCTCGATCGTCGGGGCTTCGAGGATGTGTCCGGTGTTCTTTATTGATTTTTTTTTCGCGCAGCGAATCATTTTTCTTATAAATAAGTCATTTACTTGGTGCGCGACTCTTCGGATTACATAAATGAATTATCATTCCGTCGGATCTGCGGACGAGTTTCAAGGCGCTCTTATATATGTTTCATAAATTTTAATGCCCGATAAATCCTCCAAAACTCCCGGCGAATTATACCGCGTACGAAATCCCGAAAAATGACGTTGCCAATTAAGCGTCAGCGAGTGCCCCGCCACGCAGCGTCTCCTCGCTCCGCGCTGCAGAGAAACCTCGAAATTCGGCGGGATGAGCGCGCAAATAAATAATTCATGCTCCCCCCCGGCTCCGAAATCAGGCGGGGAATATCAGCAGCGATCGCCGCCTAATCATTCCGCGCGGGGCTGCCTCTCGTTTCGGTCTTTATACGCGCGGAGGGAGGGGGGGGGGCGATAAGGTGGGCAAAAACGTCCCATTGTCCGGGCGGCTTGTCGTCGATAGAGATTTACGGACGCGCCGCGCGCGCCGGAAGGGTAAAGCGACGCGACGCCCCGTGTGCCAAAGTGACTGGCGGACCGTTAACAGCAAATCCGTCCGTCCGTCCGTCTGTCCGCGCGCAGCTCGTCTCTCCGCGCCGAGCCTCGTTTGATTATGGATGGAGAACGGCCAGAGAGAGAGAGAGAGAGAGAGAGAGCGGCCCTGTCTTTCGATCTCTGTGTGTATTACTTCGGCGGCGGGGACGCGATCGAGTCCGGGTTTTATTAATAGAGCGCGCGACATTGCGCAACCGCTTTTTCCGCTGAATTTCGTTTGGAGCTCGTCAAATATTCTTGCGCACGATTCGACAAAGAGGCTGATTCTCGCTTTTATTCTCATTTCTCGGGACTTGATTTCTTCTGTGCTTGTAGCCTCACCGAAGATTAAAGATTTGAAAAGCAGTTAAAATAATATGCTCCCAAACGTGAATACGTATTCATTACGTAGCGAAGCGACAGAAGCTCTGACACAAGGCCCAATTAAGGTGTCGGCGATTAGTCCGCATTTACATCGGGCATCGGCGACAATTAGTGAAGATCACGGCGGAGACAATCGTGTCGCGCGGAAAGAGAGAGAGAGAGAGTGAAAAAAAAAACAGGGAAAGGGACGAAGGGTCGAACGGCCAGATGTATGTTTTGCAAGCCGATAATGGAGCACCGTGTGCTCCCCTTGCATTTCTTTTTTTTTTTTTTGCGCATGTGCAGGCTTTATTATGCATCCCATATGGCCACTTACGCGCCAAAGGGCGACGAGGGAGGCGTGACGTAAGGGATAATGTCATCGCGAATGGTCGTTTATTGCGATTGCTCGCTCGCTGAGTAATTACATGCAAAGCAGGCTTTTCAAGTGTGCTCTGCGCTGCAGTGATTTTGCTCTGATTACTTTTTTTCGAGTGCGGATTTTTCGATGTACCAGCCGGATTTTCGTGCATAGTAGCGAGAGTTGTGCAATGTTTTTTTTTTTTATTACCAAAGGGTACTCAAAATTTTGATGAAATTCTTTGCAAAGTTTAATGACAAAACTCGTTCTTTTTTCCCGTTAAATGGCTAGTGATTAAAATTCCGATGTAAAAGAAAAAGTCCGCTTTGAAATGAAAATCAATTAGTGTTAATTAAGCCCGCGGCGGGGGCTTTAAAAATTAAGAGAACACCATCTCGCACGAAACGGGCTCGCCTAAAATCCGCCTCCGAATTTTTACATAATCATTTCGGAGGTCGCTCTCGATGAGGATATCGCGTTTCCTATACCCGCCGACACTCGCCGATCGCTGCTCGACAAGCCTCGCCGCGCCGCTCGTCATTATCCAAAATAGGTCCTCGTCGCTTCTCGCGACCGGCCGAACAATTATACATCCCTGATTTATGGCGTCAATTTGTCAGACCGACAGCGGGCAGACAAGTCCCCCGGCACATTAATAAAGAGTATCGAGTGCTCGGCAGTCTCTCGGCTTACGGGCGTCAGGTATACATCGCTTCCGCGCTTCTAGAGTTTCTCGCCGATTTTTGCACCCACCGCCGCCGCCGCAGCCGCCGCCGCTCGCACGCCCGATATTACCGCTGCCGGCAGCCGCTCTGTAATCATTTCGCCGCCGCGAGAGCCTCCGCCACCTACCGCGCTCTCGGCTCGGCCCCGCCGAACAAGTTTTCGTGAGCCGCCGCGTCGCCGATGCTATTGTTCCGCCGACGATGCCGCTCCGAGCGATTTCGACTTTCGTAAATTGGGCTCTTTTGGGAATGCGCGCGCGGACTGCTTTTCGCGCGCTCGGGTAAAACGAGGTTTTTCTTTGGAATTCTCATTCTTTTTCTTGTGCGGAGAATTTGCTTATGGGTGGCGATAAACCTACAATGTAGTTATAATTGTATTTTAGCTTACACGGAATACGGTAAAATTTGAGCACTTAATTTAATCAAATTAGCACACGAAGCAAATGAAAAAGGAGGCAAAATTGCTCGCGACTCGGAGACTCTACTCTCGCTAAAGGCAAGAGTCTTACAACTATCGATGATTTACGAGCTCGAGTCAGCTTTCTAAACACTCGGCTCCGGGCAAAAAAAAGGAGGCGAGGTGTAAATTAGCGACGGCGGCGCATTAGCCCTCCCCTTTTTGCCCCAATCAGCTGCTCCACGGGCGTAAAGATATTTCGGGCCCCGGCCGACGTTCTCGCTCTCTTTCTCTCTCTCTCGCTCTCTCACGCGGCGACATAATCGGCCCATTTATAGGATAAATTCAATCAATGCTCGGCCGCTCGCCGGCTTTATATGGACCGCTCGGCGCTCGGTTTTTGCTGCTCGGGCATCGTTACGCCGCCATAAATCCCGGCCTATGATGGGCTACATGTGTCGAGGCGCGCGCGCGCTATTTCTTGCGAAAACGTGAGCCGCGAGCTTAAGCGACTCGCAACCCTTCCATTTTTACATCTTGTTCGCTCCCTCCCCCCCGCCCCGCCGACGGGAGGAGAGACAGAGAGAGCGAAAGTCGTTCTCGGAGCCGATGTGTGTTTTTCGCTCGGTGAAAAAATCGCTGAAAAAACTCGTGTATTCAAGACGCTGCATTGATCGATCGTCTCTCTCTCGGGGGATATCGGCGTAGAAGGAGTGTCTGGCTTGGCTTTTCGATGGCTTTTCGGAAAAATCGCGGGGACGGGTTTCGGTCGCCCTGGGAATCGCTCCGCCGTCAAATCTCGTTACTGGAAATTCTTTCGAAATTCGAGTCCCAGGTCGATTCATTAAACCGTCGCCGAGCTAAAGGAAGAAAAAAAAAAGAACCAGAGTCGAATGCAGAAAAAGGCCCGCGGCGGACGTCCGCTGGACGCGGCGGCGGCGTCACGGCGCAAAACTGGTAGAAGGAGAGACGCGGCGACGCGGCGGTAGCAATAATTTCCGTCGATTTTATCTCGGATGGAATTTCAGCCTGACGCAAATGCCCCTCGTAAAGTTGCGTCGCGATGTCGCTTAGGGCGATCTCCTCCGCCGGACTACACGTCCGGACTACGAGAGCAGTTCAAAAGTCAGGCGCAAGCGAGCTGCCGCGGCCTTTTCGCGCGCGCGCGCGCGAGCCGGAGCCGCGGCGCTGGAAAACAGGTCGGACGCGCCAAGCTCCAAAGCTAGACTTTGAAGGATGCATCTCGCCGGAGAGAGAGAGAAAGAGAGAGCTGCCTCCGCGATTTATTGTGATGGATAAGCGTAACTGTTTTCTAAAATTTATCCCAAAAGCCTTTTTGGCAAACAATTCGAAAAATGTACATTGATTTATCAGCCAGGAGGCACTTCCGAAGGCATATCTCGTTCGGCGAGCTCGTGAACTCATAATTCTATATATAGCCGGGGCGGCACGAAACCCGCGGCGTAACCTGAAAAAAAAATCGAGAGCAGCGCGCCGATATTAGCCTTACCTGCCAAGTCGTCATTTTACGATGATCAAACAAAGTCGACGAAAGGATAGGAAGGAGCGGTCGCTTATCTGGGCAATTGTTATCGGCTGGGAACTCGGCTCTTTCCTCCGCGGAGGAAACGACTCTCAATAATCCCGGGACTCTTGTTTGAGAGACAATAAATACTTTGGCCGCTTTATCGGCCTGAGCAAACGCGGGACGCGCGCCGAGCAAACAGGCCGCGCGGCGTTCGGCAATAATACACCTGTCTGCGCGCGGCTTTATCTCGACGGTCAGCCGCAGATTTTTTTTTCGGAGAGAGAGAGAGAGCTTGTAAAATAATAAAGGCACATCATTGTTTGCTCGCGCCCGAAAAACCTACGTTTACTGCCTCCTCGATGCCCCTTTTCCGAGGGCTACTTGGACCTTTAAATTTGTTTGCTTACCGGGAGTCTTCGTATATAAAACTTGTGAAATTTTTCAATCAAGACGGAAACTTTCGAGGAACAAAGATTTTCACGAAGAAACGAGCCGGGAGGGCCGAAAAATCCGTTTCCCGTTGACGTTTTCATTTTTCAGCTATAATACCGAGCAAAGCTTTCGCCAAACACGGGATTGACTTATCGAAAAAGTCAGCCTAAGCGGCCTACATTCCCAAATCCTTTGAGCTCGCTTCTAGCCGTGTCTTTATTTAGTAAAAATAGCGGTGGTCGAAAATTGGCTTACCGTCCGGCTTAAGTCGTGGCTCGGAATAAAATAAAAAAAAAAAGTGAAGAGAGGGAAGCCGCGTGACTTCTGGGGCTTAGGGCTTTCGTCGCGTCGTCCGGCGTCCGTGATGATGACAAATAATATCCAGAACCAATCAAGTTCTCAGGTGAGCCGGTAAGATAACGGGCTGGAACGGCGTAAATCTCGGCGCGCCAGCCGGGGGTCGGAGCGAGGGACACTTCCTCTCTCTCTCTCTGGCTCTCTGACCTGTCCCGGGATTAGGGAAAACTGGCTACCTCCATTTTCCTGCCCTCTGTTCGCTCGTTATTGCCTTCTTTCTTCGCCCTCTTCCTTTTCTCTCCCTCTCGCTATCCCGCTCCCGGCGATCGCATCTTGAATGAGGAGAGGGACCTTTTCTCGGCGGGCCACACCGGCGAAAAGCCACTACTTCGTGACGAATTCCCGAGCAGGCCGCCGCTCATTCGACGCGCTCGATCATCAGGCCGCGCTCTTTTCTAAGAGAAATGGGCCCCCGTCTTTCACGTCTTCATTTCTTACCTTTACAATTGCGAGCTTTTTCGAGCCTTTTTTCTATCTGTCTCTCTCTCTCTCTCTCTCTCTCTCTCTCTCTCTCTCTCTCTCTCTCTCTC
>JAWWEM010000054.1:11754844-11778392 GCA_035582935.1 Ormyrus thymus | reverse complement strand
TCTCTCTCTCTCTCTCTCTCTCTCTCTCTCTCTCTCTCTCTCTCTCTCTCTCTCTCTCTCTCTCTCTCTCTCCGTCTTTGGCTTTTCCCAATTTTTGCCTACACACGCAGACGCCCGAACACCTTTGACGCTCCTTTATGCCCGACGGCATTTAAATTTATTGCTCGGATTCGTTATGCCTTCGAGTTTACGATCTCATTATCTGCTCTCATCATTATCTTTTCGGAAAAGCGCGCATTATTTAAACAAACCAGTCGAACGATATTCAATAATTACCCATTACAATCGAAAGTGAAAAAATCCCGCGCAAAAGGGTCGCACTCGACGAAAATTGGCGAAAAGCCAGCTCGGCAGATCAGGGTGGTCCTGCGGCGTGCGTGGGCGGCTCGGGACGTCTCAATCGTGCCTACCTGGAGGCGCGCGCCGTCGGAAGAGAGAGAGAGAGAGAGAGTGAGAGAGAGAGAAAGAGGGAGAGGAAGGAGGCGAGCGCAGGTGACCTTAACCTGCAGCGCGGCTGCGATGACCCAAAAGCGACGCGCGCGCGCGGCTTATCTGCATAAAGCGCGCGCAGGTGTCTGCCGGCACCTTTGTCCCGAGAGGAGCTTCTTCTTCCTCCTCCTGCGCCTTCGCCTTCCATTTCGTTCCTTTCTCGACGCGGGCCCACGGAACCCGATGATATCGGGGCCCGCTTAAAAGCGGAGCTCGCGAACGAACGCCCGGCTTGACAAGTGAGCTCTTACTCCTTGCTCTGCTCCTCTTTGGGCTATTTTGTAGGAAAAATTGCTTCGGGCCCGCGTCCTTCGCTCGGAGAAAAATCGTGGTTCGCTTAGAGGCGTATACTTTAGAAATTAGTATTTAAAAGGCGCAACGCTATGAAAAACTTTCACCGGCGGAGACCGGCATTCCTCGGACTTCCTCGTTGCCCATAAGCAGATCGTAACTTCCTCGAAGGAAATAATTCAATCTCGAATCGAAACTGACACTCGTCATATAGCTCTGAAACACGTTTGACTCGTGCTGCGGCTTCGGTTCCCATGTCTCTCCTCTCTGGTTTTCTCAATGAAGAGCAGAGCAAGAGAGCAGAGAGCGGCGCGGCCTCACGTACGAACGTCGGGTCATAGTCGTCATACAGCCTGAACATGCCATATTCCCTTCTTCTCTGCCCGGCCGTGTCCAGTTATATATATGCGGAGCCCGAGAGCGTGCGGATGACAAGAGAGCCACCTCTTTATCTCGAAAAATACATAAATGCGCTCCGAGCCGAGGCGGCACCGAGCATACAAATGTGCGTCCCGAGTATCGTTAACTTATGTGAAATTCCTTTTTGAAGGAATTGTAGCAGGAGGGAGAGAGAGAGAGAGAGAGAGAGAGAGGCTCCGGCGACTTCAATGCCGAGGCTGACTCCGAGATTCCGCCGGCGTTCGAGAGCTTTAAAATAACTTTCTGTCGATTTTGCGAAAGCGCGCTGCCATTTGTCAAACGGTTAACAGAAGACTCCTTCCGATGAATTAGTCTCGTTGGTTAAGCTTTTGCACGATTGAGTTTAGAAGTATAAAGATATTTCTTTTTTTTGTTCGAAGACGCGTTTATTTTGATGCAAAAGTCACGAGGAACAAAAGGATCAAAGCAATCCTCGGCGAGATTTTTAATAAACGTTTACTTTCCTTATTGCGCGCAGTGAGATTTATATAAAGGAGCATTCATTTAAATTTTTAATTTTTAGACAGTATTAAATCAACGACTCGTCGGGCAAGATTTTTTCAGATGAAATACATCGTAAATCAAGAGACTTTTTGCCCTGCCAAAAACTTTTATTTTTCCTCCAAAGGAAAATCCTCTCATTGTCATTTTATCCTGAGATCTTCTCTCGAATTAATTAAATAACTTGATAAACAAAGAAATACCTTTATCTCATACCCAGGCATTATTAATTCCCCAGCCGAAAAATAGCCATATCCCACCCAACAATGAACTCTATACAAGCTCGCTAACAAAAGGCTCATTGTTTTTCGACCTGCATGTTCTCAGGATGCAGGGAGACGGCGTTCATCTACGCGATAACGAGCGCGGCGGTGACGCACAGCATCGCCCGGGCCTGCAGCGAGGGCAGCATCCAGTCCTGCTCGTGCGACTACTCGCACCAGTCGCGCGGCCCGTCCAGCGTGCGCGACTGGGAGTGGGGCGGCTGCTCCGACAACATCGGCTACGGCTTCAGGTTCTCCCGGGAGTTCGTCGATACCGGCGAGCGGGGCCGGAATCTCAGAGAGAAGATGAACCTGCACAACAACGAGGCTGGAAGGACGGTAAGCGTCTTATCACTTTTATACGAAATCGCGTCGGATTTTTATTCAAAGAGCCTACTCTGCTCGCGCACCAAGTATGCGTGACAAGGAGTCTCCGAAAACCCGATGAAAGTGTACTAAATACGAAGCGCATACCGACGCATAGCCGTTCCCGTTGCACAACGACTAACCGAGAACCCCCTCCTCTCTTCGCTTGCAGCACGTGTCCACGGAGATGCGGCAAGAGTGCAAGTGCCACGGCATGTCGGGCTCCTGCACGGTCAAGACCTGCTGGATGAGGCTGCCGACCTTCCGCCAGGTGGGCGACAACCTGAAGGACCGCTTCGACGGAGCCTCCCGCGTGATGGTCAGCAACTCGGACCGGGCGCGCGGCGTCAGCAACGCCATCACCAGCAACTCGGCGAGCAACTCGGTCCACGCCCACCGGGAGGGCCTCTCCCGCAGGCACCGCTACAACTTCCAGCTGAAGCCTTACAACCCGGAGCACAAGCCGCCGGGCGTGAAGGACCTCGTCTACCTCGAGCCGTCGCCGCCGTTCTGCGAGAAGAACCCGAAGCTCGGGATCCTCGGCACCCACGGCAGGCAGTGCAACGACACGAGCATCGGCGTCGACGGCTGCGACCTCATGTGCTGCGGCCGCGGCTACAAGACCCAGGAGATCATCGTGATCGAGCGGTGCAACTGCACCTTCCACTGGTGCTGCGAGGTCAAGTGCCAGGTGTGCCGCATCAAGAAGACCATCCACACGTGTCTGTGAAAGCGAGCGAAGGGAAAAGAGACTCTTTTGCGAGGCCTAGGTTTTTCTTTTTTCATTTTTTTTTTTCCAATTTTCGATGTAAGAGAGAGAGGGCACCGCCTCCTTCCGGGCGAAGGAGAGCCCGCACCCGTGTCCCGCGCTCGAGCGGCTCGAGTCCGATCGAGGCTTGTCGAACGGAGGCTGAGCCGAGCAGCTGTTTGTTTTTTTTCTCTTTTTTTTTAAGTTTCTCTCTGTGTCCAGTATTACGCGCGAGCGGCTTATTTATTGCGAGAGTGAGGTAGCGAGCGACACACACACACACACCGAACAAGACTGAGAGCGAAGTGTTTGTTTTTTTTTAATTATTTTAAGGCTAGACTTGTACATATAGTGCAACGTGTACATACCAGTGTCCTGCGAAAATGTGTATGCTTCATTCACTTGGGGGAAGCTCGGCCGGGGGTTCGCCACCTCGCACTGAACGGAGAAGCAGCTATTATAACGGATTATTGTAAATATCGGTTCCCAGCCGAGCTTCGCCGACAAGGCGTTAAGGCTAATCCTAATTTATTTATATCTTTTGTACATACATGTAAGCTAGTTCAGCTCTAATAGTATTTAATTGAATGCGAGTCTTGTACGATCCGCCTTGTACATATAACGTTTTAAGTTAGGACGCGATAAGTATCGACTAATAATTGCTTTGTGTACTATATGTAACCATCGGTTGAATTCGGCTGCACTGGACCCCCCCCCCTTTTATCTTTCGACCTGTTTTCGCTCGATACTCGGATTGAAATTTTGTACAGGGAAAACGTGTGTATATGTATAAACCCGCGGCTTTAAATTATTTTGAGGGAAAATTCGGGAAATTTTTACCAGTGCAGAGTTGCGGATAATAGCCTAAAAACTTGCGCATCGATCGACGGGAGATTCATCATCGTGATTTTTTATGCTACGTTGTGCAGATCAATATAACTTGTGGATAATTTATACCACACAACGAATATACGATATAATATAAATATATAAATAAAAAAGACCTGTCATCCAACATTAAATCATTGTGTTTTTATTAAAAAAAAAATAACCTTCCTTCTTTTTACACCAAATTATTATAAATGGTGAAAATAAGAAAATTCTTTCGACGAAAATAACTTTTTTTTTTCATTGGCTAGTAAAAATTATTTTTATTCAACGATAAAACTACTTAGCGAAAGATGCTTAATAAAAGAGATATTAAAAAAGAGGCTCTTTTCATCCGGCATAAAATCTCGACGCTCTTACTCCGAAAATCCTCCGAGCCTCTTATCCATCGATTCGACAAATCGATTACCGTTTCCCGGAGTCATTAACGCCTGCGCCCTAGAATCCTCGGGGGCCGATAGCGAGGCTCGCTAATGGCTCGACACCCTTTTGCTCCTGGAGACCACCGGCGCGTCCTTATCCTTGCCAATTAGTTCCTGACGGCGATTCTAATAGCCGCGTCGTCGGTCCGCCCGGGCGGCGCGAGAGAGAGAGAAAAATGCGGCCGGGAGGCAAAAGGAAGAAGCGGAGCGAGGACATGCTCCAGTGGCTCCGTCGAGGGCCATTTCGGTCTGCCCAGTCGGGTGGAAGCCGACGCGGACTCTCGGGGGTCGTGGGACTTGAATTTAACCCTTGTGGGAAACGTCGGGCCTCCTTCGCCGAGCGTGTCCGGTCGACGGGGTTTATTGAGATATCGAGGCTAATCGCCGCTCGCGACTGACGCGGACTCGGAACTTTTGGAGGAAGCATGCCGTCGGTTAGCTCCGAGTCTGCGCGCTGACGTCATTGCGGGTATCTTATTAAAAGTGAATAAAAGAAGCACCGTCCTTACGTCAATAAAGTGTAAATTTTTGTTCTCCATATTAAAAAGATCGCTTCTAAAAGTATACATATTATTTCGTGCACCTGAGAGAGACAGAGACAGAGAGAGAGAGAGAGAAAGAAAAAGCCAGCTTCCATGAAACTACTTAAAAAGCACGTGACAATGCCGTCCTCTTACTTTCAAAGGCATTGTTCGTGCACGCGGCTCTGAAAAGCCTGGGCGCTGGGAGCGTTCGCACTTTCTCCGCGCGCGCGGCATTGCTCGCGTGACGGCACGCGCGTAATAATAGTAAAAGCGAATGTATCGGGGGTGGGCCGCGGCGCAAAAACGCGCGGGATCAAAAGAGAGCGCCGCTCCGCGTATAATAAAGCGACAAGAGGTAAGAGCAACGAGAGAGAGAGAGAGAAAGACCCGCCGAGATCTTGTCTCGCGCCGCTGGTCCTCATTGCGCGCTCTGGCGAATCTGCGCTCTCTCTCTCTCTCTCCCTCTCTGTCTTTCGGCTTCCAGGATATGCGAGATCAGGGACGCGCGTCAGCTTATGCTGCCCGAATACTTAAGCAGTGGTGACAATTAATCGAGGAGCCTGGAGAACAGCTGACAACGAGAGCGAGGAAAAATTATAGTGAGCGAGATTTGGGGCTTGAGCTGGAAAAAGGTTTTTGCTGCCGAATCTGTAGAATTAATGAAATTAAACCTTAATTTTATAATTAGTCGCTTTGCAGAGAGCATTAAATCTAAGATGCAGGAAAAGCAAATTATTTTGTCTGTCAAAACACTTTTCCAAATTGAAAAAAGCCATATCGACTCATCGAAAGGGCCAGAGAAGAAGAAAGCCCGAAAAAAAAAATCAGCTAGATCAATCGCCGCTTCCATCAGCAGAAGCGGCAGCGGCAGTGGCAGCGGCAGCCAGGAAGAAAGGGTTGCGCCGGGCGCCGGATCGCCATCCGATCTCTCTCTCTACTCGTGCGCGCGCGTGCGCGCCTGATTTCAATCGCGCGCGAGGCCGGGCTCATAATCCCCCAAATGTTTTCGTCGCTTCTATCAGATTACGGGGCCCTCTCTCTCGCCTCCTTTCATACGGCGCATCTGTCTCGTCCGGGCTCCTGCCCCGGCTTCTCTCTCTCTCTCTCTCTCTCTCTCTTTTTCTCCGGGACATTTCGCGCCCGCCGCCTGATGAAGATACTTCTGTCGGCCTCTTCGAACGCTCCCTCCGCGTAAGGAGGCGCAATAACAGTTTAGGCAGATATCCCAAAGTATTATACTTGGCGCTCCGATTTCAGAGACCTTTTGCAGGCAGCTTTCGGCCCTTGGGAAAGTTATATACTTTACGGTGAGCTTGAGACATTTTGTATTTATTTATTTATTTATTTTTTAAATACTGCAGAAATCTGCATGGTACAGTTGTAGAAAAATACCATTTGTTTTTACAAAATACTTATAAACCACCACTCAAAATCCGAAACCTCGAAAGGAGGCCCTGAATTTCTGAAAAGCAGCCACCCGTGCACCGAGTAACGAGCTCATTCTGCATCGCTCACCTCCGAAAGCTTCCAAAAAGAATAAAAAAAGAAAAAAGAAAAAAAGCGCGCGCGTAAATCAAGAAATTGACGGTTTTTGCGCGGCGCGGCCTTGCACCCCGAAAGCGCGCGCGCCCGGCCGCGGAATCCGAGACTCGCGCGTGGGAATATCGGACCACACCGGAATCCCGGTGGGAACACCGGGAGCTTTTTGCCCCGGCGATTTCCTAGGATCGGATCCCCGCGGACGGCATTCCCCGGGAGCGCGAGGGAGCGAGAGGATTATTTATAACTCAATTAGGCTAGGTGAAATTCGGCGCGGCCGCCGCCGTGCCTCGCCGGGCCGGAATCCCTTTTTGCGGAGGAGGTGGACGCTCTCGATCCGCGCTTGTAAATCCTCCCGAGCATGTGTAGAATCTCGAGGCCGAGTGATGCCCCGTCGGTGTACGACATTGCTGCGGGGTATACGCCGCGTGGACGCCTCGCCCGGAGGAGCCTCTTTTTCGTTCGGACGACGGAAGCCTGGGAGTTTTTGACCGCTGGATTTTGGCTTCCATCCTCGCTTTTTTGCCTTGCATTTCTTTTTTGCAAAGATCTGTGCCGTTAAGATCCAGGATACGTAAAGACGTGAGAATCGCAAATAAGTTATCTTATTATAAGCGAAGATGTATTTAGCTTGCGGATGTGTCTCGAATTCGTTATAGGCTGCGGAGGGGATTTTCCTCGCTTCCCGCACGACATCCCTGAATTTACATTACTCTTCTGAATTTTCATTACTCTTACTCTGTTTTCAGTCGATTAAGCTCTCTCACTATTTTTATTCGAAGTAGAGTAGGCTACGTAAACTGAAAACACTCACGTATTGTCTGAATCTTATCTCGCTTTATACACGTTTTATTGCGAGCAGTATACTTTATAGAGCTGAACATCTTACCAGGATTATCTAAGCCTTGTGAATACTCGAACTTTATACTACACAATTACGTGCCGTATTTCATAACGTTTAACAATCCGCTGCAAGACTTTCATTTCCAGTCGTTCTCGTTTGTTTATTACATTTTTCGGATTATCCTTTGTACAATTTACAAGCTGCAAGCGAGCCTTGCAGCTTATTAAAGAATCGAAACCCATAAACTAGTTCCTCCAAACGATCGTTTCCAAACGTTCATAGAAAAAGTCGTCGCCTGCTCGCGAAGGTACGACCGACGGCGTCCAGCTCAGAAATGACGTATGAACTCCAGCCGCTCTTACGCATCTCTTACAAAACCACCTGAGATTACCGAAAAAGTCGGAGCAAGTCGGGCTTGCGTCATCGCTCGCAATGCCGTCCGTAACTAGCATACCTCGCGCGAGAGCGAGCGAGAGCCTGACGCGCGAGCGCCCGTCCCCTTTGGCGCGAGACTCGTCCGGGGTTATTAATGGCGAACGAAGCCGTGAAACACGTCACTCGGGAGCCCCGCGAGCTCCTCTCACGGCCACCGACGGCGCTCCGAGAATTCGGAAATATCAATTCTTAACGGCGTGTCGGCCGGTAATTAATGATTTTTGACGATATGCGCGAGCGAGGAAGAAAAAAGGGAACGCGACGCGGGGCCCGTAAATTTCTGCAGAATCCCCCCAAATGATTCAATTATTTATGCTTATTGCTCCTCTTTCTCCGAGGGCTCCGAGCGGCCTTCCGACGCGAGCGCGGATTTATATATTATTTTGAAATAGCTGAGTTATTCGGGAACTAAGCTGATTGAAATTTAACGGCTAATAACATAATTTACGCCCAATAAAACTTTTTATTAAGGGATTTTGTACCGTTTATTCGAGAAAAAAGGCGCAATGTTTAATAGAGACTATAACGAGAATTGGGTTTTATGAATTAATACTTTCGGCACTAAAAAGTGTGGTAAACAAAGAAACTAGTATTTTCCCGATTCTGTTTTCAGAAAGAAATGATTAATTTACTACATTTACATATAATTTATTAAAAAGAAAAAGTTAAGCAATATTACAAGAACCTAATGCAGAATACATACCCGTTGAGAAAATTTCTAAAAATGTAACTAATTTGCAACTGATAATTGAAAAAAAAATAAATCTAACGTTAAAATGTATCCGCCGCATTAATTAAGTCCCAATATTTGCTTGAAAAAATCCAAACCGCACATTAGCATATTACCGTGCATTAATTTTCATCAGATATGTTACACGTACTAAAAGCTTGTAAAATAGCATTTTCTCGACGAGATTATCTCGTGCCCGGAGTCAGTTTTACAAGTCAATCGGCCGTATATCTAAAGCCTGCGGAGCCGCCGATTTCTTCACCGGCCCGTAGCGAGGCAGCGGGAGGTCGCTCTCGCCTCCTAAAAAATGTCGCGCGCGCGCGCGCGCGGGAACACCCCGCGCGGCCCGGGGGGACGTCGGTAGCCTCCGCGGTCGATAAAACAAAGAGGCGATTTCGAAGGTCGCGCGCGCGAGGGAGAGAGAGAGAGAGAGAGCGCCGGGATGTATAGCGTACGAGGAAGCCGAGCGGATTAAACGCTAACACGGATTTCTAACGCGCGCTCGCTCGGATTTGCATGAAAATGCCGCGCGACGCCTCGGCCATTAATCATCCGGAAATATATAATATAGTCATCGCGGACACGAGTCATTTGCATTTCTTTAGCCGCGGAGAGCGGTTTCGTTTTTTCGGATTTCTTTTCTCGGGGCTTACTAGGAGGTCCGACTTGTTTATACCAATGTTGATGGGCCGCTAACATCGCCTTCTCGATAAATTGCTCGCCCGACCGCGAAGTGATTCATAAATTCATATAATTAAGGTTTATTTTTCGGCTGGATTTTGCAGAGCTGAGTCCGCGAGCGAAATCCAGAAGCTGGAGCCGAAAAATCAGTAATTTCGCAGGCGAGACGCGGCTCGGTGCAAAAGCAGCATGTCGGCAGCTCGCGCAGCGGAAAATTAATAGCGAAAAGAGGTTGCGCGCGGCGTCGACAACGAGTCCGCCTTCGGAGTGACGAGCAGCGGAGCAAGAGAGAGAGAGAGAGAGAGAGAGATTATGCGTACACGTACACGGACCACCTGGTCAGGCCGAGTCGAGGCTCATTCTTCTGTCCGCAGCGCGAATCCTCGCTAAATTAGCATACTCTCGGTGCGCGTTTTCTCTCGCTCCCCTTTGTTCTCCGGCACTGCACCCGGAGGCAACCCGAGATGAGCCGGCAACAAAGCGCGCCCCGAGCTTTCGATCTACCGGGCAGCCGCTGCTCCGGTGCTAATTGTTGCTGAACGCGTCTTTTGGGTAACTGACTGCGCTGGCCGCTCTTCGTCTTTGTGCGCACTCTCTCTCTCTCTCTTCTGATTTTTTTCGATTTTAATGAACGCGCGGCTCTCGGCTTGGGCGGCGTAAAAATGTTTCCGTCTTTGCTAAAATGCTGGTAAAACGTACCGGAGCACAATTCATTAATAACGCAATGAAGCGAAACAGTGTAAACCGAGGCATAATTCGTCTAATTACCTCCGCCGACTGGCTTAACACCATTCCCGGTCCAGCTCTCGCACGTCGCTCGTCGGGCCGATTACATAAATTCGAAAACCGAGAGCGCGCTCTCCGGGCCTTATATACCCTCAATTTCCGAACTGTCCACCGTGCGTAATATACTCTCGGCGCCGCGCTCGCGCTCGCGCGCATAACAAATGGCTCTAATTGGCCTCGCGGTCAATTACCGTGATTTCGATTATGGGCTTGCGCGCGCCAGGCGGGAAATGCAGCCGGTCGGAGATTACTCGGCATGAGTAGCGAGAGTCGAGTCGGAGGAACACCCGTATCGTCGGCCGGAGCGAGAGAGAGAGAGAGAGAGGGCGGGAGGGGGGACGAGAGACTTCCACTCTTCGGAAAGATTACGCGGCTAATTAATGCACGCGGATCCCTGAATTCCTGCCTTTGGGAAGAGAGGCAGAAAGACAAGAAGCAGCAGGACCAAAAGGAACGGGGAAAAGATTAGCGTCGCGCGCGGCCAGAGAGAGAGAGAGAGAGGGACGATCGGGGACGTGGGAATCGCTCTCCGATTCTCGTAAATCAATCTTATTGCGAGTATATCGAGACAAATCGCTCCTTCTCTCTTTCGATCTTTCGCTCTCTCGCTTGTGCGCTTCGCCGGGGACACGGGGGAGAAAAATGCGAGAGCCGATGACAAAACTCTCGCGTGGCCTATACTAGAACACGAACAAAGGCTTGTCGCGGACTGCCGCTCATTATTTATTACCGATCCGATAAGGCATTTTCTTCAAATTGACAAGATCATGACGCTTCGAGTGCGCTGATGTCACCGCCTTTTGACCTCCCGACTCTCGCTCTTCCGTCGGTCTTTAAAAGTTTAAATTATAAAGCTACAGCCTCGGCTCCGCGAGTATGACTAAACATTTCGGCGGTCAGGACGGAGCCGGGGTGTAGACTGCAGGCCTGAGACTTGTTTACAAGAAACCGAGTCGAAAGAACGGACGAAATGAAAGAAGTTGACCGGCAATGATTAGCCATCCGATTCGCGCCGGGCATAAAAGAAAGATTTAATAACGGACTGCAGCGGAACTGCCCGCCGTGGCGATTGTTGTCCTAAACGCTCGTTTTACGATTGTCACTCACTCCGCTCGATTAGGTCGGATAACAAAACGGTAAGTAATATTTCTTCTATTATCGTAGCGAAAGAGCCATCACCACGAGAATTATCAGCCCGACCATTAAACAGATTGAAAATTTAGCAGAATTGTCCGAGCAACGCTTCTAAAAATTAAATCGCGAAAGCTCGCGAGGCAGCGAGAAAAAGAAGGAGTTTTTTTTAAAACGATTGATCGATACGTCGGAGCTCTTACGGTAATGTACTCTCTCGGAAGCGAGCTGGCGTTCTCATAAAGGAGTTGCTCGGGCTGTGTTTAAAGGCGCGTATATACCACCTATATAAGCGAGTCTTTATCCTCGCTCCGCCGGAGATATAAACATTCGGCGAGTCACGCCACTCTTTCTCTCTCTCTCTCTCTCTCCTGCCAAGAGAGAGAGAAAGATACGCTCGCTATAAAGTCACTCGTTTCGTGAATTGGATCAGCGGCAATGATGCGCCGGACCACCGTGACCGATCGACAAGCCCATCGCACTCGCTCGCTCGATCCGCCGCCGCCGCCGCTCTCGCTCCCCGAGACTCTATTACCGATCGCGTTTTTTCCCATCGATTCAACTGCTGGCTCTTGCGGCCGCTCTTGGCCCGCGCTCTCTTTCTCTCTCTCTCTCTCTCTCTCTCTCGCGTCCTCGCTTCTCTTCCTTTTTTTTTTACGGTCTTGTTCGGCTTTCTGCAGCGCGCGGGGCCCCCGATATCGGCAGGCAAAAACTCGCGTGTTTGTTCGATTCTTAATTTCCTGTGTGCGCCGCGGGTTTGTGTGCTTAACCGTGGTCTTTGTTCGCCCGCTATGTCCAAACGAATTTGTTACGGAACTTTGCGCAATAATTCCTGGATTAATGCTTCGTATATATAAGAGGGGAAAATGCCCCGTTTCGAGCACCGGAGAAGCGCCTCGGCTCTGCATCTCATTATAAGATAATCCGCAATTTTCACAAACCGTTTTTGCATCATATACAGTAAAAAGTTGAGCATTTTTTCTTCGTTTTGCCAGACAAAAAAGTAAACGGAGCCGCGCGGTGACGAAAAAGAAGCAGCAGGGCTCGAATTCGAACACGAAGGCAGCGCGGCGCGCAGGGGAGAAAAAACAAAAGTTTAATTAAAAAAAAGGGCGAATTTTAAAGATGTACAAGTAAGTCATAAGCCGCGCGCCGTGGCTCTCTTTCATTTGGATACCATCCTCGCGGCTCGCCAGTGTATATGTATACACGTGAAAGGTAGACAAAGAAGAAAATGAGGAAGACAAAGAAGCCGAGCGAGGGAGAGAGAGAGAGAGAGAGAGCCGCGGCGGCGAATGCATGTGCGAAGTGAGCGCGCGCGCAAAAAAGGCGGATAGACCGAAGGAAGGGAACGCGCGTGCGTGAGGGGAGTTTAAGGCCTATATCGGACCCACCGCCGTGTTCCGTGAGGCTCATAATTATACGTGGCAAGGCCGTGAGCTCGCGCTCTCGACTCTCTCTCCTTCTCTCTCTCTCTCTCTCTCTACCTCTCTCTCGCTCTCGCGCAAGAGAGGCGTCAAAAATCGCCCCTAGCGGGGCCGGCCCCGACCGGCCATTATCGAAATTGATATTTTATTGAGCGGCGGCCCCGGCCGAGAGCGGCCGCAGCCGCCGAGCGCGCCAATATCTGCCCAAAGAGCCGGGGTTATTGAGTTATTTCTCGATAATTACGAATCAATAACGATAATTTAACGGAGGAGGGCATTAAAGGCCCCCAAACGGCGGACGTCTATATCCTCTGCATATACCTGCGCGGCTCCCTTCCCTCCTCGGGCTCCATTAAAGCCGCCGACTGCAATTACCCAAAGTATTTTCACACTTCTCGTTAATCGCGAGCCGTGCGCCACACACGCACGCGCGTCCGACTTTCCGAGTAAATTCAAGCGCGGCTCTGACCCCAAAGTGCACATTAGCGCGCTGCGTGAAAATTCGCGCTTAATTAGCCCGCCCGCCGCGGCGCGGCTCGTTCAGATTTCGTCCGTTTACTTGGATCGGCCCCCCTGCCTCTTTTTTTCAAAACTTGTTACTCTTCCGTCTGGAAAGAGCGCTTCGAACGCCGAGCGAAGGGAAGCAATCAGCCGGCGTTTCTAGGTGGCGGCTCGGAAAAACGCGGGCGCACGAAACGAAATGTCACGTAATTATCAAGGTAGGTGTTCCGCTCTCGGTGGCGCAAAAAAAAAAGGAAGGAAAAAAAAGAGAAGAAGGCCCGTCGTAAAGCGGCGCTTAGGTCTCGGTCCGACGCCTCCCGCGACGGCCGTAAAAGCCGCGCCAGCGGTAGTCCAGAAATTAGAGTCTCCGCGGCGCGCTTCTTTCTTTCTTTCTTCCTTCCCCGAGCAATCGCTTTCGATGAAAGCCGACGCCTTTTTCGGAGACCTACGCGGAATTTGCCTCTGCCAACTGTCGACGGCGAGCCTCTTCATCTCGCTATTTAGAAAATAATCTTCCGAAACGACGGCGCTTTAAGAAGGAAAAAACGCGACGCTCAGAATTTCAGATCTTAAATACATTCGCTCGACGCGTCCGAATCCCGCATTACCGCGGAATTTCTCCGTTTCCCGGTCGACGAAGGGATCGATCAAGCCGCTAAACGGGCAATTTGCGTCGTTACGCTCGTCAGAGAGCCTCAATTTCCCCGGAATGCAGCCGATAACACAATGAAGAGCGCGGCCTCGCGGCCCGCGCGGAGCGGCTCATTATCATATTTGATATAATACTCGCGAGCCGCGCGATGGAGCAGGCACGCAAGTGCCAGCCGGAGCGCGGTAGCCAATGAAAGCGATGCTAATTGCCCGCCGCTAACTAACGGCTCACTTAGCGCAAATAGCGCGAGCCCCGCCGGGCAACAACAGCCTGTTGCGCGCCGCAGATGTTTTGCGCTCGAGCTGATGCGCCGCCGCCGCTGCTCCTCTTCTTCCTCGGGGATTATGCAAAAATTCGAGGGGAAGAGTGTCAGCGGGGACTTGAACCTCCGATCGTCGATCTTTGTACGTTTTTGGGAGTTGTCGGTAACAAACGGTACTAAAAATTTTGACAAATACGGAATACGCGCTTTACTAATTTTAACTCCGGAGCGCGCAATTGTAAGCTGTCCACGGCTGCGACGAAAATAGATGCAAACTCGCAAGGTTGGCTAGTTTGTAAATTGTCCGCAGCCGTGCGGCACAATAAGTGGGTGGTCGCAGTAGACACACATTTGCAGAAAACGGGAAACAAGTGTTTCCATTAATCACGAGTACTTTACTCCACCTCCACCCATACATTTAGCTGCTTCGCGAATTCCCACGACGATCTTTCAAGCGGCGTCGAGGCGCATTGCATAAAGTAAGCGTACACCCCGCACGCTTCTTAACAAAGCTACCGTCTCCAAATCGTTGACGTACATCCGAAGTAATAATTCCCTTAAATTTCGAGATTACACGAAGTCAGAAAAGGAAGATGCTCGCTCGGTTATACATTCGGCCGCGATGTCCGACGCGAGCGGCCGCCGATGCCAATGGCACTCGCCCTCGCCTCGGCGGGAAAATTGAGACGTCGAGTCTCAGCACCTCTCTCGTACACGCGCGTACATGAACTTTAACATCGGCGGCCGCCTCGGCGCGTAATTCACGTCCCGGCACGAAAAATATATAGCGCTCGCGAATATAGACATCGTCGCCTTTATCTCGGCCGGATCATCGCTATCCGTCGTCGCCCCGCCTTAATTCACAGCCCCGCCGGGCCATAACTCGCCGACGGGGCTTTACCTCGCGTTTATGTAGTTTTAATAATGCCTGATATCTCTCTCTCTCTCTCTCTCTCTCTCTGTTACACCCCGCTGGGCGAGCTCGCGCTGGATGTGTGGTCGTATGAACCGGCCGCTACATTGTCTCTGTCTCGCTCGCGCTGCTCATGATTTCGTTGCCCCGAGTCCGTTTCGAGGGAGAGAGAAAGAGAGAGAGAGGCTCTCTATTAGCGCTGCGCAGTGAATCAGCGCTCTTCACCGAGAGGGACTTTGTGCGACCGATTACGCGCGTTTATTCAACGTAATCGAGCTGTGTAACTCTGGCATTTTCGATGAGAATGGACGATTGCTCGGATTGAGCTTTTATTCGAGGGTCAGGCGGGGAATTGAGCTGTTTTATTGGGAACAATTGCTTTGTCGGGCAACGAGCTGCTTATATACTTTTCCTCGTTTCAAATGACTTGGATAAACTGAAATGTATAGATATTTGAATAAACTGTCACCGACCTGTTGCTCGTTTCGGGCTTACAAGATGTTAATTTGATGGGGGCATTAATTTTTGAGCGGAAACCCTGACAGCCGCGAAGCGCATTACATGTTACTTTAGGTAAAATAAAATTTTTACACGTACTTAAAAAAGGCGACTTTATGTCCGGAATGACACCACGACCCTTTAAAATTTAAGCTTCGGCTCTCGGTCGGGGCCCCCTAAAATAAATTCCGCGCTTTATTATTCCCGCAGTATATTAATCCATAAAAGTTCCTCTCTCTCTCCCTCTCTCTCTCGTCCTCTCCCCCCAACCCCCTCGGCATTGAAATACAGCTCAATCGTTCGCTCGGGTGTATCGCCGCGGCAAATCAGCCATAACTCATAGCGCTCTCCTCGGTACATCGCATATTTAACGCAAATTGCAGAAAAATAGCCGCGTGTCAGCGCTCGCATTTACAAGCTGCGAGAAAAGGGGCCCCAAGAAAGATGGGACCCTCTCGCGGGCACACATGTTAACAGGACTTTTAAACTTTTATTAATAAGGATAAATCAGAGGCGCCCCGCGGATGAAGTTGTGCGCCTTTACGACCTCGGCCGATGTCGTCCTCGTGTGCGCGCGTACGTGTGCGCGTGTGCGCGCGCGCGCGCGCCGCGAGATATTTATCGACTTGCATCGTACGGCGTGTCCCGCGGGCCCTAAGAACAGCCCGCGGGGAGGGAGGCCGAGCGCAAGGATATCTAACGCAAGCCCTGCATCATTTATGAAATTTTTCCGAGAGAGAGAGAGAGTCTCGAGCTTTAACGATTCTCGCATTCCGAGGTGGTGCGGACCCCGGCCCGAAGAGTCACGATCTTTTTTGCCCCGCTGGAATGCGAGCGAAGGTAATCGAGCCGAGCGCGGGGATAACCGCACCGAGTCGGGGTCTTAGGACGAGCAATCGCTCTTAAGTGCGTATGTGCCTTTTGCCGTTTTATGCCGCGGCTGCCCTCGAATTCATTCGCTTTATCGGTACCCCAATTGCGAGGGAACAATTGCGTAATGTGACAAACGTGCCCGGGAATCCGTCCGAGTGATGCAGGTCAACGAGCAAACTTTCACTGGAAAAATTTGATGTATCGTAAAAGTTGTAATTTGCGAAAAAAAAATTATAATTTATGGAAAGCTTATTTTTTTTTATTTTTTTATTTTTAGTACAAACACAGCTCGTTTTCGTAACCATTATAATTTAAATTTATAGTATTTTAAAAAGTTGATTTATGGCACGTCTAAGCTGAGTTTGCGGGGCAATTAAGTTCAAAATTAACACTCCGAAGATTATGAAATGATTATATCGATAAATTTATAAGAAACTCTCTCGGTGAGGAAAAGAAGGAGAAAACTTTTCAAAACTAACTCATTTCAGCCTAACGCCTATTAGGATAATTTTAAAATTTAACGTCGGCCAAGCGTTTATTATTATAATATCCATTTCCCGGTAAAAGTGATAAATCAAAGTTTATTTCAATATAATTAACAGAGTCGTTAAAGCAGCGAACTGCTAATGAAAATTCCTCATAGTCCGGGCAGCTCTCTCGTAACGAGCCAATTTTCCAGCGCTCGCGCCTTTTCTTCTCCGTCCGAAAAACTACCTATTTACACTTTATCGAGCCCCGTCCTCCCGCTGAAAAAAAAATCAAAAAAAAAACCGGGCGTAACTCTCCGAATTACGATCGCTGCTCGCCCTAATTAACGATTCCGCTAATGGAAAACCCGGGGCCAATTAGCCGCCGCGGCATTATTAAAAATGAGCGACACTCCAGCATCGCCCGAGAAATCCGGGAATTTTAAGCGCGCGAGATTAATTGGCCGATGTGTTTATATACGCCGCCTCGGGCGAATTATCGCCGTGAGATTTTTGCGCTTAGCCGCTCGCGGAGAGCCGTAAAGATCGGGGCCCCGGTTAATGGCTTTTGTTAATTAATGAAGTGGCGGTAGGTGTCCGGGTAATTTTGAGTTACGATTCCTCGCTGCGGAGGTATGCGCGACGCCGCGGCGATATCTTAACGATATGCGCGGAAAGAGCGCTGCTGCTGCTGCCGCCGGGGAGTGTTGCGAAAAACTTTGTGCGCGAATTTGTTGTCCATTAGAGCCTTTTAAGACTTTTTATAGGCTGCGCCGCCGCCGCCGCGTAAGAGGTTTATGCCGCGCAATTTTTTTCCGCAAAAAGTGAAAATAAGCGCTTAATGCGTTAACGTCGCCAAGCGGAGAGTTACCTTTCCAGAAAAAAAAGGCAATTTACTCTCTTTTGAGAAGCAAATATTAATTAACCCATTGACTCGCAAAATTGTTAACCAATAATGCAGCTTCCTCTATTTAGAAAGTATAAAATTTTCAGCTTCGGAATCGACAGTCTAAGTGATTTCGGTAATCTTTTTTCACCGCGCAGTACACGAATGCTTCCAACTAATAAAAAAGAAATAAAAAACAAAAAAAAAAAAAAACGGAAGAATTCTCGAGAGGAAAAAGAGAGAAGGAGCTCTCAGCCTTATCCGCAAAACGCTTTAGCAGGAGGCAGAATGAGGAAAGCTCTCCCAGGTCTGGAGCATCGTCTGGAATGTCATTCTCCGTCTCTGTTTCGCAGGTTCCTACCACCGGCGGGGCGGCGTGTCCCTCTAAATTACAGCCGTCTCGCGCATGAATCGCGAAATTAGGAGAGAGATTCGGAAATTAGGCTCGGCCGACACTTTGCCACGCTCGAGCGAGGGAGGGGGGGACGAGGGGAAGGGGAGGGAGCAAATTATACCGGGATTCACGCGGGGGCCACACGCGGCATGTATTTTTGTGCTCCAGATCTCTCGGCAGCTTTTAATATGCACCTTATTATTGAGATCGCTAATTTCCTTTTTTTGGCCCCTGCCACCGCCTGATTTTGAGGCGCTTTAGCCCGCTGAAATGGCAAGCTGTTTCGCTTCGAGTTTTTATAATGCGAGCGATACGATCCGCTGATTTTCTGTATGAAAAAAATAATAAAAATATTTTTTCCGAGGCGAAACGAAAGAAATCATTTAAATATTAATTTTCGATATTTAAATAAGAAAACTCTTCATGAATATTTAAAGCCACTTGTTTCACAATCACTTATAGTAAATACTCTGTTCGCAAAGAAGTTGTCGCTAATAAAAAAGAAAATATTTCCGCATAAATACAAAGCGATGAATGAGATTTGCCACTTTTCCATTCGGATCGCTTCTGGGAAGCTTATTTAAGCTGTACTTGGGCGTTTTTCCCACTCGGCGAGCGCTTTTGTAGCAAGTTGTCGTGCGCTCGGCACAAGCGGGAGAGTAACGCTCGGAGAGGTGACTAAAGGCCTCTTTCGCCGGCGGCTAATGCGTTTTCATCCGCGCCTCCGCGAGGAGAGAACGCGGAAGGTCAGGCCCCGCTCTAAGTGTCTCTAAATACCTGCCTAATGAGAGTTTCAATTGCTGTTTGCACATCGTCCGCTTCCGGCGAACGGTGCATTTCTCACTCGCGAAACAAAACCGAGTGAGACAAGCGTCGCTGCGGCCACGCGCAGCTGGAATTTTTAGAACGACGCCGTTATAAATCGACAGTTCTTGCCGATTCGAGCCCGGAATGTCGCGGCGGGAATCCTGAAAAGTCCGGGCTCTGAATTTCAAAGTTTTTGCGGGGATGATGGCGACGCTGCCGATCGGGTAATCGTTATTGCCCGCGAGCGCGACAGCCGATTTTCCTCCCATTTCTCTAACCCCCGTGGAACGTATTTTTGCAAAAAGCTTTCTTATAGTATACTGACACATTAAAGCTCGAAAAACCGGTCTACTAAAAGTAATGCGATATTTGTACAGGCGGCAGAGCTGTTAAGTTAAAGCAGCTCCTCTATTTTTAAATCCAGAGAGCAAAATTAATCGAGCAAAGGTAACGGCAGATTTTATATCTTTACGCATAAAGGCCCGATAAATATATCCGCGCGCAAACTTTCCTCGCGCGTAATGTTCCGACATTGCGCAACGGCGCAAAAAGGAGAACTCTCCTCCCCTTAACGATTATAATAAACCTGAAAAGCATCGGTTTACTTTAAAATTAATTGATGCATGCTTAACGACACACTTATTAAAGCCACAGCGGGTTATCTTTACGGCTCATGCCCGCGTACACATTCCGGTACAATTAAATCCGCGCGCTAATCGCCCCGCGCGACGAGAGAGAAAGAGAGAGAGGGCGCATGCGCGCGCGATAAGCGCACACGCCGCGGTTGACATCGCGAATTACCCGCCTGTAAACACCTCCCTAATTAAGATTCGAACATTTTAACGTCCCTCCGCCGGGGACCCTAATAAAGTGCCTGAGGTACGAGCGCGCGGGGATTCCCCCCGCTAACTTTATGCGATCGTTTAATTAATATCGGCGCGACGACGACCACCGCCGAGGCAGAGCGGCTCGCGCCTCCCGCGAGAGACGCGCGAGGGCCGAGGCGAGGGCTTATTATCCGCCGGGGCCGGTTATGGATGCGTCCCCGCCTCGGGAGGAGAGCCGCCAATCCTGAGATGCGACGCTGAAGGATTCCGCTGGATTGGGAGCAGGAGTGATTGAAGAGCGCTGCCGATCTTCTGGCTTGTAAACAGACTTGCCGAGGAGCTCGTCTCGGCGGCTTTCGCACCATGCTGGAGCTGGAATTCGTCCTCAAGCGTTTTATTTCCTGAATTATTCGCCTGCACTTGTCAATTCTTAATAATAAATACTTCTATTGCCTACTGAAGACTAATAATTTTGCATTAATATTCTGCGAGAGAAGCTGGAAACCGTGCGGCGAACTCGAGCTGACAGGCGAAAAATACAGACAGGCTTCGTAGTAATAAGCAAGAAAGAAAGCTCCGAATAAATGGGCTCTCCGGTGCACTCAGCACTCGGCAGCCGATTGGGCGCTCCGTCTTAATTTCCGGCCGGCCGCTCTCTTGACACTTGACGTCGCTCTCTCGAGCGAGCAAAAAGGGCCAAGCGCGAAGGAGGGTACACAAGTAAAGACGGAGCGCGGCGCGACCGCCCTGCGAGTCTCCCACGCTACGGGCGCGCGCGCTCTGCGGCCGCGCGTTCCGAGAACAATTAAACGGCCCGCGAGAAAGGGCCTTAAGGGCGTGTGCTGGCACCGTAAACGCAAGCGTGATTAATTGCGGCGAGCCGCGCGCGCGCGCGACCGCCCAAAGGACGCACAATAAGTCGCGCCGGCAAGCAGCCCGAGAGCTATCGAACGCGCTGCGCGTGACCATTTTGCATGCTGGAAACTTGCACTCGACGCTGACGATGCCTGGCAGGAAATCCAAGGGCTGATTTACGCCCGCTGAGTTGGAGCTTGCGCCGAGAGCTGCTTTGTCTCTCTGCGCGCTTTCGGCAGAGGCTTTGAGAGTTTTTTAATGCTGAATTTTAAGGATCAATAAACGTATAATCAAACTTTCCCTGAATCCCTTCCCGACGCAATAACCAGCAAGCACATTGTCAGCTAAGCCCCCGAAGGGAAAGATGCGGCTCGGCTCCGTTAAGTTTTACAGCTCTCGCGCCTAAAAAGCCCCAGCTCCGGCATTCCCGAATCAATTTATCGGGCTATTACTCAGGCAGCCGTAAAATAATAACGCGAAAAGCAGTCGATTCCCCCGCGCTTCATAATTAAGATTACGGCTGAAAAATCCGCTGATAAATTTATCAAGGCGAGCGTAGTCGAGGGGCCGCCGCGGCAGCCTCTCGCGCTCGTAAAAGGCGGCCGCCGCCGCAAAAAATGGCGTCGGGAGCAATTTTTTTTCGGGGCCATTTTCCCCCCGAGCGGCAGACGCGCCAAAATTACACCCGGCCCCGATGGGACCACCCATCGGGGGCCCCCCCGACCAATCTCCTTCGGGCTAATCGCGAGAGCGAGCACACATAGAGGTGGGGTTAATTGCAATTTGCAAGCGAGGGAGAAACACACGGGCCCCGCGCGCCGAGATCGCTCTATTAGGCATACGTGCCTGGCTGCCTTTCTTCCTTGGGAGCCACGGCGAATTTACGGCTTTTCGGAGCTTTATGATTATTTATTTACTGAGGCTATTGATTTTTAGGGCCCCTTTTACGCGCGCCGAACTTTCTGCGGGGATTCTTGCGAAGGTTGCTTTTCTTAATGTGGCACAGGTTTTTTGCAGAGATGTACTTAATTTGATAAAAGGTATTATAAAACAAATCCAGTTTAATGCATCTATATGTTATGCTACAAAATGCAATACATATAAATTTTGTCTTTTAATCAACTACTTCGTTATGCTGATAAAATTGATGAAGAAGCAAACAGTTTGCTTGCAGATATTAAGGCCAACCTTGAACGGTCTTATATTAAGAGATATCAATCCTAGATGTGTATTTTGGACACAAATTTTGTTCAAGTGTAAAAAGAAAACCATACTTGCCTTATTTTATACTTTCGTAGAAAGTAATACATAATACTCCGATCGATTGTCCAATCGATTTTGCTTCGACTCAAAATTTGAAATCCAGTAAGAAATTCCGAGCATGTGAAACTCGGAGTGCACGACGCGGGAGGAGGTGTCTGATCTGATTATCTAGCCTATAATATTCTACCAGTACTAGGCCAATATTCGATCATTATTCAGTCAATATTTGATCATTCAGCCAATATTCGGCCAGTGTTCGACCAGTGTTCGGCCATTATTCAGTCAATATTCGAACAGTGTTCAATCATTCGGCCAACAGTCGACCAGTGTTCAGCCAATACTCAACCATTATTCAGCTAATATTCGATCATTCGGCCACTTAGGTATATATTTGGCTATTTATAAATTGATTTCAGTACTTTTTTTTTAATTTGTATCAAAATTCTATACCTCTCGGAAATCATTTAATTATCGCTGTTAATTTAATAATACTTTTGATATTTGTATTACCAAAAATATGAAATTGTAAAAATAAATCATACTTGCCTTATTTTATACTTTCGTAGAAAGTAATTTTATTACCTAAACAAAAAAAACTAATAAAATTTATTAGCACTTCAGCGACATAATTTGAGTTTGATAATTGGATAAACGATAAAAAGTTCTAATTAATTTTTTTAATCACGGAAACTCAAATAAAGCTTTGGAACGAAGCACGAAGAAACCATAATCCCGAAACAATGTGGAGGACAATTAATAAGTAGAAATTTCATAGTAATTACTCAGCCCTGGCATTAAGCTCCTAATGCGCGCAGTTAAATCCAAAATTAGCCGCGCCGGCCGCTTTTTCCGTCCCCTCTTTCGCCCTTATATTCTCGATCACGAAATTCCAGCGCTCTCGCCACCTATCCGCTATTACGACGTTCGTCCGCTCACGCAATATTTTTAATCGGCAAATATTTCACTTTTCGACCGTAATTTTCGGGGCGAAAAAAATTTATAATAGTCCCGAAAAAAGACAATTCCCCCCTCTATACTAATAACAAATTACGTGTGGTCTAAAAGGGGCGCGTGCACCCACCGGAAATACCATATAATTACCTTAATTTGACCTTCTAATAAAGACGCTGCGCGCGCCATATCGCCGAGTCTTTTCAAGAGCCCGCTTGCGCCAGTGGTCCTGTAAAAAAAATATGCTCAAATTCCGTGGAGGTTATTTCGTGTACGCGAAAGCTTGATTAAAAGTGCATTTTTTCGGTATTTTAATAATTGCACTAATTTGGCCGAAAGCCCTTCAGTGGTAGAGTTATTTATAGCAACGAGCCAATTGTTCATCGGAGACATTAAGCTTATTTTTTAGAGTACATAAAAATTCTTTTTATGCAGCAAGTAAATACAGGTTTCGGTCATGTGCCCGATTTTTTTGCATTCGCCGAACCGAATACTTCTTAATAAATTCGTCGCTACTAAAAGAAATTAACAGAAAAGCGAAGGGAAAGAAATTCGCAAAGAAAATACAGCGACTCACGGTAAAAGAAGCCACGAACAATCAAAGCGCAAGTACTCGCACAGCGCCGAGCCATAAACCCCGCAGCAATCTCAAAAAGACGAGGAGAGATTTCTGTATACATCTGCGGCACCAGAATGCTCCGTGCGCGATATAACGCCCGGCGAAAAATCCGGCTGCGCTCGCGGCTTTATGGGCCCGCGAAATTCCAGGCTCGCTGTAAAACTATTTTATAGGAGAGGCGCGCGCGCGTCCTTTTGCTTTTACTGTACGCGGGGTCGCTCTCTCTCTCTCTCTCTCTCTCTCTCTCTCTCTCTCTCTCTCTCTCTCTCTCTCTCTCTCTCTCTGTCTCTCTCTC
>JAWWEM010000054.1:11726681-11754744 GCA_035582935.1 Ormyrus thymus | reverse complement strand
CTCTCTCTCTCTCTCTCTCTCTCTCTCTCTCTCTCTCTCTCTCTCTCTCTCTCTCTCTCTCTCTCTTTCTCTCTCGGGGGCGACGCGCGTCTCCGTATATAAACTTAAATTACAGCTAAAAGCTGTGTTCTACACTCCCCATAAAGAGGCCCTCTAATTCCCGAGTTTTTATTTCTACTTACGTTTTTGCTTACCGTCTTGCTTTGCGCGCCGAGGTTTTTTTCCCTGGGCTCTTGATGAAGATGTCGTTCGATATATTGTTTAGTCTGCAATATATTTGGTATATTAAGAAAAAATGAAAGGACGGGTGACGAGGACTTGCGAAAATTATGAGGGGTAAGCAATAATTCAATAAGATTTATCTTTCCTTTTGTATGAAAACACTATTTTATTAGCATTTCACTTCACAGAATAGTAATACGAAGTATAATTTGCAGGATAATTAATTAGGTGCTATACACTTCAATTAAAAAGTATTATAAGAAAGATCTTACGTTTAAGAAAGATATGAAGGTAATTGGTTAAGCCTATAATTAATTATAGTCAAGCGCACAGCAGATTATAAATATTTACTGTTGCATTAATTTTAACATGAAGATCCTGTACATAGTAATGAACAATGCAATGTAATGGATTTATAGCCGTTGTAAATTTGAAAAAGCTTCAAAAAGGCTTCGAAAAGAAAGATTATTCGATAAAAATATACAAACCTACGCAGTCCTAATTCTAGAAACAACATTTCTATATAATAAATTAAATTTTTACACCTTAAAAATGGCAGGTCTTACGTCCTAGAATAAAAGTTGAGAAATACACAGCCAGCAGTCTTATACGAAAGTATTCAAAAAGCTTGTTGCGTCCGATCGACATTCTTAGAATACGCGATTACAAGTTATACAATGATATTAAGCAAATACTGTCACTCGCATTATACTATGAAATAATTTAAACTTAACTACGGGGGAATTTGAATTTTGCTATCTGATTCTAGATACAATTTTCATGCAAATCCTTCTCGCATTTGCATCCTTTATGGCATTCGTGATCGATCGCCGCAAATAGGATAGTTTAATGTAAATCACCGCCTTTGAGATCATTAATACTTTATGACGCACGATAGCAGCCAGTAAGATTTATTATTCTCAGCTTGTTTAATTGAAAAGACATCGCGTTTACGTCGAGCGTCACCGTAGCGATTCGTTTGAATACAATTTCACTTGGTAAAATTCGCATTTTAACGAGGTAAGAGCGATAGTTAACGTGAAGATAATAGAGGTAAGTCAATTTTTCATCAGACGTTCTTAAAGGATAATCTTTTTTCGAGTAATAATATAAAATTAGTTAAAAATCACAGAATTTTCGAATTTCAATTCACGAAATTGCATTAATTCCCGTCCGTCAAAAACACAAAGTTTCAAAACCGCCTTGAGGTTACTTATATCAAGACCCTTGCATTGGAAAGAAGTCAAATCCTTTAATAGAAGCTTTAATAATCTCATAAAAAGCAATAAAAAGAATCTAACTGTACTATACTAAGAACTTTAAAAACTCAATCTAATATTCATAAAACACACAACTGCGCCTCCCGCATCTCATGTAACAATCGAAAGCCTCGCCGAGGCACACATCCGTCCGTCGATCGATAAACCCAGTCAGCTCTATCCCGAAAAGTCCCCTTAGCGGCACGTGTTCAGCGTCTTCTTGACGTCGCACGTCTCGCACGTGACGTCGCAGCACCATCTGAACTTGCACTGGCACTTGACCTTCTCCTTGATGATCCTCGTGTCGTAGCCCCTGCCGCAGCAGAGCAGCTCGCAGCCGTCCACCCCCTCGGAGGTGGCGTTGCACTGTCGGCCCTGCGTCCCCAGGGCGCCGGTCTTGCGATTCGCTCGGCAGAAGTCCGGCGAGTCCTCGCTGTAGATGAGGTCGTAGCGGCCGGGCGGCTTGATGGTGCGGCCCTCGGTGATGAAGCTGTGGCCGTCGTTGCTGGGTATGACCTTCGCCGCGCCGTCGAACGACTCCTTCAGCCGGTTGCCGACCTCGCGGAACGAGGGCATCTTGCGCCAGCAGGTCTTCACCGTGCAGGAGCCCGACAGTCCGTGGCACTTGCACTCGGTCCGCATGTTGTTGCGCACCACCTGTTTTTTGCGAGAGAAGACGGGAATAGAGGGAACTCGGCGGCGAGGGAGCCTGGCATGTATACGTACCAAACGACCGGCGTCGTTGTTGTGTCGCTTCAGCAGGGTTTTGATGTCGCTGCGCCTTCGGTAGGGGGCGTCCATGAATTCGCGGGACTTTTTGAAGCCGAAGTTGACGTTGTCCCCGCAGCCGCCCCACTCCCAGTCCCCGTCCGAAGGCAGGTGCTTGCTGCGACTGGCTAGTCTTCCTAGTTTGGCAAATCTACTACCTAGAGACAGCACGAGGAAGGGTTCTAAAGATTTTTTTTCAAAGCTGCTTTGTTTTGTAAATGTTCCTGATGATTTGCAATGCAGTTTGCTTCCCCCCAAAAATTGTCGCAAGTGTAGAAACTCAGTATTGCTTAAGCGTCGATTAGGCCGGAGATTTAGTAGAATAAATTAATCGCGATTTTTCAGGACGCGTAACGGCGCCATGAAATTTAGCATCGATTCATTACATTGCGAAAGCTCATGAATTACCCGCGGCATAAATCATGTTCTCCCTATTTAAGTGATCAATTTCAGCAAATAAATGTCACAAATAAGTAATGAACGACTTGTTCCCCGCGCTCGGGATACGAAAGGCGCGCTATAGTGGCCTGCGCGCGCCTCTGAAAGGAACGCATAATGGCGGGGTATATAATCAACCGGCAATATTTCACGATTAAGAGAAAATGGATAAATTGTTAAATAGTATAAATCTAAGTGCCCCGGCCCGATAATCTCCGGGCCATTAAAGCATTCGCTAGTTTAAACGTCTGATTCGCCGGGCTCGATAAACTGTCGCTGCCGCCGTCGTTTCGACGACAGTCTCTTGTCAGGCGTCTTCTTTAATGTTTTCCGCGTTATCGCCGCCGCGAAATACGCCGGATAGATAACGGCGGACACACGTCACTTACTTTATTGCACAAGTTTATGCCCGCCGTCGCCGTCGTCGTCGAGGCCACAAATTACAGGTGTAATTGACGCGGAATACGCGGAAAGAAGATAATTATATCGACTCTGGAATTGCGCAGAAATCAATTTAGCTCTCGATTCCAGTTAAGAATGCCGTGAATTAAAAGCGAAGCTCGAGGAGGCCTTCGACTCGACGAGCGCCTAATTACCCCCGCGGGGATATTCAATGCAAATTGAGGCTTGTACTATTAGATAAGGATTATTAATGAGGGTGATACCGATTTTCAATGCGGATCTTTTTCCCGAGATTATTGTTTTAATAGTGGGATTCTTTGCCCTTTTTATGCGGCCGCGCCGCCGGAGATCTCGTGCTCCCGGAGGGATTTTTTCCGAGACTGGTTTTTAAACACTTTGGCATTCAAGGTATGTATACTACTTGCTCTTGGTATTTTCTATTACTCGGGGGGAAACTAATGAAACGTCTTTTACCGTTGTGGATACTTTATTCTGATTTTATTTATTGTATCATTATTGTTAATTCATATTCATAGTGCAGGGGTCATTCAAATTTAAGAGCTCGAAACACCTATAAATTTAAAAAGACAGAGTTTAGATTTTCTCGAAGGTATTTTCTACATATTGTACATTTTTATTACGACACTCCTAAACAAATCGTAAAAGTTTGACGCCTCAAAATTTCAGAACGAGGCTTAATTTAGAGGCTGTTCGCAGCTGCAGAACAGCTGCAGAAGCTCGAAACGCGGAAGCGCGCCTCGAACGTAAGAAAGAAAAAAGCAGGGGAATCAAGGATTTTATCAGATCGGCGAGCGACTTACTCTTGGGGTTCATCTTCTCGCAGGAGCACTCGACGAGGTCGCCCATGGTGCAGGCCCTGGTGACGGCGTAAGTCACGCCGGCGGCGGTGATAGCATTGACGAAGCCGGTTTCTCTAGTATCTGCAACAGAGAGAACGTCGGGCAGAACCCTTTAATTAGTCGTCGCGGCGGTCGGACGAGGATCGCCCGATGAGGCCACAATGCCGCGCAGATAAGGCCGATTTACCTCCGCGGCCGGACGTTTCTTTCGAGGATGCGCGGATCGAAGGCGACGAGGGATATGGGATTTCCGCTTTTCGGGATCGAGCTTCTCCCGCTTCCTGGAAGAAAGCGGCGGCCGCCGGGGGGACGAGGCGAGGAGTGATAATTTCATCGCGAATACAAGCTGATCCTCGTTTCGGGACACCTGCGACGTCGGCTAATTACGAGATAACGAGCTGAGAGGACCAATAAAAATGCTGCGTCAAGCTCGCACAGGACACTTTTACCGACCGCTGGGGAATTTCACGAGGAGCATTGTGTCCCAACAATAATTTCCGTTGAAAGCTCAATTGCAGCCCCGAGGATTGAAAAACAATAGTCCGCGTCCAGGCGGGGGATTGTTCCAGCGTGTACGCCAACCGGCAATTATCAAATCCATAAAACACTCTGGCCCGCTGAGAAAGCCCCCCATTCATCCCCGTCGAAAAGAGAGCAAAACAAAGCGCCTCCGAAGCCGCGGCGCGTCTGGAACCAAGTGGGCGTACTTCCGCTTTTCACCCTCGCGGAATTCGGGGGCCCGAGAAAAAAAGCGCCGGGCCGCGATCGACTTTCGCGATGCTCTTTTTCTCCCGCTCCCATATATGAATATCGAGTCGGCGCGGTCCGGATTGTAAGGGGGTGGTGAAAGAATGCGCGCGACGGTGGGTGGTGTTGACGAGAGAGAGAGAGAGAGAGAGAGAGCGGAGAGCGGGCAGAAAAAAAAAGCACCAGGAATAAAGACAGACAGACGGAGGAACGCGGCGAAGGTCTTGGGAGCAGTCAGTTCCCACCGAACGGCAGAGATTCTCTCGGGTGCTGCTGTATTGGGTTTCACCTGTCACGCATCCACTCCATCATTAGCCGAACAATGCGCCAAGGCGAGTTCCACCCCCTTCCTCTCTGTGAGAGGCGCAGGCAGCGGCCGATTTAAAAATGGCAGATTACGCTTCGGGACTTTTTTGTCCCGAAAGCTTGCTTGTGCGAATCGCCGAGCGGCCCTTTCACATATATATAGGCGCAAGGCAAGGCGAGCGAGCGAGCAGCCCCGGCTAATAGACGCTTAATCGACCGCAGGACCGCGACTCGACGAGTAATGGCTCTTAGAGTGTGTCGGATGCCAATGCCGGCTTTTGTGTGACCTGCACGTGTAAAGATCGAGTGAGGGATCTTCGAGTGCATTCCGAGTAGCTTTTCTTGTATCGCGGCCTCTCTCTCCTTTTATTGGCTGCTTGCAGTTTTATCCAAAGTTCTTGCCGTAAGAGCAGCCCTGCGAATCGCTCAAATTCTCCGCTAGAAAACTGACCGTTTCGCGAAGGCTCGTTATTGACTTGGCTCCGGAACGGAGGCGTTATCGCAATGCAATTTCCGAACTTTCTACAATTCCTTTTCCCTCGGCTATCAATGAAATTCCTCCGGGCAGATAACGCTTTTTCCAACCTAATACATCGATATCGAAATCGTCGAATCGGACAAAGAGCTGTCCTTAACCCAGGAATGTCTTTCTCCGCGGAGCCGCGCGCCAGGCTCCCTCCGCTCCCGGTCGCTTTGCTCGATTTTTCCTCCGTCGGCCCGACCGCGATTTCGTATTAAAAAGCCGGGCGCAATATCAGAGGCGCGCGATCGACGTCGGAATTAACTCATAACGTGGAATGCCACTCCAATTACGGAGCCTCGGTGCGACCTATCTGCAGCCGGGCAAAGCGAGGCGCGGAATTCCCCGGCTCTCGGGAAAAGATCCGTCATTCCGCAGGCTCGCGCATAACGGCGGGGATGCTGCCGCCGCCGCTGAAGATCCGATCGGGCCGAGAGGGAGAGAGCCGCGCGCCAAGATTATTGTCAACCCGGTTGTTAGTGCTGCAGGTCGGATTCCGGACAATTATCTTTGTTGAGTCCTCCGGTATTGCCTGCTAATCTCCCCCCTTTTTCGCCGTCAGCCGGTACAGTCGTAATGAGCAATCCAGCGTCCATTGCGGCCCGCGGTCGCGCAGTTTTGAAAATCTAAGCGCAGCTAGTCCCCTCCCGAGAGGGAGGAAGATCTGCGATCTGGGATGAGGCGAGGCCCCGGTAAAAAAGTTCCGGTACACGTACTCCTAATTGAGAGGCAGAGCTGCGGAGTGGCTCGCGTGCGCGCGCCCTTAGGCGGATAGAGGAACGGCGCGATTCTCTTAGACACTTATAAGAGGCATCTCTAGGCAGCGGTCATCTGACAGTGGCGATCTCCCGGCTCGTTCCGCGCGGGGCGCGCGCGCATTAATAGCGATCGACGGTATATATAGCGGCCGAGGGGGGCGATTGAGCGGATGATCGCTCTCCTCCGTCCGGCGCGTTTCGGGCCCCGCTAAAGGGCCCGGGTGACCGCGCGCGGGGAGGAGGGAGTCCCGAGTCGACTCGACTCTCTCTCGCTCCTCGTCTTTCGACGAGCGAAGAAAAAGAAGGGGTTACGCGTTATAAGCCGCTCTCTCTCTCTCTCTCTCTCTCTCTCGTTCTGCCCGCTGGTTCCCATGGATTCCAGCCGGGTATATCTTCAGCGCGGATCGACGGACGAAGCCCCTCTCTCTCTCTCTCTCTCTCTCTCTCTCTCTCTCTGCTGCTGCTGCCAACGCGCGCCCGAGTATCTTCTGATGCATCGCCTCACCTTTCAATGCGTATTTAAACGATACGATAGTTTTATACGAACGATCTGATATCCAGGACTTTGAGAGCGGAGCAGGGGGATGGGGAGAGAGCTGGCCTGAACGCCGCCGCCGCCGACGCCGCCGACGCCGCCGCTGCCGATATCCCTCGGACCTTTAACATGACGGAAGCATCCGATCCGAGCATCATTTGCGAAATCTCGCGGAGAGGAGAGAGAGAGAGAGCCTCTTTCTCTCCGAAGGCCTGCCCCCGAAGATCGATCCTTTTTTCGCCAATTGCGCAACGCCTCTCTCCGACGCTCGGACGTAACTCATTTAAATAACTCGCCTCGTGCCCCTGCGAGTCGAGGTATTTTAATTCACTCGAAGGACACTCCTTGCTTTTAATTAGCTTATTATTGGTTTCCACCGGTCGACCCGGCGGAGGAAAGCGTGCCGGTGCGCTAATGGAGAATTTCACCAGAAAGAAGACATCTCGCGGCGAGCGGGCAAAAAAGCCGAGCTGACGTCGCTAAATAATCACCGTAAAGGAGATAAACGCTGAAAATCAATATAAACGGTAAAACTCGGCCGACAGGCTGTTTTCTTTTTTTCCCGGCTCCCGGCGGCAATTGACTTTGGAAATACGACGCGCCGGAGGAAAAAGGCTAAGCGATCGCCGACGTTTTACAAGGCAGCGCGTTAAGAAAAAGAAAAAAAACCCGACCGATATGTAATTGAATAAGCTCGCGGGGAGGGGGGAGACTCGCGCGCTCTCCAGGCGCGCATAAAGGAAAATCGGAATGCCTTCGCGCGACTCGGAGCCTGGAAGCGAAGCGGGCGTATAAATCACGGAGGATCAATTAGACACGCGTGAGCGGGGGGGATATATCGCTCGTCTGGAAATTCGCTCTCTCTCTGTCAGGGGACTCGATCCTCGCGATCGTTATTATCGGCATTCCGCCGGCACCCAGGCGCATGCGTGCACGTAGAGCCAATTGCCCGACGATCCCGGCGCGCGCCGGCCTTCCTATTATTTGTCACGTTTTCAACGACGCGCGGCGGAGCCTGTCGCCGCGCGGAGATTGAAACGTTGCCTCTCAGCGCCGTTCGCCACCGCGAGTAATGTACGAATTTGCTCCGACGACTTGTATTGCTGCAGTTTCTTTTTTTTTCTTTTTTTGTTTCGCTTTTTTTTCACCCGACAGCCGCGGCTGATTTATGGATTGCTTATAGCCGCGGCTTTCCGCGGGGACGCTAACCGATTTCAGGACGGCTTATTCGTTAATAATTCGCCTCCGCGTGGAAAGCAGGAAACGTGCGGAGAGAGAGACAATAAAAATGAGCAAAGTATTTTATTGCGCTATCTCTCGAGAGCTGAGTAAGAAAAATGGGCAGAAATACAAATATAAGCAATTACGCAGATACGTATATCAGAAAAGTATTCAATACGAGATTCCAGCGCCTCTTCCCCGTAAAGATCGGTAATGGCCAAAGTGTGGGAAAGCCGTGGTGGCTCTCTCTCTCTCTCTTTCTCTGTCTGTCTCTCTCTCTCTCTCTCTCTCTCTCTCTCTCTCTCTCTCTCTCTCTCTCTCTCTCTCTCGATCCGCGAAAGCGCAAGTAAAGTGCATACGCAAATTTCGACGTATTTGTCATGAATTCCTCGGTGCGCGGCGGCAGCGCGGCCCGAAGCAGGAGAGAACCTATACTGATTTTGAATGGAGCCTTTCAATTGAAATGAGAAATTCAAATTAGACAATAGTGTAACGACGGGTCTAACCTGCCCGGAAAAAGCGCAGCCCCCTCTCTCTCTCTCCTCTCGGGTATATCCATAAATCGCTCGGAGCGCCCCGTAAATAACCCGCGGAATATTCAATGAGAGCGTATAGGTACATACGCTCCCAATAAATACCGCGTTTCCAATAAATACCAAGCGCGGACGCATGAATGCGCGGGAATCGCTCGGCAAAAATCTCGCTCGAATGACCAACTGCGGCCGCGCGGCGTCTGCCGCTGCCCTTCTTCCCCCCGCCGCGGCCCGCGGGGAGAGGAGATTCCTGCGGACTTTTGAATATCTCGCCTGCTCCTGCCGCCGCCGCCGCCGCCGCCGCTGCACAGAGGGATTTAATTACGGCCTCGTAAATAAGACGAGATCGCGATTTCGCGTTTCGCGTGCGCAAGCTCCCGCGGCTCGCCGCGAGTCCCGCGCCGATCTACAAGCATGCTCGGGCACCGGCGAGCAAGAACGGATTATTTATTGCCGGCGAATGGGAGCAGCGGAGGCTCTTTTTCTGGAGCGAATCACTCGCCGGGGATTATCGCTGCTGATTGATAAGTGGCTTGAAATCTGTTTTCTACGTGATTGCGCGCGGTGACTGTTTATTCGACGCGATTTAATCGTCTCGGCGGGTTTTTGCGCGCTCCGGGCGCAAGTTCCTCGGCAGACTTCGAAAACGTGCAGCAGCAAGAAGATAATGCAGACGTTTCGTAAGGTGTCAGGCTCAAAAATAAGAAACAACGGAGGGTCGCAGTGCTTTTTGACGAGAGCTAAGAAGCTGTAATTTAAGGCTGCAACTTAAATTTTTGTACGAAAATCAGTAAAGAAGTAGAGAAACATTATTATTGCACAATGAAAGGCAGTAAAAAATGAAGATTTACCGTCCTCTTGGGCTTGGTCTAGAAGCAGCTAAACTACTCGACAAAGGGCCAAGAATAATAAGGTCCATTCTCATCAGGCTAAGAATTTCCAAACAAATTCCTCAGAAAATCCCTACAGAAGCCTTTCCGCAGAAGGAAGGCTCGTTCCGTCCCCCACCTCGCACGGCTCTTGTCTTCCGTCCGGCTCCCTTGTGTTTCGACTCGACGGAGCATTCAAACGTCAGTAGTAGCCTCGCCGAGTCTAACAAAGTAACAGATCTGTCCGGTGCCTATACGTAGCACGACTCTCTCCCTCTCTCTCTCTTCCCCTCCGTTCCTCTCCGTATAAACGCAGTCGTCGGATACAATAAACGTACGGGACACTAAACTGTTTGCTGCTGTCAATCCCCGCTGGAAGATACCGGCGGAAGGAGGCAGAGAGAGAGAGAGAGAGAGAGACAAGCCGCGCTCGCCTATATGGATAATGCGAATGCCGCGGGTTATGTACGCCCCGCGGGCTAAAATTTATCGCCGTCGCGCGCGGGAACGCCGATTTTTCTCGCTCCGACGGCATTCTTTCCCTTCGCCCCCCCCCCCCCTCGAGTCAGCGAGCTTCTGTTCGCGAGTGCAGAGCGAGCCATTTTTGCGAATTCGGTAATGACGATCGTTTCGAGCCGTTCTCTGCCACGACTAAGGGATACGGGTTTAGTTCTCTTCATTGGATGCATTCACTTTTAACGCAGAAGTCCCTTTAAATTCACTGACGATCCCGAACTCGTGAGCCTCCCTCGGTCGAAAAAGGGCCCGCAGCTCCCGAGATCGAAAGAGACGCGAAGAAAGTCATCATTTCGACAGGTAGTGCTCCCGGTTCACTTGGGCCTAAGCTCGGGCGGCAAACATTACCCAACGGCGGGCCCGCGAAGTAGGGGGGCCTCGCGCAAAATATTGTGTCGGCACGGTCGCCGCTCCGGGGCCCCATTGTGAGGCAGGAGTGGGGGCCTGCAGGCCCCCGCGTCGAAGCTATCAGCTCTACATTTGCATGATTTATTTACGACTCTTAACTACAATGCCGAGCCCATGAGTGCCGATGATGCGCGCTCCCGAAAGGGCCCGAACTCGTAAAACTCCGCTTAGCAGAATAGAAATGCCCCAGAGAGCCAGGGGCATTATTCTCCCTGGTTTTTGTTTTTTTTTTTTTTTTTGTAAGCGGGATTCCTCTTTCGGAGACACATTCGGGGACTACTGTCCGAGAGAGAGAGAGGAGGAGGCGGATGAGACACTGGGGACACGAGGACATCGCTCTTGCGATTATGAGTTTTTATGCCTTTATTGGGCCCCCCTTTGTCGGCCCTGACAGTTATGAGGGGGCATGAATGATCACGGCCCGCGATCAATGTGCTTACGTTCTATTGAGTGCCGCTCAATTTGTATGCTGTGTGGGCTTCTTGACGGATTCGAGTTGACACCTTGTTCCTCCTGACAAATGCTTTTGAGAACTCCTCCTCCGCGCCTTTTCACTTCGAAAGTCAAATGGCCGCGCCGCGGCTTCCGCGAAATTTATCGGCCGCGATAATTTTCCATTTGCCGGGGCTCGATTAATTCAAAATGCACGCGCGATAATTAGGCCAGAGAGCGAGATCAACACGAGCCGATAAGCTCGGCGAACAAATTGACTGCAATATCGCTTAAACGTCCGAGATTTATCATGTCGCTAAGTGGATCAAATTAAGCGGAAAACTTAATTTATACTCCCGGCCGCTCCCGGCTCATAAATCCAGCAATTACCGATACACAACAAAAACGCGGCCCGATTAATGCATTCTAACAACTAGTTCGATTAGCGGACCCGTTAAGACCACGGCGGCCTTCCATCAGATCGCCGGGGCTCAATTAATCCGCGACTTTTCCCCCAAAACAAACGAGACGCGGCCGCAAATTGCCGCCTTTTCTTCAAAGCCCCGACGCGGGGCGACGACAAAGCAAGGAAAATTACACGCACGCGTCAGATCGGAGGATACGTGCGCGGCTGCCGGCGCGGAGGCTTTACTTAGCGTTCGCTCGCTAATTTGCGACGGCGCAGCGCCGCTGCCGAGGCGGAGAAAGGAAAGTCGCTATTGTTCGCGCTGACGCTCCGGGATGTTCCGTTCGTTGAAGGTAAGAGTCGATTGTGTACTGGAGATAAGGAATTTTCACGCTGGTATTTAAGCCGTTAAACGCCTCGTTATTTTCAATTTAACATTTCAATTTTCAACGTTTAATATATAAGATCGAGAGCTTCGATTTTGGTATATTTTTATTTTGCCTCCTCGGAAAGTGGAAACCTGCCTGATTATAGCTGACGCGCAGAGGTTTAAATTGGTTATAGATACATCGATAGATAGGATTAGTCGTGTAAGGAAAGCAATAAATTCTTTAATCTCATGCAAATTAGAAATCGCACCTGCTCGTCTCGAGCGATCAATTAAAAGCGCCAAATAAAGCATTGCGCGTCCGCGAAGCCGTCCGGGAACTCGGCGCGCATCCTGAAATTACGCTTCTAAAATAATCGCCCGCTTCCTCCGTCAATTCGCGTCCCGCGATAATCGATACATTGGGTATTCCGAGTACGCGGCCGTGGAGGGATAAATAATAATCGCGTGATAAGTGAAAACGACAGTGCGGGAAGGGTACGTACGCCCGGTGAAAGCAAAAAGTCAGTGTCGCCGAGATAATTATTGCAGGACGCTTTCGCGGAAAGAGAGGAGCGCGCTTAGCGCACGCGCGGATCTTCCGAGAATTCGAGGGTATGTGCACGAGGAGGTACAGCGTAATAATGATAATACGGCCGATTTTTAAAGGGCGAGTGTCGTAAATTAGATCGCGCTGCCGAGCGAAATGATGATACTTAAACCGGGGGCTTGATTGTACGTCTCCGCGTTTATCTCGGATCTACTCGTTAAAAGCACAAAGTTTTCGAGATCGTTTCCCGGGGAGGGCCGCTCTTTTCCGGCGCTTTACCGCGAATAAATAATTCGAAATCGTAAAGTTTACGAAGACGAGCTGAAAATCGCCTAGCCCGCCGGCCGATAAATACCATACCGGGATGAAAAAAAAAAAAGAAAAAATGGCGCAATGAAATAAAAGTTCGCGGAGAGAACAACACTCTTTCCTTTTAAAGGGGCCGAGCGATTAAAGAACTCGAACTCGTCCGTTGCTCCTCTCTCTCTCTCTCTCTCTCTCTCTCGGGGCAGATTTCAAAGCGTTAAAGCGTGAAAAAGAAAGGACACGCGCGAAGAGAGCTCGAAACCCGTTTAGTCGCCATACATAATCGTGTATCATCGGTGGGTGGCAGATTCCTCGCTCGGCGAAAACGGCCCGTACGTTATCGATTTTATTACGCAGATCTCGCCGAGGGCTCCAACAGATCCAAGTGAGATATCCCGAGTGGAGAGGGGATGGAGGGCGGACGGGGGGGGGGGTCAGGCTTTACGAGCCGACGAGTTCGCCGCGTTTACTGCCAAATAATTAGCTCCGATTTAGTAGCGACTTTATTTCCGATAACGCTTAAGCGCGAGAGAGAGCAATAGGACCACCGGCCGGGGGCCTGCCTTTTTTATGAAGCGTAAAACCGTTGACTTTATTTCTAGCGCGCCGCGAGACCACCGAGCGAAAACGGCTTAATACCCGGGCAGGTGCCCCTCCGTAGGCTACCGGGGAAGCCTAATCAAGAGGAGAGAGAGAGAGAGAGAGAGAGGAGGAGGACTGCTTTCTCCTTTTTCGGACGACGGACAAATCCATTAAACCGCGGAGCTTATCTCTCGATGAAAGCCCCGCAGGACCCGGCCGCCTCTTTTTTTTCTCTTTTTTTTTTCTCTTTTTAATGTCATTTCTGACTAATTCGAACGATGGTTATGTATATTTTTAGACGGCGGTGATGCACCGTTCTCGAATATGCCCACCGATTCTTCGATGCTTCCATTATTTATCGGGGAAGTAATTCAAAGATTGCTAATCGAGCCGTTTTTCTTTCCTATTAGCGTCGACCGTGCAAAGGCTAGAGAAGTCAAGAGAAATTTTAAAACGCACAATAAAACATTGTAAAATCCATTCATTCACAGATTCAAGATTGAGCAATAAATTAGAAGCGAAAAAGATGTTTATAAAAGCCACGCATTATTTACCCACTTTAAATGCCGCGGCAATAAAATCCCACGCTCGAGCGCGCAGGGATTTCCCTAAATTTTCAATATCAAAAGGCGGACAATGACGCGGACTTGACGAGGAAGCCCAGCCGAGCGGCGCCGATGACGAAAAGCCCCGGGGTAAGAAAAAAATCTGTTAATTTCATTAACATTTGGTTTTACGGCCCGCGGCGGCGGCGAGCATTCCGTAAACTAATAAAAAAGAAGAGGGGCCCCGGGCGAGCGAAGTTGCACGCTCGTAAAACAATGTTGTTGGCCGGGAGTGAATTTCTTCGATCCCGTCGACGCTGTTAATTAACACGTTTCGTCAATCGTAAATATGCCGGGGCCTCGGCTATCTGCCGCGAGCGGCCCGAGAAAAGTCCCGGATGAATATGCGATTAGCCGAGAGTGTTTATTAATTCGAGGCGAGGACCCGTGAAAATATAGCCGGGGCGATCGTCCGAGGATGGGAAAGCCGTCAGAATTCCTCCTGCCTGACTGTAAAACTGGTTTCCAACCAAATTTCCGGGCCTTCCTGGGCTATTTCTTAATTGTTATGTTTGGCCGCGCTTCTAATTACCGCCGGAGTCCGCACGATTTGCAGCCCTCGCCCGCTGATTTGCAAACGGGAAACCGAGCGAGCTCGATTTTCCGCACAGTCGCGGGCACGTAATAAAATCCGTCTCGACTCGAGATCGCGACACTTGTCGTCGCCGAGTTAAAGACCACACAGCGCGCCGAAATAACTACCTGGGGAGAGCCTATCTGCGGCTGATCTAGCCGTAAAAATTAAGCGCGCGCGCGAGATTCGGCAGGAATTTTTCCAGAGACGATATAAAATATGTAAAATCGCCGCCTCGTTAGGGGCCCAGCCGCGATCTTAAGTGTCGTTAAGCGAAAATATTGGAGAGGATGATTTAGGCCGAGCGGAAAGAGAGGCGAAAGGACAAATTCTCCGGAACGAGTATTATATACGTTTTGGGGCTGCTGGATGGCGAGGATTTTTTTCGGAGAGCCTCGATGTAATTGATTGGAGTTAATTAAGCACGATTTGTAGATACTTTATGATGATTAATCAGCGCGCGGACGTCGGTACCGTTAACGGCGTCATTTTTCCTTAACGTACAGTGCTATCAGTTTTTTTGTAAGTGGGGACTAATTGAGTCATTGGCCACCAACGAATTTCGTAATTTAATTTCCCCAGATAACGAAATTCCGTTCGAAAGCTCGTTAACAGCTCGTCGGCAGAAATGAAAAAGCTGGTCGCGAAAGCTCTCTCAGCCCAAGCCCAAAATGCCCTAGCGCCAAGTGAAAATCGAGCGCATCGCTCGCGCGATCCACCAAACGATCGGAGCTATCCGTCGAGCGAGGAGCTCGCAGGCAGCTCGAAGGCAGGTCGAACGCGTGCCGGGGGAAATTCGTGGAGGAAGGGAGAGTGTCGCGAGCGGTAGCGGAGCGTTTTGTAAGCGGCAGCAGCGGCGGCGGCGGCGGCGGCAGTCGGAGAAAGAGAGAGAGAGAGAGAGAGAGGAGCAAGTCGAACCGGGTGGCCCCGAAAAGTCGTATATTTATCGACTAGTGGACTTCCCACGGCGCGGTTCTGTCCTCGCCGCTCGAAGCGTCAACGGCTAACATCTCATACCCCTGTCATCGATCCTCACTCGCCGTTATTTATGTACCTCCGCGCAGCTTTTTATTTCCTTTCCCATTAGCCGGCATTTACATATCCCGCCTGTCGTCGCGCGCATAGTTCCTACCTCGCTTTTTGACCCACTGAGGAGGGCCATTTTACGTAATGCTCCGCGGCGGACGGCGATCTCGGGAGCTTTTATGGACGCGCGCGGTTTCGGCCGAATTGCGCCCGGGCTGATTAAGATGTTTCCGTCATTTCGGAGGGAATAATAAAAAGGTCCGGCACGCCGTAAACCCCTTAATGCGGTATACTTGCTACCAGGCACTTTAAAAATTCACGTCCCTCATAAATGTAAAGACGTCGCTCGAGACTGCGTGATGATCAGCGAGCCCTTCTGCGTTTATGAATGTTAACAAGCTACATTGACTAAATTTTAGAAAGTTCTTTTTTTCCAAGACAATGAACCGCCATCATTAATAATAATGCCGTACCCTATGAAACGAATTTATGCGGCCTATCTGTCATCGACTCCCCGAAACAATGACTTTTCCCGAAATATTGAAAGGGCTAATTTCGAAATCACTATATCCTCCATTGAGAGCTTCATTCGTCAAACCTCAAAAGTCAGCCTTCACAATGCGGCGGAGGCCCCCCCGAACCAGTAAAATACGAATCCGCACTGTGATTCAGCAGGGCCCTTCGCCGAAACTCTCGCGTCCCGGCGTCGTGCGGATTAAGCCCCGGTAAATCGCATTAATCTTGCGCCCGAGAGCCCTCGGCGCGGACGGGGGCCCCGCTGGTGGGGGTCTCGGGCAGTTTTGACATTTCACTCGGGTGGAAAGTCGGCAGCCCGGCGCGCGGGCTTTTCACGGCCGGAAGATTAGAGGGGGCGGCGAATATCGGCCCTCGGCGGGGGCGCGACCTCGACTCACCTGCGCGCGCGTGTTTTTTTTTGGGCCAGCGCCCGGGGCGTAATGAGCCCGATGATCGGGGAGGGGGGAACCCCCGCGCCCGAGGGTGCATAATGGCTCCGGGGGACACCGGCGTGCCGGGCTCTTGTTCGCGACAAAGTCTGTTGGTTAAACGCGCGCCTACCGGACTGCTTACTGACTTTGCGAAGGTTGCGGCCGAGTGAGAGGCTGGGACCTTTAAATTTTTGACGCGTGGAGGTCGCCTTCTGGGACTTGGGGCTTCGGGGAAACGTCAGATTCCGCGGAGATAGCTGTGATTAAGAGATCTGTCGGGAAGTGTCGAGCGATGGTGGCGCTTTGCGACGCGCTATTTTTAACATTTTTTCAATAATAATTTTCGACAAAAATACGAAACGGAACGAGGACCTGTTTATCGACTCGTTTCTAGTAGGAAGCCGAGGTAAAAGCGCAATTTGCTCGGCGAGCAAGCGATCGATCTCAATCTAAAGAGCGCGATCGCGACGCTATCTTTCAGCGATCGACGCGATCTCCGAGCAATCTGCGGAGAGATCGCAGGCTCGAAACTTCCTGCTCTTATCCAGGTGGATTACCCGGAGGAAAGAGGGAGGAAGGAGCGGTCCGAAGAAAAAGGAAGGGCCTTCAATTAAGAGAACATATTGCCACTAATATCCGACGGACAGTGTCAATCTGTCAGGCTACCAAAAGGCCGGGCGATCTGATAGTGGCACTAAGACACGGACTATTGGACACGCTGTCTTCGATTTAGTTGTCGCGCTCGATCAGCCGGAATTAATACCGCGGCCCCGGTTAAGTGAGCCTCGCTCCTGAGAACGAGAGAGAGAGAGAGAGAGAGAGAGGGGAAGAGAGAGAGAGAGAGGCGCCCGGAATTTTCGACCGAGCGGCCAAATTAAAATTTATTCCCGCTACCTCTTAATCCGGTCGAGATAAGATGAGCCGAGAGCGGTTAGCGACCCAAGCCGGATCGGCCGCCGAGATCTCATAAGCACACACACGTGCTTCGCGCTTCGTGCTTCGACTCCCCGTCTGCCTGCCCGCCTGCCTGCCTTCGATTTACCTATCCCTATTCCTCTCTGCGTGGGGAGCTGTCGCGTTTGGAATTTTCGGCAAACTTTCTCTCCGCTCTGGCAATATTTATCGAACGAACTCGAGCCCGGTTTAATTACCCCGAAATCGCAAAAAATCGAGGAGCGTACGAAAAAAAGCGTTAGAGAAATGAAGCGATCGGGCGTCGTCGGAGGAGAGGCCTTTGGGCAGCTTGATAATCGCGGCGGCCTAATGTTGCGCGCGCCTTGTAATCGGCGCGCGCTGTTCTCGCCATTGTCCCCCCCCCCCGCTCCGTTTTTCGGGGGAGCTCCTGAAAGGTAGCCTGAAATAGAGCCCCGGGGCGCACGTCAGCCCGAGACCACTCCGGCCGAGCCTCTCCGCTCCCTGTCGACGTCCCGTTGCTCCGTCCGCGCGGAGCCCCTTCCCTTTTCGTCGCTTTTGGGAAAGCCCTTAATACTCGTCGAATAGCTCTGCCCGCATTCAATTTTTATGGAGTGCCCGACGTTGTCTTTTTCTTTTTTTAAAGGGACACGAGTCTTTTTTCCTGCACGCTCCATTATGTACTGAAGCTGCTGCTTTCGCCGTGATTTACGCTTCTACGGCCAGTGAAAAAATTCATTTCGAAATGTTTAGCGGGGATTTTTGAAAACGAAGACCGTTCAAAATTTATATTCTACGGCTTCGAGCATATCTGAAATTAGTATTTTTAAGAAAGAATGCATGTTTAACAACAGTCCGAGTTGAGAATTTTTAAGCAGTATTCAAATAAAGGGGGGAGAAAGGGAGGAGAAGAAAAAACGAGAAAAGGATGCTTACCGCGTAAAACAATCTTCTTGAGAGACCTTTTAAAAGTCGTACAATTCCACCTACGGTTCCGGAACTGATATTGACACTCCTTCGTGCCAACCTGCATGCCTTTATAGATTTGTTTGACGAGCGCCGGCTCCTTACGGCAAATATCGGCGAGTTTTCCCTTCAGTCGCCGCGTCTTTTTACATAAGAGTATCGGATCCATCACCAGCTGACTGCCTACGGTCCTGAAAAGCAACAGGTTTTTTTTCTCTTTTACCTCACCGTGGATAATAACTCATATCCTGCGTCTCCGCTCGAATGTTTCAAATGCTCGTAAGAATTATTTAGAAATCTTATTCAATTTGTATCGTTTGTAATATTGAAAGTGTTTTCGTTGTACATCTCTTGCGGATATTTATAGTAGAATCCGTTAGATCCAGATCTTCTGCAAAGTTAAAGTTTTCTGCCCTCGAAAAACCAAAAATTTTGTTTACCAAAAAGGAGCCAATAAAGTTTAGCCGCGAATTTATGGAAAGCATAAATCTCGAAGGTGACGTCGCAGCTAATCCGTCGGCCACTCGGCCGCTTATTTGCTCTCCTTTCGCGACATCGCTTACATTGCCGAGCGCGAATTACAATTAAAATAGTCAGATTAAGCGCGATCCTGCGCGAAGGGCCGACGGTGTTGTGTCTTAGAGCCAGATTTGAAAATCCGATCCGACGCACCGACGCGCCGCTCGCAATTTATGCCGCGGGTATATTCATTCCAAATTTATATCGCACTTGGCAGTTTCTCAACTCCCGAGCGAGTGTCTCTGCCTTGGGCTTCGAAAGTTATTTGCCACTTGACTGTCGATTATTTACTTCGGTTAGAATTAAATAAACTCTTAAATCCACAAGGCACGATCTATCTTTTCGCGCCGCGTTCTCGGAACAATCCAAAATTAGCTAAAATTTCCATTGAAAACTTCCACGCATAGCTCGCGGTCATCAATCAGCATTTACAATCTTACAAGCACTCGAGCAATCCTCTAAAGAAGAGCAAAAAATTCTCATACTTCATAAATAAGTTGGAACCCCGGGCTGCCACAACTTCATCCGAGCAATGCGATGCGCCTCCGATACAAGAAATCGGCCGGCATTCCGTTCAATTTGCGCCGTGAAGTACTTATATCATTATAATTGCGAGCGCTCGCGAGCGCTCGCCGAGAGGCGCAAGAAGCGAGCCGAGGGGCGAAAAATGGCCGCGGCGATAACGCGTCGCCGATAATTAGCGGGGGGAAGAAGTCCGCGGCCCGCGAGCTTGCGAGCTTAACGAAAACTTTAATTAAGATCATTAGCCGCGAATTCCCGGCGAGGCCGCGCCGGAATGCGTCCTCGCGGGTTTCCGCTCCGAGGCTCGCGGCGGCTCCCTTTTTCTGGACGGGGGTAATTTTCATTGTCCGCGCGACTCGGGGCGTTTTGCCGCTCGATGCAAAATGGATCGGAAAACTTTTAGCGTCCTCCGGCGGAGAAAAAAACGACGTGTAATTTCATTAATAACAGGTTCGTTAAATAACGTAACAATGGACGTAGAAGGAGGAAGAAAGATAAAATCGAGTATGAAATAATCTGTTATTAAAAGATTCCTAGCGATTGAGGAGCGCATTAAAAAACTCTGAATCACGGGTAAAAAGTCTAATATTAATGATTCCGCTGCCGTCGTGACTCAGCTAATGACGATGATTCAAGCCGAAAGGTGAATCAGTGATAATTGCCCGATTCATTTCGCGCGGCCGCGGCCGATCCTCGAAAAGAAAAAAAAAATAGGCACCACCGTTACGCCGCGCATTAAAACCTCGCAAGCGATTCCGGAAGGGGGGAGCTTAATTAGCGCGGCGGGTATTCTCGGAAGCGAGCGAAAATTCGCTCTAATTGAGTTAATTTTCCCGGCGGCACGGAATGAGGAAAAGGTTGACACACAGAGAGAGAGAGAGAGAGAGAGAGAGAGAGCGCACGGAGATGGAATCTCGCGAAAACAACGAGAGCCGCGGTGCGGCGGCGACGGCGGCGAGGCGCGTGAGAACGTATTAAGTGCCGGCCAGGCGGATTCGACTGTCCTTTTTGTGTGCGGCTGCTTGCACTTCTTTCCCAGACGTCCGGCCCCGAATGCCCCGGCCAGGGATTGTCAGGTGAAGCGCACGTTGACGCACTGCTGATGGACAATCTTTTAAATGCGAGGACGAGAGCTGCGACCGAAGCTCCAGTCACTCTGTCTTGTCTTTAACAAGCTTTCGGATCTGCTGCTCCTTCCTGGCAGTCCTGATGGATTTAAGGTTTTTGAGGGACCTTGCGAAAGCTCCGATTTTTCGAGTCCTTCCATTTGCTCGCTGTTATCGAGGCATTTTTTTTTTATCTTTCGCGTATTTTCGAATAAACAATTGAACTCGTTGCGATCGGGGATTATTAAATGAACAACTGTTCCCGAATGAAAAAGTTTAAACGGCCGTTTCACAATTAGGAGGACGCGTATTATTATCCCATTGAAAAACTAAAATTAGCAAATCTCCTTCTCGAGGCAGTAAAACATATTCCGGTTAACACGACAAATTTCCACTTAGCGTGAAAATAATTCGGCCGAGAGTAAAAAGGCCGCCGGCAATTCAAGCGGACGGGAGTCCTAAAATTAGTCGGAGGCGTATTATAGGGCAAATTGGTATGGGATCGCGCGGTGTCGCGCTCGACCCCGTGGGCGAACTTCCTCTCCTGCGTCTTACGACTTTCCGAGAAACGACTTGAAATCGCGGGATGTGCTGCTCTGATGCAATGGAACACGCATTTGTCATACTTTCGGGGTTTAAAGTGCTAAAAGAAATTTAGTGTTGAAAAAAGCTTTGGGCGTCTCATTCATAGAAAAGAGGGCCATTCGGCATCCTAATGTTAGATTTAAGTAGAGAGGCTAGGATGATTCTAGCCCACCTGGCCCAGAATGTTTTGGCCTAGAAATTTGTGGCCTAGAAATTTGTGGCCCAGAAATTTTTTTAAATTACAGAGAGTTAGAATGTCTAGCTAAAAAATTAAGTTTTATTGTCCTGAAAAGGACTGCTTTGAAAGTTTAAAAAAGAACAATAAGTTCTTTAAGTTAAAAATTGTTATTGGCTCTGAAAAGAACCGATTGTTATAGAAATATTTAAGATTTTAGTTCAAAAAGCAACTTTTTTAAATGTAAAAATTATTTTTATCATTTTTAAAAATATTAAATATATATATATATAAAAAATAATCTGTTTTTAGTTCTAAAAAGGACTTATAGTTTTTGAACAAATGTTTAACGTTAAAATTATTTGGTGGCCCTGAGAAGGGCTGGTTATTTAGGCGCGAGTGTGCTGCGAGGAAGCCGCTGCACTTCGAAAAATAAAAAAAATTAAATAACCGGCCCTTTTCAGCGCCACCAAATAGTTTTAACGTTGAACATTTATTCAAAAACTATAAGTCCTTTTTAGGACTAAAAACAGAATACTTTTTATACAGAATTATTTTAATTACAACATTAAAAAAAGTTCTTTTTAAAACTAAAATCTTAAATATTTTTATAGTTTAAAAAAGAACTTATTGTTCTTTTTTAAACTTTCAAAGCAGTCCTTTTCAGGAAGAAAAAACTTAATTTGTTTGTTTAACATTTGTATACGGAGCTAGACATTATAGCTCACTGAAATTTAAAAAAATGTCTTAGCCACAAATTTCTAGGCTAAACCATTCTAGCCCAAAAGATTCTGGGCCAGGTGGACTAGAATCATCCTGGGCTAGAACCATGCTAGCCTATCCACTAATTTAAATACAACACCTATTCGGCGATGAATAATTTTTTTAAAGGCTCAGAAAGATTGACGATGAGAAGTTACAATGCTGAAATGACTTGTGGTTTTTAAAGTTACAGGTCTTTAAACGCATTAAAGAGACGTACTAATCATCGGGGTGGGAGTAAAAAATCGCAAACTCGGCATAAAACAAATATTGAAAAATTCGAGGCACGAAGGGCAGAAAGCTAATTAAATAAAAAAGGCAATTTACGGAAGAAAAGCACGAAAAAGAAGAGAAGAAGGCATCGCAGAAGCGAGGAGAGAAAGAGAGAAGAAGAAAGGTAGGCGCAGCCCATATAACACGTCTCGACACTTGGCCTACTTAAATTCCCACGTACGGTTCCCGCGTGGACGTCAATCACAGCTCGGTCGTCCCCCTCCTCATCCTCCTGCTCCTCCTCCTCCTCTCGAAATCGGCGGGGCTGCTTTTCGGGCAGGCCGAGATAAAGGGCGTACATCGAAGCCTCGGAAGAATCGGCGAAGGCACGGAGAGCGACAGAGAGAGAGAGAGAGAGAGAGAGAGAGAGAAGGAGGGAGCAAGAAGAAGAAAGAAGGAGACGAGGATGGACACGTTGTCGCGCACGAAACGCAAAGCGTGGAGAGGCCGGTTAGGGGCCCCCGACTTATTTATTGCCTCATTAGACGCACTCACTTCGCGAGCTCCACGCTGTCTGCTCGGATAGACAGTGACGAGCGTCCGGCTGCTGCTGAAAAAGGACGACAAGAAGCGAAGGGGATATCAAGCCCGGCCGAATTCCACGGATTGCTCGCGCGAGGAATACCGACGAGAGGAGCTCTGCCTGCCGCTGTTGCTGCCGCCGCCGTCGCTGCTGCTGCTCGCGAGGAAGTCGTCCCGAGCAAGGACACCGAGGAAGGCCGAACGACTTTCGGGCCCGCCGCCGCCGCCGCCGCCGTCGTCGTCGTCGCGGTCACGCGCAACCCGAGAGACGGACAGCCGATCCTTCTTTCTTCTGGCCGTACGGGGCGTGGAGGACTTTTCGAATGAAATTATTATTCCGCTGACGAGCTTTTCGGAGTTCTTGCGCGCGCCGGCATGATTATGATGTATTGCGGCGCCGCGCGGAATGCATATTTTCAGCTCGTAAACTTCGCTTTTTCGAACGGCCCCGGCATTCTCGAATATTTTTAAAAGAGACGTCGCCTCGGAAGAGTTCCCAGCGCGCTTGTCGCTCGTTGGAAATTTATTCCGACTCGATCGAGCGTTTTCCCTCGAAATTTTGATTTCTCGTTCGAGGCAACGAAGTAAAAAGGCATTCCTCGAAAGCCCAGTTTACATCGGGTTGTCAATATACATCCGCAGAGACTGTCAAAGACTGTCGGAGCTTGTAAAAACGGCGCGATTACGAGCCTCGGGGCAGACAAAGGATAAAACCCATCACGAGCAGAAAGAGAGAGAGAGAGAGCGGGCGAAAAAGCGAGCGTGGCGCACAACACACGCGCGGAATGCCGGGTACAAATTGGTGGCAAGGGTCACCGTGCGAACGGGCAGCCCGCTGGAATTTCGCCAAGTGTTCCTCCTTCGCCGCTTCTCGCTGCCTTCTCTTAAACTTCGTCGAGAAAACTCCGGGGCAAAGATTGCCGAGGTTTTTTTGACAAGAGCGAGGGTAGATGTGTAGGTTTGGAACTTCGTCTGAGGTGGACATGCAGACTCGTGAAATTTAGTAAGCCAGAATAAAAGATTTTGCCGAAATCGTTTTCCTTTTATTGATTTAATTTAACGACAATTTTTGTCATAAAACGGTGTTTTCAAACAAATGTAATCATGATACGCGCGTTTGACGCAAACACAAGTGTTTGAATGTCGAATAAAACTGTCCTTCTCTCCCGAATCCCAGTGAAAATGTCAAAAGAAGTGAGATTTAGAGCGGGCCAAAAGCATTTTTGCAAAATTTAATAAATGCCGATAAAAAAGCCCCGGCGCAAGCTTCGAATTCCGCGCCGTTTCGCTGAACCGGTTAAAACAATGCGCCGGCACGCGGATTAATTAAAAATTCTGAAATTCCAGGCATTTAGCCAGAATTACATTTGAAACGCACTCGGGAGCCGCGCGCTTGAGTATACATCAAACACGCCAAGGGCTTCACCGTTATGGCCCTCTTTCTCCCCCTCCTGCCCTGAACGTGTGTCGCTCACCGCGCGTTAAAGGGCTCGCGTTCTCATGCGATATTAGCTCTCTCTCTCGCTCTGGGAGAGAGAGAGAGAGAGAGAGAGAAAGAGAGGAATAGCCGAGATTCCAATTTCACATTATGCGAGCGCGAGTTATTCGCGAGAGCTGTGCAAAAATCGATTATGCACCCTCGGGCCCGAATCAGCCATTACGCCGCGCTCCGCGCCGGAATTTATCGGGCATTCCGGAGGCTCAAAGCCCGCGCGCGCGCGCGCTCTCGCACGGCCGAGCTCTCCCTCTCGGCGTCAACCGGACGCCTGCACACGCGAAGGCGTGGAAATTCGCGAAAGCTCTCGGCGCGAGAGCCCGGCGAGCCGGCCGCGCAAAAACACGGATTTAAACGCCGGCGAGAGCCGCGATTCCGATGTGACGTTTATTTCAGTTTAAATCTTCGGCGAAACGCCAATACGGCCCTTTTAAACTTGCTCGATGATTTTTCGAATGGCTGCTATATCGACTTGACGTATGGGCGAGGTAAATTTGTAACCCTTTGCGCCGGGGGGGAATGCGTTTTCAATGCGGCGCCGGTTATTGGAGAACAAATATCGTAGAAAAATTTATGTTGAAAAATGCATAGCCTTTAAGAAGAAGGATGATATTTATTCCGTATCTGCCCGTTGTATGCAACAATTTTATTTTGCAACTCTAAACAGCAAATATAGTTTGCGTTGCGCATTTTAATGCGGAAAGAATGACTAAATTACGAAATTAAATGTACATAAAAAATAAAAATAAAAAATCAAATGTAATATGGCCCCTTATTTTCACATCAAGTGTCAAGAGAGAAAGAAAGAAAGAGAGAGAGAGAGAGAGCCAGGCATAGTCTTACGCACACTCGGGCACTTGAACATAACCGCACGCAATTATATTGCCAATGGAGGAGAAGCACAAACACAAACCGTTCGTTCTCAAGGGTCCCTCTCGTAAATCACTATAGGCGTAACGTAAAAGGATGCAAAGAAACAAGTAGTTACGCCGAGGCTCGAGTAAGACTTTTTACGCGCCGCGCGGCCGGAGAAGTTCATTGCGGAGACGCGCCGATGCTTTCGGCCCCGCTGCTGCCGCGCGGCGCTCCGCAACTCCACAATGGAGGTAAACATCGCCGAGCGCGGACCGCTGTACGTGTCTTCGTAATGCAAGCATTATATAAACTGCTCTCCTCTCCGGCTCAAGAGAAAAATTGGCCGGCGATTAGCTGGAAAAACGACGGCGAATTCATCATTTTGAAGCAATCTGCGTCTCGGCTTTTTGCCGCGGCGTTCTTTTTTAATGGGCCTGCTTTTTCTGGGGGGAAGTTGCTGCGAAGCGTGCTTTTAGCTTAAAAATTGACACATTCAGATGAGAAATCGTTGCGGAGTTCTTGAAACGAGAAATTGATGCCCTTATTCCGATGTAAAGTAATCCATTAATAAAATTTTCTTCGCAGTCATGAAAAGCCAAACGAAATATGAAATAACTCGAGAGAAATCCGAAAGTCGTAAAGCAAAGGTGTAGCGGCGAAGAATCCGAGGAAATTTTCCAGCGTAACAATAACAACGAGCCGAAGAATTTCATCGATACACGCAAGGCGAGCTCGGGTTGCTAATTCTTTAACGAGCTTGCATTTTATTCGGAATGAAAATAAGACGAGGCCATCGATCGATTAAGCCTTTCAGCTCTCTCTCTCTCTCTCTCTCGCGAAACAAATTCCACGGATAAACTCCGCGCGGCGAGCAAAAAAGGGGAAGCCCATATTTTTTCCCTCTAATCGCGTCCCGGCTAATTAATGAAATTCCTCGAGCAGTGCTCCACAATGCGGCCACGCTTCATTGTGTCATGAACGCCGCGGCGGCGTAAGCCTCGCTATATTTAGTTCCGAGTTTGATCGAGCGTAACTAATGACTCGAACGAACGGGCGAGTCGAGACTCCCCCGATTCTCCTCTCCCTCTCTCCCTCTCCCTCTCTCTCTCTCTCTCTTCGCGAGCGTTCGCGCGCCTCTGTTCCTTCATATTCTCACGCGTCCATTAAATTTACATTAAATAACGAAATTAATTCGAGAGAGGCCGGGACGAGAGAGCTTTATTATTTCTCCTTCGAGGAAGATGGAGAGAGCTGCAAAAAAAAAGGAGGAGGTCGAGTCCTCGTCGTTTATATAATAATGTATCTTAATTATCTAAAAATAGACGTTTATTGCAGCGTGCTCCGACATTCGAGCCTTCGAAAAATGCTAAAATATTGCTTGCGTTTAATTAAGAAAAAGAGGACACCCTCGCCCCTCGGCGAGTTGCACAAGTTTGTTAACGCAGCTGGACATTTCGACTGGAAGATTTTACGCCAGACCCGTTCCGAGGCAATAAAGCAGAAGGTAACGACACGGCATTTCCTTTAATTATCTCGCGAACCGGCGCCGCATTGCAAAATGTGAAGCATTACACATCTAAGTAAGAGCAATTTAAATACAATAGTCGCCATTTTCCCCCAGCTTTGCCCGCGATCGTCAATCGCCCGTCGCCTTAATCCATTAATCTCCCCGCGAGCTTATAAATAGGCAGACTCTCGGCGCGCTCGCAAACAACGGAGAGTGATAAAGAAAATGCAGCGGCGGCGGCGGCGGCGTCGTCGGCGCGAGATCGAGTGTCCGGCCGTTGGAGAGAAAGAAGGCATACTACGCTGCGGGCTCGGGGTGGTGGGAGCGTCGGGAGGTCCAACCAGGCACGAAGCCGACCGCGGACTGCCCACCCGACTCTGGCTCATTGGTCGACATCGCCAATCATGTCAAATAGCTCTTGTTGCATCTCCCGGGAGTCGAGCGCCGCGCTCGGCTTTGTTCCCGCAGTGGGTGGACGACGATGCTATCGCTTACCCCGCGACGAAAAAGTCCCGCCGCGAGAGAGCTGAGCGATTTACGCGCGAGGCCTGATGGGCGCTTCGCGGGCCCCGTCTCCGCCGCGCCGGCGAGCTCGGGCCTGCAACGAGATTGCATTTTTCGACGGAGCCCGTGCGTGCGCTCTTTTATTTGCCCGGCCTCGCGGTAATGAGAAAATTGTTATTGAGCAAGATGAATCGGCGCGCGCTGTTTGTATAAATTATTTCTGTGGACTGTATTTTAAAAGATTAATTATCTTAATATTGCGATCAAGCTGCTTTTTAGGGTATAGTTAGTATAATTTAAAAAGGGGGGTTTAAAAATTCATTTCATCCTTTACGAATCGTTCGACGTCGCGCAGATTCTGCGTTCTTTTCGTGAAAAAGCTCGTCCGGGCGAGACTCTCAATCGAACGAAGGAGCCGGCACGCGGAGCTGCTTCATTAATCGAGCCCCGAAACTCTCGCGACTCATCGGCAGCCCGATCGATTCGCGAGAGAGGCGAATAAAGACGATTACCCCTCGTCATAATCCCCCGTCGTCCGCGGGCGATAAATCGCCTGGGCCTCCCCCGCGCGCGTCTCGCCTCAAGATTCGGCGTTGAGCCCTCGCTGGCCTTGGCTCCATCGCGGTTAACACCCTCGGAATGCAAGTGCCGCGCGCGAGCTGCCGCCGCTGCTCTCTCTCTCTCTCTCTCTCTCGACAAAAAAAAACGGGGAGAACGCGCGCACGCGGGAGGAGGAGATTCGGGCTCTCTCGCGGGAGAATCGGCCTGCCCGAGAGAGGGTACCTACCTGTCGACTTACAAATTATACGCGCTCAACAAGATTTACGGTGACGCAAGCGAGACCATTGTCCGTCCTCGCTTACTTCTTTACTCGCCCCCTCCCGCGTCCTGCCTCCCTCCCTCCTCCTCCTCCTCCTCGTCGTCCTCCCCCCCGCGAGAGGCAGCGAGAGTCTTCTTTCTTCCTCTCCCGCAGCGCCAAAGTCTAATCTGTTTTTCTATCTGTCTATGCGACGAGAGAGAGAGAGAGAGAACTCTCTGCACGGCTTTGTGCCCCGCGCGCGCTGACATTCTTGAATGGCGCGTTGCGTGTGTAGGCTCATTGAGCCGCGGCGCAAGAGAGAGAGAGAGAGAGAGAGAGAGAGAGAGAGAGAGAGGCTTATTTGCGCGCGGATGCGACTTTTATGGCGAGCGGGAATTTATCGG
>JAWWEM010000054.1:11713458-11726581 GCA_035582935.1 Ormyrus thymus | reverse complement strand
AGAGAGAGAGAGAGAGAGAGAGAGAGAGGCTTATTTGCGCGCGGATGCGACTTTTATGGCGAGCGGGAATTTATCGGTGGTTTAAGGCCGGGACGGATAAGATGAGATTCTTCTTTTGTGCGATTTATTAATTAAAAATCTTGTTAAAATGTTTATTGGTTATCGTCGTCGTCGTTTCTTTTGCGGTTCTTTTTTAGCGGCCGCGTGATTTCACGTGCAAGTATGTGAATTTAATGTTAATTAAAGCTTAAATATTTAATTCTATATTACTTTTCGGATATAGCTTTTGTTATATTTACTCAACCTCGAAAATAGTATAAAAACTTTCTTAAATCTGAAAATGCATTGAAAAGTCGAGTCCGCGGCAGAAATAAAAACTTGCTTTTCATTACAATCCTCTGCTTCCCGGGCCCCAACAACAAAACCATCCCGAAAAGCGCTTTCTTCAAAATTGCGGAACTTCGAATACAAAAGGACATGCCCGCAACAGAAGCAGACAGTCATTAACATACTTGCAATAATTTCATAAAAACACAAAGCCTGACCCAATTGCAACGAGGAAGCGCGTGCGGCTCTCCGCTCGGCGCACAAAGCCGGCGAGCCAGATAAATCAAACGGAAGCTTTCGCATGCGAAATCGCGCGGATTAAAGGCGACTCGCCAGTTTTCAATCGGCCGGCGTGTCCGCGCCGACGAGCGCTGTGGGCGAAAGGGGGGGTAAAAAAAAACCGCCCGGAATGCCGAGAGAGAGAGAGAGAGAGAGAGAGCGAGAGCGAGAGAGAATCCGGTCCAGGAGGCAAGAAAGAGAGAGTGATCGCTCGCGATTTCACGTTCGCATTATGGCCCCTGCGAGAGGCGATACGCCGCGCCGGCCTAGCGCGCGACGAGGGCCCATTCAAGCGGACGCGATCGAGGAGCCGGGCTCGTGCGCCCGTGAGCCGCGCGGACGCAAAAGTCTTTCCGAATTCTTGCCGGGCTCGTGGATTCTCCCGTCGAGAGCCGTCTCGAGAGAGAGACGCTTGAGTCACGATGCTTCTTACGTAAAGCCCCGCTGCTCGTAATTTGGAAAAGGGGAACGGGAGGGCTTTATGTTTTTCGAGACGCTCCCGAGCCGTTTAATATATGAGAAATTTTACGAAAAAATTGAGGAGCTTTTAAATAGTTTTTGACTTTTCTCGAATGATGCATTGAAAAAGTGTGAATTAAAGCGATTTACATTTTTTCTTTTATAAAAACAACTAAAAGAACGCGCGGCGCTCTTAAAAAAACATAATATCTCAAAGGGACGATCAAAGGTTCCCATTACTTATTGAAAAAAGCTCCGCGTCGAGTTTTGCAATAAATATCCGCGCTCGAAAAAGAAGGCGCTCGCACGCACATACACAAGAATGCACTCAAGGGTGAGTCCACTTGGCACTCGGGGGATCTGGTCCGCAACAATGCGCACGTGCTAATTGTTGGAATCCCGCGCGGCAAATCGGCCGGCGGCGCGCCGCCTAAACGGCCTGTTTACGGGGCCAAACAAAGGCAGGCTCGCAGCGCCGGGCCTTCTAATATGTTTATCAAACAGGGCCCCCGAGAGAAAGAGAGAGAGAGAGAGAGAGAGAGAGAGAGAGAGGATCCGGAGTCAAACGGACGCGCCGGTCAAGTATGCGCTCCGCTAAGGCCGGACGCCTCTCCAGAAAGGCTTTTTAAATCGCCGGCAAATATTTGCGCCGCTTAAGACCCCGCGGCGGGATCGCCGCCTGTGTGCGCAGAGCGGGCGGCGCGAGGAGACGCGATCGAGCATCCGCTTGCCGGCTTTCGGATGCTAAGCTCGTTGTTTTCGCTAGTTCCGCCTAGCGGGATGAAGAAACACTCGCCGCTCGAGGAAACTCTCCCTCGTTCCCGGCTGGGTGAAAAGGAGAGGTAAAAATAAACGTCACTGCGCCTCGTTATTCAAATCAGCCAATGGGAATTATGCAAAGTGAAGCGGTTAAAACGAAACACTGTACTATCTTGACGCGCTGAAGTACTCCCGCACGATAAAGACATTCGGCCGCTTGCATAATTCGCTGAAAGTTTACACGTCGGCTAGATAACCCGTTGAAAAATCCGAGCCAGCGGCAATGAAAGGGGGAGGCCCGCCTCCGAAAACAACTTTCCGCTTCCTTCAACAAACCGCGCGAAGGCGGCCGCAGAAGCACACAAACACTCGGAGATCCAACGCTCTGCGAGAGCTAATTACACGTCGAACGACACCTCGCGCGCAGGCGCCGAGTCGTTAGTGTCACGCTGGCCGCGCCAGACGAAACGCACTTGCCCCAATGACGCCGGGCGATAAGGTTCTCTATCTGCTCGCAAACATTTACATGCTAAACAGGCCGCGAGGCGCGCTACCGGGCTAATTTACGGGCGGCCCGGAGATAGGCTTCCTCCCACGACTCTCTCTCGTGCCTTTTGACGTTTCGTTCTTTCCTGCTTCTTCGGGAAACGAGGCGGCCTTCGCTCTTAATTCAATTGGAATTACGCGCTGAATAAATGACGCTCGGCGCGCCTGGTTTTTCCAGCGATCCCGGAGGAATAGTTTAGAGAACTTGAACCCTTTTCCGACCACAAATCCAAATATAACTCTGCCTCGCGGCACGGCGCAGAGCAGCTCTGTATATTTTAGCTTTAAAATCTCTATGATATCCGAGACGGCTCGAGTAAAAGTGCCCGGATCGATCAACGGTTAGTCCAGTCGTTCCCCCGAGAGATCCAAGTGTGTACAAGCCGGCGAGCACACATACCTGTACAAATATCTCCTAAAAATAGGCCCGACTTCGATTCCCGCTCCCGTAAAGAGACCTTTAGCCGCCGCGAGAGCCGATTAATATCGCCGGGAGGGCGAAAAAGCGACCTGTTGCCTACTTACCAGAAAGAGCCGGTGACGGGGGTGAGGAAGAGGAGGCAGATCGCCACGAGGACGGGGCGCATGTCCATCCCCTCCCTGGGCTCCTCTCTTAGAAGAAACCTCCTCTAGCCGAATCGGCCGGCCGCGCTGCGGACGTTCCCACACATGGCACATAAATCTTTGCCCGCGCTTTGCTGTCACCTGTGCCGGCTGCACTTCCGCTCTCTCTCTCTCGCTCTCTCTCTCTCTCTCCCTCTCTCTCCCCCCTCCTCCTTGGACACTCGCGAGGCTAGACGACGACCAGTGGGTAGAAGTCGCCTTCCGGCGGGGCGAAACCGCAAGCCGAGAACCGGAGCGCTCCTGCCGCAGCTACGTCACCGCGATCTTTGAGTGCTCGCTTACCCCCTCCTCTCCGCGCCTCAGAGCCGACCGAGCCGCCGACCGAGCCGCCGCGGAAAGAGATCCGAGACCGAGGAGCCCCCACCAGCTGGCCCCCTGACTCTTGCCTTACCTCGCCGCGTCCTCCACCTCCTTCCTTCTCCTGCCGCTGCCGCTGCCTCTTCTTCGCCGCGGCCGCGGCGGTTTACGGCCACCACTACCACGCCGCGGCGTCTAATCGCGCCACCACTACCGACCGAGGCGAGGGCGAGGAGACCACCGAGGCGCGTCGCGCGACCGGCGGCTTTTTACCTTTCGGCCCTGCAGTCCGAGGGGGGAGCCCGCGCTACGTTAACCTTTGCACTCTCGCGGCCGGAGATTGGGCCGAGCTGTCGTTTGACGAAGAGACTTTTTCTCCCGGACGCTCTGCCAATAAATTAGGATGACCCTTCTTGCGAAAATTGTGAAACGTCCCTTTTTGCGGGAACGTAATGTATAAACCATCGTTAAATGGCGAACAATGCCCTGATTATGAATCTCGGGCTTTCTCGTCAAGCTGGAAATATAATGTATGAGAAACATCATAAATATATAATGAACGCCAAAAGACATAAAGTAAATTAGACCTTCCACTGACTTTGATATTGGCTGCCGAGACGGGAAAGACGATGCAAGCCAAAGATTACGAGTTCAAAGCCATAGAATTCAGATAGGTTGGAATACATTGATTATGTTATTTTTTTCTAAAAACAAAAATGGTTTCGCGGAGCCGGGAATTTTTATTTCAATACAAGATTCCGCGGCCCGAGAGAGCAATGCCAATAACGTTCGGAATCGAATAAGGGCAAAAGAAAAACCACGAAGGGCCAAATTTTTTGTGTGTAAAGAACGAAGAATGTGTATATACAAAAGGGGGGGGGGGACAAAGAGACGGAGGGAGAAAAAAAAGGAGACGAAAAGCCTAAGCAGACTGGGCTTTTTGCTGGCTAATCAGGGAAGCGCCAGTCACCACCGAAATCAGGACATTCTTTAACTTTCCGAAATCCTAACAAGGAACTCTCTCGCCCTGTTAGGCCCGCGCATAACTCGCGACCGTAAATAAGGGTAAAGGGCCCTCCCCTCCTCCCTCCGACCGTTTTTGTATATCGCTGATTGATGTGTGAATCCAGAATTTAAGTGATGCCTGTTTATTTCGCCTGGAATGGATGAAATTTATTGCGAGAGCCAGAATGCCAAATGATATAAATACGAGCGGGATAAAAAACTGACCGTCTCCTCCCGAGCTTTCGCTTCGACGTACACTCCAAGCTGATTCATGGATGACGCAGTGAATCTTTTTGCTCCCAATTTTTCAGGGGTCTCATCGCGATCCGAGATCTTTAACTCGATACAATGAAGATACAAAATTCGTGATTTTTTATACGAATGGATTTAATTTATACGCTAATAATAAGATTTGGCTTCGATCGAGGGAAAGATCGATGCCGTTGGCAACAAAGCTAATGTTATTTATTTATGCCCGAAATCATAAAGAGTATTAAAAATCTATAATTATTAATAATTGACTTACTACAAGATGAAAGTAAAGGCCTATTCATCTATCCCATTTCAGCGCATAATCCCGTATAAACGACCGCGATCTTGATCCGATTACGAGTGTATCATTACGCCAGTAAGCTTCATCCTCTGAATCGAATCCCCACAAAGCGCTGCCCCCCATCCGACCGGTCAACCCAACGACTTTCCGCCCAAAAGCCGAAACGGCCGCGTTTAATGGTCGTTCAGATGACAACTCGACAATCGCACCACCGCGCAGTCATTGATCCGTACTTCTGTCGTCCGACGATCAACGGTCGCATGAAAGCCGCCGATCGCGTCCATTTCCTTTGTGCATCGCTCGTCGCGTGGAGGCAGAGAAGGAGAGGAGAGAGAGAGAGAGAGAGAGAGAGAAAAAGGGGTAGGAGGTGTGCATGTGCAGAACGGGGGCCAGCGGGGTTCCATATTACAGCTCATTTAGCAGCGGGGTCCTTATGACCCTCTCTCTCTCTCTCTCTCTCTCTCTTTGCCTGCCGGGCCCGAAAACAGGTCCGCGCCGAGGCCTACAGCAACGGGACCCCCGAGAGATACGCCAACTTCGTTCCCAGAGCGACAATTACTCTTGCCTTTTTTCCAGCGGCGATTGATCCCCGGCCCTGGAGAGGGGGAGCTTTTTGGTTTTTAATTTGGACTCGATCCCAGATCGGTCTTCATTAGTTATCTAAGCACTTTCTTTCGCCGATGGAGATGCTATCGAGGGCCCGCGGGTTTGTAACCCGATGTCGTAATTCGTCGTGCTTCATTTTCGGCCCTCCGGTTAATCGACGCCGGCTCCGATCGGCCAGGACTTGACGGGGCTCGATTGGATTGATTTCAGCTAAATTTACTAATTAGTATCGATGAATCGTTTATTTGTTACAATGTTTCGGTACTAACGCTCTTTGTATTTTTATTCGTATTATCGTATTAAGAAAGCACAAACTTAGACGATTCAACAGCTTTATGTTAATGTTTGACTTACCAATATTGAATCATCAAGGGAGCGACGTTGAAATTTTCAACGAAATCAATACACTCGAGATAAAATTGTGGATTTTAGTAAGAGATAAAACGAGAGTGAAAAGACGGGTGGGGGTGGGGGGAGGGAAAAAAAGTATTACCGATACTCGAATCCGCAAATATGTATACACTCCATTCGAAGCATTTGTCAATATACAAATAGAAGCCGAGTCGGGCTTCACGCCAATAAAAAGCCCCGTAGCGTCAATAATCAGGCGGCTCCGGCGAAGGCGGCCCACAAAGAGAAGTGCGTATACGTATCCGCGGCGTGTGTGCGCACGACTCGAGGAAATTGTTTCGTCGGCCGGGCCATTCTCACGGTATAATCGCACTCGCGCTCGATGCGCGTGACAAAAATAGACGAGTGTCCCGGAGGGGGGGGGGGGGGGGCTAAAGGACACTCGGCGCACCGGTGTGGGCCCACGTGCTAATGCAAGAGAGAGAGAGAAGAGAGAGAGAGAGAGGCCGAAGGCTCCGTAACTACCGCGTATCCTTCATTATGTGCCCTCCACCTCTTCTCCTCGTTCCTCTTCCTCTGGCCGTTCCGCGCCTCCTCGGAGTCCTTTTTGCCCCGTTCCTGGCCTTCTCTTTTTCGACAAACTTGATTAATGCTAAAACTGGATATTGAAGTAAAACAGTCGGGAGAGCAGCGAGAGAGCTAACGCACACACGTGTGAAATGCCCGGTAATTTATGGCTGAAACTAATTACCGAGGAATGCAGCTCTTCAGATTCTTGTCCATAATCTCGGACCTTTCTTCTCTTATATATCCCCCTCGGGTTTCTTCGGCTCTCCTGTCGCTGCTTTCTTTTACCCCCTTTTTTTTCTCTGCGGAGCGCGGCGCACGGCTCTCTCTCTCTCTCTCTCTCTCTCTCTCTCGGCCGGCTAAATGAATATATCCGGGAATTCGCGTAAAAATCGGCAGGGAGACCTGACGGGGGAACGATTTAACGCCTCTCGGTGCAGCGCGCTTAGACGCGATTCGAGGCAGCGGCGCGCAGAGAGGCAGCTCTTCCTTCGGTGTGTGCCAGTATGTAAATTCCCGGTAAAATGAAGTCATTATAAAAGCCTGGTATTTTCGAGAGGAAATCTCGGAATAACCGAGCGAGAGCCTCTCTCTCTCTCTCTCTCTGATGATGCCTTCGTGAATAACGCTTTTTTCAATACTCTCGCGCACGATACCTAATTTCGCCTTAAACGAAGCAGTCATAAAATCATCGTAAACTCCTTCTTTCTGACATGATAGCCGGTAAATTTATAAAATTCATTATGGAACGATATTTTAGGCTTGATTTAAACCGCGCGCGGCCCGCTGCCGAACCTAAGCCCCGTCAAATATATCACGCGAAACGATCTACAAATATTTAAATCCGCTCTCCGCCGACATCGAGAGTCGAACGGTAAGCTTCTAATACTTTGGAATTGTTCTCGACGTCCAGCGGTGTGCGGGATGACGCGCGCGCGCACCGACCATCAAGACGAGTTTCCCCAGCTAATTGCAGCGGGGATATCGCTATCTCGCCCGAAATTGCCCCGGGTTCCTCTCCACCTGCAAGAGGATATCCTCGGAAAATCTTGCAGGTGTAAACCAATTTCCAGATAGGATCTTCAACAGGTGACGCGGACTCGGCAATTAGCCCCACCCCCCCCCCCCACCTCCCAGTCAATTGAGATTTTCGAGCGGGTATAATGGCGGAGGGGAGGGGGGGCGTGTTCCCACGCGCGCCGAGGCGTTAGAACAATACCCCGCTCGCGGGGCATCTCTTCGTCAACGGTCATTTCGACATTAGCCTAACCTCCAATTTGGCCCGGGCCTCGAGTGCCATTATACGTTCCATTCCGCGCGCGTGCGCGCGCGCGCAGTGAATCGGCCGTTCCTTGAAGAACAGCCGCTCTCGCCACTTCCTCCTGCCCGGGAGGAAGAGGACGGTTTTATTAGGCGGCCCGAGGAGCGAGCGCGGCGCGACGTGCGCCCCGGTCGGGAGCGCCGGCGATCGCGCTGACGGGGAGATTTTTGACGCTGACGCGCCGACGGGCGACTATTAGGGGATTAACTCGGGCGGCGGTCCTGTAAACAGAGATATTTTTTGAAAGTATTTCGTGCCTGGCCTCGACGGCGCTTCTCGTCGCGGCGTTCGTAACGGGAGCCGCGGCGAGTTAAGTTATTGACTCTTGGTAACAGGTGTGTCGATTGGTAACAATGACAATAGTTCTATCTCGGCGTGGACTGTAGGCGGTGATTTTTGAAATGCTTATTATACGTATATTTATACTGGCTGTATGGTCAACGAAGAAAGACATTTTGTAAGGGAACTCATCTTTGAATAGAGTAGACTAGAAGATTAATGACGCTTCGGATCGTCACTTGTATAAATCTTTCCCGCAATTATAAATAATGATATTCTCCGCCAAAGTGGCTCCCCCTGAATCTGCAAGCAATAATTTATTTTACATCCAATATATGTTCAAGTCACTCGGAGATCTACAGCTGCGACGGAAAAAAGTAGCCGACCCATACCGCGGACGAGCTCGCATAAAAAGCCGTCGACGCCGTTTATTGTCATTCTCGCGAATCACTTCGCAACTTTTTGCATCCCGCGCGGCCGAGCTCGTCGAAATTACGAATCGTAAAGCGCTCGCGAGAGAGAGAGGGGGGGAGAGAGAGCGAGTAGTAAAAGCCAAGAATTAAGAAACAACGAGCGCGGCCCCGGGAAAAAAAACGTCGCGGATCGCCGAAGAAAAGAGGCACGCGTGTGGCTTAATAAGGACGCGTCCCATCATAATACTCTCTCTCTCTCTCGGCGGGCCCCGAGAGTTTTTGCTGCGAAAAGGGCCAGCGAAAAACTGGTATTTTCGGGGGCGAAAGACAAACGCTCGTTATGCGCGGGGAGAGAGATCGAGCCGCGGCCCTATTATGAATGCAACGTGCCAAAGTCGCAAAAACAATGGATGGATCTCTTCTTCGGGGCGAGCCGAGCGGGCCCGCTTCTTTGTTTTCGGAGGGGGGCCCCCGTTTTTCGGGGACTGACGCGAGTCGGCGCAAAGATTCGCGAGGCAAAAACCGCTCGCTTCGCGGCGAGACGCGAGAGTCGGGAGAAGGCTAGACAGGGTCAAGGCTGGGAGGGAAAAAATATTACGCGCGGGCTCGACGACGTGATTACGCTTTTTCGAGGCAAAAAGCTCTCTGACAGTTTTGAAAAATATTTTCGGCCCGGGAAGCGGTGGAAAAAAATTGTTTGCCCAAACCGAGTATCATATAATTTAATGGCATCGCCTGATATAACTGTGTGCAATGTGGTAGGAAGCGAAAAAAATTGATTGTCCGCGAAAAAAAAGTAGAGAATGTCATTATCACGATTGTAAAAAATTCTAAAAACTCGCGCGTGCGTACGACGTTAAATCTTTCTTTTTTTTCGTACCTCCCGAGATTAACTCGAGCCCGCGTTTTATGACAGGATAAATTGCTGCCTAATTCGAAATCTATTAGCCGAAAGCAAGTTATAAAACTCCGCACGACGTCCTCGACGTGAATTACCGCACGGCATCCCGCGCACTCGAGAATTAGCTCGCGCGTCTTGCATATTTCTCGCGTCGTCCCGGAGAAGCTCTCGGCGCGAATTATCGGCGCGCTCGGCTTAAATCGCGTCGCGCGCAGCATTGAGCGCGCAGCGAGCGGCCGTAACTCAGCCGGCTCGTCCAAGGTAAATCAGGCGATTTTAATGGCGGAATCTCGGGATCTATCGGGCCTCCGCGCCGAAGTAGGTAAATTGATGCCGTAACGGCGCAATTACACGCCACTTATTCCCATATCGAACGCAGCCGCCGGCTCGGGCACAATGGTAATTACGAGGCCGCGCGCTCGTAAATTTTTCGAGGCGCGCGCGCCGCCGCCGCTACTCTCGTTCCTTTAGCTATTCCGCGCGACGAGTCGCACTTTCTACTTCCCAGAGAGGATTTGTACTTGCGCGCCGTTGTTTAGAGAGGCTTTTCGCCGGGCGCTCGGTAACGGGACGGGGCCCCGGCAGATGCGGGAGAGGAGAGGAGGAATTCCCTTGCCGGCTGACTTGCGTTTTGCAAGCTTTAATGCGTTTGCTTTTCAGCGAAAGTTGCCTGCGATAACTCCGGGCGCGCGGGACTGCAAAAATCAATAGAAATAAGGAGGACAATTGCGGATAAGCAGCGCGAGATGTAAATGTTTAATCGAACGAGACAGTCTCGTTATACGGAAGCTAATTAAACAGGTGTCATGCTTCTTAAGTAGACTACTTTACACGCCTAATAGACACGTCCGAGCCAAACAATCCGTCAATTTTCTCAGCAGCCATACATCAAAGCAAAGGCGTCGAGTCCATACATCACCTGAAAAGCCAGCACTTTAGCCTGCCGGCGCAAATTGATTTGTTATAATAGAATCGGCGCGAGTGAAAGGCGGCGCGCGGCTCCGCACGACATTTCCCACATAGTCTACGCAGCAGAGACAAATCTTGCTTTATCCTCCTCCTCGACTCGTGACTCGATCCCTTTTACAATGTACTTGCCCCTCGGCGCCCTCTCTTTTCGCTGTAAATCTATAATATGTTAAGAGAATGAAAATTCACCGATAAATGCGAAACAGCGCCGCTCGTTGAATCGATCAGGCTCGAATTGCGCAAGGAGCGAGCATTGCGCCAACTTGTTGCAAAGAGGCCGATAAACAAGCCGATTTAAACAATGGCAAGGGAGGAATCTCGGGCCGCGCGTTGCGTAAGAGCAGAGAGCGCTCTAAGCGCGGGCAGGACAAGTGGCAGGTCTCTCTCTAATATAGCGGCTTGGCTCGTCGCTCGGGGGGGCTCTCCCCGGCTCTCGGGCCGATCATAATTCGAGGCGGTTTCAGGGAGGTCCTACCTGGGGCTACGAGAGGAGAGAGAGAGAGAGAGAGAGAGATAGCCCTCTCGCGCGAGTTCAATGAAGTCATCAGGCTAGCCAGCCTGTTATTATGCCTGGTACCGCGCCACCACGCGCTACAACTACTACTAATATACCCGCTGCCGCTCTGCTCTCCTCGACGCGTCTGGACACGAGAAAGAGAGAGAAACGGAGAGAGGGGGCTCTTTCGTTTTAACGTCGCGATGCTCTTGTTTCGATGTGGTGTGAAAGTATTTCGGGGGAACGACGAGCTTGTGTGCTTTTTTAATTAATATAAGAATGGACTTCGGATATTAAATTTATGTTACGATTAAATATTTTTTCGTTAAACAAAAGCATCCGGTAACTTTCCTTTCCCGGCTAATTGTTCCATCCTTTAAAACTCGGCAAACAGAACCTTCCGCGATTCGTCAAAGCCTTAACAACCGAGCCGAGAGCCCCGGAATCCCCGAAAGCGCGCAGTAGGCTTTTCCCCCACGGAAAAAGGACCTGTTGAATCGGAAGGCTCGCGCTCGCCTAAGGAGCCCGGAAAAAAGGCGATTAGATATTTACAAGAGGTCGTAAAAGTTCGTTACATTCGCGGCAACGCGGTAGTAAAAGCCCGTTAAAAGTGTTTATTTATACCCGAGCCGAGAGTTTTTCCTTTTCGACAGGTTGTATAAGCCTCTCTCTCTCTCTCTCTCGCACGCACGCTCGCGAGATAAGAAGTGCGCGCGCCGAGAAAAAGAGAGCAATAAACTCGAGCGGGGAGAGCCGAGAGAGCGCCTGGCTTTTACGGCTACGGATCCCACTTCCCCCTCCCCCTCCTCCCCCGCTCGGCGGTTGTAAAAATTAACTATATTCTGCGGTGGTGTTAAATTTTCCTCGGTTTGCCGGGAAAAATCGCTCTATTCAATCCTGTCGCTTTGAGGAACCAGTTTTATTAGTCTGTTTTCCACAATTTATTCAACGCGTCACCGATTTAAGATTAAGTGCATATACTTTTCCATTACGAGCGATATCGACATACGCTTTTCCGTACAAAACGCGCGGAAGAATTAACGCGTTAAATAATTTCCAATTAATAAAGGTCGTGAAAAAAAAAATAAGTCGTTCGTCACTTTAACACAGATTGAAAAATCCCCTTTTAAAGACATTAAAAAGGAATTAGAGGCCGAAAGCCGGTGATCTATTGTTTCGGAATACATTAAATTAGTGACTTCCCCGGAGCTAATCCGTTTCGAAAGGCCGGAGCGCGCGCGGATTATTAGGGCGATTGTCGTGCCTGATTCGGCACGGCTTTGAAATGCAGCGCGCGAGAAACATGCCGTAATGAGCTATATATATATATATATATATACGTATATAAAACCCCTTCGGGTCTCGGAGTCGAGCTCGAGCTTTCGGGAGCCCTAATCTTCCAATTCTAAAACTCCCCAAGCACGCCTATTTACATTGCTGTATACTTAGACGAACGAACCTTCCCTCGGCTTGTCTATTGTGCAAGATTGGACGAGTGGAAACCTGTAGCTGCGAGTTTTTCTACTCGAGCCTTCTACGAAGGCTACTGCTTTTTCCCTTTTTAATTGCCGATACATTCGAGTCAATATTTTCGTCACGTCGCCTAATTAAATTAGCGTTCATTGCGATCGAGTTACCGGCAATTAAAATTATTTCAGGACGATTGCGTAATGCAGAAAATGAACGCACCCCCCCCCCCCCCAAGTACCACAGTATTCAGCTTGGGCTCGAAATAATTAGCGCGGACCGAGTTTCCCTCCCGCGAAGGCAGCGGAAAAGGGCCCATAATAAGCCCGTAAACCCACAAAGGCGGGATAATCAGGGCCGCGGCAGTAGTAAAAATCGGCGTTTAAGCCAGAAAATTCCGGAGAGAGAGCCTTGCCCGAGATAGCACTCCTCGGAGGTCCGCTGAGGTCTGTATCATCTCGGACCGCTCTCTTTCTCTCTCTCTCTCTCTCTCTCTCTCTCTCTCGCGGCATCGTGTGAAGTCCGGCGTGCAGCTCCATTATGCTGCCCCTCGAGGAGAGGGAGCTCTCTCTCTCTCTCACCTTTTCCACCTCTCTCTCTCTCTCTCTCTCTCTTCGTGCCAATATAATCTCGCGGCCCTCTCTCGCTCGTTGAGCGGCCGACCCTGCGTGCTGGATCGCGCGCGCAGAGGTGTCGGGGCCCGTATTAAGGGGGCGGTACGCCCCGAAGGAGCCCCGAATTATGACGTCACGGACCGCACACGGCGAGCGAGAGCGAGAGAGCTGACCGCGAGAAAGAGAGAGAGGGTCGAATACAAAATGGATTGTTAATTGCCGAGCAGTCGCCACCCCGGTGGGCCGCGTCGAGATCTCTTCTTCTCACCTCGAGCGTCCGAATTTTCTCC
>JAWWEM010000054.1:11692894-11706390 GCA_035582935.1 Ormyrus thymus | reverse complement strand
ACTTCCGAGAAGCGCTAATGGATCTGTCGATCCGCGCGCCGATAAGCTCTCGCTGCTCCTCGCGAAACGCGCGGCGGAGTCGCCCCCGCCCCGACTTTTCATAGACGGGCAAACGCGCGCGGCGACCGCGGCCACAAAGAAGTGTTAATTTCGTTATTACGAGGATGCGCGCGAGCGAGCGGGGGCTTCTCCCCGCGCGCCGGCCGACGATCTTATCGGGCGGCGCGCGGCGGCCATTGTTCGCTTATTAAATACGATGATGCTGCTCTATCAAGACGTCCATCTCCCGGGCGATCGATCGATCGGTCGGCCGATCGCGGTGGGTCTGCGGATGGTAATTTCGAGCGGAATGCTGTGTGTGTTTTATGAGGGTGTAACGGCTGCGTGTCTCTTGGACTTGGGGCTCCGCGAGGAGGGACGATCGGTAATTAATAATTGATGGCGCGAAGTGAGATCGGAACGGACAGTCGATTCGTTATCCGCTGCTCTCGAGGTGTACTTGGAGGCTTGTGTAAGCGTTATTTGCGGCATTCATTAAACTTTCATTATTTCTCTGATTGATGCTCGTATTTGTAAGTCATTACTTTGCCAGGTAAACTAGAATTTATTAAGTAGTTTGTCTTTTTCAGTAATACTTCAATTTACGATCAATATAGTTTTATATGCATCTTCCTAATATAAGCCGTAATTTGAATTACATAATTTTTTAGATTCTATAAAACGATATAAAATCGTCGAATATACAAATACGTCGAGGTATAAATTTAAAGCGAATTACGCGGCGTTGCGCAATTACTGCACATAAAGCCAGCCAGTGCAAATTTGATTAAACTATAAAATTTGCATGTCAAGCCGCGAGGCTAAAATTATCGTCTTTTTCCTCGTAAGCCATTACGGCTCCGATCTATGATTAAACGTTCCAACCACTTGGCGAAATTGATTGGCTCTCTCCAAGGGCCACTCGGGCTCGAATCACCAGAAATCGAGCAAAAGACCGGCCGCCGCTGCGTTCCTCGCAATTTATAATGAGCGCGAGTAAGCGATCGGCTCTAAGTAGACTCTCGGTCGTGGCAACAATCGAGCGCCCCGGTGGAATAAAAACGAACAAAAAAAAAAAGAAAAAAAAACGACGAGGGGGCCACCATGCTTGCGGGAGAGGATATTCCCCGGCCAACGGCGATCTCCGAATAAAAAGGGAAAACAAGACGAGGCGTGGGTGTGTCGAGACGCGCCGAGGGAAGGCGGGACCGCTCGCCTCTCTCTCTCTCTCTCTCACTCTCGCTCTCTCTCTCATTGCCACCTCCGGAGCTGTCGGATCTCGCACCATATGCCGACACCCCGGAGAGACGACGCTGACCATACAGGCTCCGAGGGCACATGTGTCCTGCCTACTTTTGCATTATAGCCGAGAGGAGAGGGGGGGAGCCGGAGATTCCAGATGCTTATGAGCCTGCCACGGGCTCTTATGAAATTGCGAGATGGGATTACGTGCGATTGATATTGATCGCGAGGGAGATTCGAATTTCGAGCCGGTCCGAGCTTGGACGGTGTGTTTTCTGATGCTTGTTTTGGGCGAGCCGTCAGTTTAATATAATTCATTCGTGAATTAAGAAAGTAATTGGTTAAAAGTGTTTCTCTCGAGAAACGTATGTGCAATATTCATTACTGCGACTGCACGCATAAATAAACCAACTAGTTTTATATCTTTGAATGAAAATTATTGTACATTCCGGAAATTTCAAAAAAGCTCGACAAGTGTAAAATTGAAGTACCGAGAACATTTCAATAATTGAATTGATCAGCGACAAGCGTATACGTATAAAACTCGAACATTCCGTCAATACATTCCAGCTGAGAATGCCGCAGAAAAAGTTGAAGTATATTTAAAATTGAAATGGAACGAATTTTTATTCGCCGACCAAAACGCGTCTCCCTCGAATCGAGAGTCGCGCGGCAGCCCCGGCTATAAAAAGCCATAACGACTGCAGCGAAGGATATAAGATAAGCGCCAAAGGGAAGCAGAGAGAAAAAAGGCCAGCGGACGAAAACGAAACGGAGACAGAAGGAAGAAGCAGCGAAAGAGGGAATACAATGAATCAAGGCGCGCTTTACTACCGGTTTCAGCGACCGGCGACGCACAGACGCGCGAAGAGAAAGTACGCCCGGGCAGCGCGCGCCGCGGCCTGATTTATCGGGCCGTAAACAATCGTAATTAGCCGCGGACTCGTCGCTCATCTTTGCCCCGCGAATGGGAATGGAATCGTAATTCATAAATCACCGATCGCGGTAATGATGCGAGACTCGTCGCGACTCGCGCGACTCCGGCCGCCGCCGCGCGGCTTGGGAAAATTGCTCGCGGGGCTTTATGCGCGCGAGCGCGGATTGTCCCCGAATGAGCGATTAATTTTAGCTCGCTGACCACTTTAATGCAAATATTGCGTAAATTACCGGCGAGAGTTTTATGCTCGGATATCTTGATGATATTTTTAATTAAAACCAAATTTATCGTTCTTTATTACAACATTAATAAAGTAAAAGTTATTGCGGAGGATAAAATATGCTGCTTTTTTTGCGTTACTTCGCTCTTCAACAGAAGATAATAAGACTATTGAAACGGTTTATTTTAATCAGCTTAAAATCAAATGCTTTCTTACGTAAAACGAAGAAGATTTTACTCACTCTTGCGTAAGGCAATAATCAGGCAGCAAAGCAGCTTTGAATATCGAAAGCGAAGCAACAAAGAGCAAGCTTTTCCTCCCATCGGCACGGGCAGGTTTTTCGCATTCTGCCCAAATGCCCGCGTCCCATTAAGCAAATCCACCCCAACAAAGGGTTAAGCGCAACGATCCCGAATTCCCGAGTCCGAGCGCCAGCTCGCATTACACGAGCGGCGCGTCTTCCGCGCGAGTGCAAAAAGGCGCGTAATTGGGGGAAAATCCTCCCTTCGGCGAAAAGCCCCGCCGTCCGTCTTTGAAAGGAAGCGCTCGCTCGAGACGAAATCGACTCCTCCTACGGCGCGACGCGAGCCCGTCCGCATCCAAGCCAAGGAGGAAGAAGAATCAGAAGAAGATCCTCTTAAGGGCTCTTGAGTCGCGATCGCGCGCGGCGCGAGAGAGAGGCTTCCCCTCGTCGCCCCTTGAAAGCGCCGGCCGATCCGAGAGAGCAGATTACGCTTGCGCCCGACGCCATTGTCGGGGATCGACAGCCGTTTAGCGATATGGCACCCGCGCACGACAAAGCGCGCCCCCGGATTTTCGGGGAAGACGGCCGGCTGGCCTCCCTTTTCTGATCGAGGGAAGCGAGAGGGAGCGCGCTTTTTGTCGGGGCCCGGAGAGGGATATCGATGCGCGCGCAGCTTTGTTTTGACGCTCAATTGTATCGAACTGATCAGTTTTAATTGTGACGCGGATGGATGTCTTGATCTCTTGGCCTTTTGTGAGGGGAGGAAACTTGTGCAGGCAGCCGCGATTGATGCGCCTGGTCGAGCGTGAGCGGTTTTTCGGAGATCTATAGAACGTGAAAGCGTCTCAGACCTGTCAGAAATCCGTCGGCCGTTCTAAGTGCTTGTACGAGAAAATTTCGACACTCATTTTTTTTTTCTGCAAAAACTCGTCTTTTTCGACGAGATAAAGGAAATTCCTTGTCCATTATTGAAATCCACTTTCAGTGAGCCTCAAATCTATGTTTTTTTTTTTCAACTTAATCTAAATGAAAACTTTCCTTAACAAAAGTACGCTGATACGTCTCCGATTCAATTGGTCCAAAGCGCGCGTTCACGTCGATAAAAAAGGCAGCGAGTAGCGATCGATGTCTCGAGACTTAATGCGCTTACGAACGAGCCAAACTGCAGCCTCGGTGTCACTTTATCTCTCATTCAGCGCTGAAAGGCGCTCGTCACCGACAGCCGCACGAGGCACGGCGCAACGATGATAAACTCCCCTTGGCTACACACAATCGTAATAATCCCATCGCGAAATCGCAATTTAAAAAAGGGGTCGCGCGCAGAACAAAAAGGAATCTAAGCGCGCGGGAGGAAGGAGCCTGCCCCGATCATTCGATTAATTTCTATGAACTTCCTTCCTGCCCCCTTCCTGCGGTTTTCTCCTCCGCTCGCGCTCGCTGAACGGGGGAGGAGGGGGGGGACACGGGGGGGCGTTCCCGTGACATCTGTGTTTTCGGAGGCCGGTGCAGCGCATAATGGCTAATGACGGGGTGCGCGACGTGCGGCGCATTAAATTCCGCCAGATATATATCAAAGAGCGCAGTGATTAGGCGTCTTTTATACGTCGGGCTCATTACTCCGGCCTCTCGGCTACTTCTCCTCTCCGCTGACCGTTACAGAAATACACCCTGCCAGGCAGTTTCCTGATTAAGGCCCTCTCTCTCTCCCTCTCTCGCATTCTCCGGAACGGAGAACTTTTTGTGCGAGGCGAGGGAATTTCGCGAGAGAGCCGCTCTCGAACAATTAGGAATTTATTATTGAAGCAGCAGCGCTCGCCGCGCCGGTATTCATTCCGGAATGCCGAGGAGTGCTTTTTGTTTTAGGTCCGTCGCTGCGCGAGCTCAAAGGGGACGGAGGAGGTTTTAGGGAATTCTCCGGGCTTGTATTTGCATGTTGGCTCAAAAAACATTCTCATAGAAGCGTGCGTGAGTAATTGTATCAGGGCGCTACGCCTTTTCGATTTCGAGCCTTCCTTCTTTTTACATACTTCGGGGGTTGCGCAACCTCGTTACAGCATAAAGAGATTCAAGTTCCAATAAAATTCAATCCAAATTAATCAATGCATCCCCCCCCCTCGACGCGGACTCGTATTAATAAAGCCATCCGCATTTCTCGGCGAGGAGGCCCGAGCGTCTCTCGTCCCGGTCGATTAATCGCTCAATATCCCTCGCCGACGTCGGGCAAATAACATTCCGGCGCTTCGGCGCAGGGTCCCCGGGGCCGGGCGCGCGCTCTCGGCGAGCGCAGTCTCCTCTCTCTGGATGCGCGAATCGATTGGTCATAAAGCGCGATTGGGCGAAGCGCGCGACTCGGCAATAAAGCGCGCGCTCGCGCGCCCCTCCCACCGCCGCGGCTGCTCTCGCCGGGTATGCAAATTGCCGAGTCCACTTTTACGAACGCCCGCGGCGTGACCGCCTCGGCGGATGTATATTTCGCGCGCGCCACACGCAGCCCGAGATCGGATCCCCCCCCTCCCCCCACCCGCCGCCCCGAGTAATCGACTTAGTTCGGGCCCCGAAGCTTTTGCCCAAATAGTCGCTCGGATAATCGCTTATTTATACTGGGAACTTTCGGGGCTTAGGTGTCGTTCTGGGGACTTCTTTTTGGCCTGTATCTCTCTCTCTCTCTGTTGAGAGCAGCGTCAGTCTCTAATTTTTGCTTATTTATCTCGAGGACAGGTTTTCTTCGCACGTGGGTGGTCCCGAGGAGAGCTGCGCTCTTTTTCGGGGATAAATGCCCAACTTCAAATTGGTGTAAAATCGACAATGCTCCCGCAAAAAGCGATGACGCAAAGTGCACCGTATTCAGTGTTTTTTCTTTTATTCTCTCTCTCTCTCTTCCAAAATGCGCATGAAATTTATTCTGAAATTAAGAACCAAAAACATCGGACCCTGCTTTGTATTTGTCGTTCTTTTAAACTTTGCAAACTCCTCGATAAAATAAACAGTACAACGGCAATTTTACTTTGATTTTGGCAGCTCGTCACGTTTTCTTAAGTAAAAGGGTTGAAAAAAAAAAAAACGTTATCAAGAGTCTCGATAAAACTCGTCCGCCTGCCGCTTGAGCTTGTAAATTTTCTGGGAATTTTTCTGCGTGAGAAAACTGCAGATCGCCCGGCGTGCCCAAAATCAGCGAACAGCCCTAAAAATTCAGACAAGCCCCCTCGTTGAAATTTGTCGTCGCCGGCCGATTAAATCTCGGAGCTTGGCATCTCTCTCTCTCTCTCTCTCTCTCGCGATCCCGATCTCTCTCCCGGTCGGCGAAAAAAAAAAAAAAAATAAGTCCAGTCCGAGATAACGGCGGGGCCGTCAGCTCTCTCGGCGAGCGAGGCGCTGTCGTTTCTTCTAACGACGGAACCGTGTTAAGTGGCCGCAACACTTGGCCACCTTGCGCGCGTCTCCTGTTACGGGGCGAATTTTTTCGCGAGCGACACGGCTCTGGTATTTTTTCGAGCCTCCGACTCCCTTTCTTTTTTCGCCCCCTCCCACCCCCCTCCGCCGGCCGCGCGACCTCTGCCGATCGCCAGCTCTCGCTTCCTCTGGATATGCTCGTAAAATGGATTATGGTGCATAGAGATAATTCATTCGAAAGGTTGTTCTTTTTTTTCGAACAGGAATCTCGTAAAAATCGGGGATTAATATACTCGGGAGGGGGCCACCCCCGAGCGAGGCAGCGTCCCAGAAACTGCCGACTCCTCCCGCAAGCTCCTCTCTCTCTCTCTCTCTCTCTCTCTCTCGGGAATAGCGGAGATTCACCGAGAGGAGCTTGACGCACTTGAGCAGGTACGCGCTCTAAGAATCCGAGCGATTCGCGCGGTGTGCGGCGCGCGGCGCGGGGGAAACTACCGAGAGCGAACGAGAGAGAGAGAGAGAGAGAGAGAGAGAGAGAGAGAGAGAGAGAGAGACCGGATCGGATGTATAAATATACTCGGCGGCAGGCGGGTTCAGGGCCACGTAGCCGCGGGGAGTCCGGGCTACGCGCGGAATGTTTTAATAAATGCATTCCTGATGAATGAACGAAATTCACCGTTACCTGGCGCGAGAGGGAGAGAGAGAGAGAGAGAGAGAGAGAGAGAGGGCCGGGTAATATACAGCGGGCGCTCGCTGGGTTTCTTGATTAAAATTTTCTTTTCACCGATCGATATGTCTATGCCGAGGGGCCCCCCCGCCGGGGCTCCGTGTGTGTTACCGTGTTATTTGGCAGGACCGCGGACGCACTCGCCCGCGTGACTCCGACGGGAAAAGTGAAAACTTTGTGCGCGTATGATCGAGCTCTCTTTTATTGCATTCCCCGACCGGCCGGGAAACGGCGGTTCACGCGGAATTTGCGCGCGGGTTATTGCTTGTTTAACCGGGTATTAATCATTTTTAGAGTCGAGGGCAGGACTTTGTTTTTTTTTTTTTTTGATAATTTATTTGCGCGCGACTCGCCGCCATGCGAGGAAATGAGAGAAAGTTTGACAATTATTATAGAATGCACTTCGTGCCGGATAATTATTTTTGAATGTGGCTCGAAAATGCACAAGATTCATGCAATTCATTTCGTTAAAAATGCGTTTCCTCGAAGGTACAACGTGCATTGCATTACGCCGCGTTATGAAAACGATAAATTTATGCAAATTAAATAAAACGGCGCACTTAAGAGTATCATTCATAAATATTAACCGCGGAAAAAGCTCATAAATTTCACTCTCATTGAAATGCATCCCTCCAGCCATCACTAAAAATCACCAGCCGTAAAAGCAGCCGAGCAACAAAGTGTATTCCCCGATAGGGGATCTCTCGCGTTTCCTACTTCGCGCCACCCAAGAAACTCCGCTCCCCGTCTCTCGAAGCGGCGCGGGATTACGCCGCGTGGCAAATTACGCGCGGAAAAATCCCCCGGGATAATAACAGATTCCGGGCGCGCGCACACGAGTCCGCGGAATGGTGGATTTTTCGAGAAAAAATTTCGCCGCGGATACACGGACGGCGGCTGCCGGCGGATAAGGTAATTCCGTTCCGGAAAGGCCGTGACGGGTCGGCTACCTCCAGCGCTAATCGATTGCCCGCACTTTGATCGAGCTATTTTTACGCGGATAGAGCCTCTGGATAATTGGCCGAAACTGCCGATCGCATCGGTCGCCGCGGATAGAGGATCTTTTTAGCGCATTTGCACAGACTGGTTCTGGGTGGGGCAAAAAACTCGCGCGCTGAAATCGAAAGTACGGGGTATTACGAGGTGATAAATGGAAAAGTTTATATAATTATCTTTCGCCATAATTATACACCCAACTTAAGCATCGACGTATTTATTTGCTTTTCAAAAACGCATATCATCAGTAGCATCATAATTTTGTTTAAAATTCTTTCTCAGTTCAATTGACTTTTCCACGGGATTCCTTGATCTGACCTTGAAGCAGCGATTGAAATAAACAGCCCTGAATCGTAAGCCAGTCCGTTCTAAGTACCCTACTTGGTTTGCCATACGCGGAACTGTCAGCGGAGAGAGACCTGACGCAGTCTGGTCTAAACACACAGAGCGGCCGATTCATCGGGGCAATCATCGACGTCTGAGAAAATGTAAGCTCCGGCGCGGGCAGCCCACGTACAAGTACGTACATTAAACGTGTGTCACGAGCCTTTCATCTCCCACGATCTCCCGTGACCTCCGGGGGCCCTCGGCCGAGAGCCTGCCTCCGAGCTTGTCGGCGTCACTCTACTTAGACGTCCTCCGTGCGCGGCTCGCGGCGTACTTAATATGTCCTTATATGCATGCCGCCGAGCGCAATGTCGGAACGGCCGCGGGAGTTGTGCTCGTCGATTTCGCGGTGGAAAGACCGAAGGCGGCTCGAAGTTTCGCTTGATGCTTCGGTTTATATTTTAGCTTACAAGAGGTGGATGGGGAAGATGAAACTTTGGTTTATATTAGCTTGCGAGAGGCCAAGCAAATTTTCTATTAACAATTTTCGAAAAGTAAATAGTCAAGCTTGTCCGTTTTAATTTACTCTTGTAAAATAATATAAACAAACGATTCTGCACTCGTAAGAGGAATTCCACACGAGCGAAGAAAATCGAACGAAAATACGAGGGCAAAAAGTGATTCGGAAAGCATAAATCAGAGTCGGAGAGCGAAGTGGACGCGCGAGAAAAGCAAAAGAACGCGGCCATCTCCGGCCGAATAAAAAAGCCGCTGTGTGCGCAGTGCAGGAAAGCTGCCCGCGTGCTCTTTTTCTCTCTCTCTCTCTCTCCCGCTCTCGATTCGCTTTGACGAGGGTAACTCGAGACGTACGCGGAGTACCCGGTACCTCCGCGCGCACGCCGATGCTTAGAGCAGGGAAAACGAGAAAGAAAGACGGATTGCGAGCTGCCGCCGCCGCCGCTCGGGATCGTGACTGATAGATGGACTCCGGGATAATTCAATTACACGAATTCACCCCGCCGCGCAGTTATTCCGCGTCGTGTCCGCGCTCGAGACTTTTTACCCGGCAGCCAAATTGTAGAAATTTAATTGCTCGCGCGAATCGAAAGTTACGTCTCATTTGCGCACCTTCTTTTAAAGAGGACGGCCATCATCAGCGAGAAGCTTTCACCGTCGCGTCTAATTTCTAATTTACACGGGAAATATTTCAAGCGTCCCGGCTGCAATCGAGAGCGAACGTCTCAAGTTCGCCGTGCGCGCGAAACCGTCTGCTCGCCGTCTAGAGTCTTAGACCGCGAAGGTAAACTCGTCCATTAAAGCCTGCAGACAAATGTCGTCGCCGAGCCAAAGAGAAGAGCATCTCCGTGAGAGAGAGAGAGAAAGAGAGCGGAGCCGCCGCCGCGGCATTGCCCGGTGATAGGATGATCGAGCGGGCGCGATCGTATCGTCCGCGCGGCTCGCATGCCGAGATATCGCGGAGCAATGTAGCGCGATAAGTAATGCACCCCGCGAGAGATCGTAAGCATGACGAAAAGCGCGCCTCGCCGCGCACGACAGATCGCAGAGATCTGCGCCGGCTCCTCTCGCGACGCGTCGCGCGTCCGAGGGACTTTCTTTCTACCGAGTCATCCGATTAAACTCATTGCGAGGCTTCGATTTTCGGTCGGGCTAAAAATATTACGTATCTCGCCGTTTTGCAGACGGTCGAAAGTATCTAATAATATCCCCGGCGCGCGCTGCGGGCCCCCTTATCGCGGGATCTTCAAAAAATGTTTTATACGGCCGAGTTAAAGTTTTACTGCTCGACGGTAATCTCAATGGCCTTGCCGCTGCGCGATATCGGCTCGAATTTCTCGTAAGGCAGCGAAATTTTCTCCAAAAGCAAGCGCGCGTTCCCATCGTTAGCCGAAGCTCGCGCAGTAGGCGAAAGGAATAATTTCGTTGGGCTTTCCGCGGCGGCCGCAGCCCGGGGTGCGCACCTCCGACGGGGAAAAAAGCCAGCCAGATACACTCGCGTGCGCGCGTAGCGAATGCAGCGCGCCCGGCCTTATCGGCGCTCGCATCTCGTTCATAATCTATTTAATTTGCACTATCTGATCCGGATAATCGAGCCTCTCTCTCTCTCTCCTCGTGATATACGCGTGCCTAAGTAGCTTAATGCGCATGAAGGCGCGCACGCGGCGAACGGGTTCTTCCCTCTCGTCGTCCGGTAGGCGCGCCGCTCTCCTTCGAATCGACATCGAGCACTGTTGTTTATTGTAATTGCGCCCCCTTCGGTGTCGAGACTTTCGGTTGGCGTGCATCTATCGCTCTACGAGCGAGATTCTACTTAGGGAAATTACGGTCTAATTGGATATAATACGCGACACACAGCTCGACGCGCGGCAGCTCGGCTACTTGCGTTTTCATTGGCTTATAAAACCGGATATACGATCGAGGAGAACGAAATGGTTCGTTTTATATTTTGAAAAGGAGAGAGCAATAAAACTTTATTACCCACCGCGTCGTGGTTTCACTCACCTCCTCTCTCACCTCGCCGCGGCTCGGGAAAAACACGTATAACCGAAAGGAACTCGAGCGACGAATTAATCCGACAGGCCGGAAAGAAAACAGTGTCACGGGCTAATTATAGAGTCCGGCTATCCGTATCGCAGGCACCCTCGATCTGCGCGAGCTCCGCGGGCGGAAAAGAAAGCGGCGCCGGGGGGGAAGGGAGGCAAGGGCTCGTCCCTCGGTGGCGGGAGCTCTCTCTCTCTCTCTCGTCTGGCGATTATCAGGCGGCTGCACGCACGTATGTATATTCAGCAGCCGCGCGGCCTTTGTGCGGCGGCGTTTGATGTGTGTCGCTTGGAGTCGCAAGTGAGTCGTCGGCGCCGCGGGCCGTAATTGCCCCGCGGGGTTTTCTCCGCCGGCGGAATATCAGCGCGCACTTGCCGCGCAGTCGTCTCTCTCTCTCTCTCTCTCTCTCTCTCTCGTCGACGCCGTCGACTGGAAGAACCGGCAAATCCCTGCGTACCGCACGCACGCGCCCGGAGCACGCGCACCCGGAGCGCATCCGCGAGTGCTTTCATCCCCGCGCTCGGCGGGACTCTCGATTATAGCTTCGGACCCCCGTCCCCGACGGATTTTGGCTTCTGCGGCGCGGATGCAGCGGACTGCACGCGGAAAAATGCAGCGAATTTCGATCGCAGGCGAGTGCGTCGTCGGCGGCCGCCGGGCGATTGAAATTCTTTACCCGCCGTCCGGTGCGCGTCGAAGTTCGACCCGACGCACTCGTTTACACGGCCGCGAAGCGAGATCAACGATTCGGCGTACACCGGCCCCGAAAGCTGATCTATTCCGCGGCTCGATTACGTCAGTCCGCAAAATGCCATCGTCGGCCGAGAGAGAGAGAGAGCCCGATCGGCTCGTCAAATCGCAATTTCACGGAACTGATCCCCGGGCTCCGGACTCGGCCCGTCACTCCGTGCCGAGCGGCGCTGAAAACAGTCCCGCCGAAAGCAGAGCCTCTCCTAGGAATTCCTCGGGGTGAGACCTCGCCGCGGACGGGGAGCGAGGAGGGGGGCCGGAGGGGGTGGGGGGAGGGCAAGCAGGCGGCCGGAGAGGGAGATAAACCTCAATTACGACGATTGACTAGCCGCGAGGGGGTGACGGAGCCGGTCGACGGTGGTGGGGCGAAGGCTCTCGCTCCTCCCACCGGATCTCGTCACGTGATACGGCGCGGAGAGAGGAGCGCCGCCTGTCCGGGGGTTACTTCCTCCATCCCCCTTGGGCGCGTATGCTCCGCGCGGGCGCTAATTAATCCCGCGAGAGGCCCTCCGCTTAGTCATACGGATCTTTGCGCAATCCGTCGCACTTCCGCCCTGCTTATCGGCCCGCTCTCGAAACGACGCGCGGCGGGTTTCGCAACTCTTGCTCTTCGAGACGCGTGGGAATCGCGCTATCTTATCGACAGGTTCCTCGAGATTCGGCTCTGGCGGAGGTGCCTCGCGGGTCGCGTGTTTGACGTTCTCCAAAAATAGGCTTATCTCTCACTGAGCACACATCGGAAGTGCGAGTTTGAGTAAATTCGACACGCAGCCAAGGAGGAATGCAGGCAGAGCATCGCTCTCCTCGAGGAGAGAAAATGAGCTCTCGGGGTGCATTTTCGAGCTGGCCTCGGAGAGGAAGAAAGGTGAAAGGGCGACAAGTGCCTCCCACCCCCCGGCACTTCCTCCTCCTCCTCCTCCCATCGCTCCGCGCGGCGGTGGTGGGGGACGGGCGCACTCCGCGGCGGCGATCCATCATGCATCTCGTCATCGTCGCACCCCGTAGGGAGCGGTTCGGCGGTGGCGGCGGCGGCGGCGGCGACGGCAGCGGCGGCGGCTCGGGAAGGAGGAGAGGAGGCGGGTTCTCGGCGGCGGCGGAGGAGGAGTAGGAGTCCCTCGGGGTCTCGGCTCGTTTTTTAGCACTCGGCGCGGGCAGCCTCTTGCAGGAAGTCCTCGCTCGGAAAAGCCGGGCTCTCTCCTTCCTCCTCGCCGCGGTCGAGGATGCACGGAGCACGGCGCGCGCCGCCGGAGATAAGGCCGGAGAGCACGTGCTTGGGAGAAGCGGTGGTGGGGTGCAGCCGTAGCCAGTAGCGGCCGGCGAGCCGCGGCCGATCAGTCGCTCGCTCTGCCGTGACAATCCCAAAGCGCCTCTCTCCCTGTCTCCCTGTCCGTCTGTCTGTCTTTTTGTCGGCCGCGAGTTCGCCGGGCCCTGCCTCGGGCCACCGCACTTTCGCACTTCCGCTCTCGCTCTCTCTCTCTCTCTCGCTCCTTCGCTCCCTCCCTCCCTGCCTCCCTCCGCCCTTCCGTCCGCGAACGCGAGTGCCAGCGGCCCCGAGGGGGACAAGCAGCAGCTCGCGCGGGGTGGAGTGAGTGCCAGACCAAGAGGACGATGACAGAATGCCTTCGTCGCGACGACGGCGAGAGGACCTCCGGGAAGCCTGGAAGCCCCAACGGACGATAGCCAAGCTCGCCAGGGCCCTCGGCCAGCTGCTCCTGCTGCTCGGCATCCTCCATCATCGCCGGTAAGAGACTTTCATCCCTTCCCGAGGACCGGAACGCGAACGCGCGGTTCTTTCGCCCTCTCGTTTCTCGCGCTTTTTGGCCGGCTCGATGTAAGTGATAAAAGACGTACTTTGTTCGTTGGAAATAAAAGCTTTTTAGAGGTGCTGGATTTGTGGCGCGCAAAGCTCGCTGAAAAGGTCATTGCTGTGTTGTGCGCATTTTAAAAAGCAAAACTAAAAAATTTTTTTAAAGGAAGCTCACTGACGGCTTTAATTTTCGCTAAAATCCGACAATTTGCCGAGATTCATTTTCAAGCTTGAAAGCTGTTAAATATCTAAAACATA
>JAWWEM010000054.1:11651131-11692794 GCA_035582935.1 Ormyrus thymus | reverse complement strand
CTTTAATTTTCGCTAAAATCCGACAATTTGCCGAGATTCATTTTCAAGCTTGAAAGCTGTTAAATATCTAAAACATAATAATGACCTTCTCGAGCTTTAATTGCTAAACAAAAAATTAATCAAACGTTCCAATTTTCGTACGTAAAAAAAAGTAACGAGTAACCCAAAGCATAAATTAAGTTTGTTCCTTTGGGACGAAAGTATTTTCCGAAGGTAAATTAACGTACAGAAATTTATGGAGGTATCCGGAGCACGCGAAACTTTACGTTTATTATTTTCCAAGCGAAGCTTGCAATCTGACCTTTCAATTCAAGCTAAATATATCTGTAGACATTGCATAAGTTATTTCAAGCAGAAAGTTAAAAACTACGCTTATAAATCTTTGCGAACATTTCTATTTATCAAACGACGCTATGCGCCGCTATCATACAATAATTATTGAAAATTCGAAATTTCTCACCGCTCGTTAACGTGAAAGAGAACGAGGAATTACGCGCTCAATTAAAAGGAGAAAACGAACAATCATCGTCGCGCAAAAGCGATTATAGAAAAGGCCCGCAGAGCGGACCACACAGCAAGCATAACACAGACGTCAAAACGTCAGGTCGCTCGGCGCGACGGCGTGCAAATCGCCGCGACTCCGTGTCGAATTTCTCGGGGAAAAATTTACGGGCTCGGTAGCGTCTCCGTCTCGTCCTCATCCTTTCTCAGAGCTCGCCGGCTCCTTCGGCCCCCCCGAAGAAATCCATCAATATAAAACGGCCGGCGAACTCGGTGGCCGCGCCGCGCGGCCGCTGAAAAACATAACGACCCACTGCAAATAGACCCTTTTTTCACCTTTGACTCGGCAAGATTGCCGAGAGCCCGGCGAGAAAGGACGTTTCATTGTGCTTTAACTAGCGGCGGCGGGGAATATACTATTTGGGAGGCGACGGAGCGGCTAATATACATTTTTTCTTCTTTTTTTTGCGTTGACTGCAGCTCTCGGAGACCCGCGATGAAAAAAGGGACGCTCGATGTGGAGATGAGTTGGGAGCCGTAAAAAATCCTGGCGTTTCGCGCGATTTAAAGTGTAGCGGCCGAGATTGCTTTGGAGCTGTCTCTCTTCTTTCCTTTTTGACGATTTAATCGCCTTTGAGCTCATTTTCGGCCGGAATCGTGAATGAGTGACTTTACGACGCGTTAGAGTTGTTAAAAAATTTTCAATTTTTATTCACTACGTAATTACTGTTTTTTTAATGAAGATATTAATTTGGTTAATGTTTCAACGTCAAACGTGGTCACAGAGTGGCAATCGACAAATTTATTCTTTCAACGGAGCTAGATAAATATTTTATTTTCCAGCTTGCACGAGCTACCAAAATTCCGACTCAATAAACAAAGTTTCTTTTCTCTTTTTTGAACGGGTAAAAAGTCGAGGCGCGAAGTCTAAGAAAGAAAAAAAAAAAAACGCGCGCGGCTCTTAATAAAAAGCAGAGCGAATCCTCTCCGGCGCTACTTAACCAATTCCCTTTCATCCTAATCAAGTTAGCTCGCGCCCTTTCCATTGCCCTCATCGAAGCCCCCGCAGCATATCTTTTGGCGGCGGCAGCGGCGGCGGCTGCGGAAAAGCACGAGAGCCTCGCGGGCGGCTCGGGGCGCCCTTGAAACAAAAAAGAAGACCGCCGGCCCGGGACGGGGGGGTGGAGGGACGCGTGCCGGCGACGCAACTCGTTAATTCAAGTGAGCGAGAGATCAGAGGCGATGACACACGCGCGCTCGCGCCTCTCGTTCTCGTTAGGCGCGCCAAGCGTCAAACGGCATAATATGCCCGGGCGAGTCGACCGCTCTCGCGCGCTGCCCGTCGCAGCGGCGCGGCGCTATTGCGTGCCTGCCGGCACGACCTATTCTGCGGAGGCGTAATTAGCCGCCCGACAAGTGTACAGCGAGCGGAGGCGAGAGTGCATCCGCGCCGCTCGACGCGCCGAGCTCCGGCGCTTCTCTTTTTTTTCTCTTGCGACTAACGTCGAAGATGAGTGTCTTAATCGTTCGGTGCGAGAAACGCTGGCGTGCGCAGGCTGAGAAGCTAAAAAAGGGCAGAATCGACGGAGTTTGAATTCATTAGAGATATCGGGAGCAAGCACACCATCAATCGTCCTATCGGGGCACTACTTGGATGATTAATAGAATCCCCGACAGAATGTTGCACTTGCTCGATCGCCAAGTATCCTCGGAATCGGGCGAAATAATGAATCCGTCACCAAATAAGGGCAGAGCTCTAAGGCTCTCGGGCTCCCGCTTCGCGAGGAGAAACAAAGCGCGACTCGCGGCTGGCGATCGTTAATTCGTTTACATAGGAATAGCCGCAGTGACTTTGAAATAGTCTCGATCTGGCCTTAATCGAAGCTGCGCTCTCTCTCTCTCTCTCTCTCTCTCTCTTTCCATCCCGGGGCAATTACTTATATAAAGCAGCTCTCGGGGTATAAGGCGGCGGGGCGCGAATCTCTGTGTGCCGTCGACATTACCGCGACAGGCGATGCCTATCTTCGCGCGTTCGGCCCCCGCTATTTTTCCGTGCTCGGCTTTATCTCGCGAGGCGAACGAATCCCCCCATTAAAAGCGGGATTCCAGCGCTCTCTCTCTCTCTCTCTCTCTCTCTCTCTCTCTCTCATTTCGAGCCGAGAGAGGAGAGAGAGAGCCGGGGTAAATAAAGCATGCGCGCCATCTTGGATTCTTCGCCGACCCCTGCCTTCGGGCTTATTGCAAAAATGCGGCGCGCATATACGCGCGGTGCGTTATATACGCGCGCGAGAGCGAGAGAGCGCCCGGTTTCGGAGCGATAAAAATATCGTAATTGGAATGAATCGCCCGGGACTGACTCCCTTTATTACCGCAATGTGCTTACGGAGGCCCGATATCGAGCGGGGTTTTTATGCCGAATTAGCGGGACGAGGGACGATCGCTATCGGGGCCGCGGATCTTGAGTGCCGCGCTTCGATTTAACGATCGTCACGCGCACTGCACTTCCTTAATTGATTTGTTTCGATCGGCTGAAACTTTGTTTCTCTCCTTCGATGGGAGAGTCGCTGGGAATTTTCATCTTCGTAATTATGTGTGCCGAGCGCGCGAGAAGGATTTCTGGCTTCCAAGTTTCGAATGAAAATAAACTTTTTTCGCGGCGATCGCGAGGAGTAATAAAAGCTTCGATATAAATTCAGATCATCTTAATAAAAAGAAGAATTTATGGATATTTAAAGCATATAGATAGCTGATAATTAATTTAATGCATTAAGCTTTTTCCAATCGGTATACACTCGAGGTGCTCGAGTAATTTACGATAATTTTTTTCGAACTCACGCTGCATAACGTTACATCAATCGTCGTTCGTATAAATTGATATTTCGCCGCTTAACAGCTAAAGGAATAAAAAAAAGAAAGAAGAGAATCTGCAAAATTCGATGCACCCGCTGACTTTCTCTCCAGAAGCACCGCCGAATAACCCGGCGAGCTCCGGCACAGTGGGGCACGATCATTGTGTCATCGGCGCGAAAGCAGGGCGCAGAGAATCGACACCGATTTATCCGCGCCCGGCATCTCTCGTCGTTTTGACGGACCGCTGAAAGGAGCGCGCGGCGGAGCCTTCGCCGCGGGGCCGATAATTTATGCCCGCGCGGGCCTTAAAATTATTATCTCGCGCGGAGGCAGTTGCATCATTAAAATTAATGCCTCCCCCGAGCCTCTCGCCGTTCGTTTAAGCCGAGTGCGCGCGCGCGAGAGAGAAAGAGAGGGAGAGAATCCGCGAATGTAAATAAAACGCTTCGCGTGGATACTGTTTGCCTTTTTGTTCTCATTGTACGTATACCCGCCGCGCGGCGAGAGAGAGAGATCTGTGCTCTCGCGAGCCTTGTAAGGCCGCTGCGTGCGCGCCGGTGCGCGGTCGGAATTAATCGCCGGTTTATCTGCGTAAGTGCCGAGGTTTCGCCGATAACAATTACAAGTCGTACCTGCTTATGCTCGTTACTTTAATGCGCTTACTCCCGCGTGGCGCGAGTTAGATATCCTTGTGTATCTTTTATTAAAATTGCGCGAATGGTAATTAGGCAATAAAGCGCCGATGTTTCTCGCACTTTTTTCGACGAACTTAATGCCTGCGAAAAGAGACCCCGATGAAACCACTTATTCTCGAATTATTCGCCGACAATGTGCTCGATCATGCATCGACGCGATCCGAAACGTTCCCCGACAGAGCAGGCAGCCCTGACCCGACCGAAATGAAGACGCAATTACAGCAATCGGCTCAGCGAGAATTAGCCGAAAAAGCACGTCGCGGCCGGGACAAAAAGGAAAGGCCACACGACGGCATTTCTAGGGAGTCGCGCGCTTGCGATTCGTTCTCCCGACTCCCGATCATTAATCCGTTTTCTCCTCTCATCAATAGCGCGAAAGATAGCCAGGGGGCTTAGCGCTGTACCGGTAATGGGAGCTCTCAATAACCCCTACCCCGTCCGAGAGCGGAGCCTCGCTCCGCGGCGCGTTCCTCCTTTTCCCACAGTTGCTCGCCGCTGCCGCAGAAGCAGCCCGAGAGAGCGCGCGCGCACACACGCACGCACGCTGCGCCTCGGCCTTCCTTTTTTTGCGCTCGTCGCGCGCTAAACCTTACACAGCTTTTACTTTAGGAGAAGCACGTCGGCTAATTTGTACCGGCAGATAACCGCGTCGCACCTGAAATTCACGAGGCTGCCCGTGCGAACCGAAAGTTATCCTTAATTCCTTTCTTTCTCCTCGAGGAGCACAAAGCCCGAGAGAGAGCGGAGACGGTACACGGGATATATATATGATGCGGAAATCTCGCTTCGAATGTATAGTGGGAGCAGCGCGCCGCGCGGAATTTGATTATGATGACGTTGCGGCGACGGGGGAATGCTGAAATTAGTTTTGCTGATAGGCGCCAGAAATGCCCGGGGGGGAATTCGTTCTGGATGAGAGAGCTTCGCTCGTCTGTGCCGTTAATTATTATTGTGCATGCACCGATCGCTCGTGAAATCGCGGCGACGGTCGGTGTGTCTGTCCACCGTTTGATTGATAAGAATCAGATGGAATCGAGGCGCGTGTAAACGCGGCCGATAATAATTGGCGCCGACGTTTATTATCCTCCGAAATTTCTTCTCATTCAATGTTACTTTATTCTCGCTTTAGTTTACCGACAAGCGAGCGAGAAGTGAATGCTCGCGGGACGGCGCGACGTGACTTCGATCTACGTCGGGTCGAATAAAGCTTGTATAGAAAAACTGTCTCTCGGCGGCCCAACGAGATCGAAATAAAAGCCGAGAGGACGCCGCGGCGTTCCACGAAATCGAGGCTTTACGACGGGCGCGCAGGCACGGATTTCAGCCTGAGTTATACACATATCCTTATCGGCACTCGCGGGGCTCTGCTTTCTTTCAGGCCTCGAGTCGGGGGGTCAAAAGGTGCGAATGCTCAAAGAGCTGATAAAAGCCCGGGCTCTTAGGAACGGTATCTTAAGCGTCGCTTACCGGCCTAATGGCCGCCGCTGCTCCGCGGCTCGGGCGTTAATTAATTTAGAAAGAGCCGGGATTAATAACGCGAGGAGAGAGAGAGAGAGAGCGATTTCGCTTTATACGCCGCGATGGAACCGGGAGGAATATTGCGTGTATGTGAGTGCCCCGTAATGGGAGGTTGGATTAAGCTGGGATTTAAGGCTGTAATTTATGCTGCTCGCCGGCTGCATTTTGTTAATAAATCTGTAAGAATTATAAACGCTTTGGTTAAACAAGTTTTTTTTTTTAATTTGTAAAACACTATATAATTTTTTAATATCGTTTTAATGTTTTGCAAAGCTGTAAAGAGGAGGTTTTATTTTAAATAAAAAATAATCATCGTTAGAATTATTTAAACGCAAAACGCAAGGAATTCAGTTAATTTCACTTTATAATTAGCAATCGCCGCCAATAACCCAGAAATAAATCTAGACTATCTCTCGCTCGATCTTATCAGCCGCGCGTAACTCTCGGCATTTTTCCGCTTAATTTTAGGCAACCCCGTCGTAGCTCACCCACTAATTTCCCCGTCTCCCCAATAAATCCGGCGCGCTCGTCCGGGCCGTGCCGGTCGCGGCTGTCGCGCCTCTCCTCCCCCGATCCCGGGAGTCGCCCCGGGCCTGGATGCGAATTAATGCCGCGGCCGAGTTCGTCGCATTAATTCGAGATCGGCGCTTCGTGCGCGCGAGCGGCGGGGCCCGCCGAGCTTATCGGGGCCGCCGATCGGCCGCGCGAATTTTCGGCGCGCGCGCGCGGCCCCTCGGAATGTCCCCCTCCGGAATCTCTCGAAGGGAAATCACTCAAAGCGATCGTCGGGCGTACATCTCGCGCGGGGGCCCGCCGCGTGGGAAAAACGCGCCTCGATGACCCGTCGATGTGGGGGGACACTCTGCACGCGGCTTTGTGCGCGAGCCGATGGAGCTTCGGCCTTGGTCGGCTTTTTATTTCTTTTTTCTCGAGGTAGATCTAGTGCGAGATATAGCGGAGGTTGCGCAGAAATGCGAGAAATTAGTGACTAAGTATGGGGAATTCGTGTTTTAAAGGTACGAGCAGCGGTTCGCTGAATTTTCCTTTGACGAGGAAGGAGGATTCTTTGGATTTTTGCGCCGGCCGTCGGAGGGATCGGCTGCCTTATTAAAATACTTTGTCTATTTAGTGGCTCATTAAAACGGGGTAAAAGCTGCGATTCACTGCCGGGCCTTGCGCAATATTTAACATTCGTTTTCTCGCGAACGTGAAATATTCCAATTACAACCAGCTACCATTGATCCAAGCGAAAATCGCCTCCTCCCCCGGGAAAACAGGGCCTCAGAGAAGAATCGAAAATTTTTCGCAGGGTGAGCTGCCTGATGAGCAATTCGGTGGACGACTGGATGATCAAGAGCGCCGTGACGTGCAACAGCATCGCGGGCCTGACGCGGGAGCAGCGCGAGCTCTGCCACCGCAACCCCGACGTCACCGAGGCGGCGATCAAGGGCCTGCAGATGGCGATAGGCGAGTGCCAGCACCAGTTCACGTGGCACAGGTGGAACTGCTCCTCGCTCACGCCCAGCAGCGTCACTCAGCACAGCAGCGTCATGCTCCAAAGAGGTATCGTGCACTGTCTCTCTTGCGTTTTTACGGCCGGTCGACGAGGCGTCTCGGTAATCTCGATTCCTGGAAACAATGGGCCTTCTCGACAGTTGTGTACTTTGGGTACTTGAGGTCGCTCTAATCTCGGGAAGCGCACGAAGCTTGACGAGAGTGAGCACGGATTCATTCCCCGTGTGTGTTTACTGAGGCCCATTCTTGAGTAATACAGAGGAAGTATGGCCTATTTAATAATAAGTTTATTATGTATTCTCGTAAATAAGAAACTTCAAAAAGACTTTATTCAGTTAAAATTTAATCACCTCCAAAATGCTGTATTAAATTTCTAGCTCCCTTCATCAAAAAATGGCCCAATTCCAAATAAAAGCAAATCCCAAGGCTTCGCTCCCCGGTTAATCTCCCCGTTTAAAGCACAGCGAGTCGTGCGCTTGTACACGCGCAGTTTGACATATGAACTCGAACGTGCGTCGAAAGTAGAAAAGTCAAAACGTCAGGTGCGCGCGCGCGCGCGCGTGATTGCGTACGAGCGCGAGCGTGATCGACGCGCACCTGACTCGAAAGCTCAAGCGGCAACCTGTCTTCTCGCCGCGCTTACCGCGCATAGCTTTCCGTTGCGCTTCTGCAACTGCGCGTGCCGTCTGAAAAATGGCCGGTCCGTTATTACGCATTGTTCCCGAACGATTTCGGCCCCCCCCCCCCCCTGTGCCCGTCTGACGAATGGATGACTTTCTCTCGCGATTGTTGGTTGAATTCGTGATTTAGTCCCTCATTGTTTCGAGGTGTTAAAAACGCCATTTGTTAGCGAGTGAGTATGATGTCTCGGTAGGCGGTGTTTTAAAATTGAATGCCTCTTTGCTTGCATTCGAATAATCTGAGAAATTGATCAACTAAACATACCGTTACTGCAATATTTATAATTCTAAGTTTAGCTAGCATAGGATTTGATTTGCCTGTCTATTATTTATATTTTCACTTAATTGCACACGAGTTTAAATTTCAAGCGCCTTAGAAAAATTCTGACAATCAAGGTAAATTGAGGATCAATTAGAAAATTACAGGTAGTAACACGACCACTTTACTAGAGAGATGTAAAATGATTGTATCAAATTGGTTAATTCGAACGATCAAGGTTAAATTATAAATAAATACAGGAAGATAAATGTAGGTATTACTGGATTATTAGCCTCTTATGTAATAAGCCTATAATAACTGTAAACTTGGCTGAAACTCATAAAATAGTATGTATAAATGGTAGCTTTTACTTAATCCAATTATTTTTACCTTTCGTTTTTTTTCTAATATCTGTAGTGAAGCAGGATCAGATACCAGATGTTCTTCCTGATCGTAAACTTCAATTTTTTACTTACGTAATAGAGCACTGTTTCTACTTACTCATCAACTGAAATTTACTTTTGAAAATTGGATTGACCCAATGCCGAAGCGTATGAATCATTTTTACGACAGTCTGACGCATCGGCGAAGCACAAGCTCGATGTAACAAAAGTTTATGAAAACTAACATTAGCAAGAAAAGACGCAACTGTCGTTTCCGAAAATCAATGTTTCATCAGTCGTAAAAGAGCAATAAACACCTTCCGCTCTTTTGCTAATCGCAGTAAGAAAGGAAGCGGAACTCGGGCATTAGTGCGTAAAAAGGCCGGCCGTAAAAAAATAAATCCCGAGAAAAAGCTCGAATGATTAAATGTCACGCTTATCGCTCCGCTCCATTTTTTTTCTTACGTCTCGCTCACCTGGTAGAAAAGAGAGCGAGCGGCGATCTTCCTAGAACACTTCCATTCGCCGTCGCGTCAAAGCCGAGGAATTCCAGCCTCGAAATCGAGCGCGTCGAATCGCTCGAAGCCGCAGTCGCCCTCTCTTTGTCCCTCGGCAGCGACATTTTATTACGCGCCTCCGCGAGGAAAGAAACGCGACGACGCGACGGCGACGCCTGGTCACGTCGGCGGAAAAGCGGCCGAAAGCGCGCGAGAACAATTTCCATCTGTCTATATAAAGCTCCGTACTTTACTGGCGCGGAATCGATTACGAGCGCCGAGTTACGCGGCGAGCTTTCTTTCCTGTCTCGCGCGGGCTTTGAAGCGCGCGAGGGAGAACTTGTAACTCGCGATATTAGTGCGAGTAAAGTAGTCTAGGCCGACAAATCCACTTAACATAAATTGAAAATTCGCCCGATTTACGAGACTTTAAACGCCCTCTCCGGATGGGTTTACGCGCCGTGTCGATTCGCCTTCCGAGCGAGCAAGAGGCCGGATGTTTTTTATTTCGATGCGAGCTATCTTTAGAATTTTCGATTTTTCAATGAAGCCCAACAGGTACGCAGCTTCGAGTACGAATCTCCACGAAACAAAGTAAAATCCTTTAGAAAGATAAAAGAAGTTAAATCGAGATCCATCGCCGGCAGAGGGAAGTGGAAGCCAGTGGGCATAGACGCTTTAACCGTCGGCGGGTATAGGATTTATTACGCGCCCGCGGTCGTAGCGTCGGGCTGTCGCGATCGACGTGGACGCTAAAGGAATAGCCGGAGCATCTGCATTATAAAGCAAAGTGCACTCCGCCGTATAAAGCTCGCTCTCCCTCCCACCTCCGCGCCACGAGAGCTCGGCTCTGTCTCTCTGTCTCTCTCTCGCGCGCCCTTATAAAGACGAAATTCTCCCCCGTAGCATACCGAATGAACGCAGCGCCTGAATAATCCGCGCGCCTTGTAGGGAAGGCCGATCGACGCGCGGATATACGTCGCGTATTAAAGTCGATACAATTCGCAATTTGCTCAGCTGACGAGCGAGTCGAGCGCGGCTCTCGCGGCCGGCCAGGAGAGGACGAGTCGGGCAAACTCGCTCCCGACACTCGGCCTGTCCGGCCGAGGAGATGCTCCTTTATCTTCTTCTTCTGCCGTCGCCGCTTGTTCTTCTTGTTCTCCTTCTTCTCCTCCCTTCCCGCCGCGCGCAGTGTGCATGTGCACCTTCCTCGCGCGTGTCTCTTTGTTCGAGGATTTTTCTCCCGCTTCTGGAGAGATAGAGAGAGAGAGAGAAAGAGATAGAGTGCACGGAGATGGAGCCGAGAGCGAGCTCTTGGGACTAATTGAATTTGTAAAAAAGAAAAAAGAAAGAAAAACAAAACACTATTTCTCTTCCACAGGCTACAGAGAGACGGGCTTCGTGTACGCGATCTCGTCGGCGGGGGTGGCGCACGCGGTGTCGCGCGCCTGCAGCATGGGCCAGCTGATCTCGTGCGGCTGCGACCCCTCGAGCTACAAGAACAACGAGACCAAGTCGGGCGGCGCCCAGTGGAAGTGGAGCGGCTGCTCCCACAATCTCGAGTACGGCATGGAGTTCTCCAAACAGTTCCTAGACGCCCGCGAGGTCGCCGGCGACTTGCAGTCCACCGTCAATCTTCACAATAATCAAGCCGGCCGCAACGTAAGCACCCAGGCGCTCCTTTGTAACGTAAATCAATTCCCGGTGCGCTTTACCGGGAATCCAGCTCCCATTAAAAGCGCTTCTCTGCAAATTAGGCAAATAATTCCTAATTTACTCCCTCGCGTCGGCCCTAAATCAGAGTGGTCCGCGGCTAACGAGACACATCAGTCCGACAATGCATCTCCATTTCAGAATCGCGAGCGATGTATTGCGCATGCGCCCTTCGGCCTCCCCTCTTCCTCCCCTATTTCCTCACTCTCTCTCTCTCTCTCTCTCCTCCGTTTCTCCCCCCGCCGGAAAAGAAAGAAAGACGCGCGTCCTCCTCCTCCTTCTCCTCTTCTTGCTCTCCAGGCTCTCGCACTCAGCTCGACGTTATTAAGACGGAGCCCTGGGCTGGACCACCCAGCCGTAGACTCATTAACTGTTTTGTACGCGACACCTCTTTGTCTAAAAGAAACTCACCGCTCTCTCTCTCTCTCTTTCTCTCCTCGACGTACGCGCGTACGTGTTTGTACAAAGCTTTAGATTCGCTCTTTTTTATTTGCATCCGGCGAGAGCTGCCTTTTCCCGTGACTGACCAGGCACGGGAGAAAGGGACGGGTAAGGAGCGCATTCGACTCGCCCGTCCCTTGTCGACGTGAATTCGCGCTGGCCAGGAGCCGGGTCTCGAGCCAAGCTTGCGGCTCGGATTCTCCAACGAATCCATCGGGGGACTCGCCCGAGAAACTAAAATGCAAAATTGCCCATTGTTCCAGGCGGTGGCGAGCAAAATGCAGACCCGCTGCAAGTGCCACGGCATGTCCGGCTCGTGCGAGCTGAAGACCTGCTGGCGGGTGGTGCCGGACTTCCGCATCGTCGGCCGTATCCTGAAGAGCCGCTTCCGCAACGCGGTCGCGGTCGTCCAGAGCAACTTCGGCAACGTGACGCCCCTGAACCGGGTGCGGGGCTTCCGGCGACGCAACCGACCGGACCGCAACCAGCAGCAGCGCCAGCGCAAGCACCGGAAGAGCGCCCTGGCGAACGCGGCGGGCGGCGGCTCGAACGGCGGCGGCGGCGGCGGCGGAGGCGGCCAGGGCCGCAAGGGCCGCAAGGCCGAGAAAATCGGCAACCAGCTGTTCTTCTTCCAGAAGTCGCCCAACTTCTGCGAGCGGGACCCGCAGGCCGACGTGGCCGGCACCTCCGGCCGCAGGTGCAACCGGCCCAGCGCCGGGGGCGACGGCTGCGGCTCCATGTGCTGCGGCAGGGGCTACAACGTCGTGCGCCAGAGGCGGGTCGAGAGGTGCGGCTGCAAGTTTCACTGGTGCTGCTTCGTCCAGTGCCAGAACTGCACCGTCGAGGAGTGGATCACCGTATGCAAGTGAAGGAGTGTGCAAAAGTTCGCCTGTGCTGTGACGACGCTCGCGCTGTACTCCGGTTAAATTTGTGCTATTATGAACTTGTGTAATGCTCAGATTCGGCTTGGGTGCTCTGAGTGCCGGTCGTCTTGGGGCGTTAGCGACTTAGCCGAATAAGAACGGAGGCGTTAGAATTGGCTTCCCTCGAGCCAGCGCAAAAGGTATACTTGTTTTTGGGTGGCTAAGATGAATTATTTTTAAAGGGCTTAAGAATAATTTATTTTAGTGTACAATATTATTAATAACTCGAGTGATCTCTAAATTTTGTATCCTTGCTAATATATGCTAAATTGTTTTCGACTTACTTGTATTCAAATGCGTTTAACGCCAAAAATTGAAGGAAGCTCTCGCAAATATATTTTGCTCTTGCCGATCGATCATTGATTTTTTAATAAATTTATGTATTTATGTATTTAATTTAAGTAGTTTATACTCAAATACTAATTTAATGCTATTGATTAAAGTCTGCATCAGACTACGGAACGACCTTTTTTCATCAATAAATTTTTATTTACTTATTTTTTATGTTTTTATACAATGTAGATAGTGTTATATAATGCATTTATATATAAATTATTAAAACAATACTTTTTACAACTTTTCTGTTTACAAAGGATTTCTCACACTTTAGAAGTAAAATATATATACCTTCTTATAATTTTAATTACTTTTCTTTTTTATATTGAATTTTATATCTTTTCACAGAGCTCTTTAATACGTTAATGTTTAGTGTAATAATACATACTACCAAAGGTTCGAAATTAATTAAATAATATTTGTAAAAATGATTTAGTTAAATTATTTGTAGAAATATATATTTAAAGAAATTTTTTACAATCCAACTTTTCATTTTTATTCTAATAATAGACACACACATCCTCAATAACAAAATTGTAAATATTTAAAATTATTTTTCCGTGCGAAATTTTGCAACGACAGCCAGCAACAAGTCGAAAACAACCTAGTGAAATTTCGTTACTAACGCGCGATCGTGCAGAAATCATTTTTTCGTTGTTGATCTTTTTCTCTATACTTGACATGTCAATGTAAAAAAAAAAGTCTGTGCAATTTCATCTTCCCCCCGAAGGTGAAAAGCAATGAGGTAACGACGCGCGAAAAGTCCACTGACTCCCGGCGACAGAGAGTCCGTTTAGTTGGACGACAATATTATTAGCGCGTTAAAGACAATATTGGATCTTACGCCACTTAGTGAAGTAACTTCGTACGCAAATTTGTCCCCCCTTCTTCTTTTATTCCACCGTGAGGTTATTTATTTCCTTCGCCGGCGCATCGATTCGACGCATCTTTCGTTAACTGAGCGCACTTTTTTTAAAACAATCGGGTTGACTGCGTTCAACCCGCTTTAGTCGACTTTCAAATACTCTTAGAATCGACGAAAGATCGCACTCGATCAGCGCCGACCTGCGCGGGATTTAAAGCGGCGCATGTCGCCGTTTACAGAGAGAGAAAGAGCGAGTAAATGAGCGAGAGTCCGAGCAATCCTTCGTCAATCAATGGCCGAGAGGTAATTAGTACGATAAATCTGAGAAGCAGAAACCAGTTATAAATAAACATTAGCCGATAATTTATAAACGAGAATCCGTATAGGCTATTAAAGCGGACTTGTAATTTATTTGTAATACACGCCGACTATTTAATTATTATTATTTTTTTTCTATTTAATTTTATCTCATTATCTCTCCGCTAACTGTAACACCTCTACCGCAGTATTACTAGAACGACAAAATAATCTCGTAACATTTGCGCGAGCGAGCCGCCGCGCAAATTTGTGTATTATAATGCGTACAATAAAGACAGTTCCTTTAATTATTGATTTTGCTTATTATTTACGACCACGTACCAATTAAGCATTTTCAGCGCGGGAGGACTCGAGTGCAGCCAAGCAGCAGAGCTCATTAGATTTAATTAACTACTAACCTGATTTTAAACACCACTTTACTAATGCTTTTTTTAACATATAATTAACGTGAAGTTATTTTTTTCGAAGTACACAAAATCGCGTTATAATTGGGACAGAATACACGGCGAAGTCGCGCTTATTACTTCGGTCATAAAGACAAATAAAAGTATCTTAACACGCTTTCAATTCGCTCGGGCCAAGAAAAGCAAAAAGGTAAGTGGCCGAATAAAAGCAAATTAAACAAAGGAAGGAGAAAAAGCGCGACGCGAAACACGCGGAGAGCGCGCCGGAGAAAAACGGAAACCCGCGCGACTCCCTTATCCGAGAACGTCCGCGGCGGGTAATTCTTATTGTCCTGCTTTAAACCGTATAAATTAAGCCTCCTCCGGCTGCTCGGACAGATGCCTCGAGGCCGCCGCGATTTTGATTGGAATAACTGCCGCGCGGCGCGCAACACTTATTCGTCGGCCTGCAACTTTATCCTTTACATGTCGGGGCGCTCTGAGGCCAAAGTGTGATCGCGACACGGTTTATCGAGCCGTCGGCGATCCGTCTTTCAGGCATCAATCAGCCGAGCCGAGTAAGGACTTGCCCGAGAGAAGAGCGTCGCCGGGGAGAGTTCCGCGGGACGAGTGTATTTGTATTAGAGACGAGACGTGACCCTTCGCCGATTGATTGGAACGTCGCTTCGCGTAGGCCTTTTTCGCTTGCGGTCCGAGGGATCGCGTTTCTTCGCCTGAATTCAAATTGACTTGTCGATTTTGCGCTGAAAAAATTATCGGGAATTATGATTTTCGAGGGAAGCCGTGCAGTGCTGCTGACATTAACTTCAATTAAATTTTAGTACAGTAAGTAAGTGATTATCTGCATTAATTGAAATAAATACTAATAATAGCTCGTTATAATTTCCGATTGAGCATCTTTTCTTAATTTAATGAACTCAATATAATGCATTTACTTAATGTAAATATACGGCAGCTGTATTTTACCCATGAAAGTATAAGTGCAAAGAAGAAATTTAATTAAAATGAAGAAAAAGTAGACGAACGAAATAATAAATGATGATTCGCCGTCGAATCCCTGACACCTTGCAAACATCGCATCACAACACGTTTCTTTTCCGTTTTTCAATCAATCGGACAGCCGGCCGGCGCATTAACATTTCGTCGGGGGATTTCGCGCGGGAGCAAATGAACTCTCTCGCCCGATGCGCGACGCGACGAAATTCCTAATTAGCCGAATACGGGACGACTCTCCCGCGGGCCCGGCGCCCAAAAAAGTGACGTGCTAATTTTGGGCCCCGAATCGATTTGTTAATCGAGCGAAATAAATCTTGCCGTCGCGGGTCGGATCCGGCGCGTTTTTCGATCCTCTCTCGGCGGCAAAAAAGCCATCGGAATAACAAAAGTACCCCCGCCGCGGTTCTCGGCCAACGCGCATTATAATTTGAGCTGTTTAACTCGACGACACGGCAAGTTTCGTAACACTTCGGTAATGAGCTTAGGGTTTAAAAAACTACTCGCGCGAGTAAATTTTACAAGCTGCGCGTCTTTCCAGAAGTTCTTTAAAGATTCAATCTCGTTAACAACTTTGCACTTCAAACAAAAGTTTAAAGGTTAAACAAATGTTAAACTTCAGGCCGAAAATAACGCGATTATTAACTGTTAAAATTTCCTCAAAAATATAACTCACGATTAAAGATCTTAATCACGAAAAACAAATGTAGCCAAAAGAAACTCTCAATCCAGCTTCTAGGATGAAACCCCCGCGGCAATACATTGAAGGTGCAAACCTCGTCTCGAGTTTACGTTCGGCATGGACCTTCCTCGGGCAAACGACAGAGCAGGCGAAAAGCCCGCGAGCGCGGCAAACTCATATACACGCCTGTAAAATGGAACAAGCAGATTAACAATGGTAAGAGCGGATTAAATAACCGAGCTTGGCCAGGGAGGTTGTAGGCCACGCGCCTGCAGCGCCAGCTGGCGAAAAGTGGATCAAGCCTGGAAAAAGCACGAGGAGGAAGACGGTCAAGTTAAAAAAAGCGCGCACGTCGGCCGCGAAACTGCTCGATCCGAGGGGGAAAAGCGATAATTTCGAGAGAAAGGTCGGCTTGCGATCGGCGCCGCGTGTAATTACGAAAAGAAGCGCGGGGGGGGCTCGGAACAAGGGTACACATACAGCGGCAGCTCTCTCTCTCTCTCTCTCTCTCTCTCTCTCGGCGAGGGCGCGCGCGGGAAGGAGCGGCCGAATCAATGAGCTAACAGGCTTGCGAGTTAGCAGTTAGTTAATTAAGTCGGCCTTATTGGATCATGGAAGCCCGGGCGGCAGTGGCGGCGGCGGCGGCGGCAGACTCGGAGCCAGTCGTCAGTCCGAGTCCACCGAGTCCGCCACCACCCTGTGCCCCTGCGCCTGCAGTGGCTCTTAAAGCTCCGAGTCTCAAGCTCGCGCAAGCGGACGGGCAGACGTCTTAATTAGAGGTGAGTTTTTAACGAGAGAGAGAGAGAGAGAGACAGAGAGAGAGAGAGAGAGAGAGAGCGCTAAGTGCACCCATTGCTGCGCCCATTATTCCCTTGCCTTCTTTGTTACGGGCGCGGCTGTCATCGCTGGCCCAAGGAAGCGGGAAAGGATTTGTTTTCAGAGCCCGAGTCCTGGGATCGACTGCTGAACGCAGAGGCTTTCGTTTGAAGGTTGGCAAGTAATTGGCTGACTTTTTTCTAATAGAGCTTTGTCGGTTCGTAGTTTATGGACCGTGACGAGGTCGGACCGTGTCGTTCGAGTGTCTTTGCTTATCTGACTTTCTTGTTGCTCGGCAGTAAATAATGTAGGCTGTTGTAATTTAAGATCTAATTTTGGCTGTATAAAATGCAATTATATACGTATGTGGATTACTGCATTATTTTGCTACTGTTTCTAGCATGAGTGCTTTTTTTCTATAGTGTCTCAAGTACAACTTGTTTCGTCGTTGCTCTTGTCGTTAGGCACTCGGAAAAGTAAAATTACAACAATCGCAGACTTCTAATGATTAAGTACTCTCTTGTAATCCACTTCATAAGGAAGAAAGAATCTTGCTCCACGAGGCGGAGAACACAATTTACCGCAACCGCGCACCTTAAACGAAAAAGGCGGGTATTATTATGGTTTTAAGAATTCCAGCTATCCTCGAATCAGAAGGTTGCGCGACCGAAGATCTCCGCCGACCGAACTGAGAGGCCGCAAGAAGGGTCCTCGGCTCGGTGAACTACATTTCTTTCCAGGCTCGCGATAAATAACGTTGCGCAGCGCGGCGGCGTTCCCGCGAAGAAGCAGCCTTGCATAAGCTCCCGGCGTCGTCGTCGCCTCTTCTCACCTCGAGGAATTCAGAATGCGCCTCTCGCCGAGCGTCGGGGAGAGGCGCGCGAAAAAAGCTCCCCCCCGCGCTCGCGCGATCCCGATCCTAACTCGGCTCGGCTTCTCTCCTACGTACCGAGAACTTAAATGTTGCATGAGCTTCGCGGAACGGCGACGGCGCACTCGAAAAGGCGCGATTTTGCGATAGGCGCGCGAGAGTCCCACAATGCTCCCGCGATCGATACGGGCGTCTTTTTTTTTTCTCTTCGCGCGAGTCGAGTCGCGGAGTCGGACGGTTTTCGAAATGCGGGCCGGAAAAACAGGTGTAAGAGACGGATGACGCGCTCTCGCTCGGAAGCAAAGTTTTCTGTTTACCTTCGAAATTGGATATACTTACGTAATCGGGTCTGGATATACTTGCGTATAAGTCGAGACTACGACTACTGCTGCAGCGAACCACAATATTTATACTTGAGTACCTTCGATTGATTTTTTAATTTGATTTTCTCTGCTTAGCCTTACCCTCACGGTGCAAGTAAAACTCAAAAAACTTATTCGTTACACCCGACGCATAAAGTATCTTTCCAAAACGTCCACGCCAGAACGAGCGAAGATTCTCATATCGAAAATGATAAATCCGTTCCACCGCGCAAGCACCGTTTCCCCCGGCAAATATTCCATTAAACTCGCGAGGCAGCTTTTTGCCGAGCGCGCTTAATCCGCGCGGGGCCCTGCTTCGAATGCGCGCGCGCGCTCACGGGGCCCGAAAAAGCTTGGAAGAGGGAATTCTTACCCGCGAACTTGGCATTCCTCCGTTTCAGCGTCGCGTCGACGGGGCGAGTTTCCCACACGATCGTGTATTCCGCGTTTCGGCGGAGGCGCGATCGAGGCGCGGACCAAAAAACGGGACTCTCTCTCTCTCTCCTCTCTCTCTCTCTCGGCCTTTAAAGGGCCTGGGCAGCGCCAATTGTTTTCCTGGAGGAGAGGGGGGGATTTCTTGTCATATTTCCGTATCGCGATCGAGCGCTGCCTCGCGGAGAGGCCATGAATAATTTAGAAGCGTGTAAAAGGGAAGACAAGAAAACAGTGCCGCGCGAACGAGGAAGACAAATCGGCAGCTGCGCCGGAGTCCCGATCGACAACATGTCGTGAATCGATGAATTTTCGATTGATCGCGAGTTTTGAAAACTTTAAAGATTTATTTAATTGGGCCCTCGCGAGACTTGTACACGTCTCGTGCCCTAATGTTCCGAGTGAAAATAATTCATCGGTAGCCGTAGCTTTCTCATTGTTTTTGCAAAGAGTTTTAACGAGCTACGCGGATGAAATGGAAACCGATCATTCGAACGCAGCAAGCTCGAACATTACCAATCAGCTTAAACATTAACAAGCTTAAAAACTTTGCCATTAATCCGATTGTAGGATTAAGAGTAGCCACGAAATGAGCGGGAGTTGCACCTTGGCAAATTATGATCTACCAGACCAGAAATAAATTTCTCTCGAGGACTCTTATACATCCATAGTCCGGCGTCCTTTGTCAAAATTCTTTTCTAGTTTAAAACTCGTACTTATATATACTTATATATAATAACTGTAACTGGCTCGAGTTTTATTGTCAAAAATAAAAAAAAAAAAAAAAAACCGCTCACCGAACAAGTTCTAAGGCTCGCAAAAAGCAACGCCCGGCGATGAAAGTAAAGCGTCCAATTTTATATAAATCACAGCTGGCGTCGAACACGGCTCTGGCTAATTCAATGCGCGTCTCCAGTCCGCGATAAAAAAGCTCCTTCATCAGGAGCTTCGCATCGGCACCTACTCGTCCGAGAGAGAGAGAGAGAGAGAGAGAGAGAGAAAAAAAGAGGCGATCTCTCCTCCATCTCCCGCGACGCCTCGACGACACGTATATAACATCGGCTTCTTGCCGGCTCCCTCGTCGAAAGTGCGGAGATTTCTCGGAACGCCGGCAAAAAGCCCATCGATATTCCGAGCGGCCGAAGGATCGATGAACCTCCCCGACACCCCCCGCGTGAGACCGGATCCGCGCGCGGACCTTCGAATTGATCGAATTTATGCGCGAGCCGCATGCGGGAAAGACTCGTTCGAAAACTCGCGGCCTTTATGCGCGCTCGGTGCACACATTGGCGTCGGTTACGCAATGCGCGAGCTTCCCGCGAGAAGGCTCCTTCTTGGCGGGGAGGCAGTTTTTGAGGGATTCGAGGCTAATGAGGACTGATGGAGGAGGAAGCGAAGTTTCTGAGGCGACGCGGGGTGCTGCACTTTTATACTTTAATGAAAGCTGATGCTTGGGAAACGGGATTGTACGAGCTGTATTCTTCTCAGGTTCGGGCGGTGCGTCGCTTTCGTTTGTTTACCTGCTTTGTACGTTGTCGCTGATTTAAAATTAGAAAATCATTACCTGCTCCGCGGGATTATCGCTTCGCACAGCCAATCAAAATTCATTCAAATTAAAAAACTCACATTTCAATTAGCTGACTAAGTCTGGCGTGCAACTTCCGGAAATCAATTGCTTCCACCCTGTCAACTCGAATATCTATCATCGCAACGCAGCGTGCAAAATCGCTTCTGCTCCCCGGGAGATAAGAAAGTTAATCGTCCCCCTTTGTCAGCCTAATCCACTTGGAAATTTCCGCAATCCTCTTATTCGACAAAAATTATAGAATAAAAGCGTACGATTCCCTTATATAACGTTGAAAACAATCAGAATCCAGCTTAACTTTGGTCGACAAACAGAGAGAAAGGCGAGCGGCGAGCTTAAAAAAAAAATCATACCCCAGCAAATCTGTCCCTCAATCGGTGGATCGATGGAGCCTCGAGATTACGTATTACGCGACGGGCAGCTCGGCCTCGCGCGTAGCGCATAGCCTCGGGACGCCCGGCGGAGATATTCGCGCATCGCAAAATACGCCTTACGCAATTCCGGAAATCCGATAAACGGGATATGTACATGTGTACATTAGCCGCCGCGGCCGCGAGCGAGCCTCGGCATGCTCGCTGCAGCCCTACAAGTTGTCACGAGTCTCTCTCTCTCTCTCTCTCTCTCTCACTCTGTCTCTCTGCGGTGGATGTACTGCACTTTAGCCTGGAAAAACTCTTTTATTGCACAACCCTTTGATAATATCTTCAAGGGTTTTTTCGCTTTTGCCTAGTATTTTTTTTATGCATTTCTGCTTCTATAAAGTAATATTTATGTTTGGCTAAAATGTTCGTTTAACCATTTTTGGGATTAGGTGTACGAAAGAATAAAACATGATAATAATTATGAGTAGTAAATTATCGCCCTAAGGATGTTGAAAATATGTTTTTCGCGACATTGCTGCGATTTCTGCCACGTCGTATATTATCACCGTTAAATAAACGTATAATTAAGACATTTTAGTTAGTTATTTCCTAAAAGCATAAATTATTAGATCAATTAGAAATAATTATACTGTTTAAACTTAAAATTACATTGTTCAGATAAAAATTGAACACAATAAATGAACATAATTTTCAACTAGGCGCCAAGTGAAATTCGAGCAATTTTAAATTATTCAATAATTAAAGGACGAGTCATAAAATTGAAAATTCTATACTAATATAAAGTAAGAATTTTCATAATTGTCAGGTGCAGGAGCTCTTGGGAAAATCTACATAGGAGTATGATAATCTCGGCAGATTTCTCTCGTATTAAGCACGCAAGTAGGCAAAGAAACACTACAGCAGATGGGGCATCTATAATTCATGATCGACGTAGCCATACCTGCCACTCGAGCCACTTTGAGGCTCTCATTTGATGTACCTAATTAGCTATTAATGCGAAAGCTAATTAGCACTCGGCTTTGAGCAATCGAGCCAAAAGTACTTTCCACATCTTCATCTCTCGTATGAAAGAAGGAACTCTCGACCTCAAACGCAAAGTTTCATGTGCATCTAGAGATCTAATTATTTCGTCCCATCGAACCTCATAACAAAACCATTTTAAGTACCATTACTTCAATCAATTCCAGTGCTTTTGGGATTGGGATTTTTTCATCATTATACTCATTATACATTTTTTGCTCTTCTATGTTTTTTGAAACGGAAAAAAATCCTCAAATTATTCTGTAACAGTAATGAAAGATTATTAATACTATTGTTCTGACAAGTACAGTCTTTAACGAAGGATGCCCACGCATCAAGTGAAACTGACCCCGCTGACAAAACGATGTTAAAACGCTAAAACACGTACAAAACATTATCTGTCATTTAGAGCCCTTAAATATCTTTATTTTCAGCAAAAAACTTATGTGGGGAAATGTACGGAAAAAGAATTATACTTTGAACTTTCAAAAATATCGTGGAGAATGTATATATAATATATAAGGCTTTCAATAGTCCGGATGCCATTAACACATGGGCATCCTTTTTTCGTTACTGCATTAACAGAACATTATATCGAATGCGATTTGCGTTAAAGCCCGCACAATTTTCAAAAAGCAGGAAAACATCAATGCTCATAAATTACCAAGCTCGATTCAAGTAATAAAGGAGTTGCTCACCGAGAGCCATCCGTTTAAAACGGTGCCCCAATAAAACTCCTTCAGTTGCAGATAGTCGGCCGGTCTGACCGGCGCGATGAGCGAGTACGGACGGCGGGGCAGGCGCGGCCACGACGAGGAGGAGGAGGACGAGTACGAGCAGCGCGAGCGGAGCCGCGGCAGGGGTGGTGGCGACCGCGACCGAGGCGGAGGCGGCGGCGGCGGCGGCGGAGGCCAGAAACTCCAGCGGCTCGACAGCATCCAAGATCCGGGCAAGAGATACGCGCTCAAAGATTGCATCGGCAGCGGCGTCTGCGGGGACGTCTACGAGGCCTACGACGAGGAAGCCAGTAATTTTGCAGATTTTTAAACCTTCCCCTGTGCTACGTAGCTCTCGGCCGAAGGGCTCGCTGACGATTCGTTGCTTTGTCGCGCAGGCAGGAAGGTTGCCGTGAAGATTCAAAAGCTGACCCCGGAGACGCAGCCGCTGATCGTGGAGGAGTACCGAGTGCTGAGGGACTTCTCGACTCACCCGAATCTGCCGGAGTTCTACGGGGTGTACAGAAGACGCTCCGGCAAGAAGACGGAATACGATCAGATTTGGTTCGTCATGGAGGTGAGTTATTATTTGATTTATCGGTCGGTTAGAGGAACGGGCGAGACTCGCTCCGGGGCCGATTCTACTCCGCGCCGGCAAGCTGTCCGCGTGCATATTGTGCGGAATAAAGAGTGGCGGCGGCCGTTAACGGCAGCGACAAAACGCCTCGCTCTCCGCGGCAAATGCCCGTAAACGCACTTGCAGTCATAACGTCGTAACTCACCGCGCGGCTCGCGTGTGCACGGATATACATATATGTGCATACATATGCGTATATGTACACCCACCGGAGGCAATTCCAGGCACTTGAGACGCTCGAACGCGCGGATAATTTATGACACGCGCGCCCATTAAACAATCATTAAACTCGTTGCGAGCCCGAGCAGGTGAAACCCGCCACGTCGGCCGGCCTAATTTACGGGCGGACCTCCGCCGCTCTCTCTCTCTCTCGCTCTGCGCCTAAATATTATTGCCCCGGCGGACCGACCGAGACGAGAGCGCGATTATTAATTACGCCGCGCGGACTCTATCAATCGCCCGGGGGCCCCACTCCGAGAGCTTTGATGCAGAATGTCTTTGACGCACCTGCACCTGGCGACCCGATGCCCGATCGAGTCGACGAGCGAGGACTCGACTGCACGGGATGTCGAGGCAAGTCCCCCTCTGACTGGGAGAGCGCGCGGATTCCGGAACACGGAGTTTGTTGGAGCTTTGAACGCGGTCTTCTTATGACAAGATGTTAGGATCTAGCGCTGAAAATTTTTGACGCGGGAAGTAAACGAAGATGTCTTTCTCTAAAACTTCGTATTTCTTTATTTGACGATTATCAAAACCTGAAAGTTTCACCAAAGTGCAAACAAAAGTAGTGGAGAAGACCGATAATTTGAGAGGCTGTACGTTAAAAAATCTCTAATGCTTCAAAAGTTATGGATAATTAAACATGAGCACGTGGTAATGCGTATTATCTTTGTTATATTCGTTTTCATATAGTCTTTGATACTAAATTTTGATTATCCATAACTTTTGAAGCATTAGAGATTTTTTAACGTACAGCCTCTCTCAAATCATCGGTCTTTTCTTCAACTTTTGTTTGCATTTTGATGGAATTTCTAGGTTTAACAGGAGGTGAGTTATCGCCAAATAACGAAATACGAAGTTTTAGAAAAAGAAATAACTTTATTTACCTCCTGCGTCGAAAATTTTGAGCGTCAGACCCTAATAGTATCTTGACTTCCTTCATACTTTGTCCCAAGAAAACCGCGCTCCAAGTTTGAAGAAAATCCGCGATCCGAAACCCGCGTGCACTCTCCTAGCAAGCTCATACACTTATTGAAGACGCCAGGGATCGATTACCGGCAGCGCCTATCGCCGGAGCTCGGAAAATTTCTTTGCGTCGTCCCTATTAAGATTAACGATCGGTGCTCGAGTCTCATCGCCGCGGCGCACGTCGCGGCCCTGACAAAGGGCGCATGTAAACGCTTGATATGAAATATCGCCGGCGATAAATCTCCGGCGCATTGTCGTAACGCCTAAGCGCGCTCGATTGACTTACAAAATGCGCCATTATATGCAAGCACCCGGCTACCGCCTGCCTCTTCCTTCCTGCACCGCCGACAAAGTGCTAAACCGATTGCCGCACTCGTTTATTCATTCGTTTCTCATCCGAGGTCTTCTCTTCTTCTTTTTTTTTCCTATCGACGGAAATTCATTTTCAACGTCTCTCGGCGAAGTCTGTTTTGACGATGACGTAGGAAAGTGGTCCGATACGTTGTTAATATCCGCGAATGTTGCAACGCAGCTCTTACGATTTATTATTTCTTAATTAAAAAGTCACGAGGAAGGGAGATAGCAGTAATGAGATGGAATTATTTAATTATTTGATAAAGCCCAGTAGGACTGAAACAATTCCGCCGCCGGTTCCGCATTCAAAGACTTAATCTCGGCTCTGATAAATCGGCGCACTAATTCAACTCCGCGTACTTATACATTAGGGAAAATTTTATTACCAGGACTTTTTGCGGCACATCTGGAGCGCAATCAACGCTTTGCCTAGATCAACGTGTAAACTACTTTCGCTATCAGCACCTGTAATTGCTCCTGATTTCCGAAACTAATTTATCGCTCCGCGAGTCGATCGGACTCGCGGAGTTATCTCTCTCCCTCTCGTTCTCCTCTGTACCTCTCACGCGTCGCGCCTACTATAGACAAGCTCGCGAGACAAGTTTCAGCGCGGCGCGGCCCGCAATAACGTATTGCAATGGACCACCGAGTTGTCCCGACAAGACTTTAACTACTGGAGTTTACTCGTTTTTTTGTTTTTTTTTTGTTTTTTTTTCGGAACGGTAAACAAAGAGAGCTCTCACAGTGCGCGCTAATTTTTCTCCGCGGTTAATGGCATATTTGCTTACAGGCGCAGTAAATTATGGTTGTAATTTGCTTTTTGAAGGTAAAAAAGTTCAAGGAGTTCATTAATATTTCATTGTCAATTTTCAAGCGTGTCTTACGAGGAAACAAATATTTAATCGTAATTCAATAAATTCCGGCGAAAGAGTCGCCGCCTCAATTAAAAGTTAATAAGATTTTCCGAGATAAAATATCCGCCTGTCAAGTACAATGAGTTTTTCGTGAAATACAGCACTGTCAAACCAGATGTCAACCCAGATTTCTCAATTTATTAGCGAGAGACTTTCGAGGCCCGAAAGAACCGGCGGGCGACCTTCGCCGCGGAGTTCAGCCGTTGGATTCCGGCGGCGAGCGGCGTAATTAATTCCCGCGGCTCTCAAAATTGCACTTGGCGACGGCGGCAATTGAAAATCGCGAGATGAAGTGCAAAATTGGTCACGCGGGGCAATTTCGCGCGCGCAGGAGGATCTCCGGCGCGGCCGCGCGATTCAATTCTAATCTCATCGCTTGACACAGATTACTTCCGCGTGCGCTATAATTATATGTATGCGGCCGTAGAGAGAGAGAGAGATAGAGCCACGACGACAGTCGCAATTTTGAAGCCGCTGCCTGGCTGGGATATTTGCATTTTCCTCGATTAAACTGTCATTTATACGTGCCGAGAATAGCCCTTTTATTTTACTGTTAAATGAGAGTCAAATAAATCTTGTCAATTGATTTGCGGCTTTCCGGAGGAAGATGGTACGCGCGAATCATTTGTACTTTTCGGGCCAAAATTATTTTCCTGTCTCATTTGTGCTTTCAGTTGTGCGAAGGAGGCCCTGTTATCGATCTTGTCAGAGGCTTACAGACGACCGACAAAAGAATGAGGGAAGAGCACATTGCTTACATATTGAGGGAAACCATCAAGGTAAAACTAATCGCATTGAACTGGTTACGATACTTTATATTATAATTATACAAATCGAGTACTACTACAGTGATTTATTATTCACACAAAGTGGAAAGTATATATTATTATAGTTAACTCTTAATATTTTGCAAACATATTTTTTCATTTTTTAATTTAATTAGTATAATCTCATTATTTACTAATGCAATTATATAATATCCATACCTTGAAATTATCATGCAGGATAAATGTTTGAAAAATTACTTGGAAAAACGGCTTCTGCAAACGTCTGTTTCAACAGAAATACTTATCAATTAACTGTATACGCACAGCTCGAAAGGCTCAAGTGCAAGTAACAGAATCGAAAAGAAAAGATCCCCTCGGCTTTTCATCATCAGCGTAATTATTGCCAAAAGTATCCTTCAGCGCGCATTAAAAAAGAACGAACGCAAAATTAAGCAGACGTACGACAAGCTTCCTGCGGCGCGGCTCTCCGCTCTCTCCCCCCACGAGTGCGCGCGTGTGCGTGTGTGGCGCGCAAGCTATCGGGGCACATAAATTACAAATAAGACAGCCGAGATGGCCCGCTAATTAACCTCCTCGCAAACGAAAGCCACCTCCTCTCCTCCTCTCCTCCTCGTCTTCGCGGCGCGCGAGGGAAGGAAAAAGCTCGGTGCGCTCGCGTTGCGCGACGAGTAATCAAGCGTTTTATGCTTTTTGCCGAGGCGCGCTGATTTGCAAAAAGAGCCCGCGAGCCAGAATTTGAATTTTGCGGCTCGGGGAACGAGGGAATTGTTAAGGTGCGCGTAAATTTTCGGGAATAACTTGATAAGCGTAAGGCTGTGTTATTATGCGCAAGATGACTTTCCGCGGACAAAAAGGGAGAGGCTCATCATCGTGCGAGTGTAAAAAAGTCTTGATAAACGAGACAGTCAGTTGCTCCTGCATCTCCTATACTAGATCCTGCTAGAAAAAATAAGATGTTGAAACAGTGACAGAAGTAAAATGCCAACAGTATAAGCTCATGAATAACTATTGAGTTAAAATAAAGTTAAGTTTTTTGACATCTTAATACTTAGATTGAGTTAACCAAAATAAAAACCACAGTAATTATCGACTGGAAAAATAACGAAAGCGATACATTTTAATACATAGCTAAATCTGGATGACTTTTTTTCGTGCATATTTTATTCTTATGTATATATATATATAAGCGCCCTAAATCTATTACACATATTAGAAATTTATTCATTATGTATTAAGTAGAAGCTATTAAAATACTTAAAATTTATTACTTTAGAGAAATTATTGCAAAAAATATTTTTTTTTAGTAGAAAATAGTTATTTAGATATTATAAAGAAGTTATTTTGAAATTTATAATTCTGATATCAGATTTAGATTTAACATCCTCAAAAATTTTAGAATACTAACTTTCTAATTCTAACTTTAATTCTTTTATTATACTAAAGCACTTTCATGTTAATTTCCTATTGTTATACGGGCCGTGAATTAATTAAATAAAGACCAAACAAGGAAGGAAAAGAAAAAAGTGGACGACGAGATTCGAACATATGAACAGTCCTCGTATCTCCTTGCATCGTGGTCATCTTTCGCCTCTCGTGTGTGGATGACGTAATCATCCATGACACTAATCATATTTAAAATGACATACATTTTGTAGAACTTAAAATTTAATGAAAATAAAAATTAAAAAAATTTAATTTAAAGTTTTTTTTAGCGGTTAGTTTTTATTTCATGCCAAAAATAATAAGAGGTATTCAAGCAGAAAAAAACATATTCAAGTTTTATTGTTGCAGATATTAGGATATTTAAGATGTGAAAATGTAATGTATGAGTAATTACATACAGTAGTTGTTTGTTACAAATTCATACTAAAAATAATAATGGGTCTTTAAAACGAAAAACATAATGCTCAAGATTTATTGCTACAGATATATTAGTATATTTATAAAGCAACAATGTATACCTGTTTAAATAAAGTGGAAGCAATACGGTAATTTTTTTAGTTTGCAAAATTTTTTTAGTAATTCAGGTACAATTGAAGTACCATAAGTAAAATTACTTATATTTATTTACTTTTTTATTTATTGTACTAAAAATTTCATTATAAGTATCTGCTGGTAGCCACGGTTTACATAAAAAAAAACTTATGTAACTATCATAAAATTATATCTTACTTACTAAAGTGAAATGTAACGTAATATCAAAGTGGAATTGTACAATTTTAATCGCTTACTTTAAAGTTAAAGTTCATGGTGTAGCATTTTAACTTCGATTTTTAAATAAAAAATTTAACTTTAATTTGCAACTCTTATCAGATGATGAAACAGCTCTTATTAAATAATAGTTATTTTTTCTTATTTACAAGTTTGTTTGGAACACTATCACAATTATTTTCTAAGGCCATAGTAGGTATGAACATTTTATGTTAGTAGCCAATCTCCAATCTTCTTTAAGTATATTTATACTTTCTGCATCCTTCAATCATTAAAATAACGAAGCACCACTTAAGCGCGGAACTTTCCAAGTACATTCCCAGGCACCGCTGAAGGAATAATCACGACATTCCATGGAAAGCTTAAAAATCGTCCGAAAGCCAGGACGCAGCTTTCTCGCGGCTCAAGTCCGACTGCCCCGTCCGTCGCTTTGACTGTCGGCGCACATAATGGAGCGGCATTCTTTCGGTGCGCTCATATCAGGCTGATATTTACGGGCCGGCCAGTTTGTCACTAAATCATTAACCCGGGGATTTTCGCACCCGGGGATACGAGATCCTGGACCCGGTAGTGCCGGTAAATCAGCCCGCCGGCTGACGTTTAATGCCAGCAAATTACGCGGCAAATAAATGCCCCTTTCTTTCCCGCGGCGAGCGAGGATTCGACTGCTGTTTTTGTTTATCAGCGCCGAGGGGATTCTTCTATTTTCCCGAAGTGGAGTGAAGTGAAAGGAAGCGATTGCTCGCTTTTTGATTGAGCGCCCGCTCGCCTTTCAGCGGGATAAATCACTTTTCGGACAGCGGCTCCGGAATTGCTTCCTAATTAAAGATTCCCGGGGAATGTTTTCGAGCTTTTGGAAGATTGATTTATCTCTGTCGCGGCTTTCCGTACCTTCGATCGAAGTAAATTGTTAATTCCTTTTTACCGAACTGCCTTACATTGTATTTGTTTTCACGGTGCTTTAATTGAGTTCTGATTCTCGCGCGCATTATACGGCGAAATTCCAGCTTTCCATAAACTATCGGATTCGAGCCTCTGGAGAAAAGGCAGGGAAAATACGGTCCCCCCGTCCTTTATGATTCTCACGCTTCGCGCGCCGACAAAAAATCCCTGTCTCCCCGAAAGAAAATCGTAAAAAGCTGCGCCTGAACTTTAGCAGCCATATATAAGGCGGATGATCCGGCAAGCCGCGTTGCGCGGGAGAGAGAATTCGGACCGAAAAAAGCCGGAAGATCGAGGGGCCCGAAGAGAGAGAAATCACTTTTATAGATTTACTGCAAATTGAACGATCTATAATTTGCGGCGGCCCTCTCTCTCTCTCTCTCTCTCTCTCTCTCTTTCTCTCTTTCTGCGCCCTTTCTCGGCTTAACGTGCGTAACGAGCGCGTGCGTTCCTCTGGATCATCATTAAGCCCCGGAGTTACCTGCTGTCTCTCGCGAGGCATCCTTTTTTCCCTTTTTTCCCTTTGTTCCGCTGCTCCCGGCCTCCGAGCTGTATGCTTTCGAAAACGCATCCGGCTGAAATATATTATATATTTTTTAAGGACTTGTTTATTTCAGAAATTTTTAGCCTTTTGCGTTCTGCTTCTGGAGGTCGGTCGAGGGAAAGTGACGATTTGTACCTGTATTTTCTAGTAGTAATTCATTTTTTTTAACATAAGCACTGCGTAACTTTCCACTCTTGGGAATAATACCAAAAACCAAATCGCGCAGCTCGAAATCAATCGAAATACCCGATAAACCCTCAGGCGCTGGTCCATCTGCACGAGAACAACGTGCTGCACCGGGACGTGCGGGCGAGCAACATCATGCTGACGAGGGAGGGCGAGGTGAAGCTGGTGGACTTCGGGCTGGCGCGCATGATCAAGGGCGAGATGGGCAAGCGCTTCACCTGCATCGGCTCGCCGAACTGGATGGCCCCCGAGGTCGTCACCAGCAAGAACGAGCAGGGCCCCGGCTACGGCAGCCGAGCCGACGTCTGGGCGATCGGCTGCACCGCCATCGAGCTGGCGGACGGCAATCCGCCCTTCCAGGACATGCATCCCACCAGGGCCCTGTTCCAGATCGTCAGGAATCCGCCGCCGACGGTCTACAGGCCGGCCAGCTGGACTCAGAATTTCAACGACTTCGTCGCCGAGTTGAGTTGCGCCTCTGCTCGGAGCTCGCATGTTACTTCTTTGGGATTAATTGATTATTTCCGTTAAAGGTGCTTGGAGAAGAACCCGGACAATCGACCGTTCATGGCCGAGATCATCGAGCACCCGTTCCTGTCGGAGATCCCGGAGAACGACTATCCAGTGCGTACGAGCCTCGCGAGTAAAGGCGGCAGCTCCCAGGCTTCTATTTCGGGCTTTCTGATATTTTTTTTCCTCTTTCAGCTGACGCAAGAGATCAAGGCGCTGGCGCTGAACGTGAGCGGGAAGGGCAAGCGCAAGAGAAAGTCCGAGTCGATCGTCAGGAAGGGTTACTTGAAGACCCATCAGACCCAGCTGCCCGAGCGCATGTATCAAGAGGACCTGGCCGCCCTTGAGCAGCTGACGGAGGATCGCGTGCTCGACGAGCTGCAGGAGAGGCTGCGCCACGGCTCCTTTCACACCTTCGTCGGCGACATTCTGCTGATACTCAATCCCAACGAGGAGCAGGACATATACGGCCCCAGCGTAAGCGCTCTCGCTCTCTCATTTTTTTTTTTTTTCGACCCTTTGCATTCTCGTTGTTTCCTCCTTCTTTATTTCGTTGATAAGTCTCGAATCGCCGTGTAAATGTACACTCGCTTCGAAACGATCGCGTAATTACCAAGAGACGCAGATTAGTCTAGAAAGATAAGAAATAATTTAAAGGAAGAGGAAGAGTATGAAATATAATACCCAAGTAAGCTGAGAGGGGGGGGGGAGGCCATTAAAAAGGGAATGATCAGAATGCAAGGCCCTTAATCGTCGGTGAGCCGGGTTATTGCTTGGAATATTTCATAGCGATCTCGGGGGGGGGGGGCAATTATTGCAGTACCACACCAAGTACCAGAACAAATCGCGCTCGGACAACTCGCCCCATATATACTCGGTCGCCGACAGCGCCTATCAGGACGTCCTCCATCACGAGGAACCGCAGCACATTTTATTCGCCGGCGAGAGCAACTCGGGCAAGACCACAAACATGATGCACCTCATCGAGCACCTCATGTACCTCGGCAAAGTAATAACACGCCTTTGGCCCTATATAATTTTTCCGAAGGGTTTCGCGCTCGAATCTTGCTAACGCACCGTTTGAACAGAGCTTAAAGGACACGGGAGCGAGGGTCATCAAGGCGATAAATCTGATTCACTCGTTCACGAACGCCGCGACCCCGCTGAACACCAACTCGACCAGGTGCGTTTTCCAGATCCAAACGACCTACGGCTCGACGGGCAAGGCCTCGGGCGCCATATTTTGGGTTTACCAGCTGGAGAAATTTCGGGTTTCCACCAGAGACAGGTAAAGTATGAGCGGCTCTTTCGAAGATCAATTGTCGATTCGCACGGCGAGAGGAGGGCTCGAATATTAACGATTAAAATTTGTGTGTGTACCCCTATAGAAATCAGTCAAATTTCCACATCTTTTATTACTTTTACGACGGTTTGGAGGCGTCGGGAAATCTGCGTCAATATTTACTTCCGCAGGGCCGTCGGATGCGCTACCTGCGCGTCTACGACTCGGACTCGATGTCCGGTCGTAAGCGCTCGTTCAAGGTGCGCAACGACCCGCACGGGAACGCGCGCAAATTCGAGCACATAAAGGAGTGCCTGAAGGCGCTGGAGCTCGAGGATCACTGCGAGACGATCTGGCGCATTCTCGCGGCGGTCCTGAACCTCGGCGACGTGCGCTTCATCGAGGGCAACGGCGGCGAGGCCGAGGTCCACAACATCGAGACCGCCAAGTCGGTCGCCGAGCTCCTCAATCTCGACGTGAAGAAGTTCACCTGGTCGCTCTGCAATTACTGCGTGATCAAGAAGGGCGCGGCAGTCAGGCGCAGGCACACCTGCGACGAGGCCAAGGAAGCCCGAGATGTTCTGGCTAACACGATTTATCAGCGATTAGTGGATTGGTTAGTCAATAACATCAACGAGAAGCTCAGCGTGTCGCGAACGCTTTTGTACGTATATTTTGCCTGCACCTTACTTTTCGCCCGTTTCTCAATTCGCTCACTCGCTCGTTTTCACCTCTTGCTGCACAGCGGAGACAAATTCCTCGTCAGTATTTTGGATCTCTTCGGTTTCGAGTGCTTCTCCAAGAACAGGCTCGAGCAGCTGGTGGTGAACACGATGAATGAACAGCTTCAATGTCACTACAATCAACGAGTTTTCGTTTGGGAAATGGTAGGTGTCGAGCTCTCTTTCTCCCCGTCCCGTTTAATGCAAAGGAGAAATGATTTTCGTTCGCCCCCGCCAGCAAGAGCAAGAGGAGGAGGAGATACCGGTGGAGCGCTTCCACTTCTACGACAACAAGCTGGCGATCGACCAGCTGATGGGCAAGGACGACGGTCTGTTCTACGTCCTGGACGAGGCGTCGCGACAGCTGCAGGACACCGCCTACGTCTTCGAGCGGATCAGCCACCGGAAGATGAGCAGCACCACGCAGCACGTCAAGGTGCAGGGCGGCCACGACTTCACCGTCGCCCACTACACCGGCAAGCTGCTCTACGACGCCGGCGAGATCACCGAGAAGAACCGCGACTTCGTGCCGCTCGAGATGATCGAGACCCTCAGGCAGTCCAGCCACGCCACCGTCAAGGAGCTCTTCACCAACAAGCTGACGAAGGGAGGCGCGCTGACGATCCACTCCGAGGAGAGCTCCAAGCAGAAGGAGAAGAATCAGAAGAAGACCACCGCCAGGAGCAAGTGGGGCGCCGCTCTGATGCAGTCCGATCAAACTACCAACCTTCGGGTAAGGATCCAAGTTCTCGGAAGCTTTCTAACCCGCAACGTTACGCCCATACTCCGCGTCACTTCCAGAAATACAATACCGCCTCGCGAGGTCAATACTCGCAGACCAAGAAGATGCGGACGTACGCGGCGACCTTCCGAGCCTCGAGCCTGGAGATTCTGAAGAGCCTGTCGGTGGGCGCCATCAGCGGAGGTACGCACTTCATCAGGTGCATCAGGTCGGACTTGGAGGGCCAGCCTCGGGGCTTCTACAGGGAGGTGGTCAGGCAGCAGATCCGCGCCCTCGCCGTGCTCGACACTGCCAGAGCCCGGCAGCGGGGCTATCCCTTCCGAGTATCCTTCCAGGAGTTCCTGCGAAGGTAACGATCGAACGAGAGTTAATCTCTCGGTCGGGCGAGCATTGTACCGAGATTGGAAATTTCTCCAGATACAAGTTCCTGGCCTTCGACTTCGACGAGAACGTCGAGATGAGCCAGGACAACTGCCGCCTGCTCCTGGTCCGTCTGAAGATGGAGGGCTGGATAATCGGCAAGACCAAGGTCTTCCTCAAGTACTACAACGAGGAGTACATGTCCCGCCTGTACGAGACCCAGGTGAAGAAGATCGTCAAGGTGCAGTGCATGCTGCGCGCCTTCCTCGCCCGCAAGACCGTCGCCTCCAAGACGACGCGGACCCGATACGGCGCGCGCGCCGCGGCGCCCGAGCCGCGGGAAGCTGGTAGGTACTCACCGCGCGCACACGTCGAGTAGTCGCACCCGCAGTCCGCCACTCCCGACTTTTTTTGAGGCTCGCGCGCACGCACAGAGTTTTTCTCCCGTGGCGCACTCGCTTTACTTTGGAGCTCGCGGGTTCTGCTCTTGTTTTTTTTTTTCTCGTCGGCTCTCTGTCGGCTCGATGTTAAAGGGAAATGTTTCAGTGAAGAAAGCACCGGCGAAGCCAGAGCCGAGCCAAGACCAGTCCAAGAGCAGAGCGTCGATGAAGAGCCGGCAGGCGAGTCGCGAAATGTCTCAAGACGAAGCAGCGCTAGTTTTGCAGAAAGGTATTATATCTTGAAAGCTCAATTGTTTTTCGAGCGCGATTTTTTGAGCCCGATTAGTAGATAGAGAGAGTCATCGTCGCATCTTCATCGGGGGGGAGGGGCTGGCTTGGCCCTGCGGTCAGAGGGCGGGCTTTTCTAATGCTTTGAATTTGTGACCAGCCTACAGAGGCCATCAAGTCAGGAAAGAAGTAGGACCCCTTCCGAGCAAGGACATGAACTGGGATCCAGACACGACGGAGATGATGAGGTTCTACTGCAGCAAATGGAGGTCGAGAAGCATGTTCCAAGTCCTCCTACGATACCGTGCAGCCCGGTATCAAGACCTCGTTCACTTCTGTCAGCAAGTAAGCGACGAGGGCGCTAGTCGTCGAACAGGAACGGGAGAGTAAAATTGTGCCGATGGCGAATGTCGCAGGTCCATCTATACAATCAAGCGGTAGTGGGAGCATTGCAGATGAGCAATGAGCGCGTGCCCCTAGAGAGGATCGACCCGCAGCACGATCACCCCGATGCATTCCTCGGCCCAGCTCGACCGCCCAACGTCCACAAGCTTCCCTTTGACCTTCAGCACGAGCTGCCATTCTACGACACGACCCACATGCACGACCCCACGGCGAAGGCGCGCAGGAGGAAAGGGTAAGCCTCAGCCCTGCCATTAGCACCGACTCACTCTCGCATCAATCGACTTTGTACCTATAGATTCTCGAGATCGATCTATCACTTTCTATTCTCGGTCCGATCCGCGCGCGCCGGACAAAACGAGCTTGCTTGCTTTATAATTGCGATATAAGGTAAGTCGACCGCAGCATTTTTGGTATTATCCTGAAAAATGCGTTCTGCAGATCACAGACGTCTTCGGTGTCAGACGACGAACAGGAGAATTGGGACGAGCCGTTAAGGAGGCAAACCGTCTGGGGCAACATCAGAAGGAACAAGAGAGGTGCCTATCATTTTCTGCGCCGCAGCGGCATGCGATAAGATTGCATTTTCATCACATTTTCTTGACTGAATTTATCACCTTTTCTACTTTGCACCCTTTTTCTCTCTAATTAGATCTCTGCTTTTCTTTACTTACTCTTTCCTAACCGCTGGTTGGGGCCAAAAGCATGAGAACGATTCTGCGAACTTTTGGCCTCGATTACAATTGTGACCAAATTGCACGTCTCATTCTCACTATGTCATTCGTCTTTTGCGCACTGTTCTTCTAGCACATATAATTTATTTTCGGCAGGAAAAGAGAATTCTGGCAATAAATAAAAAGAAGGGCTAACGAACCAATAAAAAAAAAAGTAAATAAAGAGCGCGGAGAGGGAGATTCTCTTTCTCCAGAACGACTCTTTCATTTCAGATGTACAATGCCAAACGACCAACTCCCCCCACCGCGTCATAAACCCGACGAGCGGCGGGGAGCAGAGTCTGATCAACACTCCATTTTCCAGGGACCCCAGTGTCCCAGTCCGATGCCCTCCAGAAGGACTCCCAGCCCAGTCCAGAGTCACTACCGATTTTCAGGCGCCTATCGATAGCCGTAGTCCCGTGCGACCGATCAACGCTCACACTCCTCGCTCAGTAAGCAATTCGCGCCCGGATCGATCTTTTCACTGTGAACCTTCGACGCCCGTTCACCGACTGTTTTTTTCATCTTTTGCAGAATGACTATGATAATACCGGGTCTATCCGCTCTAGGAAGAAAGTGCCACCACCCCCCATCCCAATTAATAAAATGCAAATGCCACCAGTTCAATCGCGAAGCTACAATAGCTACAATAATGAGGCTCGTAATAGGAATGCCACAAATGACTGGGCCGCTGAGGATAGGATCAACAGAAATGATCGGTAAACAATCAAGTTCGTTTGAGCCTTGCCGAGGCAGATTTGAAAATTTTCTAATAAAATAAACGATCTGCTTTCGAAGAGTGAACCCGATCCATGAGCTGCAAATGTTAGGGCGGAGGAACAACAACGATACCGGAGACGATCCGCCCTTCAATTTCCAGGTAAGAGAATCGAGCGGCGAAGCCGAGGTGAGAGGGAAAGCTAAGACGTGAACGTTCCAGGCCATGCTTCGGAAAACGTCGCACCAGCGCAACTCGATGAAGCGCACGCCGGTCTACGACAGCTACGGCTCCTCGGGGCCGTCGAACTTCCGCTCGGGCGGCTACGAGTCGAACGTGGTGTACCGCTCGGGCGGCGGCGGCGGCAACCGGGCCGAGTCTCCGGAGTGGAGCCCCAACGAGATGGTGCGCATGTCGGAGAAGTACGGCCGGGAGGACGCCTGGGGCGGCAGCAGCTCGGTCCGGAACGGCTTTGACATCGGCAAAGACGGCGGCGGCGGCGGCGACGAGAGCATCACCGCCGAGCTCGCGCCCGGCATCGTCGTCGAGGGCCACGTCACTGACCTGTGAACGATGTGTGGAGGACGATCGAGAAGATTTTACTTGGATTACTTGGAGCGAACGCTCAGTCACTTTCAGAATCATACATACACTTGTAGCGTCACATTTAACAAACATTAAATTATATAAAATTTCGGTCGTTCTTTTCATTTGTTTCCCCTCGCTTCCACTTCCTCGCACTTGCCCCCAATAGAAAATACAAAATTCAGCAAGACAGCCTCGGATCTTTAAATATTTGGACAAATACCAGACTTTAAGTGAATAAATCAAATCATTTTCAGTAAATAAATCGTTTGTGCAATTTTCCAAAAACGCTCATGATTTTTTAAGCAAACTTTTTAATCATTCTGTAATTATTTCAATGTACGTTATTTCACATGATTAAAACGATAAAATTAATCGACTCTACTTCAACTGTTCGAGTTTAAACGTAGAGTTTACAAAAAACTTTTAAATGTGATACAAAGTTGCTGTAACAACGTTTAAAACTTAATATTACAGTATATATTTACAGATATTCGAGCCATCTTATTAATTTTTGCTATCGTCACTTTGAAAACATCTCTTTTAAACGGTAACATTGTCAATGTAATATTGCATTGCCTTATTCCTCTGAAGGAGTTTCACTATAGTTCGATAGTTCATTGTACTACCAACAATACCAAGGTAATTGTTGGTAACTGTATTTAAAAACCATAAATTGATCTAAGTTAATTTTTCTTCTTTTGCTGCTGCTTTATTCCTAGAGACTCTTGGTACTCGGCAATAATACGTTCTTGCACTTCTGGTACGCAAGGACTATACCTCGAATACTCCATTGAGAATTCTCCCTTTCCTTGTGTAGAAGAACGCAATTCACCAGAATATCCAAACATCTCGTTCAAAGGTACCTCAGCGTAGATGGTAAACCATCCTTCACTTCCATCCATATTCATAATAATACCTTTTCTTCGATTCAGCTGGCCCATCACAGTACCCTATAAAAAAATGTTAATTATTGCTTCTATTATAAAACAAAATTAATATGAAATTAAAAAGTACTCAATTTACCTGAAATTCATCAGGTCCGGTAATTTCAACTAACATAATAGGTTCTAAAATTTGCCAAACACCATGCTCAAATACATATTTCACCGCTCCTTGAGCAGCTAGGCAGAAAGAATGTTCTGACGAATCTACTATATGATGTGCACCATCAATCAATCGGAACTTTAGACCAGCTAATTTATTTCCGGACAGGTACCCTTTCTCGCACATGTTTAAAAATCCTCTTTGTACACCTGGTACAAATGGTTTTGGAACATTGGTTCCTACTGTTTCATCAACGAATTCTATGTTCGTATTTTTGTGAGGTGGAAGGGGCTGAAAAAATTATTTATTTGAAAACCTGCCTACATTTAAATGACATAAATATTAGAAAGAAATAATACATCATGCAACAAGGGAGTAAAATAGGTGTTTTTTTCTCGAGTCAGATTTGACGCCCGAGCGAAGCAAGGGCGGCAAGACGAGGGCAAAAAACACCTTTACTCCCGTGTTGCATATATTACTTTTTAACACAAAAGGGTTTAAACTCAGTTTTTACTCCCTCCTAATAGTTAGTAAAAACTTAGTTTTACACCGAGTGTTAAAAAGGAAATTACCTCTAAAATTCCTATAACACGGCCGAACTCTCCATGACCACCACTCTGCTTTTTATGAAGGTAATCAAATTCACAAGGTGCAGTTAAAGTTTCTCTGAAAGCGACTTTTGGTTTACCTAATACGACGGGACAATTGTATTCACGTTCCATTCGCTGAGCGTAAATTTCCAAATGTAGTTCACCCATACCGGAAACTAAACTTTCCTTGTTTTCGACGTCGTACTGAAAACGGAATGTAGGATCTTCTTTTGTAAACCTACTAACTGCTTTTGCGAAATTGTCGCGATCTTTTGAATTTTTAGGAGTAATAGACATGGAAACAACTGGATCAGGAACATATATAGATTCCATAGAAATTGACATTTCACCCTTAGTTACGAATGTATCACCAGAAGCACAGTCAACTCCAAACAATGCAAATATATCTCCAGCATAAACTTCATTTACATCTTCCATTGTATTTGAGTGCAACCGAACTAACCTAGCAACTCGAACCTGGAAAGAAAATATTTTATTTTTGTCTTTTTTAATGTATTTGTTTTTTTATTTACCTTCTTTCTAGTTCTTGTATTATAAATGTTATCTGACTTTTGCAACATTCCTTGGTAACACCTAAAGTATGTTAATTGACCAAATTTACCAGCTTCCAATTTAAACGCTAATCCAACAAAAGGATGCTTATCCGTCCGTTCAGGATTTAAAAATATTTTTTCTGGTTTTTTTTCTTCTTGTTCCTTTAATGCAAAGTTTTCAACTTCTCCAGGATTTGGAAGATAATCCAAAACTGCATCAAGTAATGGTTGTACACCTTTATTTTTTAAAGCTGTTCCAACCAAAACAGGAGTGAATGTTCTTTTTAAACAACTTCTTCGAATTGCATCTTTAATATTTTGTTCAGTCATAGTAGCTTCATTTAAAAATAATTCTCCGAGAGCCTCATCTGCATCACTAACATGTTCAATTAGCTCTTGTCTTCTATCTTCAGTCTCTGCTCTCATGTTTTGTGGTACTTCATCCTGTCGAATAATTTCTCCAAAATTACCTTCAAAGTACAATGCTTTTCTGTGAATTACATCTATTATTCCCTTAGTATCACTTTCTTTACCAATAGGTAATTGAAGAAGTGCTGCATTGTGTTTCAGTTTGCTTCTCATTTGGTCTAAAACTCTTTTGTAATTAGCTCCCATTCTGTCTAATTTGTTAATAAATGCTACACAGGGTACATTATACCTTTTCATTTGTCTATTTACAGTTAAAGTTTGTGACTGTACTCCACCAACAGCACAAAGTACCAAAACTGCACCATCCAGAACACGTAAAGATCTCTCCACTTCTACTGTAAAATCTACGTGACCAGGTGTATCAATTATATTAATATTATAGTCTTTCCACACTGTGTATGTTGCTGCTGATTGAATGGTAATTCCTCTTTGTCTTTCTAATTCCATACTGTCCATTACAGCTCCTACGTTATCTTTTCCTTTTACCTAAACAGTAAATATTATTTGTTTATTATATTTATTAGTACTTAAAGTTTATTTAACTATTTAATAATTACCTCGTGCATTTCTGAAATTCTTCCAGTATAAAAAAGAATACGTTCTGTCAAAGTTGTCTTCCCAGAATCTATGTGAGCAGAAATTCCTATATTTCTTACTTTTTCTAATGGTTTGTGATCTGCAAATTTTGCATGTGAGGCCATACATCTTCCGTTTACCTAAAATTTCATCCAAAATCATTTCATTAAACAAATTCTTTTAATTATATAACAGATGATATTAAATTTTATGTATTTGCCTTATAAATACTATTCGAAACATCGAATTCATCTAACCTCAAAACATACAAAAACTTCTCACCTCAAATATTACCGATGCTAATCGTGACAACCTCGCGAGGCTTGTTTGGTACCGGAACAGGGACGCAATCGTCATTTTGACAGCTAAACACTTATTCTTGAAAAATTATTTCTCGTTTAATTCGATTAATCAGAATTACGTTGAGGTGCCGTACTACAAGGCATGTCACGAGTGTGGGGGGTAGATAGAAAGAACTCCGAGCATGCGGTTTCAACGCATGGCATGCGCACGATTATGTACTATCATACATATAGCAACTCGAAAAGTGTCTGCTATAATAGAAAAAGGACACCGGTGTCACCGGTGCAATGTACTTAAATTTGGTGCAACAGAGTCGTGATTATCAGTGCTTTGGGGTACATGTTATTATTTTTAAACAGGTATATATTATTTATTTTTTATATTTTTTGTCTTGACATACTACCTTTTTTTAGTGATTTTCAGATGAATTAAATCCATTTAAGTTGCTGTGACTGAAAAGCAAAACAAAACAGCAAAATGATAAACAAAGTACTGCAATTAAGGTTGATACTGGTTAAAAGACCAATCAATTTTATCAGGCACTGTAGCAATAACATTAATAATGAACTGATTAAAGTAAATATTAACAGCAATGAATTCAAAGACTGGAAAGAGAAATTGCATTCTACTATGACCATATATGAGAATTTTATCAACGAAGAAGAAGAAAATTCTTTATTAGCTGAAGTTGGACCTTATTTAAAACGATTAAGATATGAATATGCCCACTGGGATAATGCAATTCATGGATATAGAGAAACTGAATTTTCCAGGTGGAATGAAGAAAATTTAAAAATTATAAATAAAATCAGAGAGAAAGCTTTTCCACCAGGTATGCCTCAACTTCGATTAGTGCATGTCTTAGATCTTGCAGAAGATGGTTGGATAAAACCTCATGTTGATAGTGTTCGATTTTGTGGAGAGATTATTGCAGCCATTAGCTTATTAAGTGATTCTATAATGCGTCTTACATACGTTGGACACGAGAAAGAATATTGGGATGACTTTTTTATACCTAGAAGATCTTTGTATATTATGAAGGGAGTTGCTCGCTATAAATATAATCATGAAATACTAAGCAAAAAGGACTCTATGTACAAAGGCCAAATTGTTAGCAAACTTCGAAGAATTTCAATAATATGTAGATGTGAGCCAGATGAAAAAGATAAAGCATGAAGTGAAATTTTATTCTGTTAAATTTTATCCATTATTGTACATATGTAAATTAAATTTGTAATTTCACTTAAAAATATATTAGTTAAAAATAAATAAAATCTATTTTGCTGTAAAATTTTTAAATTTAATTATTAATTTTAAATATTCATCTATCATATTTATTTATGATTATCAATAAAAATGAAAATAATTATTATATTCCATGTTTCACTTTTTGATTTACGCGTGTATCAACGCGCTACCTAGGTGCGCATGCGCTTGCAATATTTATTTGAAAATTGCTATTTTTTACACTTAAAGTTAATTGATTGTAAAATTAAATATACGACCAGTTGAGGCAAATTAATAGTTTTAATTTAATCCCTGAATCATTGACGTAGGTAACGTATTTAACAATAAAAAACGATTTCTTTTCGGGTACTAAAGCGCTGCAATTTTACAACTTCTTTATTAATTATCTCTGAAAGCCAAATGGAAATGAAGCAAATTAAAAAAATGGTTAGATCTTTTAGACCATTTAAAAAACGACTTCACGTTGATGAACCAAGCTTAGGTACCAACTTATTGCCGGTAATTTTTTATTGTTTTTGCGCTTGCAGATGAATTATTATAGGGAGATTGACGGAGACCTAGTGGCACAAATGCGTCAGTACTGCCACTTGCCAGCAGGGATGGGTAAGTATTTTACACGATGTCATTAATATATTTTTTACATGTCTTTAATGTACGTAAAATATGTCATTTATTATCGTAGTTTAGGA
>JAWWEM010000054.1:11626345-11651031 GCA_035582935.1 Ormyrus thymus | reverse complement strand
AAATAAAGTACGTGTTACTCGCATAGCGCACGAACGATCTGCTCGGTCGGTAACACGGTACTCCGACGTCCCCTTAAGTAGTTAAAATGCTGCTGCTTTTCTCTCGGATAATAATAATAATATAAAATTGATATTAACCATGTTTCTGACCATGAGATGTTAGTACAAAAACAAATCGATTATTATAATTCGTCAACGTCTCCATTACGACATAAATTCTAAAGAAGTCATAAAGTAATATCCACTTGTATATCATTACTCAACGTTCTACTAATTTATATGACATAAATTAGTAGAACGTTGAGTAATTAGTAAAGTAGTTATTAGCACCCACTTCTTTACTGCATACCTTAAAAAAGGCTCGAAACACACGCCGCTAAATCATTTTCAACATAACAATCAAAAGTGAATTTTTCCCACTTGAAATCCGTCAAAGCGCTCGATTGAAAGCCAGACGGGCTATATATATATATATATATATATATAACTCAAAGAAACAATTTTTCCTTCCAGCGAGCGCGGCGGAGACGAAGTCGAAACGAGGGCCCAACTACTACGGCACGTACGTCGGCAACTTCATCGGCTACTCGCACAACATCAGCGGCGAGGTGTACGTAGTCGACGACTCGACGTTCTTCATCAAGAACTTCTACTACGATGGCCGCGCTCCGTTCGCCTACTTCTGGGTGGGCAACACCTACATCCCGATGCCCGACGGCATTCCCGTGCCGTATCCCGAGTACACCGGCAGGTAACTATCGATCAACCTTCGAGAAGAGCGAGTCCTGCGCTCACTCCGGACGGAAGCCTTTTGGCTCTGGAGTTTTGAGAAATGCAGCTGCTGGATTTATTTTTCGTTCAGTTTGAAACGTAGCTGTGCGGAGCTTCTTTTTAAATGATATTCCAAATAAGAGAATTGAATTAAATTTGAACTGCATTTAATTTTATCGCAAGTATTAATTCGGGGAAGTTCAAACGCAGAAGTTTGTATTCTCAGAATCATTTGCAAATTTTATAATTATGTTAATCACATCCTTACATGATAGCGTTATATTAATTTTATTCGATTGTTTTATCAAATCAGACTAATTAAACTTAAAGATCATTCGATACCAAAATTGCATCAAATCCACAAATTTTAGTCTCAAGTTCAATTTTAAATTTGGCAAGCGCAAGTGCGAGAGGATTAACATTTTCATTAAAATTTTAACCAGCTTCAAACGCAAAGCACTGCCACTATAAAGTATACGCGATACAATGAGTTACAACCGAGCAACCGTGACACAGCGAGCTTTTCCCCAAATCAGCCAAGAAACCAAAAAGCCCCCATTTCAATAAAAGACCCCAATCAGCGCCCGGTACTCGCGGACAAATGCCCCCCTCCCCCCACCTCCCCCATGGGTCTCCTCTAAATTAATCCCCGAGAACGCAATCAGTATCGCGGCTTGAAACGGGCGCGCCCTTTGAAGAGCCCGTCGGGGCAAATCCGCGGAGAGAGATCTGCGCGGGGCCGATTACGCCCGAGTTAAAGGCCCGGGCCAGTTAATAATTCTCGTTTTATCAACTGCGCCCCCTCCCGTTATATATATATATATATATATTCGAGCTCCCTTGGTTACGCGCCGTCGCCTACCCCGCGCGCCGCTTTTATTTACGGCGGCGCTCGTCCCTCCTCGCTCTCTCGGTTCCGCGTCGGCTTCCTCCTCGAGCTCTCGGCCTTTTCCGCGTATGTATGAAGGCGTCCGCCCGGGCGGTGCATAAATTGAGGGAGTGTAAAAGCGCGGCGGATGCTGCCCTTTCGCTTCGATTTCGCGATTGGCTTGCTCCGCCGCTTCGGGCGCGAAGGAAGGGATCGCCGCGCGTCGGTGGGGCTTGATTTGGTTTCTGGCAGGTGCTCTTTGCATTTGGCGGGCGAGCGACTGGACCCCCTTGTGAATGCGCAACGCAGTCCCGAGCTTCGATAGAAATTAGAAAGCTCAATGTGCCGCGTGAAAAATATCCAAAGTCACGAAATATCTGTTTCAGAGATCCGCCACCGCTGGGAGAATACCTGGGCGCCGACATTGTTCTGAAGCTTCCGCCCAACATCAAAGTCCGTGACATCAAGTGGCTGTGCATCTTCTGTCGCCGATTCACGGTGAGTACTCTTCGTCAGCGAGCTAATCGTATACAAGTTCCCGCCGACGCGAAATAGTCGAGCGCGATCCCGCGCGAAAGGTGCTCGCGCCGGGGAAAAGCCGCGCGGGCGATAAATAAAAGCCGCGGCGAGAATCGAATCAGCGGCCTGGCGTATATCACCTCGGTCGGAGAGTATATATATATACATGTATATCTGTACACGAAGGGAGCGGGCGCGAAAAGCGGCGCGGCATCAAGATAACTTGATTTTTGAGGAGGTCCGACCTCCCCTATCGGACTTGCATTCGTGGTCAATGGCGCGTGTCAGATGGATACGGAAGCGGAGGGGCGGCGTCGCCGGCAGCGGCGGATAAAGCGCCAATTTCCACCCCCTCCGCGAGGCGCTCGCCGGGAAACGTCGCCGCGTTATATACCTTCCCCCCCGCCCTCCCCAACCCCCGTTAATTTATGAACGAGCCCGGGAAAAAGGCTCGTTCGCTCGTACACCGGGTCGCGCTAATCGCCACTTTATCGCCTCGGTTTCGCGCCGACGGACCGGCCGTGTTTCTCGATTAACCGGCACCCCCCGAATTGTATGATAAGGAAAGTACGACGCGGAGATTTCCCCCCTCCGCCTCTCAATCGGAAGAGTGCGGCTTTGAAACTCGCGAGCTGATTCCCCATCTCTACCCCCCCCCCCCCGCCGGCAGCGAGCAGCAAAAAATCGCGGCGCGCTAAAAGGCTCTCCTACGTGACGCGGCTCTCTTTCTCTCTCTTCATCGGGCGGACCTTTAATATCCGAGGACAACAACCCTCCATCAGACACGCTCCGTCACCGCAGAACGCGCGGCGACGATCCCCCGACGCGACGCTCCGCTCCTCGTCCCCCCCCCCCTCGCCCCGTCGTCGCTCGTCCTACTTTTTAATCAGATTCTCACCCCAGACGAGAGGACCGCGAGAGTTTTTTAAGCGGAGCCGGTAATTACGCCGAGTGCTCCGCTGGTCTTTTGCGAGAGGCGGAATCAAGTTCGTCCCCGGGACAAAGGCCGCCGGAGAGAGCAAAGTCTAGGACGACAATGCGGGGATTGATATATACAGGTTCGACGCTTCGGCAAGGAGCTCCGCGGGTTTGACTCTGCTTCGGGAAATCGGTGGAAATGATGCCCCCTTCCTCGGGGCCATTTTAATCGCTGTAAAAGCGCTCGGCCTCGCCGAGTATCTAGCCAAATAAATTCCATTGTCCCTCGCCGCAGAAGCTGCCGATCCGTCAAGCCGCCATACATCATCTCCTCGCGCGGCTTACACTTGCCTTCTTCCCCGGCTTATCACATTACTCGCGCATCGTCCGAGGGAACGGAGGCGGCGACGGCATCAAAATACGTCGGAGAAAAGGGGGAGCTCGTGATTTGAGAGGGAGAGAGAGAGCAGCCGCAAGAAAGCTGCCGAATTTTCAGCCGAGCGAGCGCGGCGATATCGAGTAGACAGTTCCTGCCTGTCAGTCAGTCGAAGGCCTCTCTCTCTCTCTCTCTCTCTCTCCCCCATTCTCGGGCTTCTCCTAGCTTCTCGTTGGCTTAGTGGATGTATTGTCGGGGATAAGCCGTTAGCTTTTCCTGCACTTTTATTTTCCTTATTGCCAGGCGTCCCTCTCCCCGCCCCGCGCCGGACTCCCTTTCTGTCTCATTAATGGTCTTAATTGCAAGCTCCTCGGGGCGGCACTCTTTCTTGCTATTTACACTTTCGATCCGAGGATTCGAGGAGCCGCTTTTCTTTATTATTATTTTATTGCAAAGGGCCAGTTAAGGCAGTTGTATACCAAGAAATAGAAATTTGAAAAAGAGAAATTCTTAGCAGACTTAGCTATTGCCTGATTACGTAAGTAATGATACATGCTAAAAAGAATTTAAGAATTTTAAAAAAAATTAAGAAGTCAAATTTTGATATTGTAAATAAAGATACGATTCACAAAAAAAAAACATGTTTTCCAAAGTAATGAATTTTCATTTTTTAATTTGTTTATTTTTAATTTATTTCAACGTAAAGGGGCTCATTTTACTCGTTAACAATAATTATCTAGAGATTCACCATGAAAAAAGTTTGAAATAATTAATTTCCACGGAATGAAAGTCAATCGTTATGTCCAAGCTTATAAACAATTGGAGTTTGCTTTCCGAGCTTTATTTTTGCTTTAAATGAAAAGCGGAAAAGTTCCTTATTGTTAAATCGATAACAAAATAAGCTAATCAGTAGTTCGAAACGAAAGAGCGTCCAGCAAAATTGAAAGTAAACAATATACTGAACTCGTCGGTAATATCGCTCGTCCGCGCGATATTAATAAACTCTGCCGTCGGCGATAGTAACGATCGGACGTCGATAACGGGAGAAAGACGAGAGCGAGGGAGAGAGATGCTCAAAAGAAGGAAATAGAAGCCGTCGAACATCTCCGATACTCTCTTCTCGGCCACCTGTCCATCCAGCTCTCCGATTTTTTCCACTTCAATATATATATAAAGCTATATATATATATATATATCCCCCAGCATCCATCGCTCTCGGCTCATTGTTTGATCGAGCGTCTCCCTCCTCGGCAGGCGGCTCCTCGCCGCTCGCGGCGCGATTTCTCTCTCCCTCCCGAGAGCTCCATTGACGAGCAGAAGGAGAGAGAGAGAGAGAGAGAGATATGAAACCGCCGCTCAATGGACCGCCTATATCCCCCCGAATCCAGATAGGATTCGGTAATTTTTTTCTCTTCTTCCCTCCCGCCTAAGTGGGTGAAAAGCCCGATTCTTATCCGGGGAGGCTCCTCTCCCCGCGATCCGCGCGGGAGGTTACTTCGTCCGGAGGGGGGGGGGGGCCCGCAGTAGTCGTATATCGCGGCGAGGATCTCTCGATTGCAAATAGAAACGGAGGAGGGGATCTGATCGGTTTACTCGCGAATTGCTCGGCATCGACGGAGAGAGCGCTGTTTTTCTCTCCTCCTGCTCTTCCGCTCGGCTCGGCGCGCCTCTCTGATTCTATATCGGGGCTCTCTCTCTCTCTCCTTCTTCTCTCGCGCTTCCTTTCCGCTTCTTTTTCTGCTCGATCGAGACGTCGAGAGGGAGGGAGCTCAGACGTCGCGAGCGCCGCGCGCTATTTACGGATGGAGATATCGCGAGGATTGATTGGGCTGATGCATCGCTACTCGATCTGATTTTACTCGCGACGGTTTTAATGTACAAACTTTGTGAAACGAGTAATAAGGCCGGAGGATAAATGGAATGGTTTTCTGCGAGTGCTTTTAAGATTTTTATCCTGTGTATACGAATGTTATGAATAACTTTGCTTAGGTTTCATTATTTCCTGGCCGGATGTTGGGAAACATTTTAAAACTCAATATGATTGGATGTTGAATTAAGGTGGAAAAATTTAAAAAATCGAGTTTTTAAATCTTTAATAATTAAAAGTAGAGAACTTTTAGATTTAAAAGAGAAAATAAAAAATAAGATTTAAAACTACAATGAAACTTCGAATGAAACCCTAATATTACCCTTGGCTTTGATTTTCCATATAAAATACTTCATCATACTAAAAGTATTAGAATAAATTTCTAATTTACAACTTAAAAAAGTAGCTAGTATTAGTCAGTATTCATTATATAGAGTTCCAAATTATTAAAGATTAATGATAATAGAGCGCACAAAGCGCGCCTGGATTTAGCCATAGTAAAGTCAAACTAACCCTCGCAGAAAAAAACCGAATGCCGCCGCCTAAAACGACAAAAGCCCATTACCGCAGCTCAGTCTTCTGCAGCGTAAACTCGCCGGTTATCCGTGAAATCGGCGCTACGCGCGACTTATATCGTTCCGTCGCCGGGATTGCAGTCGCTCGATGACTGGCTTCTTCCATTATTCGGCACGTGGACTGTTGGCCGCGTCGCTGGCTTACTTTTTCCCTCGGTGACGCGGTGTTAGGCGTCGAGGCTTCGGAGGGAAGAGCCTAATGGGCGCTGACCTAAAAAAGAAAGGTACTGTTTCGGCCGAGGAATGTTAAAATGTGGATTTGATGATGAGTTGAGGATGGAATTGTTCTGGATGTAAATTTTAACGAAAATTGCAAAGGCTTTGTTATTTTTAAGTACGCGGGGAAAATGCTTCGGTAAAAATTAAAATGTCTTTTGTAATTTTGTGAAAGTTTGTAAAAGTCTGTGAAAATTACCGTTAGTTTCTCGTAAATTCTAAAAGATTCGCAGTACTCTTATAAATTTTCAGCCTGTCACTACAAGTTACTGCAATACACTGTAATTTTTACTGTAAATTTGCCTTCCTTTCGGTTCAAAAACTATATTTTTAAAACAAAACTGCTCGAATAAGTAAGATGAAAGTAGTTTAACAACTAATTGCCCGAGACAGCTGAAATAAAAAAAAAAAAAAAAAAAACAAACGACAAGACAAGAACAAGGGACAAGTACGAGCCAAAACGTAGAGAAAACGAGCCGCAAGATAATATCCTCCAATTATCCCGCGCTCACAAACAAAGACACAGATAGATAATGAAAAAGCTATACCTCCCTCCATCTCTCTCTCTCTCTCTCTTCTCGCGCGGCAAGAAGCGACGGCACTGCCAACGCTCCCGAAAGAGAGGGAGAGGAAGGAACGAGGACAACGTGGAAACGAAGGGAAACGCAGGTCCTCGTGCTCGAGTGGTGCAGCGTTGCATTTGCATCTGAATCCACAGGCATGTCGCTGTCGTCCTCCTCGGGATCGTCGCCGTTAATTAAACGTGCCTTAATTTTCGGCGATGCTGCCGCTGGCGTCTAGTGGCCGACTCACCTCCCCCCCTCCCCCCCGAAGCGAGAATCAATTATTAACCCTTTGCGCGAGGATAAAATGGAGACGCTGAAGTGCGACGGGAGGAAGGGGCGCCTGTACAATTTGCGCGGATTCGCTTCTCGGTCGGGCAAGACATTTTGGTATTTCACAATAGTATTTCCAGCCGGATTCTGGCGGGAGTCCGCTTGTCAGCAAGCATCGACGAGGAAGAATTTAGCGCCGGACGATCGCTCGATAAAAACAATCGCGCGACTCAGTAGATTATCCCCGCGAAACGTCAGACAGTGAATTAAGCCGAAGGCACTCGGCCCATAACCGATCGCTCGGAGCGCCGCGGCTCCGATAATAAAAAAAGGCCCTATTAGCCCCGGCGCGAAACGGAACCGAGCGAGCCATAAATTCGCGGTCCCGTAAAACCCGCGGATACACCTATGTGATACCCGAGGCGGCGGCGGCTCCGCCGGACAGAAGGCTGGACGGCGGCGTGCACGACGCGAGGGAGCGGAAAAATGAGGCACCAGAGCCATCGGAGAGCGGAGGAAAAGTCCGCCGCCGCCGGAGGCGCAAATGGCACGTGCCTGCGCGATGGCGGCGATATTCGGAAATGGATGGACAGCGCGTACACGGGTGGCCGCCGCGCGAGTAACGTTCCTCGATATCTCGCGCGTCAATGGGAAAGAGGTTGGAGTTTTTTGCGTTGTTAATTGGAGTGCGCGAGCCTGCGGCTGAGCTTTCGTCCAGCATTGTGGAGATGGGGTACGCGTTTCGAGCGCAAGAAATTTTGTCGGACAATTGCGAATTGGAAGCGTATTTAATTCGTAATTAAAATGTATAATAGACTCATTTGCATATTAATAAATTCGAGAGCTCCCCTCTCGCTTCCAATTGAAAGGCGGCTCGAGAACGTTCGCCCGAAGGCCGCAGCGCGAATTTTCAAAGCGAATTTCCCAAAAGGCTAACGCACGAGAAAAGCAATTCGCAGAGCAGCGTCGGTCGCGGCAAAGCAGTGCCCGCGCCGCGAGCTCGAGAGATGAAAGAAAACTCGTCGCCGGCGCCGACCCGCGGCTCGCGGGGCGTATAAAAATGGCGCTGCGTAAGTAGTACGAGTGTACGTAGCGGCGGCTGGCTGCCGTGCGTACGTCCTTGCGTACAACCCTTTCGCGGCGGGGCGCCGGGGCGCATGCGCCGCCGGCCTCAAAGACACAGAGAGAGAGAGAGAGAGAGAGAGGGAGAGAGCGGCGGGGCGGCGGTCGATGCTGCGCTCTGCGCCCGGGACTTGCGGTGTCTCCCGCGCCAACGTCCTCGACCCGAGCGCCAGATATTATTGAGACCCGCTCTCTCTCTCTCTCTCTTTATCTCTCCTATTTTTAGAAATTACCCTGCTCGACTTCGAGCGAGATTCCTTGCGCGCAGATGGGCTTCTTGAGCTTTTTGGGACTCTCGCGGAGGGCTGGATGGAGGCTCGTCCTTGATTTTGGCGCAGCATTCGTGTGCGTGATGTGGAGATGCCGTTTGATCGCTGGGTATGTTATGTTTCGACGTTTGGGATTTTTTCAAACCGACAGTCGGTTGGAAAACGGAAAATGTTTCGATGTATTTTAATAACTGAAAACTTAGCTTTGCGTGCTAGGGAGTATAATATGTACCTAATAATATTAAGCTGGTGAAATTTAATGTTGTACGGTATTTTAAAATTTTTAATTATATCTCAATATTGGCTGGAAAAATATAATGTTAAAGCTTGCCTTGGAAACTTCGTGAAAGGAGATTTTATAAATTCGTTTAAAAAATTTTCCGTCAATTCGTTTTTAATTAAATTTACCAGAGCGAGCAAGAGTAAAAATATTCAATATAGTCGCCTTATTCGCGTCTGTATAATTAATAATAATTTCGCAGTTTAACTGGGTCGGCGCTCGATAAAAACAGGTGAACCGATTACGACTGCGAACGGAGAGGCCCGGCAGCGAAAAAAAGAAAAAAGAAAAAAAACGTTTACCTTGCGAAAATCGCGCAATCTGGGGCGCAGGCACCGCCGCGACCATTCAGCGCGACGCGTCTCTCTGCGTTTCTGCGGATTCTCGGAATTTCGGGAATTCGCGATGCCGACTCTTAGAAGGGAATTGCCCCATTTTTCACGATCCGGAGCCGCGCGCGTGTGTGTGTCCGCGCGTACAAGCGGCGAGGCGGCAGCCGAGGTTTGCTGAAAGCTCGACGCGGTTCGGGCTGTAAAACTTTACGATATGCAGCTTGTGACTGTAAAATTGTGAAAATTTTCATTTTCCCGGGGGACGCGCGAGTTTTTTATGCTCGTCAAAAAATGACAGTTTTGCCAATCAAACTGGGGAAAAGGGGCAGTGCAGTCGAGCGAGGCGAAATTGTGACGTCTAAAGTAGCGTGAATTTTAAACAAGTTTTTGAAAATTTCAAAGATTAACGATGAAGTTTATTACATGAAGCTTAAAAAACTTCTATATTATTATTATGTTAGCTATTTAATGCACGCATAATTCGCTCCTCTAATTGTGAGTTGAAACTATTAGACAAATAGTTTCCGACCGAATAAGCTCCTGCAAAAGATTGATCTACCTTTGCAATTTAAAATCTCATTCGCGCAATGAAACTCGGCGCATAAAAAAGCGTACTTTATTCGGTCTCATTGAAATACACCTCCTGTCAAATAAAATTACTGCAAGCTTAAAGTCGGTCGCCATTTTGACATCGTCCACGCCCTGGATTAAACTGCAGCATTGCCGTAGATGCGCGCAAAGCAATATGTGCAAAAAGCTCCACTTACGTTCTTGACAAATGCGTCGAACGGTAAAAGCGAGTAATGATCGCGAGAATTTAGCGGAAGATTCGTTACGTAAAAAACAGTGCAGATTCATTCGCGGCACTTAGTTCAAATCTGAATAATTGCCGTTCACATTGCAATAAACGATAAATAATGTAAGTTAATTTTTAAAAGTTACTCAGTTAGGCAGATTTTACGTTATCGTGAGTTAATAGCACCGACTAAATAGCGAAACTTCTCTAAAGCGAGCGCCTGAAATCACGGTTTATATCCTCTTAAAAGCTACTTGTACATAAATTTGTAAGCGACTCTCTGCTCGATCGATATTAGCGTTGCAAACGACCGGCAGATGTTATTGCCTGTACTCTCTGTATAATAAAGATACCCTTAACCTTCCGGTTTCATATGAATTTTAAACTTTTAATATATATTTCCTGGCCACTTTCGAGCTTTCTCGTTAATGCCTTGATACAATATAGAGTACTGTATCAATTGCAAATGAAATTAGCGATTGAACAGTTTGAGCCAGAAGATGTTTTAATGGACCTCAGAATAAGATTTTGATCGTTTACCCCAACAAAGAATAGAATAAGGAAAGACAAAACCAAAAATTAAAACGTATTTGGGCAAGGTGTGGTTTGTACACATAAGAATCCTGCACATATTAATTGTACACAGTTTAGCATTGGTGAAAATTATATATAGATATATCGAGCTACGCTAAATTGTGCACAATTAATATGTGCATGATTCTTATGTGTACAAACCATACCTTGCCCGTATTTGGAGGTTCGTAAAAAAATCAAGCCTATATAATTTCACGAAAATCTGCACCCTGGACGTGAAAAGCTCTCTTAATTAGCATCATCAGCAATTTCATCAATAATTACCCTCTTAACTTTAAATTACCTCAAACATTTCTTATCTAGGAAATAGGTAGCGCAAAAAAAGATTTGGTAGGAACGAGCTAACCTTATCAGAATATAATTTCCTAGCATGAAAATAAGTAGCTAATCTAAATGTTCTAAAAAATTTATTTTAATGTTATATTAGTTTATTTATTTTTAATGTTCTATAATGAAACATAAAGAAAGATTTATAATTAAAGTTTTGAAATTTGATAATTCTATTCTTAACTATTAAAATCAAATTTTTTGTCAATTTAAAATGAGGAATTTCTTTCTTACACAGTTACAAGGTAAAACTTGTCGTGTTGTGTTAGGATATATTTCATATTACAACAATAACTTTCTTAGCTATTTACTACCAAATTTTAATCAGAAAGAAAATGATCAGTAGCCCATTTAATAAGGAAATCATGTGAAAAAAAGCGTTTCACCGCGACTCATAAAATAGCCACGAGACTTATCTGTTAACTATTTTTCTGACCATTTTCAATGCTGAAAATTCCACCAGAGACGGACAAATCGCATTACCCAGGTTGCCCTCGCAGGTGCGCGATCCCCGAATCTTCAGGGAAGCCTCGCCGAAAACGGCACAAACGGCGGTCCTCGCGTCTGCAGCGGCAGCAAAAACCAAAGGGCAAATTGGGCCAAAGCTGGTGTGTAGCGCGAACAAGAGGACAGAGAGAGAGAGAGAGAGAGAGAGAGAGTCAGTGGGCGTACGTCTCGGGGGCCAAAAGTTATCCAGAATTTTTGCTCGCCCCCGTCGGGAGCGAGCGCGAGCAAAGTCCGCGCCGCCCATTGGACGTCGCGAGCTTGCGCCGGAGTTCCGCCCACTCAGCGCCGGCGGAGCTTCCGCCGGGAAAGTTTTGTCCGGCGGCGGCTGCCTCGCGAGCGCCCTCTTTTTCCAGCGAGGGCTCCCCGCGCGCCTTCTCGGCGCGGGGAGGAGGCCTGCCGCTGCGAGCGCACGATTTTGGGTAACGGGCTTTGGACGATAATATGATTCTTTGAGCGGGTGAGAAGGCCGTTGTTTAATTTTATTTTGGGGATTAAAATTTAATTTGTTCTGTTTTTTGATTTTTTGCAAACAAGTAAGGAAGAAATTTTTTTAAAAGTATTACTACTTTTCAAATTAGCTTATTTTAAAATCCACTCATTTTTAAATATCTAGACTAAAAATCTTTTTTAAAAAAAAGAAAGAATTTGTTTAAAACAAGCTAAATAAACGACTTGCCGAAAAAGCGAGCGGTAAAGCTCTCGAAAACAATCAATCGTCAAATCACGAAACCTCCGTCGGAACCCGGAAAAGTCTCTAATTAAATTCCAATGAGCTCCAGAGGCAATAAAACCAAGGTGGTAGGCTCGAAATGAAACCGGCAAGGTAAGCCGAAGCCCGCATCCCGCAGAGGAGCGCAAAGAAAAAAAAAAGAAGGCGGACACGGAGCCAAGGCCGCGGAAAAAGGACGCGGCGAAGCCGTCGGGAGGGAAAAGTGCATCCAAGGGCGCTGCGCGAAGAAAGCGGACAGAGGCCGCTTAATTAGACGGTCGAAAAGTATTTAACGGGAAGCCTCTCCCGCGGGGATATAAAGTTTCGAGCCGGAAAAAAGTTCCATTAAATCCGGGTGGGGGGGGGGGGGGATAAGCGTTAATATAAGGAAGCCGAGATTCGTCTCGACGGGCTTTAAGGACGCCGACTCCTTTAATTTATCACCTACTTAAGGTATCCGGAGGGTGCGAGAGCTCTCCAGCCCTCCCCTCCCCCTGCCCTCCCTCCTTCTTCGTTTTTTAGTTACACTTTCGCTCGTCGTCTCGCTCTTTGTCTGTGTCTGTATATTTTCTCGCGCGCTGAAAACCGGGCGACTTTGGAGGCAGGTGGGGTAATCTACTTGAAAAACGTCTGTTTCCAGGGAGAAGAAATTTAGTTACTGATTAGTTCGTTTAAAATTTCCCGGCTTATCGCTTTGAGTGTCTAATTCAATTTTTCTTGGGACGAAAGATTTCTCCTCATTTTGAGTTCAGAATTTATTTGTGTTTTAAGCTTTACTGTTAGTAGACAATCTAATAATTGCAAGTAAATTAATTTTGTCATTTGAAGTAAATTGCTTGTCGAATAAACTTATATTGAGAGTATTCGTTTTTCAAGAGTTCCAAATTACCATAATCTGTGCAATATACTAATTGCACCAAGTATCGACCTGCTCGTGACAAGTGGGCAAAGATGAAGCAGACTTTACTCATGGTTCAAGCAAATCGCTGCTAGTCTCGTAAAACCAAATTATTTTCCGCTCAGGTCAAGTGGATTCTACTTGCTTCCAGGACATCATTTCGGGGTGGAGTGACTATCTGGCGCTTCTCCCTTGAATTTTTCGAGTAATTATTTTGCTCAAGATTCAGCTTACTCAGGTCCTTGACGAAAATCCGTTTGATGTAGAATTTTTACGCTTTTTTTCTAAAAAATATACTTACGCAATGGTTATTGCTGCTATAAATAACAAAATAATTGATTCGCTTATAGAAAGTGAATTTTAAGCTTTAAAGCTTCATATTATTAGCTTCCCTCGTCCATAAAATCGAGCACAAACACGAGCCTCGGCAGCACTCAGCAATTTGTCGTTGCAGAAAGTGAAATGGAGTTTTATGGGAATCCCCGCTTTATGTATAAAGCTCAACGTGACATTGGATTATAGCGAGGCACGCCTTCAGGTCTGGCCTCATTATTGGCACTTCGGCGCGATTTATCGGCGTGTTTTGCACCGGGAAATCAATTTCAAATCCCGTCAATCCCCCTTTATTCCAATCCTCCCTTTGGGTTTAAGAGCCTTTTACGCGTTAATTTTACTTCGATCGACAGCTCGGAAGTAAACCTTGAGTATGATGGCTTTCTCGGTCGACTTGTAAACTATAATATTTTAAGCTTATTTCAGCCTTTTATATCTCTTCAAAAAAAATTTTTATTACCATCAAAAAAATATTTTCTTGTAGAAAAATACTTTTTAAGATTGATTAGATACATAGGCACAGGAAAAAAGGAGGAATTATTCGATCCCCTTTAAAAGATATTCATTTTGGAATTCTGCATCGTTTAAATAAATTATTCTAATGAAATTCAAAGATACTCTGAGCTAAGAGGCTATAACAGTGGATCGCCGAGCGACAGACGCAGAAGTCACCTGCAAGCTTCCTTCTAATCTTTTCGATTAACGAAAATTCATTGTCATTTTCAGAAATAATTTAAAACTCTTTTTCTTTCTTTAAACATTGAGTCACATTATTTTTGTGATTAAACAAAGTCTTATTCGCATTTACAGAATGTCAAATGTCATGAACAATTTGCTACGTGATCTAAAATCGTATCAGATTTCTTATTTCTTATTATAAACTAGAATTTTTTGTTTTCAACGCCTTTACTAAAGGACGCTCGCCTCGCGTCTTATAATTTCTTTTATTAAATCGGATCACATAGATAATTTCTTTATATATATATCTATATTTTTGCCTTTGTTTAAATAAAGGCGCCTTCTGTTTATTAAATTGGTTATTACGCACAAAGAACGAGCTTCTTCTATCAAAGCTTCCTTTCTCAAATAAAATTATCTCTTATTTACACATTATCGGCCGCAAAACCCCTCCCGGCCCACGCCATTATTAACCGCGACAAAGTATATATAACCGAAAGGAGGCTCGTCTGAAAAACTCGTCGCAGCCCAAGCCGAGCGAAACAGATAGGTACAATAAAGAAGCGGGCCAATCGGGCGTATATTATATAACCGGCGAAACGGTGCATAAAAGAGCCTTCCCTCCTAACGAGCCTAGATGTCTCAATTTCGCTCCGGCGGGACGACCGGCATGATAAAAGCACCGGGAGGGGCGATCGGACTCCTCGATAACGCAGCGCCACCAGCTACGTTAGCATGCTGATTATTATTTTCGCCCCGGAGTTATATATACGCAGCCGCCACCCTCCCTCCTTTATGTGCGATGGACCCTCGGCGCGGGAAGATGTATATATGCGATCTTATCGCGGCACGAGGCTGCTCGTTTGCCGGGGATTCGCGCCTGATTGAACGCCTTTTCACTGCCGCTGTTGAGATTTGTTCTTCTGTCTCGTTTGTCGGTATTGTTCTTATATAGGAGCTGCGAGGATGATGTATGGACTCGCCCGGAGGCGGTGAGATTAGAAAGTTTATTAATCGAGCGTGTTTACTGATTGGGAGAGGTGAACATTCTCGGCGAGAGGGAAGGGAGCAGGATTTATTCTTTTTGTAATTGTTTTGTAATTGGAAAAGAAATAGTACAACTTTTGTACTTTATTTACTTAGGTGGATGACGTGTAAGGAAAAAATTACGAAAATCAATATACTGCGCGATGTGCTTTCCATTGTGCAGTCAAATTTATGTTCAACGCAAATGTTTACATGCACGAAACCCGGTAAGAAGATAAGAATCCAAAGCTCGTAAAGTTAATTTGGCAAAAAAATATAGAAATATCGCCGGATCATGGTAGTTTGAACGTTCTTAAGCAGTTTATCTGCTGAGAAGCAGCTTCCGGGGACTACAGGGGATCGGATTTGGAATCCATAAAAATGAGACCGAGTTGGTTTACGAACTTCGGTCTAGCCAGGAGACTTATCTTAATTTTTCTCGTTTTCGTTTTTTATCATTTCTATCCGCACGCTTTTTTATAACTTCCGTAATATATAATTTTTCCACTTATTATCCGTCAACGTAGTTTGCTGTCTTGAATAAGAGTTTATGATCAAAACACATCCCCTGCAATTCAAATCAAATTAAAAGAACAAAACATTAAGATGTAAAAATAAACAAATGATTTATCTTTACAAACAAATGCTTAGATTCAAGTAAAGCAACATTTTTTCACCCTAGCAATGAAGCACGAACCGTTGTATAGTACCGTGTTAGTTTTTCGTAAAGTTTGTATGACCGTTTTCTATCACGAGTCGATAAAAGATTTTCTATGGCACCTTTCTACGTAAGGAACTGCGAAAAACGTACCAATTTTAAACATTTACATTTCCAGTTCTTTTCGGGGAAATTGGCTGAAATTTGAATAGTGCATAAATAATGTTGCCAAAGAGGCAGGGTTAAATTTTTGCAGACATTATATTGAAGATAAAAATCGCTTCGACCACCTTAAAGCAGTCGCACTCGCCGGCAGGCCCCGGCGGCAAATCCGAATCCATAAATCCCGGCAGGCTCGGCTCGCGATAAACGCGAGTCTATTAAGAGAAGGGACCGGTTCCCTACAAACAGAAGCCGGCCGGTCTCTCTCTAACGACCAGATCAAAGGTATATATCGGATTGACGTTGGCTGCGCGGATTATGCGCCGCCCTTCGCTCTTCGCCTGCCGACCGTAGATACTGCCCTGGATGAAACGATATATAGATTAGGCCGCTATATGGGTTGCACTGCGGATCGATCCTCTATATATACTCGCGACTCTCTGCCTCTCTTTCGCTTTTGATATTTTTTTTTTTTCGTGCGCCGATTGTACGGGTTTTTTTTTTTTATTGCTTTTTGGAGAATGCTCGAAAATGTTGCAAAGGCTTTTTTGTTTGTTAAGAACGAAATGGTGGCAATTATTTTTTAATTGCGATCGCGTTATTGGATTTTTTTGAGCGAGAGTTGCTTCACTGGTGTGCTGTTTCGTTACGGTGGGTTTCAAAGTTATAATTGTAAAAAAGGAGTTTTTTTTTAAACATTCATATAATTTTTATCGATAATAATGTTCCCAAAAAAATGATTATCTCTCATAATACAAATGTTTTCGCCGCTGTTGCCGCTGTAGAAATTAAGAAGGTTACCATGGTTATCGTTGCCATGGCAACCAATTGCTATTCATTTCCACGTCAATCAATAGTTAATCTAATTTTTTAAAAATTAATACTAAAATCCAATGTGATGTTATATTCATAAGAAACATTATTATTAACGATGCATGTAATGGTACAACAATAATTCGAGTTAGACAAGTATAATATAAAAATCATGATCATAACTAGTTCTTGAAATAATTTAAATTCAGGAGAATCAACGGCTTTAACTTTTACTAGCCAAAATTCTCGCTCGCTCACACTCGCTCGAGATGATAAAACTATATATATATATATATTTACGTTAAAATTAGATTACTATAAAAATATAAATATTTTACATTTATAAGATAAACTAAAAGTGCTGAGTCACGATTTCGAGGACCGGAGAAACATCAAATTAATATTAGGTAGATATTATTTCTCTATTATATCCAATAAACTTGGAATATATTATATGTTGATTTGTCAAGATGTGCAAACTCAAAAACTTTATTTATTGAAAACAAGTAATCGAGTCCTCCTTCCGATGTATTTATAATCCTATCAAAATTATAGATAAACTTTTAAAATGTTACTCCTTCAGAAAAATTTAAAAAGGTAAAGATTTTAATTTTACCACTATGTGGGTGTGTGTGTGTGTGTGTGTGTGTGTGTGTGTGTGTAAGTAAATGTAAAGTGTTTGTATGTAAATAATACGTCCTTTTACTTTCACTTCATTTTATTCACTTAATTTTTATTTTAATAAAATTATAAAAGCCTGAAAAAACATGAAGTTGGGTTTGGCTTGCAGGGGAGCTTCCCCCCCCCCAGTTAATTATTAATCATTATTGTTTTAACCCAAAAAAGCAATAAAATCCGACCCCAATATGAATTCCGACCCCAAAAGCCAAAATATCTCCTCCCTCGCCGAATCGCCTTCCGATCGATCAATCGCTGCGAAAGCGATCGAAACCGCGGGGGCGCCCATCGGCCGCCGCAGCCCGATTCTGCGCCGAGGCCCCGAATCCGTCGACGAAGCATTCGGCTCTGGAAGTTAATCGCCGACTCATTAACGTCGTCCCCCGCGAATCGTCCGAGCGCGCTCCGGCTCTCCGAGAGCCGCCCACCACCCACCCCTCCGCCGCGCTATTTCGATCGCGGGGGGGCGCGCGCGTCCTTCTTTCGCCGCCTACGCGCTTGTAACCGATGCGCACTCGAGCGGCCGCTTCGCGGTGGACGATTTTCGTCAGGTGGGCGAGCGCGACGTGCACGTGAAAACGAGAGATGGACCAATAACGTTGTGATAATTTATATCGGGCGGTGGAGGAATCACGCAGGTGGCGGCGTCATGCAGAGGCGGAGGATCTTCGTTTGGAATTGAATTTTTTTTGAGCTGAATTGGGTTTTGCGCTCGTCGGGGGTTTTGTAATATTCTATCTCGTGGAGCTGCGTAGCTTTGAAATTCGTGTAAATTTAAAATGAAGTAATTTTATAACGATTAAATAGTTATTATATTATTCCAATCGCATCTCTTCGTCTTTAAATACTGTACTAGTGGCTGCAATAGATAATCAATTTCCACCTAAAGATTCCAATTAAATGAAAACTTACGAATAGCTTTTCAGCATCGTAAAACGAGCGATCCAATATATAGGAATAGACCCAACATCATTTGCGCCCCCAAAAAAAAAGAAGCCCCCAAAGCCGGCGATTCTCGCGCTCGTTTCCAGCATCAGCAGCTACCCCGACGCGAGCACTCCACCATCTGCGGGAGCTGCCCGAAGGAGGGGACGATTCGAGGACGCATGATTGACGAGCTCTTAAACGAAATCGGATTAGTGCCCCGCGCAAATTCCGCGCCTCGTCCGCGGAAGAGAGGGCGCGCCGATGATTATTAGTGCTCGCATAAGCAGAGAGAAAGAGAGAGAGAGAGAGAGAGAGAGCACCAGTCCGTCCTTCTCGCCCGGCCCGACTAATGAGAAGATAATGACGGCAAGTAAGAGAGGGGGAACTCTGCGAAACTTTGCCCCGGAGCCACCCTGTATAATTGAGCGAATGCCAGCGAGTATTAGGCCTGATGCCAGGCCGAAAACCGGCGAGAGACTCGTAAATTATGGCGTTACCTTCCGACCTATCGCCAGATGAGTGTTCCTCGCTGATTAGCGTTTTAACTTCTTACGCGCGCGCGGACTCTCGGAATGTTCTTAATAAATTTACCGCCCAAAAGTGCAGCGTAAAGATACGCCGCGAAAGGAGATACGTTACGTTGGCTAGATTCGAGAATAATAGGGCGCGAGGCACGCGCCATCAATTACCGGCGGGGCGGCGGGGGCAGAATTTTATCTACGACCGGCTCGTGCACTCGCCCTGTTATATATTTCGTCGCGAGGAGCCTACATCCGACTTTGAGAAATTAGGCTGATTTTTACGCGCCGGCTCGAGAGCCGAGGGTGGAAATCACGCGGCCCCTCGCCGAGCAGGCGTCGTCGCCCCGACGTTTGACGAAACTCGAAATAAGCGACTCCCCACGGCGACGCGTCAAATCGGCAATGTACTCTCGCCGCGCGCGGGAGAGCCGCCTTCGGGGGGGGGGGGGCGCGGCGGATATGATGGATCGACTTTACGAATTGAAATTTAAGCGACTACGACACGCCTGGGCTCCTTCGCGACGTCGTCGGCGGGAGAAGCTTCTACCTCGGCGTCGATGTGACGCTACCGCTCGTGAATCTCGACTGAATTTTACGGGCCCTTTTGCTGATTCGCCGGTGGCTTTGACGTTACAGGTCAACCTGGGGATAGTCACGATCCCGTCGGACCTGCAGATCGCGATGCCTCGAAACCTGCCGGGATTCACGCGACTGGCTCACGGTCTGAGGAGCGACAACATCACCATCCTCGACAGCAAGACCTTCTACATCCCGAATCTGCACTACGACGGCGCCGGGCCCGACGCCTACTTCTGGGTCGGGAAGGGGCCCGAGCCCGATATGCACGGTACCAAAGTACCCAACGAAATGAACAGGTAATTGGCGGGCGAGATTTTATGTGCTGATTGAGGAATCAAGGTTTTTCAAATTTAAAGAAAGCATCAACGAGTAATGCATGGCTCACAACATTGTGTTGTCTCTATCGTTTTGAATTGCATCAATTTAACTATTTTCTTCGGATGATAAACATTATATTTAAATTTCAGATGATAAACGTTATTTAAGTTAAAGAATTTTTAACAGGGTACACATTCGATCATTTTTTTATGTTTTAGACTTGTAATTTATACTTTAAACTGATATATATCAAAAAAGGAAAAACATAATAATTTAAGCCTTTGAAACTTTTTTGAATCTTTTTAATCTAGAAATTGAAAATTGAAGTACTTCTTACAATTCCTTAACTGATAAAAATACATACAGATACGGCAAATGTCCTTTATTTTTTCTGGTGCCTTCTATCGACTTTCAACCATTTTATTACCCAAATTTTTGCTCCAAACAAAAAATTCAACCTCCCCACGAGAACCCTCCCCGCCGAAAGGGGCGAAAAAGTTCAATAACAGCGGGGAGAGGCCGCCCCCCCGTCGCATAGCTCATAAGCAGCGGTGCGCAATTCGGCAGCGCGGGGCGGCCCCCCTCTTACCCGTCGTCCTCGCTTCAGGTGCCCGCGAGTCTCACGAGCAGCTCCTCTTTGATTTTTCGCAGCTCCCAGCCGCTGCGCGGCTACGAGGGCGTCGACATCGAGATCGTGTTGCCGGGGAACCTCACCGTCTACGACATCGACTGGCTGTCCGTCTGGTGCGTCCAGTACAGGCACAACTTCGGACACGTCATGATACCCAAGGACCTCGACGTCCCGGCGGCTCTGGGACAGACCAAGATCGCGGTAACACGCTCGCCCGATTTCGCTGAATTCGTCATGTCGTTTCATGAGTTGCGCGCGGACGGGAGACGGAACGATCGAGGCATTGTCATTAGAGTGCATTGGGCCATATTTACGCCACGAGACCTGAGAGAGATATTATACTCTGGATGCATCCATAGTTAACCGAATCATGTCGATTTGCTCGCGATTGATTTCTCATTGGAGTGTGGGATTTGGCTTTAAGGGAATTCGAAGCCTTGTCGGGAAAGAGGACTTATTTCGAAATTTTAAAATTGTTCTCACGAGGAAAATAGTAATCGTAGCGTTTAAGATCTTTCGAGAATAGGCCGCTGAGTAGGATAAAATGATCGAATTCTAAGTTGAAATTACTCTAGGCTTGTTTTTCTCAGTACAGCAGCAATAATATCACGTCGACTTTTTTTATTACATGCACACGGAATAGCCGCCATGGTGGTACACCCCCGTGAGTATTATGACCATCAGGGATTCTTGTAGATGTGATCGTTTTCCATTATTTTTGCTGTTTTTAAAATTAATTTTGCTTTTTAGCATCGTTATTCTTTTTTTTTTTTTTTTTTTTGTCTTTCGATTCACTCATCAGTTAAACAGGTACGCCTCATTTATTCTGTAGTACCATATATCCATTTTTCATGCAATTTCATCATGAAAACATCCTTTAAATTACAAGTATTTAAAGGGACTGTGTGCATTACGATGTGTTAAAATCTACAGTTAACATTTATGGTTTATGTTTGAAAATACACAATAAGGTTGGTGTGGAAATTGCAAGTCAGTTTTCGTAAATTTATCGCTCCTTTTATACGAATCAGTTTATAACCCAATACAATAACTTTTATTTCCTAGCTATACTTTTATGTTTTCGATGTAATTGAAAATGATTTGTTTGTTCGTAAGTGTTCGCTTATTACAAAAAAAAAGAAAAAACGAATCGAATCCGGCTCCTCCCGAGAATACCAGCAACGAAAAATCCCCCAAAAACCAAGGAGCAAAACCCTGACCGGTCGACCCGTCGTTTTGTAGACGAGCACCACCGCCGCCCCGGAGATGAGCAACTGCATCGAGCTGTTAAACAGCCGGGTGCAGATCCAGTGGGAGCCGATGGGCGAGGACGTCCAGATCCGCGTCTCGGGTCGGATCCGCGAGGACCAGTACGTGGCGTTCGGGCTGTCGGGCAGCGAGGGCCAGGCGAACATGATCGGCTCGGACGTCGTCGTCGTCGGCTACAACAAGCAGAAGAACGCCTTCATCGCCGAGGACTACTTCATGTCCGATCGGTCGCAGTGCGACGGCGAGAAGGGCGTCTGCCCGGATCACCGGATCGGCGGCAAGAACGACGCCGTGCTCATCGACGGCAAGAGGCACAACGGCGTCACTTCCGGTGAGTTTCACGGGCGTTCTGTCGGCGAAGGAATTCTTATTATCGGTGTGAATTGAGAGCTCGCCTAGTGGGAATGGAAAATTGTCAATTTTTGACAGAACACTGGATAATACTGCCTGACTAAGTCATTTCGAACTCTTAGCAACGTTAGATAAAATTCAGCAGTATTGACAGAAGTTTAGCAGCTTTTGGCAGAGTTTAGTAAGATCTGGCAAATATGCGATTTTTGGCAGAATCTATAATTAAAATAAATTTGAGTATGTAAGACAAGATTGAATGGTTGGCAAGTATCAGCAGTGTTTAGCAGTATTTGACAGCATTTTGCATCGTTTGGCAATGTTTATTAATGTTTGGTGTGTACCTTGGCAGTGATTAACAATTTTTTGCACTTTTCTGCAGAGTATTGGTAATCGTTAATATAGTGTTTATTATAATATTTAAAAAATACTAATATTGTCCTGTAATACATTTGTTGTGAAAACTGTTCTTTGCAGCAAACAGTGAGAAACACTGCCAAGCACTGCCAAATGCTGCCAAGTAAAGCTAATTTTTATCAAATCTTTCGTATTGCTGCCTCACATTGCAAAGAGTCCAAAATCACTACAGTACACAGTCTTTAAAATTGACCAGCAAGCACTGACAGTGTTTGGCCGTGTCTCGCGAAATTTGCCAAAGGAAATTTTTCCACTCGGGTCGAGTCAACGGTTTAAAAAGAAAAAAGAAAACAGATCCGAAACAAAAGACAGAATCCGCCTTCCCAGTGACGTACAAGCGGCCGCTGCGAACGAACGAGCCGAGCTACGACAAGATGATCCCCGACAAGGAGACGACGATAATCGCGGCGATCGGCCTGCTGAACAAGAACTACGAGGCGAACGCCCACCACAGCTTCGACAGCACGACGGAGGACATCCGCATCCACTTCCTCGGCAGGGGCGTCCACGAGTGCACCAACTCCCTCTACAACCTGCCCGACTACGCGGACGTCAAGGCCTGGCCGAGCGCGACCATCGCCGGGGAGGACACCCTCACCGCCAGGATCGGACCGGCCGGCGGCAACAGGGGATACTCCCGCATCACCGGTAATCTCCCATCGGCTCTCTCGCTGCCTCCAAGCTGCTTTCGGACGTTGAATTAAACAAGCTTTGTTGTGCACGTACAGGTGAGCCGTCGTGGGGCATTGCTTGGTACATCAACGAGAAGCTCATCCCGGAAATAACCGTGGAGAGGGGCCAGAACTACACCTTCATCGTCGAGGGGGGAAGGGACAAGACCAACCCAGTCAGGTAAGTACACCGAACGAAACCCGTCGCGCCGAGCGCAGCTCTAACCACGGCTCCCCGCCGTCAGGTACCATCCGTTCTACATCACGGACAGTCCGGAGGGCGGCTTCGGCCAGCTGACCGAGACGCAGCGCAAGCGGCAGAGGCTCTACGCGGGAGTCGGCTACGATCAGAGCAACTACGCCTACCCGACCGCCGCGGGCCGCTACTGCGAGTACGTGCACAAGAGCGTCGATCAGAGCGGCAGCACCGAGACCTTCAAGGAGTTCTTCGACACCCTGAGGCTCGAGTGCGAGGAGGGCGAGCCGGCCGAGCTCGTCTGGCACGTGGAGGAGGACACGCCCGATCTGGTTTACTATCAGGTACGGGAGATTGCTTTTACGCGATGCCGTGTTCTTTTACGCGCTTAGGAGTGACTTATTGGTGTCTTATATCGAGGGGAGCAATTGGGGGATGGTAAAAGTGTGGGTCGGTCCGACTTAACATCGTCGTGGCTTATTTGACAAAACGTTTAACTATCAACCATGTTTCGTTAAAAAATATTTCCTACTCGTAATGAAAACCAATTTTCACATTAAATTGCAGATTACAGTATTGTTCTCGTTTGCGGTTGTTGACATATTGATTCTCAATATACGACGAGCGTTCTCGTTAATTTTTTTTCGGTTTTAGTAATTTTTTAATCACCTTACATTTCTATAAAGTTACAAGATATATTATAACTTGCTCGTACTCTTTATGTGCATTGGTAAGCTTTAGCGTTCCGCGAGGTGATTTTTGCTCTCTGCCTTTCTCTTTGAGCGGATGCGCGCGTCGTTTCGGAGAGCTCGCGCTCGCCTACTGCGTATAAATTACCTCTTTCCGATTGATCTCTTATTCAAGAAGAGGAATCGTTACTTCAGTGATTAATGATTGTTATAAAAATATTTTTGATATTAAAAAATGACATTAACGTTGTAACCGAATCATTTACGGCCTGGGTTTTTAACGATTATTGTGACATTTTCTGAGCCTATTTTTAGCAATTTATACATTGTAAGAAAATTTTCAAATACGTTTTATTTACTTTTTTTTGCCTTATTAAATATTAAAATGTATAAAGAGAGTAAAACAAATGTTATCCGTGCTGAATTGTGAATATACTATGAATTCATGTATAAAAATATTACAAATTAGACAGTGGACGTACTAAAAGTAAAGAAAATTATCATAAATTTACAACTCCTATCTATAACGTAACATAATGAAACGACTTATCCGTATTAAATATTTAAGCAACATATAAGTATTTGAAGTACCGCGACAAAATACAATCGATCATTACCAGGCCTGATTGAAAAGTCACATTAAAATAATATCTCTCGCGACAATCGTAACAAGAGCGCCGTATTTATTTAAAATTATTTACAACAATCCACAATAATCACACACGATCTACATCCGCTTGCAGTGTTACACGCACAAAAACCTGGGCTGGAAAATCAACGTGGTGGACCAGGGCTACGGTCCCTACAAAACCGAAGCGGCCAGCGGCGGCAGGAGCCTCCCGTCGATCATCCTCCTCTCGGCGTTCGTCCTCCTCGTCTTCGCGCGCCACAGATGAACGGAACATTGAAACGCCCCCCCGACGCAACCCCGACGACTCGGAAGGATATGAAATTTACGGAGCGCCGCGAGAATCGAAGGAAGGAGCAGAAGT
>JAWWEM010000054.1:11593397-11621736 GCA_035582935.1 Ormyrus thymus | reverse complement strand
AAGATAAACATAAGCCAGATGGGCCGTGCTGTAAAGTTACGCGTATTGTGACGAACCTGTCCGAGATCCCCTTAAGTCCAGTTTTGCTTGACTTGATTAACTTTTAAACCATCTTTGAAAAATGATTTTTTTTAAAACTAGTGTTGTATATTTTGTTATAAAAATAACGCGAATCTATGATAAAAGTGTGATTTCATTACTTTCACATTTTTTATCTTTTTCTATTGTATAAAAGATGTAAATACTAGGTAACAATTTAAGCATGTTTAACAATAATAAACAACGAATCTTGTAAATCGATAATAAAGTTATTAAACTTTTTTCGAATTTATATTTCTATTAAATAAATAATAAAAAGTATTTATTACACAAAAAATTGTTTTTTATTACAAACCCAGCTCAATATAACCATGAAAAAATCTATTACAAAAAATAAATATTTATTTGAATTTTTGTTATTATTACATTTTTAAGATTTTTTTTAAGTAGAAAGGGGAAAAAAACTTCTTATAATTTTTATCTTAAAAATTATTTATTTTTGTTAATTTTTACAAATTGAATAAAATTAATGACAACTTATTCATAAAAAATTACTTTTCATGATTCATACTTTACTTTTCGTAATTAATTACAATTAGGATATAAGATCAATGAACTTTTTAATATCATTCTATCGAAAATAATCAGAAGTTATGTATTGTCTCATAACTTTTTCAGGCTACTACAGCATGAAAATATTTACAATCGCATGTAAGCTAATTATTTTTAATAAGCCTTAAATGCACGTCGGAATACATCAATGGATCTTCAAATAATAGAAATCAGATCATTTCTTTTTATGTACATCCATCAAAAACTTACTGATAAATTTTAAAAACTGTTATCTTTGCATTTTTATTATTATAGAATAAATCATTAAATTGAAATTTGATCATTGTCAATTTGATGGATGCAAACCATGCACTGAATAATATTAAAAAAAAAAGTACAAAGTTTCTATTCGTATACAAATTTAAATTCTATCAAATTTTTAAAATTTAACAATATTTATCAAAATTTTAATTACTTTTTAAAATTATGTTAAAACAAGTATATGATACTTAAACGCCAAAATTTTTACAAAATATTGTGTTTTATGTACCAATAAGGTAAGAAATAGTATATCTAAATTTAAATCGATATTTAAAATCACATTGTTTTTCTATTTAAATATTGAAGTTGAATGTTGAATTTAAATTTGTATACAGAAAATTTTTAATTCAGATAGTTTCGGTTTATAACCGTGGCATCGCCATAAAATTGCACTATAATTAAAACGTTGTTCCGATTTGACAGAATATACTTATATGATACATTATACACGTAAAACACGTGTCGATTAAAGTACAATTTCTAAGGCCCCCTATGATGCATTAAACTATGAACTACATATTAAATAAAAAATAAAAATGGATTTGTTTTCTACAGATTAAAAAAATATCTACCGTTTATAATAAGTGAAGTTAATTTTATGTAAATAGAAGGTAGATTACTTTCCTCTTGTCACTCAAGACTTTGTGACTACATTTTCAAACTCTTCAAAATCTTAATTAATTGCTTACTTATTGCAACATTTATGTATACTTAAGAAAATTCATCAGTCAAAATTCCACCTTTTTGAAGAGAATTCGAATAATATTTTTCAATAATCTATAGCAGTTTGACAGAAAATATAAGCAAAGGATTTATGCAATGAAAAAAAATATTTTGTACAGAAATTATAGCACCTTCATAAATCATTCTAAACGATTATATGTGGACGTTCCGACGGAAAATTCAAAGTATATTTGGCGAGTATATTGTAAAATATAATTGTTTATATGAAAATCGCGTGAAATGAAGTCTATACAGGATTATAAATAAATACATTTCACGCACTAAACACATTTCTAAATGCAATAGCTTTTTAATTGCATGAATTATTCATCCATCTGGTACATATATTTTCATTCAAACTTTTTCAAAAAGTGAGATTTTAACTAGTAAATCTCTTTAAATACTTTTCTACAAAAAAGCAATTTCTCAATAATAAATCAAAAGAGAAGATTACTAAAAACAAATAAGAAAAATGCAAGTGTATCGTAAAAATTGTCGACGACCTAAAAGAATCTCTACTTTGTATCTCATTTAAGAAACATTTTTTCCTATCTAACTATCTATCGATATTGTTATGTAAATGTTCGTAGTATGATCATAAAAAACTATTAAATCGCAAGTTACTTAATTCGCATATTTATATACAATTTCACAATTTAAATTCACTTCACTTAGATATTTCTTACGGCTTATTTTGATGTTATGGTAACACTAAAATTATAAATTTTTTTTTAAATTGATCGACTTTTTTATTAATAAAATTGACATAGAAAATCTTATATAATAAAAAATACCAGAAGATCATGGAAGCATTGAAAACACGCGTACCTTCCTTAGAAAACGGAATGTCGCTTTCGCTTATTCAAGGACGTTCGATATTGTTTTATAAAAATACTAGGACGTTTCGAAAAGAATCAACATACAGACTGCATAGTTTTTCATTCTTATTAATAATGCAATCACGTTATGCATTTTACAGGAGGTTGTCATGGAATATATGTAATATATTAATTAATTAACAATTTACAGCTTCACTATGAAATAACAATAACAACCATGCCAGAAAAAGGATTTTACACTAGAAAATTTATTTTAATGTAGTTAAAGAATTTTTTTCATAGTTTTAATCCTATTTTAATTTTTATACTTTAAAATTTACACTTTTTTGTAAATATTGAGTATAATCTTATATTAGAAATAGCTGCTTTTATTTTTCTTTATATGGAATGTAAAAATTTATTATGACTGATGCTTATAATTGCATTATAGTTATGTCTGATAAACTGCAAGAAATAAAATTTATTTGAATTAATAAGTAATTAAATGATTTCATTTCTGGCATAAAAATAATATTTGAGAAACTCTGAAAAATAAAAAAAAAATAAAGTTCTGGTTCGAATTTATTTCTTAGTAGTAATAAATGATAATTTATCACTTCTTTGTATCACTCAACATACTTTACTACAAATTCTATTAAGATAAGTTTCTAAACATAGCAAAAAATATAGAATATGCACAAATTCCAAATTGTCTATTTACCATTAATTAAGTAAAAATATCATTTGATTTTATAAAACTTTCTTGTAATATTTATATAATTTGTTAAAGGAGCAATTCCAATCTAAATAATTATTTGTTTTTCTTTTATTTACATAATTTTTAGGGAAAAAAATGTTATTTTGTCATTAATAATCATATTGATAACTTATACAAGAAGATTTGGAAATTATACAAGCAGGAGAAGGTATAAGAAAACTGTATCATAAGGGGAGACCTAATTGACGTTATTTACGCTTCTAACGCGGTTAGATAAAAAAATATCATTTAAAGCACTTATGAAGATACACATTTCTTAGGTTCTAATTCTGCCACAGTTTTCTTTGGGAGTAAACAAAGGCTTATTCACAACCGTAACCCTACCTTCATAATAAAATCATGGTGGTAAGCTTACTTGTTTCAACTCTATACAATTCTATAATGCTCGTTGCTTTCTGTTATATTCAGACATACTAATGATTAATTATTCTTCATGAACACTCATTTCCTTACCGACGACGGTAAACATGTCATACACTTGCTCAACAAATTTGCAATATTTTCATTCTACTTTAGAATCACTATTATGTTTTATAACACTTGTCTTGTTTTTCAGGAACAGCATTTAACAAGACTTGATTTTTAAAATATATAAAATGAAAATAATTATTTAGGTCATATGCACTTTTCAAATTTTAAGAGAATAATATTCTTACAAAAATAAAACTGTACTGATACCCAAGTAGTTAAAATATTACAGTAATGTTTTATTTGCAATATTTTAGAATAATTTATCTTTCCTAATGAAAATTATAAATTTGCCTAAGTTTACCAAATACTGTCAATCCTTGTCAAACACTGCCTAACTACAGCATTTCGAATTGGTAATATTAGACATTATCCAGTAGAGTTAAATAATTTAAAGCAAAGTTTAACAGCGTTTGGCAGGATTTGGAAAAACAAATGATGCACAACACAAGACAATATTCAGCATCATTTGGCAAGATATTCAAGGTTTATCAAGATTTAGCAATGAAATTTTTTCCATTTGAATTTAACCAAATTATAGTAATTTTAAAATGTTATAATATTTAATAAGTAAGCGCGATTTTATTTCAAATTATCACAAAATTTAAATTATCAATCAATTATTTGGACACCTTTGTATGGAGTAATTTATTGTTAGTATTGGAACTATAACAAAATTGACAGATATCAAAATTGTTTAAGATGTTTAACAAACCATCTTGAACAAAATATCACAAAAAATTTACCTAAAGGGAAAATGTAAATTAAAATCTATTTACATATTGAATCATTAAATCATTTAGGGCATCCGAATATGATTTGACGATAATAAATTTAAATTATATTCAAAAATAATTCTAGTTCAAGGTAAAACGGAAACCTTCTATTAGTCAATAATTTTTTTAATTGAACATAATTATATTTTTGATTAGTCCAGTCTTCAACAGGAAGCACAAAAATTAAACTTATTTTTCTAAATGAAAGACAAAAAGATTAGTACTGATGTACTGCTAAGTTTCTACGTTATATTTTACAAATATTTGTCACGTTTAAGAGTATTAAAAAAAATCATTTAATTCCGTGATAATCATATTTTTTCTTTGATACGTAAATCGATTGACAATTTTTATTTTTATTGATTTTTAATATTGAAGAATTAGTTTTAACTTAATAGCATTTTGCTTTTCAAAAAATAATTATCAAAAGTAGAATTTTCAAAATGTCGGCTTAATAAAAATCTTATTCTCAAATTGGTTCGTCTTGGGTCTATTTAACACCTTTAAACAAATAAAAAGTTACTCCACCTTTTACAACCTTTTCATAAAGAACTAGAAGAATTAAAACATTGATTAATAAACCACTATTTGAAACAGAGTATACCTGGAAAAAGATTGGTCATATTCGGATTTCCTTAGAACATGAAATTCCACGAAGAACTGAGTTTCAAAATGGCAATAATAAATATTATGCTGTAAATCAAAAGAAATATAACTAAAAAAATTATACAAGCAAAAATTTCTAAAAAAAATGCAAATGTTTTCGCAATTATCGGCCTCTTATTTTCTAAATATCCTAAATTTAATTCCCAAATCACCTCCCAAGTTTTGCCATAAAACATGAAACACAACTTCAACAGCAAACCCTGCTCTTTCTCAGTTTAGGTACCATCTACATGTTCAACACGTTACTCTACAAACAAAGCTCTTACACGCACCTACTGGTAAGGATACGGCTCTTAAGCAGAAAGTACCCAATATGTCTTCCGAACCTGCTGATGGTAGCTTGTTTCTTGTCAACAGTTGCCCTACTAATACAAGTCGTAGTAGATGAGTCGTTGAGCTTATTCCAAACAGTGTACATCATGGTGGCATTGACCTTATGTGCAGTAATAGCTTCGCGAAGCGCGCAGGTCTCTAGCTTGCGGGGCACGTAGCTGAAGCCGTAGTGATTCACAGGCCTGAGGCCCGCGCGCTTAGCACACACCCCCGTGATGTACACGTCCTCAAGGTGCAGCAGTGGTGTCGAGAGGGCAGCTTTGTATAATCGGGAGGCGACGTCTAGGCTCATTACGTATCCAGTACCTGACAGGTAGTTTGGATACGTTCGCTCCGAGTACATGTACTTTGGTGTGTACCTACAAAAAGAGTAATTCCATTTAGATCGGTTGATTAGATAGGGGTGAGCTCGTCCAGAGAAATTGTTTGCTCTCGGATGGTAAATAGAGCCTAGTTAGTTCATTGTTTACACGTCTCTTGAAGATAAAAAATTTTTTTTTGAGTTTAAGCAAATGATAAATTTATCGTTTTCGTCCTTATAAATTATTACCGAATTAAAGTATGTTGATTTAAAAAAAAAAAAAAATACAAAGAATGAAGCTGAGCAATATGTTAAAACATTTTTAGTTGAAAAAGACACCACGAAATAGTAACTAAAAATTGAATTGAAATCATAAATTTATATTTAAATTATTTCTGGTTAAAGATTGAAATCCTTTTTTTTTCGTTTCTAAATAAACTTCCAACAAAGTAAATTCATTTATTTCACAGTTTAATGACTTAAAAGATAATACGAATAATTTAGTGCGGCATAATGCGGGCATTACGCTGATATATAAATTCTTATAAATTCTTATAAATTTGATAAATAAATACTAAAAAAAAGAAAACAATTTTAGTAAAATTAAACGAGAACAGAGCGTGCGTAAATAAATTAGCGCAAATAATTTGAAAACACAAATTATACCATTTATTCTTGGGGTCTGTGATAGGCCTTGCATTGCAAATGAGCGAACCAATTAGGGTTCCAACACTTTTGGGTCGTCCTTTTAAAGCCTTGATCAAAGTCGGGACGTTAACAAACATGTCGTCGTCGGTTTTCATAAGATACGTTGCTTTGTCGCAGTTGGTCGTCACCCATTTTAGTAGCATAACCGACTTCAACGTCAAATTATTGTATGTGTCATGAAAGCTTTCTTGAATTATGTCGTTGTATAAATGACTCTCGTCCGCTGCGAAACCCTAAACCAAAAGGACAAAAGATTAACTCCCGTCTCAATCTACAAAAAGTATCCCATTTCACAAAGCTTGAACTCACATTTAATGTATCGTTATCACTTTGCCCTAAAAGAAAAGCGACTCTCACTGAAGAATCGTAAAGGCTATCCAAATTGCTCTTATTTCCCCAGGTATTCCTGATGGCCAGTCGGGCATTTACGTTCACCACTGCCGAGCAGACAACGATTATCAGGTACGGCGTGTCATTGCAAACGTTTTTTGGATTTAGAATGGATGTTGTGTTCTCGGGATGGATGTAAGTACCCACATCTCGAGATGTGTTATAACTCCAGCCGCGTAATTGAGCTAAAATCATAGGCAGAGTTAGCTTGAACGCTCCTTTTCGCGAAAGTTGAGTTTAAACCATTTTATTTGTTACTCTTAAAAGTTCGATTGTACTAATGTACTTATAATCTGCATTTTTTTTACATATAATTTTAATTAATAAATAAACTAATGGTTTAAACTCACGGAGACGAAAGCGAGAAACAAACACAAAAGACTAGTTCATTTTATTTTTGGTAACGTGTAAGCCAGTGAAGCGGTATTGCAAGTTATGAAGGTATTGTGAGTTTCTAGCAATTAATTTACATTATTTACAGATTACCTAAGGCACAATTTTTTAATTTAAAATTAATAAAACAAATAATTTGAAAAGTTTTTAAAATACTTTAGTTCAATTTCTTGTCATATAAGGATATATTTTTTACCGAAAATTTTTATGTTTAACAAGAATATTTTACAAGGAGAATTTTAAACATTGTAAATTATTTTAATTTTCAAAACATTTAATATAATACAACTAACTACCGAATAATAATTGCTGAATTTAGTACAAAGCTGAATACAGATATTCTTACACTGTACAATACATGTACTAAGTAATGTTACGCAAAAAATGAACCTTAAAACATTAATTATATATATTTTTCGGGTGAAAATTCGATCAAAAATAAAACTAAAAATATTAAAGAGAAATAGTAAGAAAAGTGTCTACCAAATATCTATAGCGATCGTCAATTTAAACTGTTTCGATCCCGTATAACATATACGCATATGATCAATCAATTCTTGTTGAAACTTTGTTGCAAAATTAACATTTGTCACGCTAAACCATGAAGTCGTTCTTAAAGCTTTAAATTATTTTTTCAACTACAAATTTAATTGACAAAACATTTTCGTTTAAAACGATATTTAACTTAAAGTAGAGGTTGATGAACCCATTCAATTAGAAGTTAGTAAATATTTATTTTTTTATTCTAATTGACACTACTTAGTATATGATAGTTAAATGTTTTAAAGTTTATATAATTAAATTTACATTTATAATTAAATACCCATCACCTTGTTAGATTCCATATATATACATACATTTTCTAAAGCTAGATAATTATACATTCTTTACCTTATTCCTACATTTAACACTTAAGTTTTTCTACAATTAAACAAATAATATGTAACATAATAAATAAAATAATTAAAAGAAGATATTAAAATTCATATTTTTTTACGAAATTTAACAAGAACTAATTTTAAAACCTTCATATATTGTCTGTTATGTCTAGTATTCATTTTTTATGTATAGTATTAAAGTGTTACTTACATAGTTAACTCTAATAGTGAAATAAATCGTGTAAATTATGTTATAGCTAATAAGATAGCACAAAGCATGGACAAATGCATACCTACAGAGGCTATGAAGTGTGTACCTCCTACAGATCCCACTGGGGACGGAGTCTCACCTAAACCAGAAAACTGCCCTTGCGCAGAATGATATGCTGGTACATAAAGAAGTCCCAGTCCTGCCAGAATAATAAATCCTAGTGCCAGACGCCTCATAAATGGAATTTTCCCTTTGCCATTCCCATTGTTGCCATTTATGCTGTTGGCAGGTGGTAATTGCATTGGCAATAATTGCACCCTGTCCATCTTAAAAATAGATTGTAAAAATTGTTTAAGTTAATTATTCAGTGATAGTAGTAGATGGAGTTCCATTTAAATTGGTATTGATTGCAGGTTTACAATTAGATTTAGAAATAGAGATACATAAAAATTTGATTCGTGTTTGTTGCATTTGTTTAACTGCTTTATTAATGACAACAGTCATAGTTAACTAAGCAGTAATAAACTTTGCTTCGTTGACATTCCAATAGACAAAGTCAGTTATTTTATTGTTTGAAACTAACTTTTAAAAGTAATTTGTACAAGATATCATTACAATTTTTTTTAGAAATGACTTATTATAAATAAGAAAAGGTACATAAACTTTTATCAATGACACAGAATCTAAAGATATAAATTGGCAAACACAGAGGAAATAAAAGTGTAAAGATAAGCGAATCAAGAAAACAAGATTTAAATCTGATTCTCAGATCATTCTATATCCTGTGTTAAAAATATATACTTTCAAATTTGAGAACGAGTATAGGAACTATCTCCAATACTTAACTATTGATTTTAAAAACACTATATTTCAACTCAGTATTATTTATTTTTCAAGGGACAATGATTACTATTTATAGATTTACATCATTATTTCAATGCCACCTTGTTATTCAAGACTTCTTTAAATCTGTAAAAACTGTATTATATAATGGTATCCTTTCCTAAGCAGTATTTTCCAGTCCATAAAATTAGCAGAACCTCATTCAACAAAAAAAAACCAATCAGTCTAATAATAAGTAAACCAGAAAGAAAAGAAATGCTTACCTTCGAGGCAAAAAGATTCGACTGGCACTCGCAAGTACTCCATTTACCTCATCTCGGCAGGAATCCTGCAAACATCAACAACAATTCACTCTCTCTGCTAGAAAGGAATTATTCGTTGCAAGCTCCCAATGTCAAGCAGAAGTCCAAAATAAACAAACACCTATGCAAATGTCGAAACAAAATAGAAAGAAAAAATAGTCATACGAGGTGCCTTTGAACTCGCAAACCGTGAACTCTGTAAAGGGCCAGCGACAAACCATTAGTCAGGTAGAGGGCGAGGGCGGCTGCAGCAGCAACGTCGTCGTCGTCGCGCGGAAGCATTTGTCAGGCGGTTTCTACCTCTGTCTGATGCGCCTTCCAGGGAAGTAGAAATCTCGCCCAAAGCACACTACACAACACTGCACGTCTCTCGCGCGCCGCGAACCTCAAAGTACTGCGCCGAGCGTCGACTGCTCTGATTTTTATTTGCTCTCTCGCTCCCTCCCTTACCGCGCATGTAGTCGTTACTCGTGCATGACTATGCATATGAATACATGCGTGCATGAATCGGAGCCTCTGTGCGCTTCGAATTTTCAAAGGGTCATTATATGCCTTGATGAAGGATGACGTAATTTCAGACTTCAGCTATTCGTTAGCACCGAAATTTTTCGAGGATTTAATACAAGATTGAGGAGCTCCTTCTCGACAATCTTGACTATACTTTTTCAACTTTTAATTTAATTATGTTTTTCGCGCGCGTGTGCAACCCTTCTCATTGTATTATACATATATATATATATATATATATATATATATATACATATTATTTTGCGTGGATTAATTTCGATAAGGATTTTTATGAGGAAATCCGTAGTGTTAATTATTCTTTTTAAAAACATTTTAAAAACACTAAACTTTTGAACATTATTTGTGTTCGGTATGCGATCTCAAACACCTTGACTTATTTCACCTTGAAGTTTCGAATTTAATTAAATTTGTATTAAAATTTAATTATAAAGGAACTTCAGTAGAATGGTACGTTCTGCTAGAAGAATTGTGTTTTTAAATTTAATGTGAAAATATATTTTTTTAAATTTAAAAAAAGAATTATTTTAATCAATTTTTATCAGAAGTAAAAAAAATTTCTAGTATTTTCAGTAGCTAATTAATTAATTTTGAGAAAAATATTACTAATGCAGAACACGTGCCTTGTAGATCCAGTTTGGTGGTGCATATTTTTGAAGTGAATTAAGGTTACATTTGACACTTGTCGTTTCGCCTGGAGTGCTTTCAAAAACAATCTGTTCCCAATCTTTTTTGTGATGTTATTTATGTGCTAACGTTTCGACAGAGGAGTGATAAAAAACTACAAAATTTATAAAAAATTTTCTCTGTGACCTTATGTAAATAAGTAAAGTGTCGGTAGCAGATAACGAAAATGGGACGCTTCAAAGTGTTTACTACAGTGCAATAAAATGTTAAATATAAACTTTTTATTTAATTGATAAAATGCTAAATGTGAGACATTTTTGGAGCTGCGGTCGAAATTATCAGCATTTATATTCGTTATCGTGAATATTACGATAATCCTCCTTTCTAGTCTACTAACCTAACCTTTTTGCATCCGTTTTTATAGGAAAATTTAATAACTAAAATGATTAAAGCTATTTTAGTATTCAACAATCATGGAAAACCACGTCTTTCTAAATTTTATCAATATTTTGTAAGCATTTTTTTACATTTTACTAAAACATTAGTAATAAATAAAAATATGCTAAGGTACATTTTTCAATTTTAGAATGAAGATATGCAGCAACAGATAATAAAGGAGACCTTTCACTTAGTTTCCAAAAGAGATGATAATGTATGTAATTTTCTGGAAGGTGGTAGTCTTATTGGAGGTTCAGATTACAAATTAATTTATCGTCATTATGCCACACTGTACTTTGTTTTTTGTGTAGATAGTTCAGAGTCTGAACTTGGTATTTTAGATTTAATTCAAGTTTTTGTTGAAACACTTGATAAGTGTTTTGAGAATGTCTGTGAATTAGACCTTATTTTCCATGTCGACAAAGTTCATTATATTCTAAATGAGCTTGTCATGGGTGGTATGGTTTTAGAAACAAATATGACTGAAATTTTAACTAGGATCGAGGACCAAAATAAACTAGAAAAACAAGAGGTAGAGTTTTCAAAATATTTGTTTATTAAGTTTCTTTGCTTTATGTGAATTGCATGTATCTTTAAAAAATTAATCTTAATAGTAGCGTATGAATGTAAAGTATGTGCATGTATAATTTTATTTTTCATATTTATAAAATCCTTAAAATTTTAGGGAACATACAAAGTGGAACGTGCTTATTCATCTGACCCAATTATTTTCATGAGACCCACTCCTTAAGCTTTAACAATAAATTTTTGATTTAATTTGTTATTAATTTCTGTTATTATTACTGTTATTGTTGTTAATTTTTGTCTATTATTTTTTGTTTTTTTCTGTTAAGAAGGAAATTTTTTTATTAATACTAATCAATCCATAGTAAATTATAAAGATTTAAAATGTAAATGCAATAAAATTTTACATTTAATATTAAATATTAATTATTTTGAAAATTTTAATAAAATCTATTTCTTTTTTTGTGAATAAAAAATATCTCAAATAATTTTTTCATAATTTTGAAAGGTTTTAATAAATTATGTTATGCAATATTATTGTAGTTACTTTAATTTTCTTTCTTTTCCATACCTAAGGATTTATCTAATTATTTTTGTATAATTTATGCACAGGCTGGAATCACAGCAGCTCCGGCACGTGCAGTGTCAGCTGTGAAAAACATGAACATCCCACAACAGATTAAGGATATGAAACTGCCAGACTTACCACAAGCTATAAAAGATCTCAAATTCTGACCAGCCATTACATCTCTAACTCCTAGCTGACTAATTCACTCGAAATTCTTTCACGCAATCGAAGTCAGGGAAATGTATTTCCTTGCAATAGAGGAAGACGAAATTGTACCTATAGTTCCCGACTCTTCGCTATACGTTTCGTCGTACACAATGTCACGTCGCTATCAGAGTTAAGGATTACTGAAAGTTCACTTTCGAAATCTTCAGCAACCCTTGGAGATTGATTTATGGAAACTTGATTCTGTACCTTGTTATATTTGTAACTTACTAACACAAAAAAGACGCATGAATGAAGTTATGCAAGTATTCTTAATTGAAGTTTCATGAAGAATCAGTCACAAAGTACGTTATTGCAGAAAAAAGAATTTGTAAAGATACTTGCTATCTAAAATTTATTTTTCTATGTGACTAGTAAAAATGCTTTAAAACCATGCGCCTCGGTCCGCTATAAATAATCTATATAGAGATATAATGTATTAGATATTGAATAAACAATACTATACATTGTTAATCGTTATTATGTAAAATTTTAACCGTAGATTTATAAAAATATATATTGGATTATGAAAATACATACTACACTTTACTTACAAAACACATAAACACTATATTTTGTTTTTATTTACATTATAAGTTTCATTTTATGTAAAATATTATTGATTTACAACTTACATAGCATTAATGCTTTTCTTAATAAATTATTTTTTATGAACATTTCAATTTCAGAGAAAACATATTCAGCAAATATTAAATAATTCATCTTAATATTACGTACTTTGATTAACAATTTTTTATAGCTACAAATTTCAATTTTTTTTCAACAAGTTTGTGAATTGCAAATATGATTATGAAAAATTGGTTGTACCATTGCAGTTAACTTACATCACAGAGTTTTGCTTGCATGCACCTTATAAAATACAGACATTTACAGCATTTAACATTTAATACAATAGCACCAATGGCAGGAATCACTTTCTCAAACTTGCTTCATTTTTTAGAGATGTCCAAATATAACCACTACCTTCTTCAGAAAGAATAGGAGGATAAGGACTGTTTTTTAGCTTGTAATAATCAGATGGTGCATGCATTACAAATTCCATGTACTCTAATTTGCGAGGCAAATCCTCTTCTGGTCCTATGATATAGGTTTCTGGATTGAAACCATTCTCTGGAGGTGGGCTGTACAGAAATATTTAAGGTTATCTTGCTTATCAGAATTTGAATAAATCATCTCTGTAGGAAGTAACACTGTTGACTACTGTTTACAAAATTAAGTGCTTAAAATTACCTAGCTGTAGTGGGTAATAGCCATGTCACTGCTGCACTTTTTTCACAATACTGATCTGTAAGTAAACCTCGAATTTGGGCATAATAGATTCCTCCATCAATATCTTGCATTGATACTATATCTCCAACTTGAAAATAAGATCCTTTGTAAAAAACATAGCTACTGGTTACTGGTGTTGCTGTAGCAGCTGGTGATTTTGTAGGCTAAAAATTAAATTAATTAGTAAATGAATATAAATTGCTTAATTTTTGTTACCTACTTTTTAATGGAATACATGTGTTTGATTTTATTAATAATACAAAAAGATAATTTATGTGATACAAAATAGAATCTATTTTGAACATTTTATTGAAGCCACTTTTATTTTTCTCTGCACTGTAATAAATTGACACTGTTCTACACTTTTGTTGATTCATTCCTCTCAAACTGATTTAAATATAATATTAAAGTACAAAATGAAAAAAGAGTGTCCTCATTGATCTACCAGAATGAAAGTATCGTCAACAAGTGTCTCTCTTACCACCCCAACTCAAAAATCATGAAGCAGAACATCATACCGTCTTCTTGAAGATGTGCCTCCGACCCTTGCCCTTAGGGATTGCCTTGGCGGGGAGCGTCTGGCTTCCAGGTTTCCCATTGTACTTGGTCACTCTGGTACTCTTACGCGCGGGTCTGGCGTCGTCGGGATCGTCTGGACGCTTCTCCTTGGAGCGCTCGCGCTCGAGGCAGCAGTTACAGACGCTACCCGAGTCGGTCGCGTGCCACAACGGCGTCTCTCGGGTGCCGCACTTGACGCACTCGGGCTTTACTCCCAGTGGCATTCGGTCTCGCTCGTTTAACGCACAAGTACGTGGAGAGAGGTTAGGAGGCCTTGCAGCTGGTGCAGTACAGGGAAGGTGGAGATGCTCTCATCGTGGGCTCTGACTCGCTCCTGGAGATGATGCTCTTTTTTGAGGTTCGTTTCCCCCTGTGTTCGGAGCACTGTAAACAATGCTTCGCGGAGCGAAGCTGGGAGAATCGAGAGTTCGATTGATTGTTGCGTTTGAATTTTGGCGCCATTTTTTTCCGGAAAATTTCGGTGTGCTACAAAAGAAAATCGGAGCTTTCATTGTAGTTTTTAACAAACAATAGTAAAATGTAGAAAATTCGTTATTGAAATTCGAGCGAAATCTTATTTATACTAATTCAAATTGTTTTCTAATCAGACTTCATAATTAAACACATAATTAAATTCTTAACTTAAAAAAATGAAATTTTATTTTCTTTAATCACAGAGTATTTGATAATTGCATTAAAGCTATTTTGGCAATAATTATATTTCATTCTTAGATGAAAGAAAATAATCATGTAAAATATCGTATGTTAGAGTAAACCAAAATAATAATTTCTTTTTTTTTAAATATTATTAAATAATTTTAAGCATAATTTTTGGATGTTGTAAAAATTAATTATTTTTATAAAATTAAGCAAACTTAGATTCTATGTTAAACTGAAAAATATTTTATTTATAAGTACAATGCATGAAACTTATTGTCCAATACTCTGATTGGTAAACTTTAAAAACCGAATTATAATTAATCTTCGAATCCTAAACTCTTGAACCTTAATTAAATTAACAAAAACTCTTGAGGAGAAGAAAGCTCGGGATTATAAGTATAATACCTAATGAGTACTAAATACGACACCAGACCAGGCTTAGTCTGCTAATACCTTTCGGGAAGCGACTTATTGTCAGAATACTCAGTTTAATAAAATTAAAGAAGTTCACATCATAAAGTGTGAATAATATAGCTACCTGGAGCTGGTTTGTCACCGGGCAGTTCTTCAGGTAACTATAAGCTTATTCAAATCCACAGATTCCGAATTCTACTATGACTCGGTAACAGCTAGACTAGATCTTTTTTTACGTTCTACAATTCGAATTTAGAATTTAGGATTTTTGTATAGGAGATGGACTATCTCTTTTAGGCTTATTTTTTAAGCTAAGTTTAGTTTCGTAAATATTTTGTTGCTTTATCTTTTAATAGCTCAGATTAGCTTGATTTTCGAGAAAGTACATGATTTCTAAAAGAAGCAGCACAATACCGCCATTTAGAAATTAAAAATCAATCGACTAATCAGCCGAAAACCGATCGCATAGCATCTTCGAGTCAATCACCCTTTCGTCGCCGGCGATTTACGAGGGGCCGCGAAAACAAAAAGCGTCGCTATATTACCCGCGTTCTGAACAGGAACTATATTTAGCACCGGCACTAAAAACAGCAAAAACAGTAAAAACGCACTTGCCGAGCGCGACATGTAGCGCGGCACTGTTTTATACCTCGGCCCGGATATTATCGATTCCTAAAAATAGTTTGCAATTCACCGAAGCGCGAGCCGGGAAAACCGAAAAGGAGCAGCAACTTTCCCTCCGGCGTTTCGTCGCGCTGCTCGCTCCGATGATGGGATAGTGTTCGTGTAAGTTTCGATAAAAGCGTGCTTAATGCCGAGGTTGTCCTTCGTGTGTGCGGTTTTGTATTTGGATAATACCGAAGCTCGATAAATAAGTCATGCGTCGAGGAATGAATTGCAATTTGTCGTTTTGGATTGGTAGATGTGCGCATTGGGGGACGGATCAACCTAATCGATTTCCTGTGGAAGTTTTCACATCGAAAATACTCTTCGCTTCTTGAATAAATATTTATCAAGTGATTAATATCTCTGCACGCCCTTGTGGAGAATCTTGAACTGAAGTGTAAAAAGTTGAAGAATTTCAGAAGCATTTTTCTGAAATAAGAAGACCGAAGTAAGAGCGACCTTGGATTCCCCGTCAATTTGGAAAATCCTCTCTGAAATAGACGCTATCAGAGGAATATAGCTTGTACTTTGTCTACCTCTTGCTGTTTTGCTCTTCAATTCGTATATCCGTCCATAAAGAAAATTCGAACTAAAGGTCCATAAAGGAAATTCAGCATTGATCGATGTACGTGTTATTGACGTTTTCGAGACGAACATCCACATAAAAACATCTTTACCCTTTATTTCCTCGATGCACAACTTATTTTATGTGTGTAAGCAATCAAATTACTTTTATCAATATTGAAAGTACTTCTCAGACGGAATAAAATGTTAAAACTAATGCTTTGCAGAAGAGAAGAATTTCACTTCAATAAAATGTTAAATCAAGATAAAATCTGAAGGGTCAGTGATAAAGTTACTACTCGAAGTAAAAGCTTTCATTTGAGCAGAAATACAAGCTACAAAAATCAAAAACTTCCCTGAATTCTCTGGACTGCAATCACGAAACACCTTTCGTTCCCCCCAAGAGTATAAAACTTCTCCACAACAAGTAAAACAAAAGCGAAAAATAAAACAGACAAATAATGGGTATTGTCTCAGAAGTAGCTGTATAATTATATAAGTTTTTCTGTGCCGCGAAATTATATAATTATAGTTTTTATGACTCCTTGAAAGCTCAGTGCTTTACGTACAGCTAGTTTCAACATCTGAAAAAAGTGTGGAACATAATAAAAGTGTTTACGGTATCACGTGAATCGCTTCTTGCTTTGAGAAGAAACAAGCTCAACATTCGTAGAAAATTGAAAGCAGATTATAAAAATTATTTTATTAAATTTTCATTCTTCAGAGATGTAAAATTTCAGTTAATTGAAATTTATAATTTGCGTTAAAATTGCCATAATTCGCTCCACTGAATTTCGTTATCATCAGAACAATGGAAATTATTAATAGAATAGAGCGTTCACGCGACACCGCTCTCCCCAGAATATCAAAATTTAATTAAAAAAAATCGGATATTATCAAGTGCAATTTCATTCAGAGAGAATTCATTTGAAGATTGAACGCGACGCGAAGGCACAAGTCGCCCTTGAAAGCAAAGCTCCTCTGCTCGACCCCTTGGAATCACAGCGAATTCCGCGGATCCTCCCTGAAAAGTGCATCGCTCTCGGGCTCTTGTCCACTAACCCACTAATTCTCCGTCCTCGGCGGCTCATCCCCAGCTGCTATCGATTGTGGGGGCTGCGCGCGCAGCCGCCGCCTCTCTCCGAGGGAGCGCTGCTCGGCGCCTCCGCACCTCCTCCTGAGGTAGGCCAGCCAGCAGAGCAGCGGCAGCCGCGGCGACGTACGGAGCCGACAGCCATCCCCCCGACGACATGTGCCTTCTCTCGGTGAGTACTGCACCGGCGAGCGGAAAATCTATAAGCAGCGGGAAATGAATCGCGAGGGTGAAAATGCCGGTTCTAAGCGGAGGACGGAGGCTCGCTGGGAGGGAAAAGCGGCATTTCTTTGCTGGGTTAGCTTTTTCTTCGGGGATTCCTGGTCTTTGGAGCGGGAGTCAAAGGCTCCTTTTGTCGATTTGAAAGGGAAAATTATTTCTTATCGACTAGCTCCGCTTTGCTCTTTCAAAGTTTTTAATTCGCGCACTGAAATCTTTGCTTTTTATTACTACTTTATCGCTGCAATTGCATTCTTTTGCTGACGATTGATTTTTCTGTACCGACTTTCTTCAAGACTTTTATTTGCAAAGGATTGCTTTGAAATTCTCTTATAATGTCAAGTTCACCATTGAGATTCTTTTTGTTAGAAAACTTCTTTCGGTAATTCAATGTATTATAATGTAATAATTCAAGATTGAAAGCATTTTTATTAAATTACATATTAAATCATATCCTTTTTTTAAAATTTTAGATAACTTTAGGGTTTTCAACAATTTCCAAAATTAATTTTACCTGTACGATTCATTTAAAAAAAATATGTTTCAGAATAAAAGAAAATCTGACTGTTTTATTTAATTTGACGATCGCACATTGTAGAAAAAATTAAACGGTTATACCGCCACCTTTAACAATTTAAAAAAGTACATTTCTATCCTCTAAAAGTATCTCTCGAAAAGAAACCTTCAATTTTCAGTAAATAGCAGCCAGTTTCAGTGGCTTTTACAATTACTCCGCTCTCGAAATTGAAAAGCAGCCCGTTTTCGAGAGCCAGCCCCCTTATTTTCACGCACCGCATTAAAATAGAAAAATTCCCATTACCGGGGAACCTATTTATACAGCGCAATGATCGTTTTTGCGAAAGTACGCGCGCAGGGGTAAAAAAAAGTCCGCTAATTACGATGTCGCCACGAGGCCGGCTCCAATGTTTAGTTTAACCAAGTGAAGACTTTGGTCGCATAGGTTCGCGGCTCAATATTTCATGTATTATGTGGGCTTAGACTGCTTTTCATGGCCGAAGGTCTAAAATGCTCGTTTTTTGGTCGGTTTACTTTGGCGAAAAATGGAAAATTTTTCAAGGGATATTTATTTTGTATAAGTTACTGCTAAACATCGCTAATAAAGGAACAAAACGTTACGTTCACGTAATTAAAATTGCAAATCGTTCATCTCTCAAAGCAATACAATAACATTCTGTAAAAGTAAAGTACACAAAAACTATTTTTCTCCTTATTAAAAAAAAGTAATAGTCGCGGAACTGCTGAAACGAAACACAAGCGAAACTATTTACTGTGCACAATAACAGCTTATTTATCTAGAAATGACATCCAAGAAAAATTTTCGTTTCGGTAATATTCCCATGAATAAACGTAATAAAAATGAACATTCAGCCAAAGTCAATGCTGAGGCTGTGCAAATGGGAAGCTCGGCAGTTCGGGTACTCTAATTTTCGCCGCATCTACAAAGTGTTCAATATTTATACAAGCTGCTCCCATCAAATATATTTGATAATGAAGCTACATCCCACTAAACTTCAGAATAGCTCGCTAATTCCCCGCCATCCAAGGACACGACGAAAACGTCTGCTTCCACTATCAAACAATTGAAGCGCCATTACGCGGACCGCAACGTTTGTTGAAATTAATATTCGCGGGCGTCGAATCATCAAATATTAGCCAGGCCCGTAGAGATTTTCCGGCAAAACAATCCACTTGCTTTACGAGGGGCTGATTCATCAAAACGCGGGGCGTAAACTTGGCTCCTTTTCCGTCTTAATTTCGTTAGCCGTTCCTTTTAACGGCCCTTGCTCCTTTTAATTGCCGATGTATAAAGCTTATCGAGCTCGAACGCAGTTTGCAGCTTTGTTCTTCGCGGTGGGATGTATCGGAAAATTTTCGAGTTCTATTTGGGGAACGGATTTTGCGGGAGTGGCAACTTGTACTGGTGGAGGAGAATAATGTACGTAAATTTTGGGCTGAAGTGAAGGCTTTTGGTGGCAAAACAAGCTTTGAGTTAAACATTGAAATGTTCTTTACATAATTCTATTTACATAATTGTGACATGTACTGAGCAATGGAAAATGAAATTCGAATCTTAACTTGATTTTGCTATACATTTATTAAAATTTAGCAAAGCTTCAAGAACTATTTTAAAGTTCGCTTTTTCAAGAAAAAAACTTCTTCAAAAAATGATGCATTTAAAGTTCGAAATTTAAAAATTCTCTTTTTATTTTAAAAATGCAAATTGCTTACAGTTTGGATAAAGTATAAATTTTCCCTTAAAAATAATGCTTAAAATATTCAACTAAATTACACGACTGCAACTTAAACGTCAACAATAAACGCTAATACTTGACCCGGCAAAAACGCGATCGCGCCGAGTATTTAACTTAATAATTTGAATTAATTCCTTGATGTCCCATGTAATTAGAGCCCTCATTAAAAAGCACTTAATAATACATAGGCAACCGAGGACTCGCCCTCTCAATTATTACCGACTGCCATTGCAGCCGTAAGGGATGAACTGCAATGTCACTTTCGAGCCAGGGATTGTTGAGCTGAATTAAAAATACCTCAATTTGTATTAAATTCTACGGCACTTTATGGCTTTTTCAAACTTTCTCGGTGCAGGTTAACGAGTTTGCCTTAGTGTAAGTTTATTACTTCTTTCTTTGATTAGTTGCGCAGATGAGGGTTAAATTTCAAATATTGTATTTGATTCGTAAAAGCAAGTCAATTTAAAATCAGTGCTTTTATGTTATATCAGATACAGTTACAATTGAAGGAAGAGAGTAAGGAAGAAGAATTTCTGGCTCATTTGATTTATTAGAGGATTTTTATTCAACGCTTCTCAAAGTTAATGAATCTCGTTTTCCTTGAAGGGAGTTACTTTTATCCCAATCAAGTTTTATCGTTATCATAAAACTAAATTTATTGGCACGATAATATAGCTTATTAATATAATTAATATATATTAAGTTCTAGACTATTTTACTATTTCGATTTTGTTTTTTTAATTTTGAAAAGATTTATTGCAGTGATGTAGTAGATTTACAGCAACTTATGCTAAACGAGAAAATTAAAGCCTTTTATTTCTGAAATATTATATTTTTTATCTGGATCATCTTTTGAGGGATATTTTTAATTTCAGCCATTTCTTTTCAGAACTAAAAAGCAGTTGATGAGTAATGTGCATTTTAATAACAGCTATAGCATAATTGATTCAAGTGCTTTTTAAGTAGAATTGTCCTTGTACGGCCAGACAGCGTTATGTCGATTATAAATTTGAAAGAAAACTGGAAATCATAGTTTATACGTCAAGAAAATTGTTTTTCTATAAACTAGTATGTTCAATGTTGCAGCTCCTTACTTTTCAAAGCGAAGCTTAATTTTGTAAACTTCACAGAATTGTTTGACTTTCGTAATTAAAAAAAAAAATAGTTAGCAATGCATGATATTCTAAACGGATTTTACTTTTATTTAAAAAATCCCATATTTACAAGTTTACTTATTTTATTAGATTTACATAGAATTGTATCTCGTCCCTCAAACGATCTCAAAAATTCGTTATTTCAACCTAATATCGGAATTCCCTGAAATCTCGCTTTATCAATTTTTCCCAAAAACGATCGCATTTCCACGCCCCGAAAACATCAGCCCCCAGTACCAGGGTTTTTCTGCCAATCAACCATCGGCAGCCGGTCAATTTTCTCGCGTCAGTCACTCTTCGCCGTAGCGGTTACTCTGTGCCCACACAGGACGCCGATATCGAGCCGCCTCGTCCACTATAACAAAGCCGAGAGAGAGTCAGACTTTGCTGCCGATACGGCCGAGCCCTGCTCCATTTTCCTGCATAATTAATCCCGGCTCTGCGGGGCAGAGCTTTAAAGCTCCGGCCGCCGCGAAGCTGCTGAGTTTTTCAGGTTTTTGGGAGGCGTGGAGTAGGTGGGCAAAGTTTTTTCTTCATTCTTCTTTGAATTGCAAGGATTTTGAAGAGGTAAAGAGCACCTTTTAATAATCTTAATTATATAGCTTTTTTCAAAGTAAATCAAGTAAATAATCACTGTAGTGCTTCCATGCACTCTTTCTTAGGAATTAATTAGTTTTGTACAACATTGCTCGAATTCGAATCATTTTACTATGAACGATTCGCTTTTTAACAAGATGGATAATTTTAGTAATAGGTTTATTTGAAATAAATGTATTTCTCTATAAATTTCTTGTTATTTACATTCATAATATACTTGTTCAAGACTAAAAAAAGATTATAATACAATATAGATCTCGATAAACTAAATTATTTTTATTGAAATATGTTTACAAGTTTTATCATTTCAATCTCATCACAATTAAATCTTATTTAAATTATTCTATTACATAGCATTTGTTTCGTATAAATAAATAATTAAATTTTAAAGATTTATGAAAATAAATATTTATAGTGGTAGTAAAACTCATATGAACCCATTTACGTAGAAACTTTTTTAAAATTAATTTATACTCATTTCATTCAATTCAATTTTCCTTCACAGACAAATAATTTAAACATTAATAAACAAACAATCGATCTTATTTTAAAGAAAAGTTTACTCGGGCGAAAAAATCTATAAATAACTTTGAAATACAATTATAGTTCGTTCCACCGTCGATACCCATCACAAAAATCAATACCGAATAAAACATCGCTCCAATGGAGAATTCGCCAAAGAGCTCCACACCCAAGAGTCCCCTCCTCACACTCTTTAAAATGTCTCCCTGAAAATTGAACCTCCCGAAATTCGACCTTTTGAAAATATCCAAGGCCACCCAAGTCTCTATCCGTCCAGTAAAATATGCAAAATTCACGGCCGCTGAAAGAGCGCCGCGCGTTAAACGCTCGGGTGGCGTGCTTGAGAAGCGAACAAAAAAAAGAGCAGGAAAACAATCGATAGACTCGGTAGCCACACGTCAGTGAAAAAGGAGGCACACGGCGAGTCTCTATTATTCATGCGATTCATATTTCGCGCAGGCATTCCGGCAGTCCGCAAAAAAAAGACTCGGCGGGTGTAAGGACGTCAGAATGGGTGATTAGAGGTTCGAGGATTAGCGACAATTGCTTTTTATTGCGGGGCTGCTGATTCTGACGGTTTTATTTGCGATCTCGAGACGTTGGCTGATTGGGGGGGTAGTTTTTAGAATGATTGGAACGTCTTAAGAAGTTATATAGATTTTCATTCTCATTTTTTCTTTTTTTTTTTTTTAATTCCAAATCTATTATATAAAAAGATAGCTATAAAGTGTTGTAGTAATTTTGTCCTTTAATGTTTATTAATTTAACTGAATTACAGTTTCAATTACAGATTATAAAGTTTAGGTATATACATACCTAACGGAGCAAAAGTTTTTTTGGGAAAATTACTGTAGTTTCTTATATTTTTGTTTAGTAAATGATAAGCATCTGATTTAGAAGAATAGATTATCGCTATTCCTTTCTAATTTTCGAGGTTTACTTTGACGCACTGCCACGTGATTAACTGATAAGCAAGGTTTATTAAAAAATGTTATTCAAATGGCCCTTTTTACTTTATCTTTTATATTAAGATTATTAACTTTCAGTAAATTTAAATATAGGGGGCTATAATTATGTAAGTCAATATTTCAAAGCAAATAAATACAAACATATTTTTAATAGGAGTAATTTTTATCCAAAACATAAGTACAAGAAAAATGTATTCAGTTACAAAATCATTTACTGTAACATTTTATAAAGCAAATGCAATTAAACTAGAGCTTTTATTTACAATAATGAAAGTTTAATATAAGAAAAATAGTGTAGTTATTATACATACTTCGTCAAAGTAATTTCATTAAAAATGAATACTTTTTTTATAACGTCGCATGAGAAAACAGTTTGTTAATGTTCACATTTACAAATTATAAAGCGAACAGGAATGGCCTTTCCATGTACTACAAACAACGTTGCCCAATTAAGCAACATAAAATGACATCCAGCTTATTGCGCCTTAAAACCACAGTAACCCAGAACATAAGCAGCTGATTAGTCACGTGGCATTGTCGATATCAGTTGTTAAACCTTGTCAACTGTAAATCCTTTTCAGGCTATATTCGATATCGGAAATAGAACAGTTCTATCGATAGATAAAGATAGTTTTTAACCAAAACCTTGACAAGAGTACAAAACTTGCACGAGCTCTTACTCAACTCTTTTCAATATGTGTTGATTTAAAATGAGAGCGCTTTAGTTAAAGTAGAAATATAAAAAATTGATATTAGATTTTTATTCGTAGAATCGTTTAATTTGTTAGTCAAGGTGGAAAACGATTAGCACTGGGAAGAAACTTTTGCTAAATAAATAATCGTGCAGCTTGGACTACTTGCAAGTACAGTAAGCAGCAAAAAATAATGACTGCAGCTCTTATGTCCTTCGATACACTTTAAAACCACGTATTACTTCATCGCATTTGATAAATGACCGAGTTGTATAAGAGTCGCTTATTCTACATATTCCTGCAGTTGGACTTTCAATTAATGCATGAAAAGAAATTGGGGCCTTTTTGTGAAAAGCTAACATTTGATACTATTATAGTTAGTAGTCAAATAAGCTACGTCTGACCGCAATAGATAAACTGTTTGTTTATAAGCACTAGACGGTACCTTTGCATTGAGTGGTTTTTATTTTGAAGAAGAATGAAAGTTGACTATTTAAGGTATCTTTGAGCCTAACAATTAATGAAAAAGAATATACTGTTTGTTGTATTTAATTTGATTCATGCATAAAATTTGTTTTCGTCAATTATAAATTTCAAAAAATTTTCGCTTTATAGTGATGCGTGCCTAATAGAATAAGTTAGTTTAGCAATTATTTTGCAGCTCAAATTAGTTTTTTAAATGTAGTTATAGTTGAAAGTGAATATTATATTTATAGTAGAAGAATCGTCAATAATAAATAATTCTATTTAATGACTCTAAAAAGTAGAGGTTCAAAAATACCGTACTTATTCTTATTACAAAGCATTTTACCTATCACCTCCAGCAATTAACTTATAAACAATGCAGAATATTTCTGACCTCCCGATTAGTAAACATCTATCGTCTAAAAAAGCACATCTGTAAGCACCGATCAATCCCAAGAATCTACGTGTTCGACAATAACAGGTTAGAAAAGTGTACGCCTCCGTCGGCAATTAAATCCCTCGACACGCAGCGCGTAATTTGCCACACTCGAAACGAAAAGCAATAAATTTCAAAGGTTGATTAATTTCTTACCGGTACATTAACCTTTCAGGAATCCGTTTGACATTGCTCTAGAAGATGCGCTATAGATCCGACATCTACGCGTCGTTTCAGGTCGCGCGGCAGTTAAAGAATAACAAGTTCAACAGGTACGCCGAGGAGAGGAAGGTGGGAGGGGTATAATTTGCGATGGACTTCCAGGGAATTAGGGCGACCAAATATAGGCGGTGCGGGGGAGCGGCCAAAGAAGCGCGTAATTCCCCCGGACTTGCACCAACATGGCGGAGTGTATTTACCCAGATCTTCCATTAGCTCCGTTCCCTCTGCGCCCTTTACGATTCTGATGTAAAAACTTCAGTGCTTATCGATCGCCCGACGAATTTTATTGACGGAAAGCTTAATGTCTACTTTCTTCTCTAAACTTTTTTTACTATACAAGATAGACGTTGCTTGACATTTCATAACTTCCATTTTTACAGTTTTTTAAACCGGTAATAAAAAGAGGAGAAAAGGTCATTTGAACGTACTGTGCTTAATTTTATTTTAACATTAAAACGTTTTAATTTTCCTATTGCCAAGTCAATGACTGCTATACCAGTGTACTTGTTAGCAAAGACTGTCATTTACATTATTTTTAGAAAGTAATTCATTTTGTAACAACATATTCCTACATTTTATACATACAAGTTCATTCATCGCGCAAATACCACTTTATTACAAGCAAATTCTAAAAAAACACGTCGAAAAAAAGATAACTTAATTAAATTACAATCTCATCTTTTCCGAAGATGACAAAGTTCTAGCAAAAATAGAACTTTGATTCTATAAATTGAGGTGTCTGTTTATGGTATTAACTTGTGAACACGTGTTTGACTTCATGACGTCAAACGTAACGACGTTTTCACTGCAATACTTGGACTAATATTGTAGCTACTCGCCCTTTATGAAAGTTTGCAATTTTAATGAACGCCTCGCGCGGATGTATTACGAAATGAAATTTCGCAATAAATGAAATAGTTGAAAATTTTTTTAAAAGTTGTGTGATTTCTACAAGCAATTAATATTTACATTTTTTATTAATTTAGACTATAATTACTATTGTATTTTTTTAAAAGGAAACCACTTATCATAAGAATATCAGGTTCGGTTATCCAGGCTGTTTTTAAACAAGCTTAAAAGGCGTTAAAAACAAAATGCCTCAGATAATAATAAAACCTTTTATACACGAATTAACAGCTAGAAAAAACTGTTTACTTTTCCAACATAAATTCATTCGCAGAAGTGAAAATCGCGCAATCTTATCTAGCAAAAGTCCATTCCAGACCAACTCGGTCATCTCTAATCCGCTAAGGATTATTCCTCGGCGCGTGATTTTCCGCCGGGAACTCGAAAAACAGCCAGCTGCGTGACTAACTCGCGTTTGCCACTTGATACTTTTCACTTCTATTAGGCCAATATCGACACCTCATTTTCAACTGTTTAAATTCAATAAGAGTAGCAGTAAAACCACGTGGGCTCATTCTTTAATAATTAAAAGCGCCGATCGATTGGGGGTGTAAAAGGACGCGAGCTTTTAACCGCATTTGCCTCGGTAATAAAAGGAATTTTTGACGCACAAGCCGGCTCTTCATGTATTTTATCGACGAAATCTCCATAAGTGGGAAGATTCCGAGGCCGGACGGTCGCTTTCTTTATGCCGCAGATTTTGCAGTGCGTTCGTTTTGCATTCTGCGAGCGCCAATCACTCTGATGCGATAAAACCTTGGAAAGCAAATATTAGTATCCGTTCTATAAATGTAACGAGTGAAGGAATTAGGAGATAGAAGTTATGAACAATACTTCCCGCGACTGGTTTTGTCTGAGGAAATAAATGAGGCGAGAATAAAGAGACATTATCGATTTATCTTATTTTTCGTTTTTCAAACGTCTACTTTCTCGTGTATTAGAGAGGAATTTTTCTATCCTTTCAAGCAGCCAAGCTTTTATCACATAAAATACGATGACGTAAAAATTGACGAGTACAGAAATTCCACAGGCCCCAACAATCTTCCCGCATAAATTGCACTCGCGAGGAGGCACTTCCCGGCTCTCCCATTACTTGTCGGCGAAGCTAAGAAAAGCCTGTCTTTGCCTGTTGCAGGAGCGGTCTGTGTAAGCGAGAGCCATGGGCATGTACGCGGGCGACGTGCAGATCTTGCAGAGCCTCACCGTTCACACGAGTGACGTCAACGCGGTGGATTTCGCCGGCGACAGTATTTTGGTGACCGGATCCGGGTTAGCTGCTTCATGCCGACTTACTTTTTCCGCCTTTTCACTTCCTGAGGAGCTTTCATTAAGAGCAGTCCTTATTTATAGCCTTTCATTCTGCTTCGCGGCGTTAAAGATCGATCGTGAATAATCTTTTCATGCTCCAGTTTGAAAATAAACGGTAGCTTTGGTCATTTACCTTTGGCGAAACGACATAAGACGTATTGATTTATAATAAAAATTTAATCATTTTAATCGGTTACGGAATTATCTTAATTTAAGAAAATTATGTAAATTTTGTTAAAAGCAAATAAACCAAAGGCAAATAAATTTGAATAAGTGAAAAAATGTGATTTTCAGCGACAAAAGAGTGAGAGTTTGGGAATGGCAGCCAGGCGCCGGTTTTGCCGAGGCCTCGTTCTCGCCACTTCTCGGTCACAAATATGGCATTACGTCGGTTAAGGTCAGCCCGCAGTCGACGATGCTCGCATCGTCCAGCATCGACGGGACCACGCAATTGTGGAACCTGCGGGTTAGTCGACCAGGAGCGTACCCCATTTATTTCGCAGCCTCTTTCAACATTACGGATTTTCTCACGTTTACAGTCGGGCTCGAGAATTCACACGATGGTGCAGGCAGGAGGCGAGGCCGTGAGGGTCTGCAGATTTTCTCCGGACTCATCCCTCCTGGTTACTGGCGGGGACAATGGACAGGTTTGCCTCTGGGATCTGGTTCGCAGAACTTTGATAAGGTACCTTCTTAACGAGTTCCACGAACGCTAAGCGGATATTTTTATAATTAGATTTAAAAACAGCTTTTTTAGTTTAATTGAAAAGTTTCTTACTTCGTTAAGCAGTTCCCTTCTTGCACAAAGTTATAATTGGGTTTCAGTTACCAGTCTGTCAAGCTATATAGCTTTAAAGTCTAATTGGATGTCTTCCCTGTCGGAAAAACCTGGTAAAATGGTGCAAATACACACATATAACCCGATACCGGTATCGGGTTATATGT
>JAWWEM010000054.1:11499996-11593297 GCA_035582935.1 Ormyrus thymus | reverse complement strand
CAGAAATTAGAAAATATAAATCTAATGAGTAGCTTAAAAAAAATTAGGCAGTGCTTAATATTTTAACCAGCACGACTACTTTATTTTCTACCAGGGAAGTTTAACTTATAAACGAAACTATTTCGTATGTTTGTAATCCGAGACTTGTATTACAAAAGTTTTTTAAAAGGCTTCTTTTTACAATATTCCAATGCTCGCTAAAACAACTGCTTGGCTTAATTTTTCAAAAATTTTATACTCAACTCGGTACTTTCTAAAAGCGCCCAGCCCAAGCGACACCTGCAAAGATCGTTTAAAAACTGCGATCGGCAGCAGCCAGCCGTGCCAACAAAAGCTCGTGCAGATAAAAGAGCGATTCTCGAGCGAAAAGAAGCTCCCTAATCAGCAGGCGCGCCTCGGTCGGGCGAGAAAAGAGCGGCAGCCGCCGCCGCCTCGGGATTCAGCGGGCGTACGGCTGAATCGGTACGACGTCGGCACGCGCCCACGTAGATACGCGGCATTTGCCTTTGTAATTGGGTGAACATTTTGTAATTCGCGCGGCGCGGCGGCTTCATTCTTGAGAGGCCCGGCACGTGGCGGCAGCATCAGCTCGCGTTAAAACAGACGCGCCAGACGAAGGAGGAGAGAGACAGAGAGAGAGAGAGAGAGAGAGAGAGAGAGAAAAAAAGGCGGCGAAAAAGGAGAGCGCGAATGCCCGTCACGTAGCCGAGTATATTCCCGGCGTCGTGTGTATAGTTTCCGAGGGGATGGCGAGAGCACTCGGAATACTAGAGGCGCCGAGAGATGCGCGCCGAATACGGAGAGTCCTAGTCGCGGCCTCGATGTAATGGAGGGCTGCGCTTGTCGAGTTACACGTCGAGCTTTGTAATGCCCCGGAACGTGAGCCGCTCGAATGTCGATCGGACAATTTTCGAGAGGCGGTGGTGAGAATTTCGCGAACAACTTTTTTAAAGCTGATTATTCCAATGAAAAGTTTAACTCAACTGTGTATTAAATGTCGAATTTTGACTTTTTAGGGGTAAAGAAGTCTACATCTAGTTAAAAAGATTGATTTACTCTTCAAAGGAGTCTCCCGACGAATACATATAAAACTGCCGTCGGCAACTCGTAATCGGCCAACAAACTGTCAGCTAAACAAAATAGCCGCGAAATTAGATATTCCTCCTGTTCCAGCTTCGCATTCGAAATTCGTTCTCGCGAGGATAGTCGCGATCCGCAGCCGCATACGTGATAGCCTGCAGCGGGTAGAAAAAAGCTCGCGAGGGGGAGGAAAAAGTCCGGGAACTGGTTCCCGAGGCTCGCCACGTGCGCACTCGCCGGGAATGCAGCGCGCGCAGCGGCGCGGTTGGCTTTTCAAAATTCATGGCGCGAAGTGGGAGCCTTCGATCGCGCGCCGAAAACAGCCTCTCTTTTCTAAACCCCCCGGTCCTGCTCCTCGTTTTATTGGCCTGGCTGCTTGGAGTCTTTCCCGGGAATTCGGTGCTTTTTCAAAATATTTTTCGGGGGAGCTTTGAGGAACGGAGAGGGTGAACAAGACGGTGTTTTATGGATCTGTGAATTTTCGGGTGATTATCAAAAATGTATATGGAAAAGTAAAGCAACACTTTGAACAACATTTTATAATCATTAATTTTTAACAGGTAATTTCTCCAGAACTAATTATCAGATTAGAAAATGTAATCAGAATTTTTTGTTCGGGATGTTGGACTCTCAGGGTATACTATTCTGCACCCACTTTTCTGCACCATAGTAACATCCTGCATAATCTTGAGACGGCTGTAAAATATTAGTATCATGTGAAATCATAACACTCAATTTATAAGTTTCTGGTAATCTAAAATGGATCTCTTTTGTAGAACTATTAGCTACGGTTACTGAGGAAAACCTAGATTGGGAGAAGAGTATAAATTATAATTTTTCTGACTATTCCCGAGGATAAAGGGATTTAAGGGCTTTTGTTAATATTATCTTTTACTTGAGCTTTGCGATCAACCGCCAGCTGGCAGCAGAAGTTTTATAGCACAAGAAACCAAAACGATCATATCCCATAGCTTTCCGCAGAAAATAAAGACGTCAGCCTTTAATCTCTCCTCCCCCCGATTTCTAATTGTCACTTGGCATTAGAACTGAGTCACATAACGGTCGAACAAGTTTTTCCACTTCCAGCGTCTCCCTCCAGAGAAAAAGGGAATCTCCGATTTCCCCCCACTTTACAGACATTTTACGGAAACTGTGCGGGCCGCGCGGCCAGCTCCTGAATACCGGAGGACCCCTAGACGTGTCGTGCATTCGCGCGGCCGGCAGGAGGAGCAGAGCTGCTGGGGTCCGCGCGCCGCTCGAATACGAAATCGCGAGGTGTGACGCACCTCGAGCGCCGCTCGGCCCCGTCTAACGCTACCAAGGGGGAAACTATAGCACCCGCGACGCTTTTCTTCGCCGGACTGCTCGCCGATGGCCGGGCAACGCTGGCTTTTGAGACTGCAAATTTTTGCCTAATTAGTTTCTTTCCGTCATTAATGGCGAGAATTCATTTTAGATTGTCTATTTTGCCTTGTAAACTTTCCAACTTTTATAAGAGGTGTTTGCAATCACATTTAGTACGATCGTGCTAAATTTATAATTATTGACAATAATATTACGTTGAAAAAATCAATCAATTCCATAAAGACGGGCTTCGGAAGAAGCAGATAATCATCCAAGCCAACAGTCTTCGCCTCCACGTCCTAATCAGCGAGATGCCTCCCGGCGGAAATCGTTAACTCAGACGTCGTCGCATCGATGCCAGTAGGCTGGCGGTGGAAAACGTCGGCCGGCGGGACAGGTTGACGAAGACGGAGGAGGAAAAAGTGGTGAAAAGAAGGGCAGAGCCGCGGGCCGATGCCTGATTTATTCGCTCGCATCGGCCGCGCGCGCGTGCAGGACGAGTTTTGCCGGGAGACGGCGGCGGCGCGTGCGCAGAGACGTCGTCGCCCGCGGAGGAGAGACGAGAGGAGGTAGCGACAGGTTTGCTCAAATATGGTCAGGATCTGTGTGTGTGGCCTGGATTGCGGAGCGGAGCGCGCAAAAATCCCGCTTCCCTTTTTTATTCTTATCGGGCCGCGGGGCAACCAGTTACTCTCCTGCACGAGGATCGTAAAGCGAGCCGGAGATTTTTCAGCGCGCAGCCTGCGTGATTCAATGAAATATTTCTTAACCTTTATCTACTTCTGCTTACTAGTCGCATTCGTGTTTAAAGGCTCTTTAGTCTCTAAACTGGGTACCGTCTGCTAAGAATAATTACCAGACTTATTTCAAATGTTTCATTTGTCAATCATTTAAACAGCAGGTTTTAAAAGAAAACGAGCTTTTACATCCTTAGTTTACCGTAAATTCATAAAAAGTCCTATTTAAACTCAGTTTCCCTCGAATTGCACGTCAGCGAGTACCGTTCAAGCAGCCTCCAAAAAATGAAAAGCCAAGCTACGTGTCCTGAAGCCGGAGTCTCGACAACGGCCGGTCCGTCTGCACCTTGGCTCCTTAAGCATTCAACGTGGGAACCCGGCTCCCTCTCGTTCATCTTCCTAGGCCGCGCGAAACGCCGCGTGACACCTTGTGTGTGCCCTCTCGCGCGAGCCGCGAGGGAGCTTCTATAAATGCGAGCATTAGACCTTGAGAGCGCGGCGCGGGAATTATTTATGGGAGAGGGAGAAAGACAGAGGGTATTTACGCGCGGAGATGCGCCGCGAGGCCTCAAGAAAATTCCCCGCAAGAGAGGGAGATTGGTATTTCGCCGCTGCCGCACCGCCGGTTAATGGGGAGGTTGGAATTTTTAGATTCCCCCGTAAACGAGGAAGATTCTATTTGCGAGAGGAGGCTTTTTTTGGCGCTGCGAAACGACCTTCTGAACTACTGGGATGGGAAGTGCGCTCTTTTATTTACAAGAGTGGCCTGCCCACTTTTGAAAAGTAAACGTCGAGGCAATATTATTTAGGGTTGAGCGACTTTTATATAAAATTTTTGTAAGTTAGAATAATATAATAAGCTTCTACAAAAGTAATTTTTCATTTAATTGTATTAAAAATTGTAAACGAGCTTTGGAAATTGGAAGATGGTCATTCGCTCGAAACTCAGAGCTGCCTCTAGGCACTATCGCGCCTCTTGATTTAGATGTAATTTGAAAATTGGTAAAAATCTAATTTGTTTTTAAGTAAGAAAAATCAAAAGAATTGATTCGCTTTACCTAATTTTGATAATATATTTAAGTAACATATTAGTTTCTAAAAAATAAAACAGCATTTTCACAAAACAATGCCTGAAAATAAAAATAGCGCGATCGATAGGCAATTGCGAAACGTAGCCACTAATCAATTAAAAGCCTCAATTCATTAAACCGCCACGCACAACAACAACTCCGGACAGCAGCACCCAGAACCGAAACAATTACCTCGGCTCGGCGCTGAGTCACCAATTAACATTCGCTCGGCAGTCGCTGCATTGGCGTCGTCGTCCGATCGATCTCTTTTTTCGCGTGCCGGAAAAAATATCCCCAGGGAAAAAAGCTCAACTGCAGGGTGAGCTTTGGCCTCCCGCGAGGTTTGAACCCGCGACCCCTGGTTTACGAGAGCAGGCTCTACCGCGCCGAGCTAAAGAGGCGGGCTAGAGAGCCCGGGGATTCCCCGCGGTGCGCGCATTTTAACTCGTCATTTTGATGGATGCTTCGACGGCTTTTTTCCGTGGCAATGGTGGGAGTCAACGAGAGGCTTGGAAATGGGTGTTTAAATAACAGATCGGCTTGGAATGCAGCTGTGTTATTGTGGGATTCTTGGGTGCAGTTTTTTGATGATCATGTTGGTGCAAGAGGGTAGATAAAAACGTTGACAAGTATTTTAAGCGTGGATTGAAATAGTTTCAAAAATTGCAAACTAAAAGTGCTGAATCGTATGACATCGAAAGATTAGATAAAAATGAACTGTACGAATGTATATGAATTACCTCTTAGAATACGTTCGACCGTGCATCTTGATCATTCATAAATATTTTATAATAATTATTAAAAAATATATTTACAAATTATTTCAATTACGTTTAATTAATTAATATTCATGTCAAAAGCATTTTCCGTGAGAAAAGCGTTTATTTATCGAGAACATTATCTTCAGACCATTTAATAAGATAGTCTGATTCTGCAGTAGGCGATGGTTATTATATAAATACCGAACCTTTTATCAACATCATGTTTTGACAGTCGAACAAAGCTATCAGATGATAATAAACGTCTACAGGTGAAATGAATCGTTCCACGTGGTTTATCAAAATTCCATCTTATTTCGCTTTATTTAAGCTACTGGAGCTTAAAATTGAGACTGGCGGAGTGCGGTAGAACGTACAATTAAATTACGTAATTCACGTGTACGTTTATTTTTGCAGAATTCCAAGTAACGAAACGAAATAATTTTTCAGCCGCGTAACACCAAAATAAATTCTCAAATAACAAGTAAAATGAATTCACACACGAAATTCGTCAATGCAGAACAAAGCCGCAACTTTGACTCTACAATTCCGACAATAATAACATCCGATATCAAAGATCAAGGTATAAAGCAACGCAATACCAGCCGCCTTCGCTCCCGAACAAAAATGACATCAAACTCAACCGGCGTCGCACAAAGCGCTCCCGTCCAATTCCCGCGCTCCGCTTTGCCTCTAAAAATAAAAACTTCCGGTCCACGTGGCCGGGAGAGCAAGTAACGCGAGTCCCCCTCGGAATAGCGAAATAATAAGCGGCCGAGGGCAGATGTCAATAGTCCACCGGAGAAGCCAAGGCTTCTCTCGCTCCTGTCTCTTTCTTCTTCCGGGAGGGTTGCGTGTAAGTGCGCCCCGTCCCCCTTCGCTCTCGCCTCTTGCACCTTTTGTTTTGTTTCTTCGGTGCCCACCCTTCCCCCCCCCCTTGTACTTTCTTCGCGATCTTTCTCTAATTTCGAAGCTGCTGCTGGGCTTCAGTGCACACAAAGGAAGCGGCCCACTTTTGGCGAAGGGTGCAGGGAGTTTTTTTTTATTGACTCGAGAATATTATGGTTTTAAAGTGGGAAGGAATTTGTGCGCTTTATTGGTGTTGGAAATTTGATTAGTTTGATTAAAGTTGACGAATTGTTCAATAAACTAGCAAACTTTTATTTTGATTAGAAAAAAATTATTACCGCATTAGATTAGGGAACATGGTTATTTGCTGACAGGATTTCTTGAATAAAAATCTTACGATTTCCATTTAAGTTTCTTACCGTCATAGGAATTGACCGATTCGTTCTTTAAGACATCAAACTTTTAAATTTCAACATTATTTTCGTTGAAATCGTTCATGATTCATGAAGATGAAATTAATTTTAATGGTAATAAAACTCAACCTCTACACGAGTCGCTTTTGACCTTGAATATCTTACTTTCAAGCATGAGATTTTTTTTTCATCAAAGCACTTATTTTTGTTTTGCAAATTATTGATATGAATTTTTGCTTCCTCCTAGAGGAAGCATTGTGATAGTAATTTTTGGAATTGTTCGAAAAACCTATTGTAATTGTACTTTAAGGTGTCAGGGATAAGAAAAAATAGTTTGAAAAATGTCTCTATGGATGCATGTGTGTGTATGCGCCTAGATCTCGTCGGAGATAATATTGGAGCGATAAATTAGTTAGGAGGAAGCTAAGTGCCAATGAATTGGCAGCGGTTTTTTACCTTATTACATTACTTTTTAAATAAGTTTTTGTTTCTAAAAAGTACACTTTATTATCACCTACTAATTATTAACACCTACAATGCTCTAAAATTAGCAAACTTTCAAAATTCAAAATTCTATTTCAAACCATTCCAATAAACAAACCTAGCCTCATCGAAAAGTCCCATTAATTCCCAAATCAGCAATAACCTTAATTCGAAAAATTTAGCAGGCAATAAACTTGAGAAATTTATTAACCGTGTAATCCGTCATTACGTCCTTCTCCACTCCTTCCCTCCCCTTCGACACGCGCTCAAACACGCGCACATGCTATCACTCTCCGAGAGAAAAAAAACAGCGCGATCGGACAGATGGTCGCTGCAGCGCGTGCCTTTAAACTTCTTGATGGGGTGACTTGGAGGGGAAGGAAAGTCGCAGTCGCAACGAGGGTCCGGAGCTTACTTTTCGGCCCGGTCATTGTAAGATCTGGGCAGATGGCGGCGTCTGAATGTGAGGAGCGAGACAAAAGGCTTTTCCTTTTCGAGCGATTCGCGCCTTAGAGGTGGAGATGAGGTGTGGTGATTTCTTTAAGTTTCGCGGGATTGTTTGAAAAGTGGGGTAGCTGCTTTGCTGGGTTAAGTACTGGTAGTTGCTTCTTATTTTCGATTTTTTCGATCGATGTATAGTGCAAAATGCTGCACTTGCAGTTGTAAAAGAATAAACTTTTCTTTTGTGCCATTGATTTTATGAATTCGAAGATTAAATTATGATAATATTTTATATTTATACCCAATTTAGAAAGTTTGCCAAAATAATACAGAAACGGCAGCTTTCATCGTCCCAAGCACTTAAAAATAAAGCGCAAAACTCCAGAGCAAGAACATAATATACCCGATACGAAAATACCCAGCAGGAAATAGTAGCAGCCTTCCCCGGCAAGTAAACAAACCTTCGATCGGCGGCTCGGCTGTGCGCTTATTAAAAACCGAAGCCTCGCTCAATGAAATCGGCGAGCTCATGAAAGTTCGCGGAATTCGTTACGCACGTCGAAGGCGAGGGAGAGACAAAGAGGCGAGAAAGAAGTCGAGCGAAGCCAGCCAGTGGGTCAAGTCGCCGAGTGAAAGGGCCCGGGATTTGACGTTCAAGGCAGCGGGAGGACCTCGACCACCGCGGATCGAGAATTCCCAGACGAGTCGAGCGCATTTTTTCACCTTTTTCTCTCAGCCGCCGCGTCGTTTATTTCTGTCTGAGCCTTTCATTGTCTTTAGCTCGTAAACTTGGCTCTTTAGTCGAGCAAGTGGTTGTAAGTGCTTTTAATTGGCTGCTGGCTTGGGAGGATTTGGGGATTTGTAGAGTCGATGCCGGGCTCGTATACACGGATAGAATTTTTCAATAAAAATTACGAGTAAGGCACCCGTAAACAATTATTATACACTCAAGTAAATTTTACTAAACGTTTCGTAATTTTTTCAATCAGTTATTTGTACTGAAAGAATCACAAGTTTTACCGATCAGTTCCGTAATTTTATACGTTAGTATACATCAATATTACTCAATAGAAATTTTACCGAACGATAGGTGACAGTAGATATTGGAAGTTGATATTATTTTGAAAATTGCGCATGTTATATCGGTAATTTTTGCGAGACAGTCAGTAAAATTTTCTGCGCGGTGTAGAATCAATGAAGAAAATCCCAAGTAATCGGAGTGTTAGGGATACGAGAGGTTTCGAGGTGTTTTTCAGGTGAGGTGTTAGGAAAAACTTTCGCCGGCTTTTCGAGCGTGCAAAGTGAAGGTATGCAGATTCGAGATGCTCGATTTTAGAAAGTTGAAGGAAAATCGAGATATTTCGTTTTCATTTCAAATTAGGAAAATTAGGAAAAAGTATTCACAATATTACCTAAAACTCCAAATGATGTGCCACATTGATTGTCTTTTGAGCTTTATCTGCATTAGCATTTAAACCATTCCGATTAATGTCACGAAAGCTTTTCAGGGTTGAACAAGATTATATTGACTTATGTCAAAGTGAAGATTAAGATTCTTTTGAAATGTTCACATAATTGATGACAAAATTTTTCATTAAAATCCACTTTCTCTTTTATTCGTTCGAGTACTTGTAAACTAAATATTGCCTGGCGACTAAAAACAGAAATCCTCTCTCTCAAAGTCGTCAAGTGTCAAAAAGTCACCGCTGCGGGGTTTCGGCTCGCGATCTACCTCTCGTGTCGGAGGCTCGTAAATCTGCTTTCCGCGCGTGGCAGCACGTTTCTTTTTTCATATACCCTGTCAATTTTTTCGGGCACTCTTCTTTTTGCCTTCCCGCCGCGCGACTCGTCGAACCCCGGCGAATGCAAATGCCCCTCCGATCTCTCGCGATTCCGAGAACCGCGAAATTATGCAAAGGCGTTATTCAACGAGGCGCCGAGCGTTCGTGCCAAGCGGGCCTCTCCGCCTTTGTCAGGCCACTCATTTTATTCCGGGTTCGCAAGTTTCTCTTTTCCCGCGAGAGAACGGAGAGTGCGCTTTTAAGATGCGCGCCATAATGAGATGCCGTACGGGACCCGATAGAACAACGGATTCGACTGTCCGATCGGCCTAGGTCGGCAAAATTCAGCTCGCAAGATAAAGGGCTGCTAATGCTGACTAGAACATGTCCTAATGTTCTTTCTAATAGAGTTTCTTTTGCAAACATTCAACTAAAATCCTCTAGAATAGAAACGTTACTCAAAGTTACAGGAGTCCCTTACAAGGTACCCGACTAAGATTGTTAGGCTGTCGATAAAGATTTTAATGGGGTGCTGCTACAAGGCTCTACTTAATTTTATCGTGCTGGCAGATATACCAATAATACTGTTGATAACTACAAGCAAAAATGGTTGAGTGGTTAGTTGATAATTTGATTTAGACAGCAGTGACCAGTTTCCTTAAATCTTACACTGGGCGGAAAAGTTTCTGTGGAATGAAGCTGAGGCGATCCAAGTAACGCGTAAGCAAGTATAGCACAAAGGAAACAGAGTAAGAGAAATATAAGCATGATAAAACTAAAAGGTTCAAGCTATAAAGAATAATAGATAGAAAGGTCTTAAAGCATATGTTTGGAAAATGCAGAATTCAAAGCAAATGAATCTGAAACAAATATAAAATCTTTATTTTTGTTTTTATTTTTATAAATGATAACGTCTCGAATGAAAAATATTTTTGTTTTTAAATGTATAAATTTTCAAGATTGTGAAAACGATGAATGAAAATACTTTTGCACAGCATTTCGAAGAAATACAAATAGAATAAACATCTACAAAAGAAAGCACTTACAAATTATAAATAAATAATTTTTTCATTCTTTAGGAATGTTATCGCACATCTAAAATCTTTTTATATCTTTCATTCAGAAATTCCACCTCTTAGAAGATAAATGACTTTGAATTATGATAATCTGGAGATTAAGCAAACAGTTACTTCGTGTGAGATCTCTTCATTTTAACTAAAGATTATGTTTTATATTATAATATAGATTAACTTTTTACTCATAATGATGCAGTAAGTATATCTGATTTGAAGATTTTTTAGAATCATTCGAAGGCGTTTTGCTTTATTTGCACTAAATAAAGTCGGTATGGTACTTAAAATGGAATTTCAATTAAATTCAATCGTCAATCATCTACCTATTCATTTTATTAATATTTTCAATGTAAAACTTTAATTCGCAAAAGAGAAATCCGTTTCCCGGAATAATGACTCTAATGAGAGAGAATGAATACCTGTTCATAAGAAGAGTCTTTCAAGTTTGCATTTTAGCACTTTGAAAATTCTTTGTGTACTTTGGTACCATTTTCAAATGAATGTCATTGAAAGCAGCTGCACATTAATCATAACAGTCAAAATTAATTTTTTAATTAAAATCCTCGAATGATGAAAAGGATATTGTGGTCTCCACATAGTTTTCGACAAAGACGTCGATTTTCCTTACTTAATATCTTAGAAATCCTTGCTACTTTCTTCCAAAGTTTTAAAAGCAAAGAAAATCCAGGGGGCAAATCTGCGCCTCATATTCCTCTAAGCAAAGCAGGCTGCGCAGCAACAAACTAAACGCAGAGCTCGAAATGATTATAATTCTCCTTCGCCTCGGGTCAATCGAGCTTAGCGCAGGCAGCAGGCTCGCTCCGCGTCATAACTGGCCAGTCCCCTCGTGGCGGCGCGAATCTTTCATTTAAGAAGGTTTACGGCTCTCCCGCTCGAGTACACGAGAGGCGCGCGCATACGCGAGGAGGTGGTATAAATCAAAAGGGATCTCCTCTATATATATTTAACGTGCGCTCGGTCGCGCGTGCAAGCCGTTCGTTCGGTCGTGGGACCCGAGTTTACTCTCTCTCTCTCTCTCTCTCTCTCTCTCTGCTTCGGCCGTACCCTTGAACCTAGCAGACGCTCGCGGCGTTGCCGCGCCGCGGAGACACACGCCATCTGATTCACGCGCGAGGAGGGACGTTTCACTCTCGCGGGCGGCGGAGAATGAGTCGACGGCAATTTTGTTCGACTCGAGAGCTTTCTCGCGTGATTTCGTGGGGGTGCCGAGGCGCAATTGAGCGACTGCACGCTGAGGGGATTGTGGAGGTCAAGTTTGATTGCGTAATGGACGTATTTCGAGAGTATTGAGATGAAGTATCGTTCGTGCGAATCAAGTCAATCTGCCGGCTATTGAGAGAATTGTTTCTTTTCGGGGAGCCCGAAGGGAGAGATATTTAGAAAGTAAGAAAAGTCGAGGAAACACGTTGGAAAAGCTTAGAAAAACAGGTATAATTGCATAAAAAGGAGGCGAAAAAGTGCAGCGGCAGCCGCTCCGATTCGCGCGAGTCACCGTTTAACCACCGGCAGCGAGAAAACACGTCTCGATACATACGTTTCGGCATCGAGAGCCGCGCGTCTCGCAACCTTGGAAATATGCACTCCGCGCGGAGAGAGCCGAGCCACGGTTCAGCACGTGTTATGACTGCAGCGCGGCAGTCCGGAGGGCGAAGCGGCGCGCCGCTCCCGGCGCATTACGTAAAACACTGGGGAGAGGAACAAAAAGACGGAAAGCGGCGAATAAAAAGGTAAAAAAAGAAAGCGGCGAAACGGAGGGAAAAAGAAGGAGAGGAGCCAACGGACTCGATCCGCGCGTGTTTGCCCCACTATAATGCGCGCCGCTGCAGCGATTTTTTTTCCCCCGAGAGCCGCCGCTTGCCTTCGCCACGCGCATTACGAATTTCACGATTCGTTTCGCGGAAAAGGCGCAGCTATTGTGGCGGACGAATTTGGCTCGGAAATTGCTTCGTTTAGAAGTAGGCGATTGGAGATCTATAATGAGATCTGTATTCCTAATAGGATAAGAAGAATTATTTTGAATGCTTCTTATTTTTCGTCTTAAATCCTCGAAATTTGAAAATAAGAGGAGACGGGCGATTTTGTTAAAAATTACAGATTATGAACAATTCTCTGTTGAAAAAACGAAACTTTTAAAGAAAAGCGAAGCTTATTGAAGCAGCCCTTAGCTAAAATTGACGAAAGGATCTCGAAAAAGGTTGGCGGCAGCTTGATAAATCAGCTGGGCTCGCGCCCCGGACAGGAGTGCACACGCCAGGCAGGCGTGCGTGAGCGCGGAGCGTCGTCGGGGGCGCGCGCACGTGCGTGCGCACATTTCACTTGCAAAGCGGCCATGCGTGCCTTTTGTCCGGGCGCAAACTCGCGCCGGGAGGGAGAGAAAGAAGTCTGGCTCGTTCTTGCACGAGCTGGGGACACGCGATCAGCTGATTGTACGAGCGTTCGCGGGTTTAAAGGTGTATTCCTTTCCTCGCCTCGGGATTTGCAGAGTTGCATGGATTTTTGTTTTTTCTTGGGTTTAGTGCGCTTTTGGAATTGAAACGTTTAGGATTGGAGATTTTTCCCCTTTTGATTTTTAAACTGAATTTGATTTAATGCAAAAATTACGAACGCACGGAGATGTTGGTAAGATAGAAATCGCTCTTCGTGAATATTGTTTTTGCAGGTTTTTAAACAGTCTTGAACGGTTTTTTCTTTCGATTTTGAAAGATTCTTAGAGGCCATAAAGAAAAAGTTGAAGATCGAAAAAGGATAAAGTTAATTAAAATTCAACCTAATTCTTTTCATATTTTGTATAGACGTAATATAAAAATTGCAAAAAATTGTGAAAGATGTAAAAATATTTTTCTATGTAATTTATAAATTTTCTCACAATGTAAAAAGCAGTTGGGACCTTCTTAACAATAAAGTGTCATAAAGTGTTCGTAATAAATATTTATCATAAAAATTTCATTTCGTACTGTAATAAATGCGATAAAAAGACTCAAAAGTGTAAAAAACACTTGCAATCGCATGCAGCGCAAAGTATTTCGCAAAATCTAATTTCAGGGGAGAAAACGAGCGTTCTCGTTTCAGTTCGACAGGTAATTCCCTTAAAATTCCTCCCCTGAAATAGGAAAAAATACCCGCCGATAAAAAAGAGTGCGCCATTTCATTACCTCGGCAGCTCTCGTCAAATTGCAGCGGAGATATCATCAAAAATTCCTTTCAGCGCGCTAACGGCGATCCTTAAAGCCAGGGCAAAGAAAATAATCGAGAAGGTGCAAGTAAAAAATCCCATAATTACGCTCGCGTTCGGCTGGCCTTTTTTTTCAAACACGTACGCACAATGTGTGCTGCACGTCGATCGACTTGCACGAAAAATTTAATGGCCTGCCGCCGTCGCGGCTTTGTCCGTTCCTTCTGCAGTCCGTTCGAAGGAGAGGAAGAGTCTCGCAGGAGAGAGAGAGAGACGCCGTGTGCCATTTACAACCGGGCAAACCGGTTTTCGACCTTTTTATACACCACAGAGAGAGAGAGAGAGAGAGAGAGAGAGAGAGGAGAATGCCGATTTTTCTCCGGAGCGTGCAGTCTAACCGGCCGAACGGCGCTCTCGCGAGAAAGGGTTGCATCGATCGAGAGAGATGCAGAAAATCGACGCTCGCGGCTGCTGCCGGGAATCGTTCCACTTGATCGAGAGTTTTTCGCTTCGCGTAATAAATTGAAAGCCTTGTGGCATTTTTCGAGCCAATAAAGAGGTGCTTTGTTTTGTTGGCAGTTTTATTGGAGAAGGTTCAAGTGACCGATTTTCGCCTCTTTATTTTCATTGAAATCTGGTTTTTTACATCGTATTGTTTGCATTTCATGAGCATAATGCGGTTTCTTAGGGATATCATTTTTAGATTTATTTAAATTCAGGAGAACGAAATGATTCATAATAAAATGTAGTACCAAGTTTAGTCATTTGCAAATTTAAAAATTTAATAATTTATAAAAGAAACTTTCAAAACCTTTTATTACAAACATTTTTCGGAGAGTAACATTGTAGTCAAAGACTGGTAACATAAAAATTTAGGTGTAATATCGAATTCCAAATGCACAGTGAAAAATAAATAGTACAGCAATAATTAGTACCATTAAAACTGTAAATTTTAAATAAGCCGCCAAGAAAAAACTGAGAAAACGATACGTCTTAAAATTCTCATTCAAAAAAAGGCTTATTTATTTACAAAACATTTCCTTTCTCGGCAGAGGCTTTAATTAGTCAGCTGTATCAACCAGGCCATAACCCGACTACGTGAACAGACTTCAGACGACAAATATTCGAGAGAAATCGAAGTCATTACAGGCCCTGAATGGGCTGCACGCGAATTACGTCAGCAACCTGCGTGCCCAGAAGGCGACATGTGCTCGACATTTGTTCCGACACAATTCGGCTCCGGCATAACGCACTGACTGGCGCGGCTAAATTCACGAGATTTAGGACTAATTTTTTGGATTGCAGCCTGACCGACAGGTGTACATGCAAGAGGGCAAATTAGCATTTTAGAATTTTACCAAAGTTTTATACATCGAGGAGTGTTTTAAATGGATGTAGTGAATGCACTGATCATTTATATTAGATAGTGATATAAATGCTTATGGAGATCGGAAAAAAATAAGCGGTCGTTAAAGTAAAATAAAGAGCTGGATTCGAAAATAGCTTTATTGTCTTTCGCAAGAGCAATTTAATCGTGGGTACCAAATAGCCGGATACTTATGAGTGAACACAATGAGGGTAATTTCGTGCTTGGGAGTTTTTGCTCTTGTTGATTTCAGTGAAACGAAAATCCGGTAGGACCTGTCGTGTTAAAAAACCATGACGATTTGTAAGAAGGAAGCACTGGACACTGAATACGAAATTATTTTCAATGGATCCTTCAGAGCTAATTGCAAATAAATTCATTTAATTGCTTTGCAAAAATGTACGTGTTCTCCTTTTCGCAAAAATCTTAGCTCGCACGAGAATTCCGCAATAATGATGGCAATTATGAAATCCAAGCGGTTTTGTGAAACCGACATGAACTTATATTTACAATAATAATAATAATAATAATAATAATATAATAATAATAATTCAGAGTATTTGCATTTCACACTTTTACTAAACGTATTTTTTATTCTCTCTTATAGTTACAGTTCTTATCATTTTCTTGTTACTTATTACGTGATTTTTGTGACGTGCCCAATCTATTATTAGTGAAATAAACGTACATTTTTTTATTAACTATTAATATAGCATCAATTCATTATTTATAGGGCACAGTTCGGAATTTTTCACAACCCTTTCATCAGCCGAAATAGCTCAGTTGGGAGAGCGTTAGACTGAAGATCTAAATGTCCCCGGTTCAATCCCGGGTTTCGGCAGCTGAAATTTTTTTTTCTTTTTAGAATTTAAACATAGAATTTAAACATCTGTCGTTTTAATGGTGGCAAAAAATCTTGAAAAAATTATTTACGAAAAGTATATTAATATAACTAAATTATGACTAATGGTAAATTTTTATTATGCAAGAAATTATGTCATTAAATTTTGCAATCGATAAAAAAAGAAATTATAATTTTACATTTAAAATTTAATCACAAATGAGGTATAAATGAAGTATTAGGTATAAATTAAACAATTAGCTAAAAGGTATAATTAAGATTCTCAAAAATAAATAGAGGCACTACAAATTTACAGTGCAAATTTAAAGAACCAAGCGCTAATAAGAACTCCACAATTCCGGTTAATTCCTTCTTCAATATTTCATGTGCATCTCGACTCACCGAAAATAATTTTAGTAATGAATTACATTATACATAAGTACGTAACCATCACAGAGGCACTGCATTCTTTACAAATGTATCGATTAAGCAACAGCTGAGTGATAAACTTTATGACAACATACGTGTACGCTTATCAACGCCAACTCATTCTTAAAATAGGTTCGTTTAAATGATCATCGGGAAAAGTTCTTTACAGCTACTTTCTATACAATTATCATTTTCTCGAGGTCAACCTGATAAGAACTGCGTTCAGTTTTGCTGTTATCCAACGATGCCATTCATTAGTTTGCTTGACATAGGTGCGTAAAATTCGTTTTTCCGCACTGTTTTGGGGGCGTAAAATGCGATTTTAGGCCCTGCTGCTACAAACAACGTAAAATTGAATTTTTTGCCTAATAAGGGTGTATACGCAATTTTGTCTCCGCAAAATCGGAAGTAAAAACGTATTTATACAACCTTGCATCAAAAAATAATGTTCGTCACACGGATGTAATTAGACTTTTACACTTTAGCGCGATCGCGATGCACCCGGGCCGGCTACGCCGGGCTTCGTGCACGCCGATCGCGCTCGAGGCGTAAAAGTCCATTTTACACCCTTGTGACGAAAAGTACTATTTTTTTTATTCTCAAAAATTTTACCCGCAAGTATATATATTCTTTTATTATATATACTTGCAAATTTTATAAACTTATAAAATTATAGAAACTAAACAAATTTTTTTATTATATATTACTTAGAAAAATATTAATTAATTATAAACGAATGAACAATATTATATACATCGCATAAATATATAAATTGATATAAAACAAACTCACGTGTCTGATATCCGCTCTTTACATTTCTCCACAAATGTAGTTCTGTCGTCTTCCATTTCTAAACATGTAAGTTATATTAACAAATAAAAAATTCAAATAACTTATAAATAAATATTGAATTTGATATTTATAAAAATATTTAAAAAAAAAAAAATCAATTGCCGAAACCCGGGATTGAACCGGGGACATTTAGATCTTCAGGCTAACGCTCTCCCATGGGCTCAACAGCAGCTGAGCTATTTCGGCTCATACCGAATCTAACTGTATCGACATTCATTAACATACATCCTTAATTTTGTAGATTTTTTCTTTTTTTATGATTATTTTTAAAAATAAATGCAATTATAATGCATTTTAACAAAAAAACTATTTGCTACTTTTTAATATAATTGATTAAAATATTTGACTAAAATATTTGACAAATAGCACAAACACGTGATCTTTTCCTTGTAAGTGTAGTTGCTGAATAATGTTTACTTTTTGAACAATAAAGATTAATAATACACTAAAATTAAGACTTTATCGTAATCACATACAGTATATTTGCAGCAATTATTTATTTGCAGATACAATTTGAAAAATAAGTTATTAGCTACATTGTTATGATTTTTATTTTCTTAGTGCTAAATTAAAATTACGCAAAAAAATATAGCTTACCATCATTATTAGTAACACCAGCTCTTTCAAGCAATTTATTCACTCTGCTTTTCAATTCTTCCTGTCTTCTCCATTCGTTTATTTCTTTTTTAATTGCAAATGCATTATCTACTTTTTCTGCATCCGATTTGTTTGTCGATTCCGTTGATGATGCATCGATTTGTGTTGGTTTTTTTTTATCCTTTCCTGGCCTTTCAAAAGATCGAGGTCGAAAAAATTTTACCTTTGACACAGGTACTGACTGAACTTTATTTAATAATTCATAATTACTTTTCTTGACATTTCGCGGTTTCAAAGAAGTCGGAACCTTTTTATTGTCTAACTTTTCTTTGTTCGTAAATCTAGCTTGTCTCTTCTGCATTTTCAATAGCACATGCGCGTCGTTTACCGGCTAAAAAATCGAACAGCAAGATTTCGTGCTGCCTTTATTTTCAAATGCAAATACTTAAAAAAAAAGGCTTCGTAATCGACTATCTGATAAAATAAAATAAATAAATAAAGAATATCGCATTATGTTTTGACAGCTGCGAGTTATCAAATCACCACCTGTTTTGCTAATATTAAACTTTGTAGGCATAATATTAAACATTAATACTTTGTTTGGACATCGCCCATTGGTGTTGTCAAAACGTACACAAAAGACCAAACGTTTTTCCCTCCAATTTTTACTTCCCTACTGTCATGTCATAACCTCACTAAATTTGTAATAAAAAAATGGGTAAGGAACAGCCTTTTTTGAAGTAAAATATTTCTTCATCATCTTTGTTATGAAAGAAGAATCCAATATCTTGAACAAAAAAACTTATGAATTGCAACTGTTTCTTTCACATTTTTATTCTGCACTCACATTTTCAAACGTTAATAAATAACTCAGTTTGTTTCCTTACTTCTTTACTTTAAAATTTGGAAAACTAGAATTTTAATTGTAAAACTTTTACTTGAAAATTGATTGACATATTCATCAAACTAAACTTTATACAAATGTCAATTTTAAATATCTAACATTGGTAATGCGTTCTTAAAATTTGACTTATAGCAACTAACTTTATCAAATGATTTTAAGAACACTGAACAGTAAGAAGAAAGTACAAGCACGCTAATTTTAAAATAGAATTACAAAAATAAAATTGTTAAAAAAAAAATAGTTGAATTAATTCGAATTATAAAAAATGTTCTAAACATTAATTAATATTGTTGACTTCAATACATTGATAGAACAAATTTGATTTTTATTCAAATCTATTGTTACCAACATTCATCTAGCATGTTTACCAACTGCAAACGTAGTAAACCTGATGCAAATAATAACATTTACGTTTTTAAATTGCTTGTGAATGTGCAGATATTAGAATTATGGAGAACAAAAAAATAAACAAAGATTTCTGGCAAGATTTTGATAAAACAGTTACACAAACTTTGGTACCCAGATTTTCCGTTGACATTGTACGACCATGTGAAGAAGCAGATTTTCAAAATTTCAGAAAAACATTGTCAGACAATCTCAATCACCTTGCATCATTATTAGATTTAATCATTGAAAATAAAAAAGAGTGTAATGTACAAACTAAAAAAAATTTAGTCAAAGTAATAGCGATTGTTGGTGAAGAGCATTGTAAAAGTGTATGGAACAAAAGCGAAGATGTTAACATTACAAAAACATTAATTGCAAAGATTTGTAGTATTTTTGAAGAAAACAATTTAACAGAAACACTTAAAGATGATGATATCTTTCTGTCTGTTGTTATGTTTTTAAGGCCAAAATTGTTAAAAGATACGTGGAAATCTTTTCCGTCTGCAGTACTATGTTATAAGTGGCTTTTAAAATTAGTAGATAAACCTTTATTAAAACGGCATATACCAGAAGTACTTCCTACAGCATTAATTATTTTTGATGATTATGTGCATGAAAACCAAACAGTAGGTTTAGAATGTATAAACCTAATTATTGAACATTGTCAAAATAGCAGAAGTTTAAGAAACTTTAATTATGATGAAGTTATCTTTCAAGCACTGCAAAAGATGGCTTATAAAGTTGAAGCCAACATGATCATTTCTTTATATTCATGTATTTCTAATTTGTTGGATAATATTCAATATTGTGAAAATAGCAGTAATGCATTTTGTTGGAATAAGCATGATGACATATTAAGCATTCTTTTTGAAAACATGGAATTGCAGTCAAATGTAGAATATCGTTATGCTTATACTGTCAGTTTATTAGGTTTATTAAAGCACAGCAGTACAGGTAGATGGTCTGAAAGAATAACAAGAATTTTGAGTGAATACTGTGAAGAAACTACAGACTTGAAAACTACAAGTGCATCACTCGATCTTCTGCAGTCTTTTCTTGCAGTATATCAACCTAAATCAATCAATTTTTATACAAAAATGTATTGTTCTTTGTTAAAACTTCGTTATAGGCTGAAATCAATTAAGAAAAACACTGTGGAAATAGATTCTAAACTTGAGCAGTGCTTTTCATTACTTAATAAATGTTCTCCCAATCTTGGTAAAGAAGTCATGTCAAACGATAAAATACATTCTATCTTAAATACTTTGTAAATAATACTTTTGCACTTTCTATTTATTGTTAATAAAAACATTCAAAAAGCGTAAACATTTTCGCTTTATTTCTTCCTTATAAGTCCCAATTTGAATTTCGTATCAAAACAAAATATACGTGAGGTTATGTCATTGCTCTGAAGTTGTCAGCCAAACAAGGCACTGCTCACGACGAGCGCGGTTGTACGAAAACAAAAAAACCGGTGGAACAGTCAGCTGTGACCAATCAGGTGCCTTTGTTGTATTTAAAAAATTGCAATATAAACAAATGCAGTGATAGTTCCACAATGTGCTGTCCAACGGTCGTTGCGCGCCTCCTCGTGCTCGTCGACGATCCCTAGGAAGTGGAGCCACCAATAGTGTTCCAGGCACCGAAAAGAAGCAAGTTTTTTTTATCGTTTTGTGGTCGAGGGGGAGAACGAAAGAGAGAGAAAGAGAGTTGGCCCTTTCGCTCCTTTTTTTTCACTCCTCGTCTTTTTGTTTCGTAGAATATACTTTAAATGATAAAACGATTCGGCGTCCGTCGGAGAAGATGGCGGCGTCGGAGCCAAAGCCGGACGAAGCTCCTCCTAGAGTTTCCGAGAGTGGAAAAGCTGAGGATTTGCGGCCTTTCAACTCGCCGGAAACAAGCTTCCACCCAGGGTGCAACAAGTACAAGGGCCTCGACGTCGTTTTTTACGCGCTCACCATCGCTATCTTCGCCGCTACCGTTATCACAGGTTAGCGACCACCCCTTGGACATTTTTTACCTGCTACTAAAGCACCTTTTATTTTTAAACGTAAAAAATTAAAATAATTGAAATTATTTAATGAGTGTTCTAAAATTGTTCACTGTATTTTATCAAACACAGTATTTTTTATTTCATTTTGTTTCACAAATTTTATCACAAACTGAAATTTTTAACATTTACAACATTTACTTAATTATTCTTAAATTTTACACATTGCATTTAAAATTTTTTAATTTATACTAATTATATACTTCATATTGTATATCTTTACCCTAAAAATATTAATATTTTGTGTATAACAATAAATATATTGTATTTATGATGCTATTTACAATTTCTAATGTTCTTTTTTACAGATTTGTTTGTTGTGGTAGAACACTGGTTAAATGCATATAAGTCCTGGGCTTACTATACAGTTAGCTTGGCTTTCGTGCCATCATGTTTTGTACAAATATTAAGTTTGAAGTGGTATCAAAGCAATGGTATCTTAAGACCGCATCAGTGGATCTCACATATTCTTCACTTTGCAGTCATGCACAGGTAAATATCACATATTACATTCTAAATAATGTTTATAAAAATATTATATCAAATTTTCATATAACAATTTACAGGTTTTGTTCTTTATTGAATTCTGCAATAAAAACTATGAAAACTCAAATAAACTCTCAGCAAAGAGATTGGATATTTAGAGTAGAAAACGATGCTTTTACTCTAAATTTATTCAGATCTCTTTTGGTATCTGTTCCTCAAATAATACTTCAAGTGTACATAATGACAATGCTACAACACATATCTTTTTGGACAAGTAAGTACTTAAAATAGTACTACTAGTAGTACAATAAATTTTATTTAAAATCATTTAATTTTCATTATTAGTCATAAAATAATATTTAAGAGGACTATAAGAAAAGAGAAGAAAATCGTATTTATATATATTAAATACTTCCACCAGCAATGCTACTGGTACATTTTCAAAATACTTTTCTGCAATAACATCATCTGTGAATCCTTGAGAACTTGTATTCTCATGATCATTTGTTGAATAATTTAAATAGTCTAACAAATTATTTTTTTCAATGAAGTAATTATATTCATTTCTAAGAGATTCAAATTTAAGTATATAATCATAATTAATAGAACATGGTAAGCAAGAGTCAGAAAAGGGCATCCAATGTTCATCAAAAACTTTTTCTTTGGCTATAAACTGTAAGAACTCCGTAAATGATGGTTCAAGACTGGTAAGATTTGACTGCTTATCACGATATTTTTGTGTGATGTATTGTCCATAATGTTTGTAATAATATTTTCTGCCTTGCATGTTTTCCAGTTTATCTCTATAAGCTGATAGCAGTCTTTGAAATGGATGCCGCACAACTATAAATTTTTTAGTTAGTTTTACTTCCTGAAAAAATATATTATTTTATTGCACACGTTTTCCTTTAAAGTTTTTTAATCACTGCAATTTTAAAAGACATAATTCTTAAAAAAAAATAAAATTTGGATTTAATTGTTTTTATTTAATTGTAAAAAATATTTTCCGCAGATAATATTTATAATATTTCTTACTTGTAATTTGACCTGAAATCCAGACTGATTTCGAAATTTTTGTTTAACAATAGAACCATAATCTTTAATTTCATCCAAACTTTTAATGGTTGGAAGACCACTGAGTATAACAAAATTTTTCATCCACATTGAACTTGCTGATTTGTAAATAGGACACCAAGTAAGATTGTGCTTCCTACAATTAAATTTTTCTTAAGAAACAATATTTCGTAAATTAAAGTGTCCTAATTTGCAAATTTAAAATACATACGCGTCAACGATTAATTTAGATACTGTTTTTTGCATTTTAAATATAGTAGCATTGTTTTTCATAAAATCACAAACATACTTAATTCTATCTTTTCTTCTTACAAATTCACGCTCTATTTTCGTTCTAAATTTACTTAGTAATTTATATTTAATATTTTCTATCGTTGTTTGTCGAAATATCGTATTTTCTTTCTCTTCCTTAATAATTATATTAAGTGGAGTTTCTGTTTGATTTTGTTCGTTTATTTTTATATTTGCTGTTAGTAAATAGCATAATCCCAAACATACAGTTAATGTTAAAATCTGTAAACGTTTCTGTAAAAAAAAAATTATAATTAATTCATTATTAACGGATACTGATTTTAGACAGTAATGTTTTGATTTGTCCTTAGCAGGAAGCATCTTTGATAAACAGTTATCTCCCGAATAGAGCTTTGTGCCTGCTTTTAAGTAAATATGATTCAGTAAATTTTAAGCATTTTTATACTTCTCATTTTTTTTATGTAAAATTATTTATAAGTCGTATAGTTTGATTTAGAAACGTATTTATTTTTATTCACCTGCATTTTTTACTGCACAAATACTGCATGTACAATAATAAATACACTTTGTACTATTTTTGACTCTTTAAAGACTGATATACCATTTATTTACATTTATGTTATTTACACGTAATTATTATTCCTTAATTGTTACATTTTAAATGATGATTTTTAAAAATATGGAATACATTCAGATACTGACAATAACAGTGTTGTCTCTCTGAAAGCCGGAGAGAAACTATCGTATACATGTCGAAGATACACGTTAGAATTATCAAACGTCGGCAAAATATTCTAAATGATTATAATTATTAATTATATTTTTAAGATAATTTGCAATTTCAGTATAGATTTTAATCTGATAGTTTTAACAATTTTTTATGATAAATTAAAAATAATTAATATAATTTCAGATTTTTTAATATCGCCTACGTCGATTTTAGTGTGCACAAAAAACGCTTTTTTAATCAAATAAAACTTATTAAATTATTCATTTTATAGGTGCTTCTGTCATTGCGTCGATTTGTTCACTCATCTGGGCCTTGACAGCTTATGCCCTTTTAACGAGCCGCGCGAATCAAGACAAGTCCCAGTTTACCTGGTCTTCTGTAATGATACAGGGGTTCTGGAGAGGAGGCATGCTTGCTTCCAGAATCGCAGCTCTGGTTTTGGCTGCTATATGCTTTAAAGCTTGGATCCTCGTTATATTCGGTACTTTATCTTTAATTTTACATGTACATTTTTATTTATATTTTATAATGATTATTTTATTTTAGCTATACACGCCCTGGGAATGACCGCTTGGATAGTACAGCAAACGACAAATTTTTGTCTGACTGCAGTGGAGGAATTTGCCTATAAATGCTTGATAGGCGCTGTTTATTTTTTCGATTTTCTTAGACTTACGGAAAATCAAGTTAGATATCACGTGTGTATCTTTTACTCTGTGATGATTATTCAAAATGCCATATTCTATACTGTCTACCTCATGTCGTTCAAAAATCTATTTCAAACCAACGTACTTATTATTTCGACTGTAATGATTCTTGGCGGGACTTTCGTCGGCGCAATAAGTATGCTTATGCACTTCTGTATGTTTCACAATATCAAAACAATTAAGCTTTGCAGACGCGTGCATTCAAATCCTGAAGTTGTTGGAAAATCATCTCCAAGTAAAAGTGTAAGGTAAAATATATTTGGTTTTCAAAGTTTACTATGAATGTAGATGATGAAGAATCTATTACAATGAAAAGTATTCATATTTTTTATATGATTTTTAGCAAATCGCCGAAAAAAAATTGGAATGAAACTAAACCGAATGAGTCTGTTGAAACTGTAATACCGGATATCACAGCAGATAAAAAGTCTCTGTTAACGAACATCGTGCAGAACGTTGAGTCGATAGAAAAGGGAATTGTTAATACCAGTTTTACGAAGAATGATGAAGCAAACGTTACAATCCAAGTAGTTGTGGAAGATAATAAAGTCGCTAAAGTCGATGTTTCTATCGAAAAACTACAAGGACATTCTGCCGACAAAAAGTTTGAAGATACATGTAGTATTGATGTATCTGTAGAGGCCGTTGACCAGATAAAAACTTCTAACACAGATTCTCTACATAGACAAAAGCGGCGGGGAATTTGTTCCGAGGTAGAATTGGATTTGAAACTAAGCGAGGTAATTAGCTATACGTTAGTTATTTTACGTTCTATATAATTTAATGAAATATGCAATCAATTATATTCATTTGCTTTTTGTTTAGTGCAATCTTGATTTAGATCCTCAAATGTGTTCACAAAAACGCAGAGGTATTTGTTCATTAACACAATTAGGTTTAGAACTTGTTACTGATGAAGACAATTACGTAGAGAAAAGCTTCTCCTCTCTCGATAGGTTGAAGTCAAATTCAGATGTTTCCCTTAATGTTGAGGATAAAAGTTTAGATAGTGGAATCCTTGCCTCTTTACCCATAAAGAATCTTTTAACTAGTGATGCTTTTGTACCTGAAAATATACTTATACGCAGAAGATTAAATACACCTGTAATTTCAGAAAGTGGAGAAACAACGATAACAACACAGGTAATGAATATTTACATGAATTTCTAAATTATCTTTTAATTTTATGTTGCATGTACTTACACATTTGAACAAATTTTAGGCCTTTAATCTTAAGTATAATTTATAAATTTAAAAATTTTATATTTGAATTTTTTTAAATTTACTAACTAACTTTTTTCAACTTGATTGAAGTTATCTGAAAAAGAGGATACACAAAAGCTGGAAGAAGAAACAATGAGCCACGTAACGTCGATTCATGATTACGAAAACTTATGTCCACTAGGAGTTGCAAGACCACCTTGGTGCATTCGAAGTTGGAAAGGTTATACAGATATTGAAACTTACATCCATGATGACAGCGTTGTCCGAGATAGACGTAGAGACACTTTAACAAGTACCGCTACAGGAACTACGCATAGCTCAGATTTTTCTGATGCGACATACGCCAGTCTCAGGAAATTAGTATCTGGGAAAAGAACTAGACAAGATGATTACCTGGATACATTGATCTATGATTTGGTAGATTGGGAATCAATTAGCAATAAAGCACCAACTGAAGAAGTTTCACCAAGTTCTGAAAGTAATACGACTTCTACTTCAGAGTCCATTGATGATCAACAGGTAAAATTCTAACTGTTTTAACTTTACTGTATCAGACAATTATACGCATGTCATTTTTTCGAAGTACCAAATATATCAACTAATTACTGTCAATTTAGGACCAGACAAATCTTTTCGCAGCAAAACCAATCGTAATTGACGAGAAGGGTGGTATGCTCGCATTGGATACAATTGTTGAAGAACGGGAAGATCACGGTAGTTTTCCAAATCTTCGAATGAATTTTGGAAATCCTGGAACTTGTTCAGTAAGTTCACTTGTTGCGACTATTGACGAAATTCGAAAATATACAGCGGAAAATTCTCCGCGACATGTATACCATCGTACTGAATCTCAATGGGAGGATCTTGAGCAAAAATTGCTCATGAAACGAGCTCATTTAGCAAAGGTGCTTTTTCGCAATGACTATAGTAATGTTACTCTGAGTTACAGTGACCCTTGGTCAAATTCTTTAGTCTCGGATTGCAACAATGACAAACTAAGCATCCTTAGGGAAGTAACAAACTATTGTCTCAAAGATAGAAATGGTAAAACTCCTCTCATAAATGCTATTCTCTCAGATTCACCCGTTTTGGGCCCAAAAACAGATACACAGACCTGCGAAGAAAGCGATATGGTTGAAGAAGACAATGTATATGTTGATATGAATGCGCTTGGTGCTCAGGTAGAAATGATTATTTTCTTAAATAACGTATAATTATAATACATAAATATTAATTATAATGCAGTCTAACTTTAATATTTCCGATTTACAGAAATGCAGTGAAGAAACCCATCAAGATTTAGAAACTACTTTAACAGATAAAGATATATTATTGCAAAGTAACATTCTCATTACAAAAAGTAAAGATAATGAAAAATCAGATAGTAATCGTAAAAAAGTTGCATTTGACTTGACAAATGAAGTTATAAATGATACACTGGACAATTCTTCAGAAAATTCTGATTCTTCGGTTACAAAAAATCCGGGTATTTCAAGCACTGCCCCGTTTGGTATCGACAAGAGGCGAAGAACAATAAATCGGCCTAGACGGAAGTTTTCATTACTCCGTGAACGATTCGAACCAAAATCGAATGAACAGTCAATCTGCGTTGTGCCTTCCTCGATGCACAATAAAATAATATCAAGCAGGTCTCAATTAAGTTCTTTAAACAAGCGAATTTCCGTTATCTTTGATGATCCTGATGTATTCGATTCATCCGTAAATTATGATAAGGAAAATTTGACTACGAAATCGATTTCGGTGGTTGAAAGCAAAAGTGGACTTTCAGAAAATTTGAAAGAGAAACGTAGTGTCTTTTTGAAACAAGTTCTTTCCCCACCCAAATTTCAAGGCTGGGGAAAAAAAAGAACGTTCAGTCCTAATGCTAAAATTATTTCAAAAGCTCGCTGATCCATTCAACTGCTTTAATGCATTTGAATTAAATGTAAGATTTTAAAACTTAGAGAATTCTAGTGAATGCCAAATTTTCGTCATTATTTTTAAAATAAAAAATGTTTTATTCTTCCGTAATATGGTAAATTTGATATTTAATACCAGAGATTATTAAAAATGAAACAGTGATTATTTAGGTTCATAATTTAAATAAGATTTTTAGACAATTTAAAATAAAAATTACGAATGCATTCACTAGAAATAATAAGGGCTTCCATAAATTTCGGTTGTGATTATGCTACGCCATTTTATATAAGCCTTAATGTAAGTCGAAAAGTGATGCATTTATGTGTCATATCTGACAATATTAGTAGTCATATCTTTTTGTATCAAAGGATTTTAAAGCTTATATTAAGTAAAAACAAAAAATAGTTTTAAGTTCAATATTAATTTTCTAGATATCGATAATTTTTCTATATAATGAATTTTTTATGAATTCCAGTTTATCATTGTGTATAAATAATTTTTCACAAATCTATTACGTACATAAATGTACAAAAGATTTGGTAAAATGATATTTATAAATGTTTTCATTTTCATGTTTAAAACATTATTTACACATTCAATTTAAATGTTTTAATGTAATTTCATTTTACCAAATGTACTTGAATCATTAGATTAAGGTGTACTGTAAATTCTTCTTATTACACTTCGTAAATCACTTGATCTCAAGGCCAGTTATAAAATATTTCAGATCATAATTTTTTATATTTTGTAAATAATATACCATTTTGCATAAAAATATTTTTTCAGTCATATAATAAAAATTTTAGTACTTAAAAAATATGTCCCCTTTTAAAGACTGTAATAGAAATCCATCAAAGAAAGTTCAATGTATTTGTATAAACTATTTTTATGTCCATTTACATAAATATAGAACTCATATTTTTGTAATATTTTTATAATCATTAAATTATCATAGTTAAGCGTAACGTCGCTCAATAGAAGTATCAGTATATATTTTTATATAAAGAAACAAATTTTTTTATAAACTATTGTAGTTATTTTTATTTTTTTCAATGAATAAATTTTGAATATTAAAATTTCTTTTTGATCTTTTGTATTTAATCAACTTTACCTCGAACAATGAGAATTCTGTATCATTTTTATGAACTAAATTTTGTTCTATTTTTCTTAATGTGAGAGTTTAGGAAAGGATCTAAGATTTTAATAAAATTAGGGTATATATAGAAACTGTTTACTTTTATTGAAATCATTATTGAAATACAAATGAGTAAACTAATTATACTTAAACCATACAAAAGAATATATTTGTAATATCATCATACTTAATTATTTCAGTAAAACTTCGAGACAGTTGTAATTTGAAGTAAATTTCAGTATATTATTTTACGTTATATAATCTCCCTAATTACATTTAAGATAATATACTAAGATGTATATTATATTACTTAACTAATATTAAAACTAATAATATGTAAGAAATATGTCCTTACTTTTTATTTTATTAACTTTAAAAATATTCAAACTCTAAACATCAAACTTTACACGAAAAATTCAGTCAATGATATAATAATTATACAAGTATCAGCAAACTTCACCTGAACAGATCTGTACTAAAAATTAAGCAGTGTAGAATTCATTTACGAACTGTTATTGTTTTCTTTATTAATTAAAAAAATTGGCAGCTTGCTTTGAAATTCATTCTTTATCTTATTTTAATTAATAACACTAACAGTACTTTTTAATATTTATATGTTTCAGTAATTAAACGTAATGACTAGTTAAAGTATGTATATAGCTAATAAGTTTCTATAATCCAAACAGTAACTTTAGAAAATTATATAAAAAGATAAAGTCATTTAAAATAGGTCCTTTTTTAAGTATCTATTTACAAATTTAAATTCTTATTTTTCTACTGAGATCAAATTTGAATTTAAAAAAAGATTTTTGTTCTACAGCGAGAATTATTTTCTACATACATTTTACTTTGAACAATATAAATTGTCATGATTATTGTTGTAATTTAAAACTTGACTTATTGCAATAAGTCTTAAAGATTTAAATTTTTATGCAAATATTTTCCAATATTTAGAATTTAGTTTAAAACAATTTTTCATTTATAGAAAATTGATATCTCATGACTTTCACTTTGAGACAACAATACAGTATATTATTATGTGACACAAATGGACAGTGTGGGTGACGTGGAAAATATCGATTAAGTACTTTCATAGATTGTCCAAATTTATTAGATCTAAGAGTACTTTACTGCTGTTACGAATTCAATTGAGTAAACTTTTTTTAAATTATTAGATTCGACCACGTCTCCGTATTTTATTTATAATTTAAAAAGAAAACGGAATTTCGAAAATTGGTCAAATAGTACCGATAAAAATAGTAAGACAAAAAAATAATCTATAATAACGCAATAAATTATTTAAAAATTACTTGCTATAAGATAAAAAAAGTGTTATAATAAACTAAATCATTGTATATGATCTTATATAATTTGCTTCAAATTTAAATCTTTTTTCAAAATAGAAGGAAGACGAGATAAACCATTTTGATTGAAAGTTCGTAAAAACTTTAAATGGCACATAAGAAAGAGGATTTTAGGTATCATCCTGAATAATTAAAATTTTTTTAAAAATATAAAATAACGAATGATCTAATGCAGATTGCTCCGATAGTATTTATCAATGCGCGTCGGTCACCTCCACTGAAGGCCTCTGTTTGAAAAAGTTTAAATGCGCTTAGCCTTCATATTGGTGTACTTTGATTCGCTTTCTCTCCAAACTTTATAATCCATTCTATATGGCAAATGGTTGGTAAGCTTCTCATGTTGTTACAAATACGCGTTGCTAGAGGAATTTTACGCAATTCTTGTGCGATTCGGTTTAAAGATTTACCCTTTGTTTCGGGATAGATCAAGAACACGTAAAAGATTGCAATAAGGCACATAAAGCTATAGAATAAATATGTGCCAGCTAGTGTCATTGCTCCTGAGAAATTAATAATTTATGATATAAAAAGAATCTTTAATATTTTAAATTTAAAGTATATAATTTAATGATAAGGTATAAAAGAACATTTAAGAATAAAGGTGCAACTTACTTGTCATTCTGCCAATAGATTCAGACAATAAAATATGAACAACCCATAAAACAATTACAGAAAATCCAACGCATTTTCCTCTAATAGCTGCTGGAAATACTTCACTAAGAGTTAGTAAAGGGACTGGTCCGATACCTAAAGCATAAGCTGATTCAAACACAAGTAACGTTATGACAGCTAAAATTTTCAGTCCACCTGTAAGGCCGTCAGTTGTGATTACATTTTGGGCCTGCAAAAATGATTAATAATTATTCTTATTAAATTACAGGTATTTCTTATATTAAATAATTAAAATTTTTGCAATCACCTCACAAGATGCTTTTACTTGCGTCCACGTTTCAGTGTTTGGTGCAGTTATAGCCAATGGAGTAGGTAAAAGTGGAAACGGTGGTGGCGAACCAGTCGGTGAAATTGGTGAAAACTTTATTTTATTTAAAAAGTCATTTCCAACATTATTCGTTGTCATTAAGTTACATGGCTCATTAGGAAAATTTAATAATTCGTCGCCTCTGTCCAGTGTCGCCAGCAAAGATAATAGAGACACTGAAGTCATGCAAATTGTGGCCGAAGTTATTAGCGCAGTTCTACGTCCACATCGCTCCACAACAATTAGACACAAAACAGTGCTGAAAACTCGAACCACTCCGAGAGCAATCATAGATGTAACTTTAGCAATGTCTAAAAAACAATATTTCATTAATGAATTAGTTTTATAAATATATTTTATATTAGTAAATTTTGTTACTGACTTGAACATATTCCTAAGAGTGCAAACAGTCTTGGAGCATAATATAAAACTTGTAATCTTCCAGTTCCTTGTCTCAGTGCAAGCATAATCATCATAACTATAAGAGTTTCAAATACGTAACACCAAGAATTTTTAACAGGTACCCGAGGAACATTTGCTACTCTTTTTAAAAGTAGAAAGGATGGTGATCTTTGAAGAAAGATGATTGTAATGAAGCAAGTAATTAAAGCAGATCCTGATGTAACTCCAACGGCAAAACGCCATCGGTAATCTGCATCTTGACTTGCTGTTGCTATAACAGCAAACAGTAATCCAGCTGCTGACCCTAATTGATGCAAAGTTATGTTACAACCTCGTTTACTGGAACTTGAAACCTCAGCCATGTAGATACAATGAGCCATGGCAGACAAAGTTCCAGAGTATCCACAAATAATTCTTGCTACCAAAAATAAAATATAGTGATTTGCAAGAGCTGATAACATAGTACCAAATGATAAAAATACTAGTGAAGATATCATAGTCCATCGTCGACCACAAGTATCAATTAATATACCTGAAATTAATTTTTAAAAATATATAAACTTTTGGATATATAAATCTTAATTTTAATGATTATGTTAACTTACCACCAAATACTGCTCCTAACAAACAGCCAACAAACCATACATTAACAATCATATTCTCCTCATTGCAGTCTAATCCAAATTCACCCTTCACTAAAGGAGCAATTTGTCTGCCAATACCCATATCATAGCCAAAAGACACCCCTGCTAGGGCAGCAACAATTGATACCAAGACAGTCTGATATTCAGTTGTTAACGGAGTTAAATTTTCTGTATGTCTTGGTATTGGTTTTTTAATCTTCTTAGGTGGTATATACTCATATTCTTTGAGTGGAGGCTTTATTGCAGGTGGTTGTTCATTTGTACGATTGGCATTGTTTAGCAAGATAGTTGTATCTTCGTCTTCTGACATTTTTCTTTAAAAACTAAAATAAAAATAGTAGTAGTTTTAAAAATCTATTACATTAAAAATTAAAATTTCATGTCTCCAAATATCTTTAATTTAAAAAGTAATAATTAAATTATAAAATATTGTTCAACCATGTAAATTTATTATGTTTAGTATTATAAAATTTCATCAAAAACAGAGTTTGAACCATTAATCCTGCAAGTGCATAGTGACACCCTTTAAACTCATCATATATGTAGGCAACACCTAAACCAGTCAAGCATTATTACTTGCAATAAAAAGCAATACCTCCGAAACAAGCTTTATATATCATCACAATCCTTTAATCCTCTTAGATGGTGACATCCTTGAACTCATAAAATTCACGATTTACCAAATTCAATCAATTTCATTCGTCTATAAAAAGCTCCAAAAAAAAAAAAACGAGCCCACCCTTTTCAGTTTCTCACTCCCAAAAATCACAGTCCCGGCGAACCATCATCGAAATCTCTCAACCCATTTAGCCAGTCCTTTGATTTACAAGTGTCGATAATCGCAACTCAACTCGCGATTGCACGCACAACTAAAACATAAACAATTGCTCACCTCGGCGATTGCGGGGTAGGAATTGGCGAGTGGCAAGGGAAGCAGGCTCCTGCTCGTCGTGGAAATATTCAGGCGGCACGCTGCGTTTCGCGGAAGCTAGTAGACGCGACGAGAGGTGGAAGCATGATCGAAAAAAAATCTTTCCTTAGATCATGGGTGGAAGCAGACATGTCAGCTTAGCCATGGCTGCTACTTTGCGGAGCGGAGCCAGCCAAGAGTCGCGTAAGAGAGAAAGAGAGAGGCTTAATGCGCAGGATCTGCGCGCATTCTATAGCTTTCCAGGCTGCTTTTTGGCGGCTCCAGCGCCTTTTGTTTGCAAGTTCGAGCTTCTAAAGCTGGGAGTTTTCTACAGAGCTGGCGAAAAATCTTTATTCTCTTTGTTTTATTTTAACATTGTATTGTTTGAACAATTCATTTTCTGAAAATTTAGAAATAGTGGGAAAGCTATTTTTAGAAATTTTGAAAGAATTTGAAAACTAAATTTAAACTGCAATAAACAGATTTCGATCTTTATAATATAAGTAGCAAATTACACCAGTCATCAATATCTAAAAAATTACAAATTTTTAATTCATAATCTACTTTTTAATTTATTTAAAAAATTTCATTTAAAAATAGATTCTAAAAACCAATAATTTATTAAATTTAGAATAAGTAAATTATTAATTAACATTCTCTGTACTTTTAAATTATCTATATTTTAAAAATGCAAACAAAGAAAATTCCTCAAAAACTTTAATTTGTATAGAATGTTTTTGACAAGTTCCTTGGGTTTAATTATTTACATATTTGCTCTACTAAAAGAATTAAAAAATTTTAAATAAATAGTAAGATAATAAAAAAGTAAAATATTTACGTAAAAACATTTATTTTTTTGTATTAACATTTCTTACATTTTTCATTAATAATTACATTATGATCTGTGTTTTATATATTTATTTTTTTTTATACAAAGTGAATGTCAGATAGACAATGAAGGTGCATTTGACTCTTTCATTTTTCTTGCAGCTAGCAAATTCCAGAATTTCTCAATTCCAAAAACCATAACATTTGATTCATTTTTTTCTTGTCACTTTTTAATATAATATATAAATATTGGACAATTTTTTATAGCATTTTAGATGCCTATTTGAAATTTGCATAATAATTTAACGATCATCTTTTATTAGCTGCTCGATTTTTCAACTGCTTCACAGTATTTTTTTCTAAATTTCATCACATTAAAACACTGTACTAAAACAGGACTGCCGTATCGAAGCCAGCCTTATTTTCAATATCAAATTGAACTTGTTTACATTTCTTACGAGAAAAAGATGTTATCGTCTAGCGATTTATACTCAATAGCTTGATTAAATTTCTTATGCTTGGCCTGAGTAGAATGTTATGTTCTACTCCTTCTAATACAGTTCATTATATCGGTTTGCCGTTAATGAAAATCACAAAATTGATTTCAATAATCATGTTATAAATGAACGCTTTCCGTTTTAATGAAACTTTGATTAGAAGCGATTATCGATGTCGCGGAGATCATGGCAGAATTTGAACAGTCAATATTACAATACAATTTCTATATATTTGTACAGAGCAAAAAATTAATAATAATAAAACAAAGACGAAAAACGATTCTCTCTCGTCTATGCAATTGTATCGCAAAGGAAGAGATAACTTTCTTGATATACAAAAAAAAATTATCTCGGTTGAGAAAAATTCAACAGAGACGCTGTAAACCTCGTTCAATTACTTTTTAATATCAACACAATTGTCTTTTAAGTTCCTACTGGCACAAAAACTCGGACGAATTTCATCTGAGCCAGAGTTTAAGCCGCAGAGCGTCGACACCGTTCAGATAGTATCGGAACAATCGCTTATCTCGAACGAAGCCGAGATTTTCGTAAAGCCGCAAAGCTTGATGATTAGTGATTTCAGTTTCCAGCACAACTTCGTCTGCATCATCTTCAATCATAGCCTGGATTGCACGTGTTACGAGATTTGATCCGATCCTGCGTTTTCTGTATTTTACATCGACGGCCAGCATCGCTATATACCCACGTTTCGTTACTTTTCTGTGAATGTCAAGCTTGCAGACAATAGCACCTACACACTCATTTCCATGCATTGCCTTCAAACAGAAAAGTATTATTTTTAAATGATTAAATGATTTTCAATGATTGAAAAAAATTTAAAATGTTAACAAATAGAATTTGGAACTGTATAAGGGATGAGAAAAATGTCTAAAATGCAGCAATTATCTTGCACTTATCTTACAAGTCTAAAAATATATATGGCATGATAGATGTAAGATTTTCATTCATTTTATTCGAGCAACAAAGAGTAACAAAAGAATTGATTTTTTAAGAAGATTAAAAAACCTATAATCTTTTATTATTTAAACAAAATAAAAAGAAAAGATAATGTTGCATACCAAAAAACACAACTTTGGCCAATTGTGAATAAAGTATCTGTACGTGTATATAGAATATGGTTCACTCAGATCTTTTTGAATCAAGTTCATAATATCTGGCATCTGTAATTCACTTGTGTAGCTGACATAGTCAATATTTATGTCAGTACTGACTTCAGAGGTTCCTTCTTTCTTATCTAAAAGTAGAAAAAGGTCAAGAATAAAATTTGATTTGCTTATATTTTTGAAAATAAATTTCTGAGCACAGTCCTCACCTGATTGATTAATATGACTAGTTTCAACATTTTTAGAATCGAATTCAACATTCGAAGAATCAGGACTTTTCTGAGGGGATTCACAAGTACCATTCATTTGGTGAACACCGTTAGTTTGTCTTGTGTCTGCATTTTCTCTATTCAGTACACTTAATCTTGACTTGATGTCTTTAGCAATCATGTCAGTATCAGGGCTTTCCTGCTTGACTTTGACCTTACTAATGATAGGTTCTGAATTAAGTGGCTCTGCATTCTCACTCATCGTGGTGTCTTCCATGTTCTCCTGTTCAGTCAACTGATCTCCGCAGTAAAATTCTAGCCTGCCAAAAAGTACACTTCAGGTATGTCAGTGAATCTTGGTGAATTTCCTAAGCAGCAAACTAACGAGTGTTAACTGAGCTTTCGTTAAAAAACAGAAAGAGCAAAGAAAAGTAAATTTTGTGCGTGAAAACTACCGAAAAAAGTGAACCGAACTGGGCTGGTCTGGGCATTAAAGTCCTCAGGGCCAGCACCTGGGCTTTAACTTGATTTACATAATTAACAATGATTTTCTATAGTGAATTGAACTTTAATATTCATCCGGAAATTCGGACGTCCGACGTAAACCGTTGAACGACGGACACCATATTGGATTTTCTGACTCCCCCATAGTGCCTTTTCACCGCCCCGAAGTTATCTCCCTCCGCGCGCTTACTTTCGATTTTTCGATTTCTTAGGATTTTTAAATCGCTCGTGAACATCCCTATAATGTTAAAAAAAGAATTTTTTTTTTGCAAAAAAAATCTTCCCTGAGTCCAAAAAATTAGATCAAATACCCTCATTTTTAACCACGTGCTGATCGCCTTGAATAAAAACATGGATTTTTAAAAAAATGATTTTTTTTACTTTTCTAATACGTAGATATGAAATAAATAGATTTTCTTACTTTACAATCTTAGATTAGGAACGATTTAATAGAATCCCTTTAAATTTTTCCAAGAAAAATTTGTGCGAAGTCACGTGGTATCTTTGTTTTTGTGGATGGTATTCCTAACCTCTAAGAGCTTAAGAACGTTGCAGTTAAACTTCTTAATTTTCTTTGCAATTTTTGCAATGTATTTTTAAACAACATTTGTTTAAAGTGACTTTATATTAGTTTCAGCAAGTTTTGAGTTATTATTAGGTAGCATAAATTAATAAAGAAAAGGCGCTTTTCAAGAAATTGAATTTGTGACTTGAAAACGAAGCGGCTAAAAGTAACATTCCGAATTTTTAATCAATCAACAGGTGAGCTTTAATTACTGATTTTCAAGTATTTTTATGTTTTTTAGATAATTTTATAAATATATTACTCAAAAAGCATTAAGTTACTGCATGTTAAGAGTTTGTATTTATATTTTTACTGAAATAAATACATTGATATGCTTTGTTCAATACTTACTTACAGATTTTTTTCAATTTTCATAAACTAAGTTTCATACTTTATGAATAGTTGAATAGTTTTCCCTTGTTTTACCTTTGTCTTTAATTTTATCTTTATCATTCATTTAAAATCATACTATATCATAATATCACAATATGAAAAGTGGACCTATTATAACTAAATTAAATATTTAAACATTTAAAAAATCTTCCTTTTAAAGAATTTTAACAGAATTTTATAACTTTTCATTTAATTATAATTTTTAAAGTTGATTTTATAAACCACTTAACAAGAATATTATTTTATTGATGAATGCTGAATTATTGAATTAAATTCTTTTGCTTATTGTTATATAATCAATTTATTTTTGATAACTTCAGTAAAAAGGTTATTTTAATGTAGCTACATATATGTTTACGTTTTCTTCCAAAAATAAATAATATTGATAAATATTAATAGAAACTTTAATGTAAACATTAGAGAAAATAGTAAACTTCTTAGCTTAAAGTTGTTATATATTAAAATTGTTATTATTTTTATGTTTTTATTTATAAAAAAACATGAGAATTAATTATAAATGTTTTATAGAAAATTAAAAGCTACAAATTGAGTTAAAAAATATTACTTGTTAAAACATTTATTAATTTTTTCCTATTTTAAAGTCACAGATATATAAAAAGTATGAGACAAGAATAAAGTTTAAAAATATTTATCTTTGGATTCTATAAAAAGATGCTTCAAACATTTTTATTTTTGCAGTCACAATACAATAAAAAATGTTGGCTACTTTTGCGTTTCCTTTGACTATTTTTAAAGCAAGGTTGTGCAAGTATCCATGCATATTTTGATTGGTTAAAATTCATATGAATGTCAAGCTCCTAAGTTGCAGCATTCATTCTTTGGAAAGTTTTATATTAGGTACAATCTAAAGTAATTGTTTTGTTTTTTACTTAATTTTTAATAAAAACTTTATTATTTAGTAAATAACTTTTAAAATATAATAATATTGTGAAGTGTGATTAAATGAATCTATCAACATTTACATATGAGTGAAAAGTATGTGATTATTATTAAACGTTTTCTCAACTAGTGCTTATAATTATTTTTCATTTTGGGTAAGTATTTTGTACTTAAAAGCACTCAATGTTTTTTCATACATAATTAACATTATTAGTAATTAATTTACCTTACCTTTTTATAAAACAAAAACCAATCCTTTGAACAAACTTTTTATTATTTATATTAAAATTATGAAATGTTTCTGTAAATTCTAAAAACTAAGTAACACAATATTTAATATTTTTAAACATTATTTTTGTTTCAGGATGTCTTTTCCAAACAAAGAAGACCGACAAGCTTGCTGGAAGAATCGTGATTTATATTGGAAGTGTCTTGATGACAAGGAATCCCCAGATGCCTGCAAAGAAATCAGGCAACGGTTTGAAAAATTTTGTCCAGCACAATGGGTAAGCACTGAATTATATTTTTAATTACACGTTTTTTTAACTTCATAAGAATTTATATATTCTACTAATATGATTCTTTTAGGTAAAACATTTTGATAGGAAAAGAGATTACTTACTTTTTAAAGAACGGTTAGAAAATGAAGGGTATGTGCCAGAGTTTCCCAAGAAAGAAACACAGTAATTTGTAGTCTACTAATATAAGTATATAAGTTTGTTATTAATAATGCAAATTTGTGACACGCATTTTATCTAATATAGTTATTTAATAAAAAGCTTTAAAAGTAAAACTTGCATCTTTTGATATCACATTCCTGTCATTAAAGCATATTTAAATTAAGTAGCGGTAAGAATTATTCTTTCCTTTAATCATTCCCTTCTTCATCAAACCAAATGGATGATCATTTTGCAACTTTTTTTATGCTGGTTTTTGCCTGCAAAAAATAGTAGTATATATTCTATATATTTATTATATTTTATGATAGATAAATAATTTTTATAATTTGCAGAATTTTTAATCAAGATGAAAATAAGATATCTTCAAATTGTTCAGATTTGACACCTCGGAAAAGATCATTTCACACATTTTCCTCCAAGTGTAGTCCTATGAATTAAGAAATTAAAATAAGCATCTGGAACAGAAATTTAAACATAATGTTAAATAAACTTAATGTATGCTTTTAAAGTTTTATAAGGGTAAAATATTAAATATTTGTTAAAACGAAATAGTAAAACTGTTTTTCTACCAATTTAAGATGTATTTTTTACAGGTGCGTAATAATAAATAAAAGAAAAAATGGAACCTGTTCATCAACCTACAAGATTAATAAGAAAAGATTTTGAAAATGTTTGTCAAACAAAACATGATAAATTTAATTTGGATTCACTTAGAGTTAGTAAAATATTATTTTTTACTTTCATTAACTTTTGTCATAGATACATGTACTGAATAAATTATTGATAATATAAAAAAAAATAGAAATTATTATCCTACCAAAGAAATAAAAAGCATTATTTTTTCATCTGATCTACTTATCAAAGCCATAGAGTCGAAATTTCCTATTACAAATTATTTAAAAAATTATTCTCTAAAAATGACATCAAATTAATAATTTATTATCAATTTTTTACCAATTATTTTTTAATAAAAATTTATGAGATTAAAATTTTTTCAGACAATTATAAGTTCAGTAAACGATTCAACATTTCCCAATTCACCTGAAAAATATCAGTCAATTTTGACAGATTTACTCCAGTTCTTGTGTCACAATGAAACGATCGGAATGGAATTTATTTCATTAACATCTTACGCTTATATATCACTTTTAAGATCATTATATTCCACAACAGAATTCAATAATAAGTTATTAGCTTTTCTCAATCTACAACCAAATCAAGTAGTGATTGAATTTAATACCGTTCACAGAGTGTTAAATGCTGATGTATTCAAATTAACGATATGCAGTGGATTTTTGCAATGCGGTTCTCAGGATGATGGTCATTTTGAAGTTTATCACGCCGTTTTCAGAGTCATTTATCCAGATTGCATCCGATATACTCGATATACCTATTTTACTTTCAAACTCTTAGAGACCTGGATGACAAAAACAAGAAAAGCAAACTTTTGGATAGGAGATACTATAAAGCTCGAGGAGAAGCTAGAAGCTATCATGTTTTCCAACTGGGATAATACAATTTGCAGATCGAATGTTATATCCATATTTGCCTTGTATTTGAGAGTTATGGAGGAAAAATATAACGATTTCTTGTCTTACATATTTCACAGATGTGTAGAGAAAATATCGTGGTGTCATGTTACGAAATATACGATACTTTCTGAGATTTACGATGCGATGAACAAAGACAATCTAATTGTTGACTCAAAATTCATATCGAATCTTTTTAATAGTCTAACTATTAATTATTTATGTAATGCAAGTACAAAGGTCTATAAAGTTATTACTAAAAAACTGTCTGAAGACGCATGGAAAAGCACATTTGGAGAACATTTAAAGAATTATGTTATTACTTGGGAATCAGAGTAAGTTGAATCTATATTAAAATCTTCTATTTTCCATTAGAAATTTTTTCTGTAACTTTGAAATTGATAAAAATTCTACGTATATTAATAACATATATAAAGCTGATATATCAAAGTATATTCTTTTAATTATTTATATTTTTGAAAATAAAATCTTCAAAAAAATATTTCGTGGACAGTTATTGTATTCAATTAATTCATTTTAGATGTATGATATCAAATTAAATTTCTGCCATGTCGAAGTTTATAATTTTACGAAAGTATGTATCGTCATTAGATTAATAACTTTATAATATTTTTAGAAAAAAATATAGTATTATTCATTTATTATGTAAAAACTGGATAGAACCTGTGATAAGAACGAACAAGAACCTCCTGCCGTTCGTTTCGCAATGCTGTGATGAAAAATGCATTCTATACCAGTCGCACTTACATCGAATAGCCAAAAAATACGGAATAAGCTTTCCGTTAAAACTCGGCCTCAACGCAACTCTTCTGGAGCACGAGGAGGAGCGTGTAAGACTGAATTTCTTTGCTGCGCTCTGCTACGAAGCGGCGAATCTGGACGAGCCTCAGCTGTCGAGTTCTGTGAGCTCCGCAAAAGACTTTTTGTACTTCAATGCGACGACCGACTCGTCGTTCCTCAGGGAAGGCATTTTTGACTACTTCAAAACATTCTTGAGCAATGTTTTAAAAAGGGCACATTTGAAGAAAGATTCCCGGGAAGCCGTTTCTTTCCTCGAGTGGCTGCACGAATTCCTGCTGGACTGCTTTGAGATTGGCTCTTGTTACCAGAGGAAGATTTTTGGACTGCAGCTGTACAAAATAACTCTTCAGTTCCTTTGCAGCGACTGCTGCACCGATGTTATACTTACGAAAGTTCCGAGCTTTAAGGAAGCGATTAAGTTCGGTCCGACGTTGCAGAAAGAGATGAGGGATGATAAGAAATGGAGATTCACTGATAAACGAAGTGTTATTTTGTTGCTTAAACTTGTTTTGGATCCTGCTGCGGACATAAAGGAGATCTCGAGTTCGATAATTATTGAATTTTTTGACGTGGAGTTAATTACGGAATCTGAAAGAATTGTAAGTTGCTTGCTTAACTTATCATTAATTTTTCAACTCCTGTTGATCAGTAATTCAATGATGTAATTATTTTTCAGACTCTTTTTATAACAGCACATAATAAATGTAATTCTTGTAAATTTTTTGACATCGACAGCGGCGCTTATTTAATGAGGATTTTAACTAAATGGTATCCGTTTAATGTAGCAATCTTACAATCGAATAGTAACTTGAAACCACTGTTACCGATCGAAGTCAATTTAACTTGGGCAGAGTATCTGGCCAGAGAAGCACGTCTACAATTTCTCGAAATACAAAAGGATATACTAAAAGCAGCAACGCAAAAAATGCCTTTTTATGGGATGATGTCTGCTTTTGTATTAACTCAATTCGGTGGTAGATCAGATATCCATTTTTCTAGAAAATTTCTAGAAGAACTGATGAGTTTTGTTAAGGATGCGGTAGCTTATTTTCTGAATGCTTTTTCTTTGAGATCTTCAAATTTGGGTAATTTTTAATAAGTTTTTTAAAACGTAGTAATATAGCATTTACTTAAAAATAATTGATTTTGTTTATGTATAGAATATTCATCGTCATTTAAAGAAATGGGTTTAGCAATAGACGAAGCCATCAAAAGCAGTGAAATCGATTACGAATTCGATGAACTCGTATTATCACCTGCTCAGCAAACGATAATAACTTGCATATGGAGGTCTTTAAAGGTACGCCGTTGGCTATTTAAAATAAAAAATCGCAGTTACAAAATGTAGATCGAAATATTTTGTAGACGCTTTGTGAATTGGCATTGGAATTGGCTAAAAGCAAAGAATCTGATGATGCAATTATTCTTCAAGCAACTGAACTCATATTTTCGGTTTCGTTGAAATGCCGACATAAAGGAGTTATTGAATCTGCAGGTGTTGCTATTGGCAATTTAGTCAGGTATTTAATTAAAATTTTGCATTTTTGAACAGATTGAACCTTTTTAAATCTAATTTTATAAAATGCTGACGTCAAATTATCAGTTTCGTATTTAAAATCATAAGATACTACAGTCTGACTGAAAAATAAAGTATAATTTTTATACACGCAGAATTGAAACAAGTATTCGCGATTATTTCCACATTGACATGATTTAGCTTGCAAATTATCCATTTTCGAAGGTACCTCTCTCAAAATAACAAAATGGAGCAAGAACTGAAGAACCTCTTGGTAGACAAGCTACTACTACATGACTTTTCAACAAACCTAAACCTGACGCGTCGCGGAGCAGGACTGACGATTCTCTTTCACAGAATTATCGCCAACGACGTGAGGCAAGAAAGGCCGCTCCTGCACTTCTCCGTCCAGGTACTTCTGCATTCCTTGAAGAAGTCTGCCTCGATGAAAATCGAACAACGGGAAGCCAGTAATTACGACGATCCTTGCACCATGCGCTTGCACTTTTTAAAGAGCTTGGTTGCGGACAAGTCGCTTCAGTCGCAGCTCAGTCAATACTTGGAGCAGATTTGCCTAACTTGCTTCGAGTTCATGCCGTCTCGGGTGTTCGTTATTCGGTAAGTCAAAGCATATTTTAAACAAAGTGGTTTTTTCTGAGTTTTATAAAAAAAATTTTTTGAAAAAACTTGAATTTCTTATAAAGCTAAAAGTTTGGAATACCAAAATTTTGCTTTTGAAGGCAAGAAAACGATTTCTTTTTAAGTTTATTAAAGATTATTCGGGATGCTTTGTTATTAAAAATATTTAATTGAATACACATTTAGTTTTTAAAATGAAAACTGTATTTTAACAGGAATGCAAGTGTACAACTTTTCGGAGCAATAGTCTCAAGATTAGTGGGCCAACACACGGGAGCGAAATTGATGGACTTCGGGTACGGCTATTCCATCAACTACTTTGCAACCCATTTCCCACAACTTGCGGCTCACATCTTATTGAGCTTGCAAGCTTGCTGTCAAGCCTTTGACAGCGAAAGCTACAGGTGGCAAAACAGTACAAACATCATTCACATCTTGTCTCTGCTGTCAAAGATGTTCTTCAGCGGCTGTGAACTCATCGACGGAACGTCGATTACTTACGTTAAGCAAGTGAGAAATTGCCTTAACTTATTCCTAAGCAGTCCCATGGCTCATGTCCGGAATTTGGCTGCCAAGTCTTTAGCTGCGATCGTCGAGCTGTCCAGCATCGATCGAGAAATCAGTCAATTAAAGGCCCAAATTGCATCAACGAATAATTTTAATCATTTGAATGGATTGCTGTATGCCTTGGAGTATTTGTACGAGAAAAGAAGCGACGAGATTCAAAGTACAACGGTAAAGCACAGTAAAATAAGATCGCTGAGCGAAGTGCGGAAAAATTTAGAGATTCGATCGAAGATTGAGGCGTTATGGAACTTTTGGACGCGGAGGTCCTTGTTGATTAGTCAAAAGAAACTTTGTTACGCGGTCGAGGCGCAGCTGTTAAGACTATCCAATAAGTTCAAAGTACTGATAGAAGAAAATTATAGCGTTGACTCAAAGAAAAAGCATAATTTTGATACTTTATTCGAGAAAACTAGGCCGGGCTTTTTCGATTTTGTGGATGAGTTGATGAATCTTTTTGTAAACTATATTTCTTATAATGAAGATTGCCCTATGATCAAAACAATGCTCGGCGCGAACTGCGTAGATTTCGGCGCTAGCTATTTAAAGTATGCATCGCGACATAATCGGGCTCAACTAATGATTGTAATCGATTTTGCAATCAACAATTTTGAAAATATCCATCAAATTTTATTAGAAAACATAAATATTTTTGCTAACGAATCGATTAGAAACATATTTCGCGGTAAACTAATCGAACTTCAATATGTTGATATATCGAGACTGAAAACTTTTGCTTCAAAATTAGAAGGCGCTTTTCCTCGAACAATTCACTTATCGGAATTACTAACTTCTATACATGTACTATCGTTGCGTGGTTCAGAAACCTACGATCTTTTCGAAGATTTAATGTCGTGTATCACGAAGGAGAAGATTACACTTGCAAATTATTTCAGTTATCCAGAAATTCTTCGAGAGTTGATAGCGAAAGGACTTGAAATTTTATTGTACAATTTCAATCACTTAAACTCTAAATGCAGAGTAACACCGTTACTGGCTTCTCTAGTTTTGTTGAAAGATGAAGTTTCCGTTATAAGAGACACTGTACGGGATAGTGTTTCGGATAACGCTGTTGTAGGATGCAAATTATTGAATGGAAGGAGTACAGATCAAATTATTTATACAGTATTATTGCTGAACTTAGTTGCGGAGAAGTCAGTGCTAGGTGACCTCAAGAATGACGAAATTGGCGACTTTTTTAAAAAATATTTGTCTACTATAAACCAGAATACTAATATTTTTAATATAGAAAATCCGTTTGATGATAATAACGTAGCTGCGTACAAAGAAGAATCAAAGTTAATTAATTTTATTGTATTTTGTATAGAACAAAAAGTTAGTAAAGGTATGTTTACTAAGGAAATAGGAGTGTATAAAAATATTAGTAATGATATCTTTTATATTAAGCACGATTTATTACGAAAAATGAATATTGACTATTCTAATCTTCAAGATATTTTAGATATTAAGTACGATGATTATTTGTCACACAAATTAAAAGTAGTGCATGAGGTTTATTTTGAGAAAAAATAAAACCAGTTGTGTAAATTGAATTTAAATTTATTAATGTAAATAAATGCTTTACAATCATACGATTTATATAATCTAAGTTCTGTCAATAATGAAAAATATAGCAAATCAGGGAATAAATATGTAGTAATTAGTAATTACTGTAACCAACGTATTAAAAAATATAATGTTATTAAACGATTTTTTATAATTAGTTATTTTTTGCTCAACAGTATACACTTATTGAAATAATGCTTAAAATACTCAAGAAGAATATAATTTCTAATTTTTGTATTATTAAAAGTATCTTACAAATTTTAAAATGAAATTATAGATTAAATCAATTACAATCTTTTCGCAAAGCTTAGTTCAAAATTTTGGTTAACAAACACCGTAGTATTATTCAATTACAAACTTTTATGAAGAAAGACATATGTAATTTGATCATTGCTTAGATGCTTTTTCAAATATTTTTTACTTAAATTAAATTATTTACAATGCATTTAATTCACAGTCTAAGCTTTTTTGAGGCTGCCATGTAACGGAAAACTCATATGTGAATTTTATAAAGTAATTATTGTGAATACAAACTTTATTATTTATTACTGGTTTTATAAAGTAGATAAAGATACTTTTTATTTATATTTTCATCGTTTTTACAATGGCAACTACAATTTGCCAATATTTCATATTTCAATTTTGCATACAATAATGATTTAATTAGCAATTTTTAAAATTGATCAAAGTACTTATTTTACAGATTGGTACAAAATTAAATATTTGTATCTAATTGGTGTTTACGTCGTATACTACATAATTGTTAAGCAAATAAAGAGATACCAAGTAATAAAACGTTCATTAGTAACATTTTTAAGAAATATCGTTTGAATACATTTTGTTTTTTAGATTAAATTATTGCTTTTCCCTGAATCATAAAATTAAAGTTTTTCAAAAAGTTCATTTTCTGGTTAAAGTACAGTAAGTCGTATTTTCCCAAATGTTCAATCTATGAAATAATTATCGTGAGTGAATCAATGCTAATTTAATTTTGATGGTAAACATATATATTGTATGTATAAGTTTTTGTTGGCATAGTTGCAATAAAATTTTCACAGGAATTTCCATAATCCTTCAAATTGTAAATTCAATAAATTTTGCGATGTAAAATAAATATTTATAAATCGATGATTATAAAATAATACTTTATTAATTACAACTACTAATAAAATTTTGTAATTTAGAAAAATGATTTCACATGCTACACAAAGTTTGTCTAAAAACATTTTCCTCTCATTATAGATTAGAGCATGCAATTTTTATAAAAAAATATCATTTCACACGGAATAAAATACTTTATTTATAAGTAAAATAAAATGACATTTTCATACATTAACGTAAAAAAGAAATTTATTCTTAATTATATAAATTGCAAGGTAAAAGGTATAGTAACGAACACAGTAGCATACTATGCTTTATAACAATTATTCAATTACTTTAACTACAAAGATAAATTGACAAGAAATCTTAAGTAATAATAATTACAAGGTTGAAAGATTATTTATAGTACTCATAAATATCATACTCTCTGACGTCGCAAAATTTGTTACGTTAATATTTTCATCATATACATAATATTTGTGAATAATAGTGCTTCGTTAACTCAATTGAAAAGAACATAAAAGTTTTTTATTTTACGCTAATAATAGTTTTTTCGCTGCAATGTGTTGATATCTCCATATGTTCACTTCTTATACAGAGTTTAATGAATATGTATACACATATATGTTCTCAAACTATAAATTCACTTACGGTGTAACTAGTTTGGAAAATTTGTTGTCATTATTATGATTTGCATTAACTGAACTTGTTGAGAAAACGTGCAAACCTGTGCAATTTACACTACAAATCGTAAAAAATTTAAGTCTTATATTAAATTAACGCATATTAAGTTTTCTTTAATCATTTATCCGAAATTAACTAAACATCACTCATATTTACACAGCAATTCACACAATTTATTCATCGTTTTATCATTTTTACGTACAGTGAACCCGAGGGAAGTTGTTCCGCGAATTACGACTCACTCACTTTTCACAAATGCGCTGACCGACGAGTCTTCGGGTGCTACCTCTCAATAGAACCGGCATATATAAAACTACTTGCAAAGTGACGTTACCACGTCATGTAATATACCAAAAATGCTTTTTCCTTCGTTGGCTCAATTGAGAAGTCGCGCCCGAAATTCGAGCTCGGACCTCATTTACTGTGGAGTGGGGAAAGCGGATTCATTAAGAGGGGCTTTGTTGAGAGGGTTCACTGTATATGATAAAAAAACCTTACTTTACTCAGTACAGTGTACAAATCTCAACACATTTATCCATTACATTTTTTAACCTACTCAAGTAAGCTGAATAGTCAAAATAATGTTTATAGAGTCTAATCAAAGATTGCAATATGGCATAAATGAAATATGAAATAAAAAAATCTTTTGGAAGCTGATGATCTTTGTACTAAGTTATACGTTGAAAGAAATAAATCAATCGTAAAGAATCGCAATTTTTGTGATATTAGACTCATAAATACGTGTAATAAACTAAATGTGCTTAACGCATGTACAAGCATTAAGAACAATATTCGTATGTTATTTAGGTGCCTGGATTCCGACTGTAGACTTCGCTTTTTGGTTGTTGGCATCTGTTGGTTCTGAGCTTGCGGGCGGATCTACCTCCATCTACAATTAATTTAAACTAATTAATAAGACAAAAAATTAAATTAACTTAATTATGTTATAAATATAAAAAATCTTTTTTATTTTTGTTGAATTACCGAAATGATCATTTTTCATGGTTGAAATTAAATAAAATTAATAAAACTTTCAAAACGTTGTCATTTAGCTGTTGACAGTTTTCAATAATATTTTGAAAGTTTAGCATGGAAGATTCGATAAAAAGGAATTAATAACTCACCTTCTCGTCTTCTTCAGCAGCAACCGTTCCGTTCTCAGCTTCGTACTCTTTAAGTACAGCGTCGAGATTATATCTTCGTCGATAGTTAACGAAGAAAGACCGAAGGTGGGCTTCTGTCTTGGTGCCTATAACGTCAGCAATGGTTGCGAAGTCTTTACCGTATTGACGTACACCCTGAACTGCAAGAAGAAGCTCGTCATTCGTCCATCGGGAGTTGATGCGGTTGACATTCTCTGCTGGTCGCAAATGCTGGATTCCGTCGGTTGTCTTGCGCTTCAGAGCACTGACTTGTTGCTTGTTCGATTGGATCTTTAACAAAAGATTTAGATTAGCGTAATTCCACTTGGTAATTTTCGGTTCTGGTAGCGAGGCTAAATAAAGATTTTAGGTAGTATCAAAATCATAGGCAATAAAGTAAACACAAAAGCTTAACAAAAAGAAACGAACAAAGCTACGTACGATACCACGACCAAAAAATACACACCAAACAAAATACTCGCAGATAAATGGCAGAAGCAAAAGACAGACAAAGAAAGTACAGATAAATAGGCAGGCATAAACGAAAGAGCGGGAAACGAAGGAAAATATCTGTACAAACAAAAATGTATCCACACGATGTGTCAACTACGATACGGATTATAGTGTATTTTCATCTAGCGTCGACTCATACAGATGTGCAAAGATTTGATAACGTACTTGTCGCTTGAGGCTAACGATTTCAGTGTCAATAGCTTGGAGAACGTTGTGAGCTTGGTTCGTCTGACCGGCCAGGGCAGCCAGGTCGTCGTGATTAACGACTAGTCCTCGCGGCGGTTTTCGTTTGTTTGAACGACCCGGCATCGAACTCAGCGGTCTTGCTACCCCTGTGCGCCTATACGGAGAGTAGTCTTTTAGTCACTTGCTTCACGAGACTGATGCAACTTTTCGAGAAAATTCTATTTTTTTTTTCTTTGATCGATTTGCTTGGTATTGTTCAAAAGTTCTGGCTTCTTATCAGAACTGAAGGATTTGCGTTCAATGAAGAAGAGCAAATTTTTTATTCGTACTACTCAGTGCCTGATAAAATCTTGACTTTGTCACTTATTTGACTGAGTTCCGAAATTTCTCTAAAGACTCCCTTACCTCGCTCGGATCAAACTTTTCTAATTTTAAGCCGCCTGCAACCGTCTCTTAACGAACGTTTTCCCGAATAAATCGGTCAAAAAGTCTCGAAGAAAAGTTGCAGTAAGTCCTCTAAATAGTTCCTCTCAATTCTTTGGACAATTATTCGTCGCATAATTAGCCAAAGAACTGCAAGACTAACATAATATTTTGAATGAACGACTTGAGCCACAAAAATGCCACTTTCAAAATGAGTCATCAAGCTCGGAGCTAATTGCCTTTCCCACCGAGAGAACTTCGCATTGCCGACGCGCGAGATTAATTTTTGTGACTCGAGCCCGCGTCATTCTGAAAAACAGATGGATCCACTGACCTCCAATGCAGATAGCAGCTATGACACGCGTGTCCCTTGGGCGTAGCGCGGACACTATGACAAGCAACGCCGCAGTTGCTACACGAGCCCTACAACACATAATACCCTTCTTTAAAACCCTCCCAATTGAGTTCTTTTTTTTGCTTTGTTTCAGGTAACGAGTCGAAAGAAACTTCAATCAAGATGTTCTTGTATTTATTTAAATATATATTGCTTCTGATTTTATTAAATATTAAAAGGTTTCTTTTGAAACGTTCAAGGTGAAAGACTGACAGACACTTTTTGACATGAAAATTCAGTTAACAAAAATTTGACTGTTTCACATAATGTTAAATTAAAAAAAATCTTTTATTAAGTGATACAACAGTAAAGACATGTATCGAAAATTGAAGAGCAACAAATATTTAATATTTAAATAAAATTTTGCTTCTCTAGTGAACTTTTTCATAGCAATTATTTACACATGTTTCTTTAACTTTGCAATTCTGACTCTTTTCGGTTTTGAACATTTCCAACAAAATTTTATTTATGATTACATCTTTAAATCGACAGCTCACATTTACTTAGCTTATCCACAAACAAGAAAGTTGCCCCAATAATGCAATCATAATCCAAAGTTAGAGAAGATTCTATCATATCAGTATATAATATTTACAAATGTTAGAAAATACTTGTTCTATAAAGAAAACTGAAAATTTATGCCCAGCATAAATGATTAAAAATTCAAAAAAAGGGGTGGACTAAGTGCTGTACAATGAAAACACAATCGATTTTCAAGCACTTTATAATGAAACTTTATACAATGAAAGGGAGTAGTGCATTGCAAGCAACATGGATGGTACTTTAAGGAGTAAAAAATCGTAGACTTTTGTATGTAATAGAAAAACGTTTAAATCAGAAGAGATCTACTAAATTATTGAAGGGGTTCACTGGCGCATGTGATAGAAAATAATAAACGTAGCAACGACATAAATACAAATATGATGTGTATAAGCATCGCTAAATAAGAAGAGTATATGTAAATGTGGGGAGTTTTGTTTGCCTGTAGGTTTCGGCAGAGTACCTGAACCTCTGAATAATATTCCATTTCGCAAACGGCCTCGGCGAAGCAGCCTTGGCATCCTGGATAGTACTGGTACCCACGGCGGATTCCGCGGTGGACCGTCCATTTCTGGAACGTTCCACATTCATACGTTCATAAACAACAAAATCTCACATCTAATATAGACACTGATCGATGCACAACAATAACATTTTTTTTTAAATGATTGTTTAACTTTGACATCCAATAAAGATGAATGATAAATAAAGAAAAGATGCAGAATAAAACCAATAAAAATTAAAAAAATGCTAATGAATTTTAAATTTGAGTATCATTTTTATTGCTTATTGATTGTATCTTGTATCATACGATTTTGTAAACCGTTGTAACCAATTGTTTCTAGTTCTGTTGTAAATTAATTATTGTAAGTACGCTGTATTTGAAAAATTATATCAGCCGAAAATTTTGTTAGCAGTATTACCTGATTCCTAAATAATTTTTTGGTCTATTTTATAGTGTTACTTAATTTTATTTTTAAACCTTATTTATTTACCTTGATAAGAGTCATACCTAAAATCAATCTAAAAAGCAGCCGTGTGGATACATTTTTCAAATTTATCCCATTCCACCTTCTATGTACGAAAATTGTTTGAAGAGTGCAATTGGTCAGTAACAATTGACCAAGCAAATGTAGCAAGATTTCTTAAAGGAAATAAAATCTACACTATATATTTTTTTACCCTTTGTTGAACTACTTTTGCCAAATTTTGATTCCTTTGAAAAATCTAGTGCAAAATGTAAGAGAAGCTAATTGTGATGCAAAAGATGTTAGTACTGCAAGGCTTTATATACAGTTGGTATTATCTCAAACTTGCTCTTACATTTTACTAATTATAAGGCAATGCGATGCGATTGCTAAAATACTTTTAATGAAAAACTAAATTGAACGAATTAACTAAAAATAATGCACAGGAATGAATTATAAAACACACTCATAAAATAAAAATAAAATGAATCGATTGAATGCTGTTTTCATGCAAAATCATTATTTTTTATACATCTAAATAAATTTACAAAACTTACTTTGTCATCCCCATCAGTACCAGAGTCAGTCATGTCACAACTGTTCTCACTGTTAGTGTCCTTGCTTCCACTAGCCAGTTTCCTGGCTTGTTTGTCCATAAGCGAAGTCTTTGATCTATTTTTCTTCCAAACGTAATAGTATTTGACCAAATTGGGAATTGATTTATCTGGAATCTAAAAAAAAAGTTTCATTATTGTTTTAAAATTTTATTGTAAATTATTTTTAAATTTTATTAAAACAACTATTTAAAATTTTTAATTCTTACCATTTGATGGATTCTGTAAAAGCTTTTGCCATGAAATTGAAAAGCCTGTTCGAATAGAACTTTATCCTCTACAGTCCACTCATCAGGAAAGGGTGTGAAATTTGCTAAGTCTGGAATCGCTCTCTCCAAGCTGTGTTTGTGCCAGAACAACATGCCCAGGGCTTGTTCTCCATTGTACCCATACTTTTCTTTAGCCAAGATAATATACTCGTCCACTATAAAAAATCCACAATTTAAATTATTGTAGTACAAAACTATTAAAAATTTGTTATATATTCCAATTTTGCAAAAGTACTTACGCTTGTGATCAGGAATATCGTTAGTTGGAGACCATACAAGGAGTGCTTTTTCAGGATAGAGGTCTAATTTGCGCTCTGAAAACAAAATTACAACTTTTAATCTCTAAGTCATCATTTACCTATTATTAAATTTAAATATTGTAAATGAACTGACCACTCAAGGGAATCATCGGAGGTACAATAACTTGGTAGTCTCTGCCAACTCTGATTTTCTCTGCAGGAACTGAAAAAAAAATGATTGAAACGGTTTAAAACAAGCGTTACTTTGCGCAAAATATAAGTTCTAACAAAACTCCACCCCCGCGGAGAAAGCTCAAACTTCTGTGGTAGCGCTCAATTCGTATAACTGTGCCATGAAAAAGTGGACCGCGTTCCTCGGAAAAGGAAATTGGAGCTTGGCGTCGTTTTCGTTTTTCTCCGACCAATTAATTGCAACCCGAACCGACGATTCACCAGGAAACGAAACCCCCGAAGATGGTTCGACGCGCCCTCTTTGACAAAAAAAAAAAAAATTATGAAAACTTACATTCACCCGATCCTCCCTCCTCCTCACTCGAGGAATCAGATTGGGCTCCGCTGGGACTTGGACCCCGGGATCTGCGTCCGTTCCTCACGTTCTCCGAGTTCCTTTCTGCGAGCACCATCCTGCCGTTGATCTCAGGCCACGTATCCTCGCTCCAACCGCCCAAAATTTTCTCTGAGGCGCGAATTCTGCTATTGTTCCACTGCAACTCGAAGGAGTAAAACGTCGGGGCCCCACTGGAGCTACGCGATCACCTTCGTATAGCGAGTTGAAACTGGCAGCCAAAAACTGCTCTCGCCTCCGTCACGCTCGCTCTTCGGTTTTCCGTGCGGCTGATCCACACAGTACAAGATTCTTACCTATGTAGCGATAGTCAACGAAGTTGCTTCGAAGCTGCCCAAAGAGCGAATGCCGAAGCTGCGACAGAGGGAGGAGAGGGAAGCGAGGGACGGCTTCTGCACTGTGTGCTCATCCCTTCCCTTCGAATGCTTGACGCGTACCGTGACCGTCAGCGCTGCATCTCACATTCTCGCTATTTGTATTTTAACCTTAGATTTTAACTTTGGCTTTACAATTCCAAATACTGTATATATTTCTTTCAAAAAATGAACGTTAATTATGACTAATATTATTTATTTTATTGTTAGAATATTTTTCAAACTCGTATTTGTTTTACACGATTTGCAAATTTACTCAATAACGTAAGTAGTTATTATCGGATTGAAAATATAAGGCATAATATAATCATTATTCATGTTAAAAGAAAATTGGTAATAAATAAATATCTAAAATGCTAAAGAATATTTATTTATATTTATTTTTCAAATAAAGTTAATTTCTTTAAATATACACTTATTTACAAACAACAATTTGTCACTGCATTGTTTTTGTGACTATCATTTTGACACAACAGATCAGCTAACTGTCATGCGTGTCTAGAGAGAAGCTGCGATATGATTGGTGGAGGCCGAAATTTCACAAACTGATCATTTTCCTACAGTATCATGTAAGACTGAATCTTTTTAGGATTTTCCGGCCATTAGAAAATCCCTTCAAACTCAGAAAATGGCGACGAAAATCTTTACCTGTTAAAACACACCATCTGGATGCAAACAATATATGAATTTCTTTTTTATTTATGTTAAAGCAAAAATCAAGAGAGAAAAAGTACTCATGCTTGCGCACCTAGGTACAACAGGAAGGTACTTGTAGATTTTTTCACGAGAAATTTTTACTGCAAACATGACATCATTTCTCGAAACAGCCCCTTTCGTATCGATATTTACAATGCAAAGCCTGCAATCATATCATTCTTCAGCTAAACAACGATACGTCAATCTACGAAATCAATTTATCGATAATAATTGAATTGTGCAATCACGCTAAATATTTAATCAACAAAGCTGTCTACAAAAATGCAATGAAACTGTTCATAAAGTTCCGCGAGGCCTGGAAATTTCGTTAGAACATGCGAGAATAGGGTTTACGCGTTTGGAGGCAAACTACTTTCGAAACTCCGTGAGATTAAACGCTGCGGCGCGTTCACCTGGATTCTGCGAGTCGCATTCGGCCTTGCTGTGCTCAATTCAATCTTTTCTCAGTTTTAACTGAGCATAGTATTCAGTCAAAAACTAAGTACATATTACTTAGTAGCAGGCTCACCGCTTCGGGGAAAAGAACGCAGCGAAGCTGCGCGCGTGACGTCACGGACTACGGTCGTCCGAAGCTGGGAGCTGAGAGTCTCTCGGGCGCTCGTGTGTCCCCCATAAACGGATTTTTTTTAGGATTTTTCGCGCATTTTTGGACGCGATTCGTGCTAAGAGACTCGTTTTTATATGTCTCATTAATGGATGCTATAAACTATTGTTTTTAGGTTACTTTTTTGAAATGCATCTCGAGCTTTTTGGTATCTATAGTCTCGAGAAACACAACACATATGTCGTTTCGCGTAAGATACGCAGCGAAAGTACAAAGTAATGTACGCAATTATTTTCTAGCGTAGGAGCATTTTCCCGTGATTTTTTTCATTCGAAATTCATCCTCATATTAAGCATAAAATTAATAACCGAAAAATTGTGAATTTCAAGCTTTAGATAGTAATAAACACTAAAGCGAAAAGCTATAGCTACCCTGGTGAAATAATTTAGAAATGTTTGTAAGTGTGTAGAAATGTGATATTTCAATATTATTCAAAAAATGTTTATTTTTGTGTAAAAATGTTTAAAAATGCGTTAAAGTGTTTAAACATGTTTATTTTTTGTTAAAAAATATTTAAAAATGTGTAAAAATGTGTGACGAAATATAACGTAAATACTCAAATTTACACAGATTTACATCTTTTAAACCATTTTTGAACATTTTTGCATATTTATGCACAAAAATTAGTTTCACCAGGGTAACCTTTACAAACAGTAATGGCGAATAATAACTGCAAAAGTCAGGTAGAATACTATATGTTTGGTATTTTAAAAAGTTAGTGTATAACTTATTTGAAAGTAAATAAATGCTGGTTTGTAAAATTTGTTTCCGATGCTGCATTTATGCGCTGAATAATAATAAAACTATAAAAATCATCATTTTAGTCATATTATTAACTAAATATTAATGAAAGCGAGAGATAATGTTTAAAAGGATTTTGTTTATTATTTATATTTATTCTTAAATAATAAAAGCATAATTTTTCTCTACTTAAATATCTCGATATTTAAGTAGAAGAGTATACTTAATTCATAAAGAGATAATATATGTATATTATAATACATTCGTAGTAAAAGTATAGTGTCTGATTGATCAATAGCAATAATGATAATAATAACAGAGTAAGACTTCTACATATAACAAAAGTATCATATTTTGAACAACACGTATTGATAACATAATTGTCCTTTCATAAAAATTTCATCGCATGAAAAATTGCAATTAGGTTAGAAAATTGTATACACAATTTTCCACGATTCTTTTATATAAATATAAGTATATATATATATATATATATCTATAAGCGCAGTCGGCGGATGATGTAGGGCGCTGCAACTTAACGACCAATAGAAATGCAGTTTAAATCCAAACGTGGTTGCTCTCAGTGTGGTTTGGCGACGTCTTTTGTAAGCTGTACTCTGATTTGACGATGCTTAATGAGACTGTTTGGCAATGTAAACCAATGTTTTAGAAAGTTAGGAAATTCAATATAACTATTTTCAACCCCGACCTGGATAATCTTAAAGGGGATTCAACTACAATATTGTTAAACTGGAGTTTGTAAATGTTCTCTGAAATGTTTATGATATTTATGTATTAGCGGAATGCACGTGCGCCTCTAATTAATACGGAAAATAATATAGGTATCGATGTTTTATCTACAAAATTAATTCTAGGCCAAAATATATTTAAGTTAAAGCCCAATTTTTTATAAGCATTGATATTTTTCGTGTCTTGTTATTCATTTTCTTGTGAACCAATTCATGTATGAACCTCGAAAGCTCGAATTATCTATAAAAATGTATTATTTTTTTTTTCATAAAACAAACATTTTTTCTACGAAAACCTCATTTTAGCTACGCATTCATCAAATTCTGGAGATACCTGCCGATCTCCGTCGTAAGTGGCCAGCTGCACGGCCGCACCGCCAGCTGGTGCAGTCACATGCGCGCGAATTCGGTGAAAAATTGTATAGGTAGCGAGGTCTTCTGAGGCCTGTAGGTGGCGGCACCGGCCGGCAGTCGCGCTCGGTATCCGTCTGGTCAGGTCTAGTGGTGTGCTTTTTCGCGCAGTGCTCGCCGTTCATCTCCACCGCCAGTGGACTTAGCCAAGAGAGCGCGCTTGCAGGGGAACCTTCGTCGACTTAACGAATTTCCAATGTAAATATTCAGCAATAACTCGCGATAACGACGTGTGACTATGGCACACACGGCGCTCGCCTGCCTCTTCCGCGGCGCTCTTTCTCTCGTGCTATCGACAGGTCCTGCTCTATCTTTCTCTCTCTAGAAATAACCAACAAATTTATCCCTTCTGCTCTGCTTCTGGCTCTATCTCTCGTTCTCTCTTGCTCTGTTTCGTTTATTTTTCCCCCTGACGAGAGCATATATATTTCGTGGGTTTTTTTTGAGCTTTCATTCACTTTATTTGTGGTAAGTCTTGCCAATGATATCTTATCAAGGAAGAGCCAGAGATCTGTTTCTGAGTGCTTTCTTGGTGCAGTGACTTTTTCATTTTAGAGGGTGAGGGACACTTTCTTTTTTTCCATGTTTTGCTGGTTTTTTCTGGGACCGGTGCTTCAGAGTCTGTGCGTAAGTTCCCCTTATTTTTCTCTCTGACTTGCTGTAATTTTCTTGTGCTTGAATGATCAGAGTCAGTCATGTGTGATCTGTGGCTTTCCGTTGTTTACTTTTGAACATCTCAATGAAAGCCTTCCACTGGCTTACATTTACTTTGATTATCAATCATATTTAGTCTTTTTTGGAAGTCACATGCTAATGGATTATCCACAATATTTTTAGAGCTTAAGGATTAACACCTTAGTTGCATAAAATATTACAGCTTCAAATAATCCCATAGCATACACTTTGAAAATGTTATTTTACCTTTAAGACTTATGTAACAACCATAAAAAATTTTACGACTTATTCGAGAGGAAATATGATTCTTTTTAGATAAAGTAATATGTGTACTCTGTTTATAAGCCAGTTAGAATATTCCAATTTATCACTTAAAACTTACCTACACCTCCCAGGCATGATAATTTTTTAAATAAAAAATTATAAGTTTATCCTAAATAAAATTCAAAATTTATTTATTTTTTTCTAAAAATGTGTTTCTCTTATATAATAGATGATTGCCTGAAGAAGAACTTTAACAACTGGATTTGCCATACTTTAGGCTTTAAATAGATTCATTCTTAAGGAAAACAGCAGGATAACAATTTACAACAATGAAGGTCGTGGCATTGATTAGTGGTGGCAAGGATTCTTGCTTTAACATGATGCAGTGCATAGCTGCAGGACATGAAATTGTGGCATTAGCTAATTTGTATCCTGTTGGAAAAGGTTTATAAAAAAAATGTTTTGAAACAATTTTTACATAGAAAAAATTGCTTTTGCGTCTCATACAATAACTTAAAAAGATTCCAAATTTGTGTTTTAAAAAAAGATTCTCAACTTACAAACAACAAATTTTTAAAACAGCTTTCAATAACAATTTTTAATAAAAATTGCAAGTACATTTAGTTTTCTCCTTGTTTCTTATAAAATTATCAATTTTTTGTTTAGATGAATTGGATTCATATATGTTTCAAACTGTTGGCCATCAAGGTGTAGAATTTATTGGAGAAGCAATGGGCCTTCCATTGTATAGAGAGCCAACATTTGGAAAATCAAAAATGCAAGAAAAATGTTATTTACCTACTGAAGATGACGAAGTTGAAGATTTGTACAGGTTATTAAAAAAAGTCAAGGTATTTATAACATCAATTTTTTTTGGATTTAACAATAACTATTTGTATTGATAAATTGCATATTTTAGGATAATGAAGACATTCAAGCTGTGGCTTCTGGTGCTATTTTAAGTGATTATCAAAGAATACGAGTAGAAAATGTGTAATGTTACAATTTAACTACTAAAATTTAAAAAAAAAATAATACTTTATAAAGAATTTTTTATTGTCAATATTGAATTATTACAGGTGCAGTAGATTGGGTTTAGTTTCACTTTCATATTTGTGGAGGCGAGATCAAGAACAATTATTGAAAGAAATGATAGAATGTTCTGTAAATGCTGTTATTATAAAAGTCGCATCATTAGGTTTAGAACCAAGACATTTGGGAAAATCTATCTCTGAGATGCAACCACATCTCGCCAAAATGGTAAGTAAACGTCTCAATGACTGATGAAAGCTTTGAAAGTTCGTCTTGCTGTCTTATATCAATTTTGGATCAGTTCCAATTTTTCAACGATAAATGCAAAACTAAGAGTAACGAGTTATTTTCAAGTTTTTAAATCGAGAATTTTTTACAAAGATTAAGTGTACATAGTGAGCTTTGTTACTTTTTTACAAATAGATGTAAATTTATCAGAGGATAAAAAAAGGTCGTTCTTTTATTTCAGAAAGAAAAATATGGTCTAAATGTATGTGGAGAAGGAGGAGAGTACGAGACGTTTACTTTGGACTGTCCTTTATATATTAAAAGTATCGTGATGTAAGTTTTTATTTTAGCTATAATTGACTAATTATTTGTTTTATCTAACAAATTATATGCTTTTCCAGAGATGAGTATGAAAGTGTGGTGCACTCAAATGATGAAGTTGCACCTGTTGGGTACCTGAATTTTAAAAAGATACATCTTCAAAATAAAAATGTTAGGATTCTACTTAATATTGTTAAAGTTATTAAAGTTAAAAATGAAAATCTAATAAAATTTATCAATTCCAGAGCGGTGTAGAAAAACTAACACTTCAAGAAAGACTGAAGAATATTGCAGTAAAGGCTCCACTTGACTATATTTCTGAAATAGTTGGACCAGATTTACAAGATGGTTGTAATTTGTCTGATGACGAAAATGATGAACAGGAGAAAGATAATAAAGACTTACAAATGACGAATACAGGTACACAGTTTTTATCAAAAAATGATAATGTTTTAATTAAATTAATTATTACTTTAAAGGTCAACTGAATCCACCAAGTCCTATGGAAATTATGTACGAAGAAGAAGAATATCCTGATGTTCCAAGTGTTAATAAAAACCAAACTGGCTGGTACTGGTTTGGTACTATTGTTGGTAAAAATCCAGAACCAAAGCTTGCCATGGCTGAAGCGTTAGATAGTTTAATCGGTAACATGACCCTTTGTTTAAAAATAAAAAGTTCAATTATTTTACGAAGGTAATCTAATTTTTTTATGTTTGATTTAGATCTAGTCAAGAAGGAAAATTTAGAAATATCAGATCTTGTTGCAGTAACTATGTTTTTAAAGGATTTATCAACATATGCGGACATAAACGAAGTTTATGTGTCAAAACTTGCCAAAGTCAATCCTCCAGTTAGAGTATGTACAGAGATTCCTATTAATTTTCACGTTGTTTTAGATGCATTAGCGTATAGGAAAATTGAAGTAGATGAAAGAAGCGATGAAAAAGTACATAAGAGGCATACAATGCACGTTCAGAGCATAAGCCATTGGGCGCCTGCCAATATTGGACCTTATTCACAAGCCGTTCGGGTGAGTAAATAATCTGCTTATATGAATTTTCTTGATAGATCGTGCTGATAAACAAATTGGAATACATACGTTTCATTTCACATCTTAATAACATCTTATACATCATTTGCCCGTCAAATTGCGTGTACAAATAGCGTTTAAGTCAAAAACAGTCAATATTTAATAAACGCACATTTCGAAATAAATTGTTTTTTATTTACAAGAATTTCTTTACTCGAATTAGTAATACACTTTTTAAATAAAATTAGTACAATCAAAAATAAATAACTATTATTATTTGTGAATTATTTTTAAAAATAGCACTATAAAATAGTATTGCTAAATATTTTCTTCGAATTTTCCAGTAAATAAAATTAAAAATGCAAGTCTAGAGTTACATAAAAACTAAAAAAAAAAAAAAAAAAAAAAAAACAATATATCATAGTAGACAAAAAGTAAAATATGAAATAAAAAAAAAACAAATAATATAACAAGCTATATAAGAAACAAAATTAAGTTCACCCATTACTATTCTAGAATAGATAAACGAACATTATTCAAATTGTCAGTCGTAAATAATAAATTATTGAAAAAAATAATCCTCATATTCAAATGCTTTGAAAAAAGCAACCATTAAATTCAAATGTTTTGGAAAGAATTTTAATCTAATCATTTTACTTGAATATACAATGTCTGAATAATATTATTGATAATTACCGTGTATTGGTTTATTTTTAGGAAATTAGATTAGATTAAGCTTTAACAATGTTAATGAAAAAAAATTATGAAAACTGTAAAATGTCATTTTAATTTCTACAAGCTCAATTTTTATATAACATAAAAAATGAAATTATGACTGCATATATATATGTACATATATATACAAGGCAATTATGATAAGGAAAACACGTAAGAGATTAAATTATTGTTTATAGAAATTTTTTTTGTTTCAATTTTATCAGTGATTACGTCATTGAGACCAATTCATCCTGTTTTTTTAAATAATATCATCAAAGTTTATTTATCTAGTTTAATTATCTCAAAGATATCTTTGCAGCACGGTTTTGATTGATTAAAATAATATTAATTAAAATAATTAGTTTAAAGAATATTTATTGAGTAAAAATTAATTTTTCTAAAAAATACTAATTACATTTACATGAATATATTATAAAAGAATAGTTTTACGTTTTAATTTAATATTTATTTAAATTATACTAAAATATAAAAAACAACCAAAAAATGAGCATATTAAGTTACTCTAATATAAAACGTTTTTTAGGTAGGAGATATAATTTCAGTAGCAGGGCAGATACCCTTAGTTCCAGGCAACATGTCAATCCTCGACTCCAATATCAAGAGACAATGCCGACTGACGCTTAGGCATATCAACCGAATCGTCAAGGCCATGGACTCCAATACCGAACTAAGGCATATAGTTCAGGGTATTTGCTTCCTTACGCATCCGAGCTTTATACCGGCAGCCCGCAAAGAATGGGAGAAGAGAACAAACAACGCAATCGTCGATTACGTCGTGGTGTCGAGTCTCCCACGCGGCGCCCAGGTCGAGTGGTGCGTTTGGGCGCATCGCGACAACAATAGATTTGAATGTAAGCATTAAATGCAGAAGTTATTATTAGTAGTGGGTAGGGTCCAAAGTGCTTTTCTTGGATGCCGCCTACTTGTGCGATTGCACGGATGACTTTATTTTTGAATGTATCGTCTTTGTCTGATCCTTTTTTCTTCACGTTTCTCACTTTCTGTTCATTTAGATGAGGAGACCGGCAAGTGCGTCGGCAGTTTCAAGGTTGCCATTAGAAGGAGGTGGAATTATGAGAATAATGTTTCCGCTATCGTGTGTTACTTGTCAACTGGTAACTTTCTTTGTTTTATTAATTTCTTTTTTTTTTTTTGACTAATTAAATTACACTTTTTGTTATTTCTAAAGTCTTTGCTTATATTATACATTGTTAAAGAAATACTTTTAGAAAAAAAATAATTAATCAAAATAAAAAAATAAAATTAAATAATTAACTTATAAATAGAATATTTTTATAAAAAATGATAATCTGTTTATTTTGATCAAATTTGAGAATTAATGATAAATTGACAATTTAGTTGTTTTACGAGTCAAACCATATTTATAGATTTAGACAATGAAAATATTAATTGTTGACTTACTTCTAATAAATTTACGCAATATTTGTAGGTTCGTCCAACTCGACTGGTAATTTAACGACGGAGAACAACGTCTCGTCTGCAGATTTCACGCTGCCGGAATTGATCGAAGCCTTTGAGTACCTGCTTTGCAAACTGACGAAAGGTTCACAGATAGAGAATCCATCCTGCAATTTGCGGATTTTCTACAAAGTCGGCAGTTTACCTGGACCGAGTTTCATTCAAGAAGCTCTTTTACACTTTGCCAGTCGCAACCTCGTCACAACCATAATACCTACACGGCACTTGCACAACTTCAGTACCTTTCTGTCAGTCTGTGGTATCAGGCACGAGTAGTAAGCCAAGAGCAAGGGGCAGATTTTTGATATTGTCAATTATCGAAAGGGAAAACCGAAAGCCACATTCTTGCCGAACGGTACAGGAGGTCGAAAGGCGAAATAAGATACACAGTTAACTTAAAAAACTAAGGCAAGGAGAGTGATGTGTGAGTGAAAGAAATGGATGAAAGTAAATATTTAACTTTTATCTCAAAAATTGTTAATAGAACTCTACTACAGATAAAACTAGCCAGCTTTGATCGAGAATGTTTTTTAAACACTTTGTTTACTTGCACTTTTATGATTTAAAGTTATTAAAAGTATTTAGAACATTTATAACTATAAGCTTTTATGTCAAAGTGATACACTTGTTTCAATATTTTTTAATAATTTAAAAAATAATGTTCGATGTATTTTTCATATACTGCTCATATTTTATTTTCAATTTATGAAGCACTTTTGTTAACATATTATACATTTAGAATACGTGCTGAGTAAGACAATACTAAAAATATGTCATTTTTTAATCATTTTCATTTTTCACAAACTTTTTTTAACTGTGCTCTAATTTAATCTTATTATAAACTTATAGTTACTTTTATTGAAGAAAATTATAGTGTATTATGTTTTATAATATTTCAAAACTCATTAAAACTTTTAAAATTATAAGTATTGTTGTTCACTTTTTTTTTTTTAATTATTAAAGAATTGTTGAAAAGCGTACATAGCTTTGATTATCATAAGAAAGTTGCATTGTTGTAAAAGAAATTTATATTTGTATATTTTTGATTGTCTATTGAATAGTTGTTACAGCAGTTTGCTTTTCGTTTTAATAGAAAATAAAAGTGCAATCAGTTGTAAGCATTGAATACTTCAAATGACAATTTTCAACACTAAGTATCTAATAGACTACCTGTACGGTTCGGTGATACTACACTCGATATATACATATATATATCAATCGAAAATAGATATCTTTTACATTTTTGCCTAGTCAACGGGTCGAGTGCAATTCTGAAGAGGCCGTCCCGTTAGTGGTAAGTGCTCCGAATGATGCGATCCGTTTATGTAAAAATTTTTACAACACACGTATACACATAATTTTACGTTACACGTCACTCATTTTTGCTCGATACGTTTCCATCGTTCTTGAATGCTCCAATTCGCGTGGAATGTTAATTGTGTGTTCACTGTCTGATTTGTGTAAAAAAAGAAGAGTATACAAATTTCACTCTACTTTCAATACTCGTAAGCAACAAATTATAAAAATGTTATAATCGCTGTTGTGCTGTCACTTAAACTTATTCACATTATTATTTGAGAAAAGAGATAAATATTTTCAAGGTAAAACACCATTCTGTTGCATTATAAAAAGTGACCTTGATAAAAACTATATTTACGATTGTTTTATTTAAAAAAAAAAAGAAGGATCGATTGATTTTGCACTTTGGCCTGAGCTTCATTTTGCGTGTTTAGTGAAATCTTCGTTTGTGTAAAATGAGAAAAAGTGAGTATGTGAAAGAGAAAAAAGGCAAAGAATGATAGGAGATATTAAAAATTTTTTTTGAAAAGTTTGTTGTTTATCTTTTATGTACATAATGCAAAATATTATAAAATGCTCTTATACGTGTAATAAATAATATTGAATAAGATTGCTTATATACCTCAAAGACAATTTTGTTTTTGTTGGATGCGCTAAATTCAACTCAGATCAGTTGAAAGCAATGTAAGGAATAGTCAAAAATTTATCGAGAGGCATGTCTAGACTATATTTAAATATTGATGGAATAAAAACGGATTATAGAAATACTGCGTGAACAAGAGTAAAAATGGTTATATTTGCGATGTGATTATTAAAATTAAATACTATAAATATGTATAGGGTATAAATATAAAAGAATATGTCTACCTAGATCTACAAAAAACTTACTAAATTCAACTATTATTGAGAGAGAAAGCAATAAAGAAAAGGGAATATATTTTTAAAAAAGAAAACTCTTTGTTTATACTTTGTCGCATACTGAAATAAAACTAAATTGATTTTGCTCGACGAATTTAATTTGATAATATTTAAAAGGATTCGTCAAAGGGGGCAAAATGAAAGTGATTTGAAGCGTTACATGTTTTTCATTGTTACTTGTATTTATTGAAACGTCTCAAAGTTCCTCAATAAAAAACGCCTAAAATTTACACTTAGTCGTCCACTTAATAAAAAATGAGAAATTGGAAGGATCGCTTAGCGCCGATCTTTAAACGTAAATATTTTAAGACTTACATATTATTTTCTTTTATCTTAAGATTAAGATTGTTTTATAATACATCTTACAAACAAATGTAATCTAACGAAGATTCACATCAATGTCCACATGCGAATAACGCACCACAGGTACACCACAGACAGTTCTAAAAGAATTTTCCACACGATTCGATTTCCTAAATCATCACATTTGTGCCACTGCCGTCATGTTCTCGATCAAGTATAAGAATCGATGTGCTGATATCGGTAAATAGTTAACTGTTTATTTCATAATTGAAGATTTCGAAAGTAACTACGTTTTAAATGTCTTAGACATTAGTGGTTTCATCAATGGTTGTCGATTTGGAGAGCAGAATTCACATAAATAATGCTTTTTATCAATTATCACTCCCTTGGTTTCCACGCAACCTAAAACCATAAATTTCATTATATTAACACGTTATCTTTTAAAACAAATAAAAAATATTTTTTATTTAAAATAGAAAATCCATTGTTAGTAATTATTATATACAACTATTAGTATTAGAATTTATTGAAATTCTTTATTTCGACCCATATAAAATCATGCAGGAAGAATTTTTAATAAATCATAAATTTGAAAAGTAGGAACATTATTTAAGTTAAAAGGATGTGAAATGTAATGTTATTTGCAAATAGTTATCAATTTTGTACTAGTCCAAGTATTTTAGTTCTATTTAAAATTTTTATTCATACTATAGTGATTTAGAAGATATTTAAATTTTAAATAATTTAAAATGTAGGAAAGTAAATAATTTTTCTATTTAAAATTAAAGAATGAAATTTATATAATAAGTTATATAATTTGATATTTAAATTAAAGGTAAGTGTAACTTTAAGTGATAATTTTATAAAAAATAAACGATACAGTTTATTAATAAAAATAAGTACACAATTAAAAAATATAAAGTTATAAATAATAAACTACTAGTTTTTGCTAATTTGTTTTATTCAGCTCACGTTTTGATCAGATTAATGACCCTTGTCAAAGCAATAAAATTAATAATTTGAAATAGATCAACAATACTAATCACTAGTCAAATAATGTATAAAAATTAACAGAATAAAATAAATTAGATAGCAGAGAGCCCTAATTTCTTATTTCATTTCAATTTACAACGGATTGCCATCATCTTACATATATACATTTTCCATTTTGGTCCTCTGCATGTTAAATTTATTTATGAATGTTTTTAAGAACCATTCAAAATTGATAAATGAGGAAAACAACTGTTACATTGATTGAAATTTATATACAAGAAGATGCTTTTAGAAGAAAGGAGGTGAATGAAAAGAATGCTTTACCCAAGTGTAGGTATTTGTCACATGCTCCGCAATGAACTAGATTCGGTTCCAGGTCGAGTCGTGGGGCGTTATGACAGCGACTGCAGTGCGGACAATAGCGACCTTTTCGCCAAAGCCTTGTTATGGTGAAAATGAGTTTAAGGGTTAGTGATAGTGAGACGAAGACCCACCATATTGATTCAATAATTTTAATTTTTTTTTTAGTTAATTCAAAAATTTTTTAATTTTTTTTAACTTTTGTGAATTTAAAAACAAATTCAAAAACCTGTAAATTTTAACAGGATGTTTCTATAAAAGCTGACACATAAATGTCCATATTTAAAAATATTAAACAATCGTAAAATTATAAACTACCACTTTACACTATCCAAATTTAGCAACATATGACTTAAAATAAAAATTAGAATATATATTTTATATAATGTAATTTTTAGATACTGAATCAGTATGATTTGATAATGCAAGATCTTTTTCCAGCTGCGAATATTAATATTATTAAAAATAATAATGATACTGAAACGAAAACCTACAAGTACTCACGGCCATAGCTTATTAGAGTAAAATTAATGAAGATAAAATAAAAGTATGTTGAAATTTGAGAACATTATTCCTTTTTAAAGCAATTTAGAAAGCGATTTAGAAGTTTTGCAGGAGCAAAAAATGAAAGTAAATGCTTAGCTTATAAAGAAAACATGTCATTAAATGTTCCAAACTAACTTTCTTCATATTGTTCAACAGCTTTAATTATGCTAAATGAAGCGAACATAGAAAGATATGTTTGAAACATTTAAATAAAATCATCGCAACCCAGCGTCTCTACAATAATTTAAACCATTAAAACTATAAAAGAAGGGTTTTGATAAGCAAACAATTACTTACTTCGAACAGGGCACGCAAAATGTCGAAACGTACACTCTTGTGTTCTTATCGCCTTTCTTATATTCATGCTGCCATTGCGCAACACTGTTTCTATCAGAGTTAGCACCACCAGGCTCTTTGGATCCGCAATTTGCACAAACCGCACATTCCTGGCAATGCCACCTACCTTGTGGTACCCTTCTTAGACCCACGCAATAAATATGGTACCTGAATATTAATATTGCAATTAATAAAGGTATTTTTTTAAAATAAAGTACATCATACTATTTATTTTTTAAGTTTTATTTTAATAGCTATTTTTGATTTTTATAAAAACTTACCCTCTATCACACATATCACAGAAGAGCATTTTATCTTCGTCAGCAGGATCATGACACTGAGCACAAGTTTTACAATCCGTACATTGCCACGCATAAGCTCGAATATGGGGTACCATATCTAAAGTTAAATCTATACATGAAGGATGAACTGCAACAAAGAATATCATTGATAAGTTTTTGGATTAGAACAATTACATAAATAAAAACTTTTCATTAAATAATTTTACCATTTCCACTGCAAGTTCCACACTGTATTAAAGTCTCAGGTCTGTTACTTTTATTAAGATGATTTAAGCACATTTTACACTTAACATCGGTTTGAATTGCTAGCTCCATATCAACTTCATCCATTGTTGACTGTGAGCCTTCAGTATCTTGGGTGCCCTCGCTGGACGATGAACTACACAAAATAATGAACAAATTTTCTGCAGAACTTTCATGGTACTTGCCGAATACTCGGCTTGCAAAACAACCCTACCAAATGGTATGTACCATTCCCTTGAATTAAAATAATAGTAAGTTAAACACACCTCGAATCATCAGAAGAAGAGTCACTATCGCTGTCACTTTGAGAGCCTTCTGACTGACTGTCGAATTTCCTTTCATTTGGTCTCATTGGACCATATAAAACGGTGTTCAAAGGATAGTACCTAAGTAAGATAAAGTTATAAAAATAAACAAGTTTGATACAATTTAGCTTGCAGAATATAGACATTTGCAAAACAATACCTTAATTCGGCAGGCGTGTACTCTCTGTAATAATCCGTATATTGTCCGGGTATAAGAGCAACTGGGTAATGACTGCTTCGTCTCAAAGGATCGAACTTGATTGATTTTCTAGAGGGTATTTGCACGGTGAACGTCTGTAAATCAAGACTACATTTACGCGAATCTTGGCGAGCCCTATTTAATCCTGCATTCCAAGACAGAGCTGACTGCATAGCCATTTCCGCTAAATCTATCCTGTTGCGTTCTGCGTTGGCAGCTGCTGACAATTCCTTTTGTTTCTTTGAGTGTTCTTTCGCTGCCTTCTCACGCATGTGCTTGCGATACTCTTCGTATTGTTCTGGGAAATCGCTACACATGATGTCCAACACTTCTGAGCTGGAGACTGCTGTTAAACCTGTAAGAATTAAATAAAAGATTCTTATTTCATTCCTGAAAGTATTTACAATATAAATTTATTCAAACGTAAGTAAGACAGTGATTGAATCACTGTACCTTCAGTTTTAAAAAAAGTTTTATAAATCCAAAAATTTCTAACATTTTGAAATTGGCTGTACCTTTTTAAGGCATAATAAATCATTGAATATTTGAAATAATAGTTATTAATTATTTATTATTTAAATTATTATTTAAAAATGATTGTCTTATGTAATTTTTTTATTACTTCATTTTTGATGAATTTAAAATTTTTTATTTTTAAGTACTTGTCTGGCTGTCAAACGCTATTATATCTTATTAATAATCAAGGCCGAAAATTTCAGCTAGTCCACTTTATAAAAAAAGCTTTTTATAACTTTTTATTTTTATTTAACTAATAATGATTAGTATTTCAAATAAATACTTTTAATCACTCCAGAAAGCAACCAAACAACTTACCCATATCGCACATAGACTCGCTGACCAAACCGTTCTCCCTCAAATAATTCCTCTCCTCCATATCCACCATACGTCTTTTGAGATCAGGGTATTTCCTCTTGAAGCTCTTAACACCAAGATACTGCGATATTTGCTCCTGAATCATGAAAGTCTCTCCACGTCCGGCCGGTCTCTCTTCCTTTCTGTCAAGCGGCCACTCGTACTCAGCGATCTTGTCGACGGTAAATGGACCTTCATCTGGATCGAAGTTGATCTCCATCCGACGATTTTTCACCTTCACCTTCTCCGACTCAGTCGTCGCTGTGCTGAGTACGCTGCCCTGTGACTCTTCATTCGCGAGCGTCTCCGAGGTTCCTACGAATGAGAACATATTCATTAGCAGGTGCACGCCTCTTTCGGATACACAGTCATTATCTGCTAGGTGGTTCTTTTTGATTTTTTTACTGTTTAGTGAAGTGAGTAGATCGATCGATTTTACGCGCAGTCACATGATGGCATAGATAGACTTTGAAAGCAGACGCTGCGAGCTATTTACATTCGGATATGTACCGGGGATCATTTGGGAGACACATCGGAAGAAAAAGTTCTATTTTTAGGTGCCGCTGTTGGAGGTCTACCAATGTATACAATTTTGTTCTCAAAATTTGAGCTAATGGTAGACATTTTTTTCTTTACACAATATTTTTCTGTTTTTTTATAAATTTATTTTCGTCTTTAAATATAATGTTATAAAAAATTAAAATATTTATATTAAAATTAAATTTCTTTATATTGATTTATATAAATAATTAAAAACATTAATTAATTTTCTTTAATAAAACAGCTTAAAATTGCTGCAGTTTAATTTATACAACAAGATTAACTTATTATGAAAATGATGTGGGTTAAATATTATGTAATATATAAGTTTATAAAATATTCTTACCTGGTATTGAAATGTTTCGTGCTGGTGTTTGAGATCTGGAACTAGACTCGGCACTCATTCTCGTTTCCTCGTCAATAACAGTTAAGGTTGAAATCGATTCATTTCTGGTTGTGGATTCACTTGACACTTTTTTAATGGATGGTGCTAGCCAATTTTGATGTTCCTGAATCACCATAGTGTCTTTATTGGTTTCTATGATTTCTGATTGTTCTCCAGCAGTCTCTATTCGCTTCTCGTTATCCTCGGTTACCTTAATTACGATAGATTGAGATCTGTTAACAAGTTCTTGATTTGTATCCATTTTAGTTACTCTAGTGATCTCTACAATGTCCTTCTCAGAAACGGGAGAAATCGTAGCAGCTGATACTCTTTCAATAGTTGCAGACATCATTTGGATATCTGAACCTCTTGCCATTTCTGTAGCTATTTTTTGCATGTCTTTTACTGTGATTTCCATTGTGTCTTTCTACAATTTGACACAAAATTTATTTCAATAATTGGGTGTATTAACGATAATTAAATCAAACTACGTATTATTACTACTAATATTATTACTACAATATAATTCACAGATCGTTATGCAGTCATTAAGAAATTCGCGGTGTGGTTTGCGTGTAATTTGGATGTAAATACGAAATTGTATCGCAAGCAATTGTATACTATACATTATTATAAATAAAAATACAAGGTGCGATTCTAACAATTACGGGCCCATTTTTTTGGTCTCGTCTTGATCTAATTAAGTTATTTAATTAAAGAGTAATTCAAATATACCTGATGAGACGTTTCCATTTCTTCACATTCCGATTCTAGTATTTCAATATCTCTTTGCTGCTCGCCCAACTGTTCTACACTTGCTTCGTTCAATCCAAGAGAGGGAGCAGAAAATTTCTGTAAAGAAATTACAGCCGTTGTTGCATTTTCGATTGCTGTCAAATCTTGATCAATGCGAGCTTTTTTCGATGGCATATCCACTACTTCATTTTTTCGTTTTCCTCGGCCTGGAAATCATTAATAACATTTTATTAGTTAGTATCACAAACAGATTTGATATAAAAAAAATTGCAAGTAATTTTATGAACAAAACTCATATATGTTTGATATTTTTGTAGTATACAAATTTAAAAAATAAATTTAAAAAATAATTCAATTCCTAAACGTATTAAAAGTAAATAAACAATACAACAATATTTTACAAAAATATTGTTACAATAATAATCCGTATTTACGTAGATAATAGAACTCCATGTTTACATAGAAAAATACATTTATACACATTATATGTTATGAACGTCAAAACAAATACGTCAGGCATAATGTAAACATTATTCCTAGAATTTAAATAACTGTTATCATGAACATCTTGATATTCCTCAAATCTGAAGAAAAGTGAAAAAAAAACCGATACAGGCAATATGATATCTGGCGAAAATAAATTTCTAGTTTGAAGTGTCTACCAGATTTAAGTAATTTTCTTGGTAAAAAGTTACTTACCTCGTCCTCTACCCCTCTTTGGAGGTGCATAACTTTTCTGACTCCTGCACGTTCTTCTAGGTCTTTCACTTCCTTCTACATTACCAGGTACGACATGGGGCACTGGCGTGACTTGTACTTGCTGCAATTGTTGCTCATACTGCATTTGCATTTGGCGCATCATTACGATTGGGGGTTGATCCAAGCTAAGCGGATCCCTTTGCGTTTCAATTTGATCGAAACTGGTATTGTTTGGTGCAGCTAAAACTGCAGCAATAGCATTTCGACGAGGGCGGCCACGCTTTTTAGGCGCTTTTATTGAAGATTTGGCGGATGGAACTTCATCAATTATCATAATGTCTTGGCTTGAGTTGGAGTTCTCATTAACAATTATTAGTTCGGGTTGCGGTGATCGGTCTATAATCTCACAATCAGAATTAAGTGGCGACGACATTGAAGCTTCGTTTTGTGCGCTTAAAGATGCCTTTAAACGATCGCCCATCAATGTATCACCCGTAGATAAAGAACATATCTGAAAATATGAAATATTTATTTAATAACAATGACTATTCTGTAAGATTTTTTTATAAATAGATAATTAATCCAAAGGTTATATGAGAATATGACCTTTTTAATAAAATGAAAAAAAATGTTTTCCAGTTTGTACCTGAGTAATACTGATCTCTTGATTAATCACATTCATTTGTTGTCGACTGATATTACCGCTGCTAGATTCCAGTAATAACTTATGATGTTGTTGCATTTGCTGCTCTTTTTTCGTTGGAGATGCAATAGGTTGAATAGTTACATCTGGCAACATTTGTTGTAGAGTTAAATCCATTTTAGACTTTTTCGCTTCGATGGGGGCTATAGTGACATCCTTGCGTTTACCGTGCAAATCAGTAATGGTATTGTCAGTTAGAGTCCTTACAGGTTCAATTGTAATGTCTGAATGACTTTTTCTAAAGGTTAAGATATCTTTATGATCTTTGTGCTTGAAAGAAGAAGCACCTGAAGTATTTGAAATTCTTGAGGAATCCTCCTGGGGTTCATTTGGCGTTATTATAGTAGGATGGCCAGTTTTTGACAGCTTGATTTTCATTTCTAAGGAATCGTCTTTAGATTTCTTAGGCGCTTCTGGATGAATAATAGAAGGATCACCAGTTTTTGAAAGCTTAATTTTCATACCTAAAGGCTGCTGTGACTCCACTGGTGTATCATCTTTCTTTGTATGAACAACCGACGCGTCCCCAGTTTTTGATAATTTAATTTTCATGGTTTTTATGCTTTCTTCAACTGTATCCGACGATGATTTCTCTCTGAATTCCTCTACAGTTTTTTCTTCTGTACCTTCATTAAGTAACATAGAGGCATTTCCACCTTTCGTCTTTGATAATTTGATTTTCACTCCGATTGGAGAATCTATCCGTTTTATCGGATCATCATCTTCTTTAGTAAATTCTAAAGCTTCACTGGGTATTACTGAAGCATCTCCAGATTTGGATAATTTAATTTTCATTCCAAGTGGTGATTCCGTTCGTCTTGTACTTTCTTGTAAATCTTCAACAATTTTGTTAACCTTTGAACTAATTTCTTTACTTTCGTCTACAGATAGTGATTTGCTATCTTGAATTATTGACGCATCTCCAGATTTGGATAATTTGATTTTCATACCGATAGAGGGAGAATCTTGCTTCTTTAAAGTTGGGGAATCCTGAAAAATGAAAAAATACTGAGCTAGTAAAAAATACTTGTCTATGTCGCCATATATTAAAATTCTATACAAGTAGATAAGGAATACCTGACTAGTTTCTTTGATATCCTGTTGTACAATTGATGCATCACCACTCTTAGATAATTTAATTTTCATTCCAAACGTAGCCTCCGCCTTAGGTGGTTTCTCCTTTGTCTCTTCCTGCTTCTGACCTTCCTCTTCGTGCTTATTTTCTGTAACTGATGGGTCAGCTGATTTAGACAATTTTAACTTAACACCTAAAGGTAACGATGATGACGTATTGTCGGTGTGCCACTGCGCTGTTTCATCGTCGTTATTTGGGATGATCGACGGATGGCCACCCTTTGATAGCTTAAGTTTTATTTTACCTAGCTTGTGTCCTGGACTGTCTTCCGGATTCGGAGAATTTGCTGCTGAGCGAATCTTTGGACTTTTAGGCGAACGCGGCTCCGAACATTCAGCTATTGCTGATTTTGCTATCTTCAAAATTATGCGTGGTGAACCAACATTTTCACATTCCGTGTATGCTTGTTGCTGTTGTTGTTGTTTATCAAAAAGTTCTTTCTTGGGAGTATCTGTTATTTTAGGTTCATTGCTGGTTCTTGCCTCATTAGCTGTTTGTCTGTCGGGTGATTCTAATCTGTATTTGAAATCTCTTTGTAAAGTTGAAGATCTGTAATGCTGACTTAATAACGAAGGTGGCGGTGCCGAAGTCATTTTGATTTCCGTTACCACTGGAACCTGAAAAGTTGAATGATACATCTATAATTAAAAATAAATATCTTGAAAAAGTTGCAACGATTTTAAATATTTATTTTTTCATCTACAGTTATTATAAATATAGTTATTATTTTTTTAAATTAAGTAATTAATTAATTTATTAGAAAATTACCTCCTGTGATTCTTCAATTGGTTCCTGTGTTACAATAGTTATTTGTTCTTCTGGTTCTATAACATTTAATAAATTGTCAGTAGTGGACAAGGCATTTATTTCTGTTTCATCCATACTTTGAACTTCACTTGTTTCTGGGACATCCATACTTTCAACTTCACTGGCTTCTGGGACATTCATATTTTCAACTTCACTTGCTTCTGGGACATCCATATTTTCAACTTCACTTGCTTCTGGGGTCGAGCTCTTGAGTTGCTGTTCCTGTTCTAATTTTTCTTTGCGCTCGCTTTCTAATTTAGCAGCTTCAGAAATTATTTCAGCTTCAGATATTGCTATGGGATCCAACGTTACTTCAGGCACATCTGATGTTAGTTCTGATACATTATCACAATCACCTTCTTCGACTGAAACAAAAATACTAGAATTCTCTTCCACATCACTTGCTTCTTTAATTGTTTCAGAAGTTATAAGGTCTTGTTCTTCAGATTCTTGCAAGAACTTAACAGCAGATTCTAGTTCTGAAATCTCAGCTGATTCAGCTTCATTTCCAATATCATCATCCGATAAAACCATTGACTGATTTTCCAAAATATTATTTTTTCCTAATTGTGCATGGCCCTCCACTTCTAAACAGTCTTCAGAGTTTTTAATATTTTTATCTACTTCTTCAGCACCTTTTATTTCTTTTGCAATATTTTGTAAATCATTACTTTCATCATTGCACTGTACGCTTTCCAAGGCTATTTCATCACTAACAATTCTATCATTTGATGTAGTAATGTCACAAAGTTCATTTACTAATTCATTTATATTTTCTTCTGGGGATTGACTAGATTCTTCAAACATTAAGCTAATATCCTCTTCTTTTTCCATATTTTCAGATGGTTGATTTTCTTCTTTTTCTAAGTTATCAGATTCTTTGCTTTTCTCTTTCATTGATTCAGAAGAGATTATTTCTGTTTGAAGACTATCTAATAGAGATAATGGGTCTTGAGACTGTTTATCAAGTTCACTAGCTTCAAGATTTTTTTCTGATAATGCTTCTGAATTGGCAGATTCTGCTTTAATATTTTGGTCAGACTGCAGTAATTCATCGAGGCCTGAAGTAAAATAGCCTGATTCTTTTCCTGCCTGACCTAAAATTTGTAATGCATCTTCTTCTGTTTCTAATTCTTGAGTACTATTTAGCATTTCATCAACTTTTTTATTGTCATCTAAAATTTCGTTTAAATCTGGTTCTAGAGATTCTAATATTTCTGGCAGCTCAATGGCATTAGTATTATCATTATCTACTAAGTCGTTTAAAGGATTATTAAAAACTTGATCTGTAGATTGTTTTTCATTTTCACTTATCGGAGAACTATTTCCATCAGGATCTAATGATAAATTAATTTCTACTTGATCTTCTGTTTCTTCTTCATTTGCCTCATGAAGATCTTCTTCCATAGGAACTTCGTCTACCTGCTGTTTGTCAAGTTCTTTCAGTTCTAAATTTGTTTTTTCTATTACTTCGGGTTCTTCTAACTCTAACGTAATATTTAAATCCTCAGATGTTTCAATTCTAAGTTGAGCTGAATTTTCATCTTTTTTATTTTCAACTACAGAATTTTCTTTCACAAGTATTTTCTTAGTTTCATTATTTTGAAGAAAATTTACAACTTGATCATTTGCACTCTCAGATGTTGGTACATTTTCATTTAACATACCACTATCCTGCACCTCAGCTGCAGGTTCTGTAATTATTTCATTGTTTTCTTCAGGACTATAGGTTGTACCTTCTTCTCTTACATTATTTTGTTCAGTTGTCAATTGTTCTATTTCAGCATTTCTCTCCTCATTTGCAGGTTCTGCAGTATTTTGCAAATTTTTTTCAGTTACTGTTGTATCAATATCTTCTACTTGTGTTTCAGTTAGTGATTCTGAATTTTGTAAAAGTTCAGAAGCAATAATTTCATCAATTTCTGCAACTTTTATTATTGCAGCAGTTTCTGTTATTTCTGCATTTTCTGTAGTATCAACATCAGAAATAATGTTTTCTATATTTTCCAAAGGTTCAATATTCTTATTTGTACTTTGTGAAATTTCACAAAAAGTATTATCCTCAAAATTTTGAGAAGTCCCTACATTTTGCGAAGATTCAATAACATCTAATTCTGTATCTCGCATTTCAGTCAGTAATGGATCATTTTCTGAACTTGCAATATTTACATTTATATCTTCATTTTCCAAATTTTCAGTAATATTAGTTTCTTTGTCTTCCAAAGATTCTACATTTGAATCAATCTTTGTATCTTGTATACATTCTGAATCTTCAATATTTTCAGTTGATGCTGAGACTTGTGGTGATTCACTCTCATTGTTCAATTCCAAACTTTTTGCTGTTATGATATTTGTTTCGATAAATTGTTCAATGTCCATTACCTCTGGATCATCAATATTTTGTTGTTCATTGTAGAGAGTATTAGAATCACAATCATTGGATGTCACTATATTACTAGAACAATTAGCAGAGTCTTCTTCAGCCTCTGATACTTCTTTCATTTCAGAATCAGGCATTTCTGGTTCCATTAATTGTGCTTCAGCTTCATTTTCGGATGCATTATCTTGATTTTTTTCCCTTTCATCATTTTGATTATCATTTTCTTCATTGCAGTCATTGTTTTCTTCAATAGTATCCTGTTGCAAACAATTGCTTTCTTCTTTATCATCTAAGTTATCTACAGCCATTGGAAATTGTATTTCTATGTTTTCATCTGTATCCAAAATATTATTTTTGTTCTCAATATTTTTATGGATATTATTGTCATTTTCCGAATGCATTTCTTGCACAAAATCAGGTTGATCACTGCTTTCAATATTACCACTTTGTTCTACAAGATCTGCCTCTACTGAATCTTCAATAATTTTATCATTTGATTTTTGTTCTAGTAAATCATTGACAGCTAAACAGTTTCTTTCATTTTCTTCGATTGTTAAATCAGGTACTATTGAATTTATATCACTACTATCAGCAGCAAATTTAAGAATTTCAGTACTACTTATTTGGCTCTCAAAATCTTCATCTAAACTGATTTTATTTTCAGATTCTATAAGATTCTCATTATCTGATTCAGAAGTCTGATGATTTTCTGAACAACTTTGAGATTCTTGAGAAGTATAAGTATCAGCTTTTGGCTCTAAACTATTACTTACTTCCTTCTCTTTTGACACATTTTCAGTTTCATTGGATTGACCTAAACTTTCCACACAATCTTCAAAGATCTCTGAATCATCAGTGTGTTCATGGGATGTATTATTATCAGACTTTTTACTTTCTTCTGTGTTTTCTAATGGTTCTGAAACTGAAAAATAAAAATTATATATGTATATATATATATATAGATAAAATTATAAATAAAAAAAAATAAAATAATTTTATAAAAAGAAATAAAATTCTAAAATTTAATACAAGTTATTAAACATATTAATGTTTAGAATATGGGTTGGCTCTGTGTCTCATAAAAGTTAGAAGCTTTAAATTTATTTCTTTTTAACTAATAGGTACTCTTTAAAATGAATAAAATACATACCAAAGTTAGTTGAAGCTGCAACCAATCCCTCTATTTCTGCAGAATTGTCTAAAATGTCTTTTATATCTAAACTATTATCATCCGGCAGTATTTCGCACTTATTACTTTCCATAGAGTCACATTGCAAACTGGCAGTAAAAGCTATATCATCACTATCTAATTTAAAATCATCATCATTGTCATCCTTCTGACTATCATCTTTAGTATCAGTAATAATTTTAGAAAGGGCATCAATTTCGCTCTCTAGAGTAGATTCTGAAACCCCTTCAGATTGCACACCAATATCATTGATATCCATGTTGATTACTATTCGTTCCAAACACTTGAAAATGTAATCAGTCAATTAATCAATGAAATCGTCCAACTTATTCTTATTGTATTTATGTTTCTTCTATTTCTCTGTTGAACCTATGAGGTTCCATTCCAGAGCAGGTTAACATTTTTATTAAAACCAATTTCAACAATCACATTTACATCTAAAACTGAGCAATCTTTAAAAAAGCGTATTTTCCGATGCGTTCCCATTTGAAAAATGGTAAGTAAAACTTATGATTAACATTAATTTTCTAAACCTCGATTTGTTAGTACATAACCAAATGTTTTCTCTCGCCTTAATATTTTGGCTTGTTGATTTTTCTGTTTCAAAACTTTGATTGTAGACACTTTTTACACGGTATAACTACGTAACTCTTCCAGACATGAAATTTGTTATGAGTTAACAAAGAGCCTTCAGGAAAATCCTACGCATAATAAAGTTCAACAAAATAACTGACGCTATAAACGATTTTCTTCCCGAAAACGTCTATCTTGCATACACAAGCATATCGCAGCATTACACAGGGGACAGGGCGCATGGACAGCGCCTTTGCAATGTTGCCAAGTATTGGAATGAAATTTCTAGGTTAGGATCAGGGGGCGGTTATCAAAGGTGTATTTCAAATAATTTTATTGTTATGCATAATAACAATCATATTTTCTTGATTCTTTTTTTAATTTTTATTTTTCATGAAAAATGAATCGAATCTTTTAAAACTTTTCTTAATCATTCAATATATTAAATAATTCAATAGCTAAAAATGAACTTATTTTAAATAATAGTAGATTTGTCTATAAAATAATTATTTAATTAAAATATAAAATAGCAGTATTATCGTTCATAGAAACTTATTTGAAGTAAAAGAAAATATATTTAATACAAAATCATAAAATTTTATTTTTTAAAATACTTATACAACTAACTATTTTACAGAAATTTATACAATGGTTTATATAATTTTAACATTATATAAATAATAACAATTTAAACGTAATATTTATATTCGTTTGTTAAGATTTTTAACATTCCTTTTTATAGATTTAATTACATTATTCATTTCAGCATTAACTTTAAAGCTTTCATTATTCTTTTCACAATTTCCAGATTTTAGTGAAACACCCTGAAAATAATAATAAAACGGATATTAATTATAACATTTCTTTATATTTTTTCGTAATTAATGAAAGATATATAAAAAAACTTACATCATCGGTATCATTTCGGTTTCTTCTCTTAAGTTTTTCATTAATTAGTGCTTCAGTGCCTTTAGTTTTACGATAATGAGGGTCTGCTGGATCAATATTGTAGTGATGAGATGTAAATAATGCATTAAATCTTGGATCTTCAACATTGATAACAAAGTCATCTTTAGTAGCTTCTTCTTGTAAAATTTTCTTTTTCTTGCTAAGACGATTCTTCTTTGATTTTGTTAAAGACTCTGCTTCTTCTATTCTCTTCATACTGAAGTGATGTTTATTTTCTTCAGATTCATCCATCAATAAAAGTTCTAATTCTGCTTGACGCTTCTCTTCTTCTTCATCACCAGAATCTAGATCTCTGTCTGTTAAAGTATTCTTTCTTTTCTTTCCTTTGGATTTTGTGTTTTTCAACTCTTCTGCAAAGTATGGATCATTCATATCAATATCTGAAGGCACTAAATCATCGCTATCATACTGATTTTCATCTCCTTTTTCTTGCGTATTTTTCTGTTCTCTTTTAGCCTTCTTTTTAGCTTTTCGTTTTTCTAAATACTGCTCAAATGGAGTTAGTTCTTCATTCTTTTTTATTTTTTCTTTTACTAATTTCTCAGCCTTGTCTTTGGCCCCTATGCCCCAAGTAAATTCTAATTCAACTTCTTTATTCTTCTTTTCTTCTTCTGCTTGCTCTATAGATTTTAGCAATGATTTATACTTATCTATAGAATTTTTAACTGGCTCAGAGTCATCTACTCCTTCTAAATGTTTTTTAACTTCATCTTCAGCTTCATCCTCACTAGTTCCACTAGCTAAGTAAGCTTGAAGATCATTTTTATCAATATCATCAAGTTTGCCAGAAGATAGTTTTTGCGTGATTTCTTGTCTTTCTGGATTTGTTTCATCCCAAGTCAAGTCTACTTTAACTTGTTGTAAAGCTGTTGTAGTAAACAATCTTGGAACATACTTTGTCATGTCTGGTAATTTATTACAAACTTCTTTTGGTTCTTGATCAAAAGTCATATCATCCGGGATAAACCTCAAATCAAGCTTGGTAGATGAAGATTCATATTCAAGATTATCACATTCAGAATAAATTCTATTAGCTGTATTTGCAGAATCAAAATCTATGACTGCATAATAATACTTTAAACGATTTAATTGATATTGCCTAAGTTTTTCCATGTGATAAGAAGAACCTTCTTCATCTTCATCAGATTTTAAATCTCCATCATCAGACTTAAAATCCCCATTACCAACATTTTTCATTTTTGATTCTACTAATTCAATAGGTCCTTTAACTTCTTCTTCTTTCATACGCTGCATTCCAAATTCTGATGGGTATATTGTCACACTTTTAATTAGACCTCCAGTAGGTAAAAAAGAATTAAAAAGCACCAGTAAATCAACTGCTCTTATTCTATCCCAATCCATATTACATGCAGCCAGCCTGTGAGTGATTTCATCTGTCCTTTCAGCTTCTTTATCTAATTCACCCCAATTATGCTGTATATTTTCTTCATCATCTTCGTATTCTGAACTTTCTTCATCTGATGAAGTGTCAGAAAACAAAACTCCTTCTCCTCTAGCAAAATCAATTGTGAGGTCACGCAACTTTTCCTTTACTTTATTATCTACCTTTTGCTCATTTTTCCTTCTAGTATTTAATTGTATTTCATTTTTCTTAAGATCATTATTGTTAAAAGATTCTTCATCTGATGTTTTATCGCTATCTGATTCTAAAACCTTTTGGCTTGGTTTTTTAATAAGAAGTAAACTGCCATTGCTCGATAAATTATTTCCATTATCACTATCTGTTTCATTATCTTCACTTTCATTTTTTTTTCCAGTTTTAATAACATCCTTTTTCTTCTTACTTTTTTCATTTTTAGCTTTTTGCTTCTTGGTATTTGAGTCTGATTCTTGATTTGGGGAATCTTCTTCACTACTAGAAATGTCATAGTATTTTTTTAAATTTTCAACAGATGTCTGATTAGTAGGTCTTCCTCTTTTATCAACTGTATATTTTACAGTAAATTTTTTGTCTTTAAACATAGACTGGAACCGTTTGTCTATTTTTACTTTGCGTTCACTTTTCGGAATTCTCCTGAATTTTGGATCTTTTGCAACGTGCGCAAACCGTTTATCTTTTAACATATCCTCCATGTTTATCTAAAAATCAAAATTGAATATTGTTTTTTAATTTTATGCACAAATCAGCAAAGTAGCGTGAATGTTTTTAAATAACTTTTGAGGTTAACTTTGTTAGTATTATTGTTTTAAAGTGTAACACAATAAAAATGCAAGTATTTTTTAAATCTTACCTTCTAAATTACACTTCTAAACGCAGAAAAGTAATAAATAAATTATTATTAATAAATAATAAAGTTAAAAATCGAAACGAAAACTACACGTGAACACTTATACTTCTCCTCCATGTGGAGAATACCGCACTGCGAATGCGATGCCGTTTAAAAACAAAAAGGTAATGGCATCTGGTATATGGCAACTATGAATAGAATGGCAACGTCGCCCCGATCAAGCTGCTTTATTGTGGCGCGTTAACCTGAATTTTTTAGTTTCTGAATATGTACGACAAGAGAAACGGAATTACAGTAAGTTTTGAATGCTAAATACTTTTTTGAAAAACTAGCTTTTCATAAAATATATTTTGCAAAACAATTTTACACTGTGTCATATAGAAATATAATGAATTTATATTAACGCAATTAAATGTAATTTAAAACTCTACATATATTGAAAAATTTAATATCGCTAAAATTGATCATCCTAGGTACATAATTAAAAAGATAATCATATAACGCGATGACGAGAATGTCGCGACATCACAAACGAAAGCTGGACATAAACCAGCACATATGCGATCTACATCTGGGCTCGGAAAGCCACTTGCCGAGACTGCCACCGAACGCGCCATTCGTGATGCGCTTCAAGAGATGGCTTCAAAAGCTCCTGATCGTATCCGCAAGACATCCCTGTACTCATATCTATTTGCGTAGTAAAGCTGCGATCGCCTTCGAGAAGCGCAGGCATGGGATTTCACCGTACTGGTGGATCATCCACCCTTGCAGCAAATTTCGGTTTGTAAATACGCGTTGTTTTAACTGAGCCTGAGTCTTCTGATTATTCTGCTATAAAGTTGATTATTTGTAATAGGTCTCTGTCGGAAAAAGCTCGTAAGATATAATATGTCCTATAAAATCTTATTTATTTTGGGGCAGCTACAAATTAAAGGAGTTTTATAAGATATTTTACTATACAATTTATAGGGGTGAAATTAAACAATAACATTTTAATGAAGTTTAAATTAAAGAATCTGACATTTTAATTTGTTAATATTTTTATTTTCTTTCATTGCATTGCACATTATGTAACATTTAAAATTTACGAATGCAGATTTGCTTGGGATATGCTGATGGGTATTACCTTCCTTTATTTGTTCTTCATGATTCCGTACACAATGGCTTTTACGAGATTATCGGCGGACGAAGTGAATGCCATTGAAAAAACTCTGAACCTTCTTACTCTGCCGTACCTTATTTGCTTGATCGATATCGCATTTAATTTTATTTCTGGATTTATATCATCGGATGGCCACGAAATATATATCGATCCAACTCTCACTTTCAAGTAGTTATTTCCTTTTGAAAATATTTATATTTTATTCATTCAGTAATACTGTCGTTTAAATGTTAAAAATTGTAAATCTCGTATGAGTTCCTATAGTGAAAGCAACTATCGATAGATCTTGTACTGTAATTTAGAATAATTTATTACTTATCGATTTGAAAGTGAAATTCTAAAATCACTGGCTAATAATGATGTATGATCTGCATTATTCTGAATTAATTTAATATTTTATTCATTCTTTCTAGACATTACATAAAAGGCCTTTTTCCCGTAGACATAATATCTTCTGTTCCTTACACGTGGTTTTACAAAAAGAATCTACAGATGCCTAAAAAGAACGGTGAAAAATACCTTTTATTCTTGGAGCTGCTTCTTCTTTTCAAATTTTGTCGACTGTGCACATTTAAAAAGAGCATAAAGAAAATGGCTATGGTAATGCTTGAACGTGGGCCGGATCCGATCGACTTGATTTCGATTTATATACGGATACATAATGATTTAACAGGCTACCGGATCATCGCGAATTTACGAACACGGAGTGTGGCTCTTCTTCTTAACGATCTTGATCTTTCACTGGGCGGCGTGCTTCACTTACATGTTTCCTTTCTTTTATTCTTACTTGAGGAACCATTCTTTAAAAGTAGTTATCTTATTATTTTTGTAATCGATCGAATATTTCCGCTGATTTAATTTCAGGAGGCGCAAGGGTATTTGTTTCACACGAAGCTGTACCGGGAGCCTACCTGGATGATTTACTTGACGAGTTTACATATGGGAGGAGGTAATCTGTGTAGCTACAATTTCCTGGAATACGAATACACCAGCACACCTGACAAAATGGCCAGATGTATTTTGCTTTTGTGCGGAATGACATATTTTCTTTATGTGATAGGTATGATTTTTTTTTAATGGATGAATTTTCGCAAGCTCAAATAGCATTCATTACTTTTGCTTCTTAGTAATAATATTGCAATTGACAACCTCAAGTGCCGAGCCGGAACTTAAGTTTCAAGCAATAATGCACGGAGTAAAAGATTACATTAGGAATAAAAAGTTGACAGAGGACCTGAGAGAGAGGCTGGAACATTTTTACGAGCACCGATTTCAAGGCAGTTTATTCAAAGAAAAAGCAATTACATCGATATTATCAAGTTAGAGTTGGCAGCTTAAATATTCCAATTTTCGAAACAAAGCACAATATAATTTACAAAGTGACGATTAAACATTTATAGAGATATGCATTCAATAATTGGATTTTTTCAGAACAGTTACGACACGAAATCACTCAACACAGCAGTAGAATATTGTTAGAATCAGCTCCTCTTTTTCGTAACGTTACTCGAAGTATGATAAATAATATTATTGGTAAGAGTATTCTAAATTATAATTTCAATGAATCAGAATTGATTTGAGTTATTATACAAATTAAGTAATTTCGCAGGCGCTTTAAAGCAAGTCATTTTTTTGAAGAACGATGTAATTTTCAAATGGGGTGCGGAAGGAAATTACTTGTATTTTATTATTACCGGTACAATTGCGGTACTTAGTGTTCATGGAGAAGAAGTGAGTGCTGATTTAAATTGTTAAAAAACTCTTGAATTGAACAACGAAAAAATTATTTTTTTATATTTTAAAATGTCACAAAATTATTTCATGATACAAAACAACAATGAATGAATGTTCTATTCAGTTTTTGTACATCTAATCTTCTGGTTAACCCTTATAGGGCCGGGATTTTTAAAATTAAAAGAGCTTTCTATTTCTGTGGAAATAAGTTATGAGGTCTTCCACTCAAACCAATCCAAACAAGGACGGATGTGTACAATTGCACTTAAGTCATCCCCATGTCGCTCTGAGGCGTCATCCCGGTTCTCTAAGGGTTAATTGTACTTAATGATTAATGATATCATTGATCTAAAAACGTTCAATTTACTTTAATGTTAACTGAATTTCTTTTTTATATTAAGTTAAGTAACAAATAATATTAATTTTTAGATATCCCATATTGTTGAACCTAATTATTTTGGTGAGATTGCACTCTTTCGAGACGATCATAAGCGAACAACTACAGTTATAGCCTTGGAAGAATGCGAAGTTCTTCGGTTAGATCGCCGGAATTTCAATCGTTTAATAAAACCGAAGTCCAGTTTTTACAAGCGATTGGAATCGATAGCTAAAGCACGATCGACGGTAGTCGATCGTTATAATGCACAGGAGGGATATCGCACTGAAGATGATCGCTATAGTTACAGCGATCCCTTCTAAATTAGCATCAAGCAAGGGAATATATTAGCTTGCTATATTTATAAATAATAAAAAATATAATAAAGGATTGATAATTATACTATTTGAGTAAATGGTTATTATTGGTTTTTGTCAATTAAATTTTCAACAAATAAATAATTAATGAATTTTTTATAATCTATACATTTATTTAAAAACTTTTAAATTTAAAATAGAACAAATACTTTGAATGCATCTAGTATTTGCAATGATAATCAAGTGTTTAAAATTATTTTCAGTTAAAAAATACATTTAGATACACGAATTAAAAATAACAAATTTTTTGAAAATAAAATATTAAAGAAATGAATAAGGGAAAAATAAATTTAAAAATAGGCAAAGAAAATGCAGTAATTTGCAGTTAATAAATTTATTAGTTTTTCTTCTTAAATTTGTTCTTAACAACTTCTTCCGATATTTTTGTCGATTTCTATTGCGGAAGAAAAATCTAGTAATTAGTAGTTTTCTTCGTATATAATATACATATAAAATTAAATTTCGCTACTTTAAAGTTGCGCACCACCGGTCACGAATCTCAAGGAATTTGTTTCCTTCTTTTATCGATACGTTTAATTTCTACACAGTGAGATGAAATCTTCTTATAGAAAAATCTATTTATTTACAACTTAATCATCTTTCGAATATCAATTTTTAACATCGTTTCTAATTTTTATATTATGCTTTTCTCTAATAATGTTGACGTTAGTCTGATAAGAAAAATATGTAATCATGGTTTCCTTTTCGAAAAAAAAGACGCTAAGGAGTACAACATTATTTTTTCTGCGAATTATGTTTAATATTTTATCAGCCTATGTTTTTAATTGTAAATGGAAGAAATTGAAGACTTCCATGTCCTTGCCTTTTTATTTTTAAATTACAAGTGTCGTTTATAAAAATCGTACATTTACTTATTAATAGTGAAAGTATTTATAACACGCTTATACATAATATATTATCGTGATCAATTGAATAGATCATTTTATTTTGTTATAAACTATTACTTTTTACAACTACGGCATTGCATACAATATTTGACAATAGTTTTGCGCAAGGACACTAGTACTATGTTTATACAACTTTTTCTTATGATCAATTCCCACATCTTCGTATTTTATGCTTCAAAGCTTTTTTTTATACAAACTTCTTTTAAAATGGACGCTCTTTCTTGCTTACTATTTCGGATAGTGGATTTAATACCAAAATTAACAAAAGTCTTCTATATTTTTTGTCATGTAACTACGGATTATTTCATTAAAAATACTTCTATTCTTATAACAAATGCAAACAAAGTAACATACAGTTCATTGATTTCAGATTTATTAGTTTTTCTTCCTTCTTTTTTTAATTTTATAGCAGATGAAAAGAATATTTAAAATAAACTTTTTTGTGCAAATTAATTTTTATCTTTTTTTATAATTTTAGACCATTGATAATATAAAATATTAGAATACAAATTATAATTATATTATAATATAGTATTCTATACATTATATTATAATATCGATTCATGTTATATTAAAATATGATATAAATTAGTAATATTCTAATATTAAGAGATTTTTTAAATAAAAAATAACTGTATGGAGACAAATAATTGCATGGTTTTTTCTATTTTTAAAATAATATATCCATAGTACATATACATAACATTTTTTATAATTATGATTTAATTTTAAGAATTGTGTTCCATCTAATATAGTATGAATAGCATCTAATTTATAAATTAAGCGACTAAAATGTTTATTTTATATGTGTATCTAAAATTCTGAAGAGATTTTTGCATCTTTTATTACTAAATCTTGACTAAATTTCGCTTAACGTAAAATATTAATAAAACATTAAATGTTACAAAAATACGTTTTAATTTATCCATGTAGACTTTTGAAACTAAAAATATTCGTTTACGCTTTTTCACATTAATGACCTACATTAATTTCGGAACGCAATCCACCCCATACGTTAGCGTCATTTCTTTCTTTTTGTTAAAACGAATGAGTGGTAGTATTTTACAACTTAAATTACCTTCGCATACATGACTATACACTATTCGATATTTTACACATAACTAAATATCTTTCTATACAGCATATGTAGCATATATAGCGACACTCCAAAGAAGTACAAAAATAATAAAATAAACTTATCTGCTACTGTTGGAAATTGATCGTACGTTTTTACACACACAAGGTAAAAATTCGAACGTATGACGAAATTCCAAGAGTTACGTGATTTGTAGCAGTCGCCTCTGTACACATACAAACTGGGAAAGAGACTGTAAAACTGTCCTTTTAAACCCTTATAATTTGCTTTGAGCCATCATTCTTTTTTTTATACAGTATATATTTTTTCATTTTTATCAATAAAAAAGGTGCTTATGCACAAATAATTGCATACACTCAAAAGCAAAAGAAACATCATTTATATTCAATAAAATATAAGTATATATAGTACAAAAATACTGCAAATCAGTGATGCAGAATGAGACGAAGGAATGGCTATGATTGAACCATAAATAATTATTTACTTAAACATTAATTAATTTTGTAAAGATTTGCAGTAATGAGCAATGAATAATATTAATTAGGCAAGCTTTTTAAAAATGATAGTTTGCAATATACAATATTAAAGCCTTTAGAAACAAGAAACTTGACAAATGATCATTGATTGATGGAAAGGACATTATTATTATGAAATAAAACGTTAATACTAAATTGTGTATGAAAAGAATGGGCTCAATTTATCTTTTTACTTCGATAGTTTTTACGATGATCTATATAAGATAATACATAAACATACCTTAATGCATAGACAAAATATAGGACGATTTTTCTGTTTAACAATTAAAAAAGGCAAAGAAACGTTGATCCTAATTTATGCGTGATCTCTTTTAACGAAGAGACATGAACTAGGAACAATCCTGCAGGATAACGTCATATACTTGAAAGAAACTAAAATTGATGAGTATGGAGCATTATCTCATTCGCGATGTAATATTCAAATTTAATAGATTCAATGTGAAATTGCGAGTAACTTTCTATTTAAGTTAATTTCGGTGAGCAAGAATCAATTAGTTCGCACAATTTTTATCGTCAATTAATGAATCTGCATTATCATTGTAAAATATTACATAAAAAATATTACAATTAAAAATTGTTTGTATGGCACTCAAATATCAATTATGTAAATAAAAATATTTTTTAACAAACAAATTTATAACTTACATATTTTTTATGTAATAATTAAAATTGTTAGTAAATTTATATAATCTGAAATTCTAAAAACTGAATTATTGATAAAGCAATTTCATTCTTCTTTTTATACAAAATGTTGAGCCCTAAAAAAAGACTCTTTAATATCATTTTAAAAAGACGTTGCCATCGCATTATTATTACAGAATATTGATTTTATAGTATTTACTTTTAAAAGAAATATTTATCTTCATCTGTTATCTGTTAAAAACATAAATATTATTAGAAGATTTTTTACTTTCTTGGTTGTTCTCTGCATTATAAATAATCGATATAAAACTATAAATATATATTTATGATTCTTTTGCACATTAAATCATTTGATATTTTGAAACTTTAACTAATAGGACGGGGTAAAGTTAAAGCGACTAGTTTGAAATTCGTAACTAAACAATGTAGCTGCAAATCTTTCAAATAATCACAGCGCGAGAATGGATCTAATAGTTTTTTGATCCTCTAATATTCAAAATGTATTTAAATCTCGTCAATACGACATCAAATGAGATCATTTTTCAAAGCATTATTACTAAACTAAATAAAGTCTTTTTTTTAAAGCTCAACATATTGAAAGTTTAAAAATTATTTAAAGATTCTAACTCACTAACGCATTATTTCCGATAAAATTTTCTTACTCCTAACTTTTTTCTTTCACTCATTCGATAATGAAAGATCGAAAAATTGCAATACGTATGCTGAAACTTGTTGATTATTATTGTTCATTTATTTAGCACGCTTCTGCTTCCTTGCATTGTACCCCGATTCCTCTTGCAAAACCTCAGTTTGCAGAGGTGAGGGAATACGTGCAACGCCTCTTCTAGTTCTACCTGCAACACCGTTCAAGCTTTCTTGTAACATCAACGCAAGCTCGCGATCTTGACGTTCTTGGGCTGCGAGTTGCTCAAGACGCTGTTGTTCGGTAATTATATCGTCATCAATAACCTCAGTTTCGATGGCAGGAACCAACTCATCCCTCTCTTTCACATTTGCTAAAGTTTCAGGAGTTTCTCCAAAATTTTCCTGAGACTTTGTCTCTTTCTTATGTTTCTTGGTCTTCTGTAGCTTATTATTATTAGCTTTCTTTCGTCGCTTTTTTGCAGGGGGTGGTGACGAGTAAGGTGATACAACTGATTCAAGCCTTTCATAATTACTAACTTCGTGTGGGGGTAATTCAATTTGTTGCTGATCTATTTCTGTATCTTCCTGATCTACTACTTCTTGTTCGCTTTCTGAATCTTCAGAATACCTCGGTCGTTTCGATGACCGAGCAGCTAACCTTTTGATTTGACTTGTAATAGTAGTAGTTTTGGTTTCCTTTTTTGCCTTTACTTTTGTTTTCAACTTCGACTTCGATTCTTTCGCTTTCGACTTACGCCCTTTTGTACTAGTCTTTTTGCCTTTTGTCTTTTGCGATCGTTGAGTCGATACAATCTAAAAGAAATTACCAATAAATAAGTTAATTATTTGTTGTGATTTTATTAAGGGAAAATTAATTGCATTCTTTTAATACAGATTAATAATGTACTAACTTGATTAATTGCACTCTGAACGTCATTAGTCTGTGCATTTTTTCGTCTCTTGATTCTTTCTGCAATGTTTTCCATGACTATTTCTTCCACTGGACTTGATGGTCTGGGTTCTCGTTTAGGACTATTAGATAGAGGATCTGAAATTTGTATGTCAGATAGCGACAAATCAAACTGTATATCGTCGTCACCGATTTGCATGATTTCAATCGTTTCCTGTAGCTTATCTGTTTGGGATTGCATCTTATGTTTGCCAGGTAATAATCCGTTTTTCAATTTACCAGCTCTTTTACTTGGTTTTCTAATATTATTTATTTGATGATCGGCCAAGTGAAGTTTTTTGTTTACTTTTGTGCCGTTGATAACTTTATTGATATTCTTAGTATAATTTTTGTTACTATCAAAGGCTACTTCGGGTTTGTTTTCTTCTGAATCCTGCTGTGATTTATTTGATTTAGCAGTTCTCGATGTTTGTTCTATATATTTTTTATCAGTCTTTTTAGTCTCCAGTTGATGATCGTTTAAAGAATCTTTAAGAAGCCCTTGCTGTCTCGATATTCCTAGAATTCATTATTAAAAAATTAAAAAATGTTAATTAGACTAATATCATTTTAATCGTGGTTTAAAGAAATTTTGTAAATAAACAATACTATTTTAAATATTACTTTTAAAAGCACTCCAAGAGCAGCCAAAAATCTTTTTTAAGTGCGTCGGTGTTGGAGGCTTCGGCACGGCATTAGAAACTCTTTTGAGTATTGGTAATACTCTGATTAATTTAGGATCTATTTGTCTACCATCTGAAATGAAAAATTCGCTACTAGAATACCTAATCTGAATTGTATATAACAAAGAGGAAGGTATACAGTCAACAGTACTGCCAACATAGTGTTAAAAGACGGCACTTTTTATAGTAAAATAATAAATTGATAATTGATTTAAAATTTATGAATAAATTATAAAATACGTTATAGTAAATTTAAAGTAATTTATATGAAGGAAAATCCTACCTAATGTTATTCTTAGTGGTGTGCGAGGCAAAGCTTTGATAGGTTTGAAATGATGAATTTCTTGATTTATGCTATCGTGACTGCCAGCACTCTCAGCACTACCAATCCTCTCTTCACCTTCTACTGTTGTTACACAAACTTCAACACCTAATTTTTTCTTTTTACTACTTAAAATATCACCAGGTACTTGTAATTCCTCTTTGCTTTGCAAACCATATATCTTTGATGTTGTTCCAATAAGTTCTCCCTAATAAAATTAAAAACTTATTAATATTTCATTGTATTATTAATAGCGTGCTGAAAATAGTTATAAAATAATTGTTTCAAATTTTTAAACTAAAAAAATTTAGAGGTAAGTTTTCTCACCAAGGTATCAGAATATGTTGTATTATTAGACTTATTTAATCGACTTTGATGGGTTACAACGTGAGTTACAGCATTATGAATTGGCACTGGCTTTTGAGAATTTAGTGTTTCTGAAGATTCTTGTTGTACATTCTTTGAATTGGATTTTGAATTTGCTGTGTGTCTTTCTGATTTTGTTTTAGAAGTTTTTCTACCTTCAGTTACATCCTTAGACTTAATCAGCATCTTTTGATTGGCTGTAGATTTTGATTGATTAACATCATGTTCAGATTTATCTACATTGACTACGGTTGAAGTCTTACTCGAACGGTCATGTTTGTGATTGGTCTTATCAATAATTTCTTTTCTTGCTAGTGTTTTGGCCAGTAATTGATCTTGTGCCAACTGCACTAGTTTTTCTTGTTGTTCTTCTTCCTGAATCTTTCTTATTAGTGCCTCACTGGCTAACCTCTCTTTCTCCCTCTGCCGTCTCATCTCTTCCTCTGCTATTTGGAGCTGAGCTTCATATTCCCTCCTTATTTCTCCAGCTGCACTGAGTATCTTCTTTGTAGCAAACACTAAAGAAATCAAAAAATGTATTAAATATTTAACACTTTCAAATAGGTAAATAATATATAATTAAAAAATATTTGTAAACTTTTTTCACCTAAGCTATTATAATTATTTTTAACAACATCTCAATCACTGAGACTTATAAGACAGTAATTGTTGACTGCACCATAATTTAAAGCTCCAAGAATCAAGCACTGCACCAGTGCTAATCAAAACAAAAACTACCTCCCACACAAAAATAAGCAAGCATCACAACAAGATTTCTAACCAAGAAGCTCAAAAAAAGAATGCAACTCGCGTCCACGATCGTTATCATCCATGCAAAGAAATCACTGGGGTAAACTAGGTAAGGTTAGTCCTTGTTTATTTATCCATTTGGGCACTCACCAGAGTCCAAGTCGAGGTCGGAGCCCTCAGCAGTGCTGGGGCCTGCGGCAAGCTCAAGCTCCTCCGGGAAGCGCTTACGGATGAGTTGCCAGAGCTGTTCATTAACGAGAGTCTCGGTTTTGGTTGCGCTACGCAACCAAGAGCCAACCCGCTGCCTGCAGAGCGGACAGCTCAAGCTGTTGTGCTCGACGGTGCCTCGGAGGCAACGCAGGCAGAGGTTATGAGTGCAGGGTAGGGTGACCGGCTCGCGCAGGATCGTACGACAGACCGGGCATATGAGCTCGCGCAGCGATGGCTCCGCGGTCTCGCGGCTCGAGCCGCGCGTCGTCGTCCTGCCTCCGGATCTGCTGTTACCGCTGCTACCACTCGCGCTTACACTCCCTGCCAGCCGCTCGAATAGCTTCGACGATCTTTTCAAATACGTCGCCATCTTCTCTCGCAGCGAGCTCGCCGTGTGGCGGACGTAGGTATCTCTTCTCCGCGGCGGCGGTGACTCTCTCTCTTTCTCTGGGTTACATACGTGTGTGTGCGCGCGTAGTCGCCACTCGCCAGTCGGCGTAGTAGTGTAGTACGAGAAAGGGGACTAGCGCTGTCTCTCTTTTACCAATGGAAGCGCAGAAGCGAAGCGCTTTGTTTGAAGGTTAGATTATCTGTCTCTGTTGCTCTTGAGGGCGATGCGTAGGAGGCGCGTACTACGCGCGTTTACGATGTGTAACGCGCCGCGTTAGCATACATGAACGCGTGGACGCTTTCATACTGCGGCTCATCGATGAGGAAGATGCAAGGGTTGAGAGGTTATGAGTTGGAGTTGGATCGACGCTCTTTACGGCTTTCACGAGCTCGAATTCGGAGAACGCTTTGCGTACGATCAGCTTCGTCGGCCATGACTACTTTTATTTTTGGCGCGAAACATTTCTTTGAAATCGACAATTTGTTTTATTATATTTAGTTTTATTAATTAATTGTGAATCAATCATTTTTATATTATTACGTAAATACGATGAATGGAGAGATTATTTTGAATTAGAAAATATAATAACAGTAACGATTTTTATAAAATTGAATGTTTTATAATTGTCTTATGGTTAACAGTTTCCGTTATTAAAAATTCTAATAATTTTTAAGGTGATAAATAAACAAATCATTAATTAATTTAAAAATATCAATATTCTTACTTAATTACATAAATGTAATAAAACCTTTCTGCATTGATTTAACTGATTATTCTACAAAGATGCCTCTCTATTTTATAGTAACTTTAATTTGACTTGAATCACTAATTATATATAGCGAAAGTGTACCATTTTAACGATCGAGGTGTTCGTAGTTGTATTATTACTGCATTATTATCTTTATTTCTTTATATACCTATATTTTATTACGACGTTTCTGCTTTATCGACCGTTTTTATGAATTTGCGTCTCGATTAATTTTTATATTTGAAAAATGTGTTACAAAAATATATTATCTTAAAACTTTACGTAGATGAGGTATATTTATTATCAATAAAAGAGAATATTTGTAAATAGAGAAAAATTTGTTACGTTTATATATACGTCGATATATCAACTACGGTACTACACTGTTAGAAAAAAATGGAAAAAACTTCCATCGTTCGTGACGTGTCTTCTGGACTGTTTAGTCTATGTTAACGCTGATATGAATAAAGCTTTAAAAATTCTAGAATTAAATTCTTTATCATCTATT
>JAWWEM010000054.1:11389375-11499896 GCA_035582935.1 Ormyrus thymus | reverse complement strand
AATTTAAACTCATTCATAAAAATTACTATATTACATAGTAAAACTTAATAGAATTTGAGTTTGCATACACTTTATCACAAAATATAGTAATTTTTGGTAAATTTATAATAAATTTTGATATAACATTTTTCTCAGTGTAAGAACTGATAAGAAATGTTTTAATGACATCCTGTCGGGAGCATTGCTTTTCTGCCGTTATCATTTCCAGCGCGAGCCTATACATTCGACTGCGGCTCAATTAAAACGCCGACAACCAAAAACTGATAAAACAAGCAAAAAGTATCGAAATGCGCCTCGATCCTCGAAAGTATCATTTATGAAAGCCAAGCGGCTCGCGGCATTAAAATTAGCCAGCAATCAATGCGGCCCGATAGGCGGTCAAGTTCAGCGGGTTTCTCGAAATAGCAGGAAGCCTCGGAGGTTCGCACGGAGCACAAAAGCCGCGAGAGTCCCACGTGTCGCTCGGAGCGCACAATGCGCTCGGAATCGCGGCCGAAGACGTAAAAAGGAGGAGGGCACTCGTTTCCCACTGCAGTGGATACTCGTCACTTCCGGCGGCGATTCCGCTGCGGTGACCTGCCAAGTGGAAGGGTTTGTTTACGGCCGCAATCGGCGACGGCTTTATTGCCGGAAGCGGGCGGAATGGCTTTATTAGGCTGCGACGGGAAATTTTTTGGATCTGCGTACAAGTAGTTCCGGACTTGTCGAGTCAGACGTTCGGGCGAGCGTTCTCAAATTAAGAGACGTTTGAAATGCAAAATTTTTATTTTTAGCTCGCGAAATGTCAGTTTTTCATTCGAAGGAAAAGGAAGCTGCAATTACGTCTTATTTAAAAGCATCCTTCCCGCGAGGCCCTTCTCGCAACGTCGCGCGACGTAACCCGAGTAAAAGTGCGCGTGGCGCCAGGCAGCAGTGATGCGTCAGCTCGGCGGGGGAATCCCGGGCGTCGTCGGGCGGCGATAACGCGATTCCGGGAGTCAGCTGCTCCCCGGCGCGCATAGGAGGAAGCGAGGACAATGCGACCTCGCTCTTCCGCCGCGCGGCGGACGAGCTGTTTACAAACAAGCCGGGACGAGATATATAATGTGACATCATCCCGCGCGCATTAGTACGCGCGGACGCGTCCCGCCCGAAAAGCACGCGCGCGCATGCGCTCGGCTGCCTCTTTTTCGTCACGCGCCGGCGGCCCTGGCCCGGAAAGGGGGCCCTGCTCTCTCTGGCGAACTTTTTGCGAGGAGGCTCTGTTTCAGGGGGCTTGGGGGCGGGACGTTTTGTCGGCGTAGTCTCAAGACTAATATTTATACATATTGGATTTTTAAGTTCTGCTTCGCAACAAAAAAGTCATTGTACAGGTAGTAAGATAGCAGTTTTACGGGGAATTCCCGGAGCTACTAGATTTTGGGAATTCCAACCAAAGTTGCATCTGGTTGATAGTTTTCTACTTAAGCTTTTTCCAACCGAGATGCTCTTTTAGATGACACGAAATTAAACATCCTGCGGATTTTTATATGTATTAGATTAGATAGATTAATAATGAAGTTTTAAGTAGATTTGAATTTTATGACCCTTTCAAACTAAAATCCGAATAACTTGTAGCCAAATTAAGAAAACGAGCAATTTGAAATGAAATTAGCTGCTAACAGGTAATTCAATACCGCTAATCTCCGCAGCTCACCTCTAAACGAATCCCCCATAAATCCGTCCAAAACCTTAACGAAACTAAACTGCCCAAGCAGCATTAACCGCTCACGGACGGCTGCACTCGGCATAAACGGCTCGGAGCGCGATATTCGTCCCCGCGGTAATTTCACTTTCGTCGCTGGGGCTCATTAAACGTCGGCGCGCGACGGGCTCGCGCCTCGTTCGAAATGCGAGTAGGAGCACCTCCAGGGCTTTTCACCCGGGAGGGACGTACCGAGAATTTCTATACACGCCGCTGCGTGATCGCGGTCTTAATAATCGACGCTCGATTCTTATGCTGGCGAGATCGCTGCTTTCGTTCCTCCGCGCAGGGACGTGAGGTTATGCCTCGGCTGCTTGTGGGAGGGAGACATTGCATTGATTGGGAGTCAGTCAGGTTTGGAGTGGGTTTCATTTCAATAGGGGGATTTCAAGGTGAATTTCAGGCTGTCGATAGATAAAAAGAAATAAACTCTTTCCCCTCAATAAAAGATCTGATTTCCTCGTTTACCACCCGAAGTTCTCCCCGAAAATGACGTATTTTTCAGCGACTCCTCCTTCCCTAACCATAGTACAACCATCCGCCTCCCTCCGGTTTTTGGCACTTCCGGCTCGTTCCTGTCGTCCATGAGCCAAAACCTTGGCGGAGAGACGGAAACTATTACGTTTCTCGCGAGGATTTATGCGAGCCCAAGGATTCTTGGCCGATGATTTTGCGGGCTCGCGATTTTGTTCGCTGGGTTGGCGCTGCTACTCGATGCAGGCTCGTTATCTCTGGAATGCTTTGTTTATGCGCTGCAATCGAGCGAGTGGGAGTGCGGTCGATTAAGGTGGTTCTTTAGCGGGTGGCGAACCTTTTAGAGAAAGATTATATCGCAATCAGCTAAGATTTAGATAAGAGGTAGTAAATCTAACTATTTATAAACTTCGATGTGTTAGAATATAATACGTAATTGTATATTATATAATAAACGTATCAAGCATTAAACATTCATTCAGTGAGTATAAAATGAGCCATTGCTTTTAAAAATTAAATGAAAATAAAAAAAGTTTTTGATGTCTGACTAAATTTTTCTTTAATGAACAATATCCATGTTTGCAATATCACAATGTATTGTCACTTACAAAACCACATCTTACTTCAGTGGTATAAACTTTCTAACTAAAGGACTACCTCGAAATAGCTGGATTTTTGTAGATAAAATTGAATTAAATAATTTAAAGCAAAATTGTATTTGAAATAGAAATGAAAGGGGATGCTATTATTGCAGAGTATTACATACAGAATAACCAATTCATGAACCAGAAATAGACTAAAATAATATGACCTGCTTTCCCATGGAAGGTTTTTTTCTTTTTAAACTATCCAATAAGGTTTCCGCGCTTAATGGACTTAAAATACCCGCTGCCAATGTATACTCAAAACTACATTTGCTTCCAAAAATAGCCTATTACCCGCTGCATAAAGTGCCGCATACACTAAAAGAGAAAGCAAAGAAACTAGTAAGATTTAGATGAGCTCATTCATGATCTCTCTTAAGTGACGATAGCAGGGGAGAATTTATTGCGACGTTACTTGCAAGGGTAGACAGGCATCACACGCACTTGCAGGGGTGATAACGAGAATACGACGTCAAGGTTCTCGTCTTATCCAGGAGAAAGGAAATTTGATTGCAGCGAATCAAATTTTTCGCTGTCTTTATTATGCGGAGTAGTTGCAGATTACTTCTTGAATCACTATTTCAGTTTTGCTTTTTACGATAAATATTCATTAAAAGTTTTTTTAATTAATACGTCACGAATATCCTCTTTTTTGTTTCAGGTGAGTTGCAAAAATTATCAGTATTTTATATTAGCTTCTTTGCCAAGTAAGTGTAAGTATAAGATTCCATTTATTCGTTATTATTTAATATCCGCGCTATAAAGAATCGGTCTGTTTTATTTTCTACCCCTTACCCGTACAGTGTTAGACTTAATTAATAACTCAGGTGCTATAAGTAAATCGCGTTCCACTTTCGCGGCAACCTTTATTTTACTGGAAAAAAGCAGAGCCCATAAGACGAAACACAGCTAAAATATCTCGTGCTACTCAATGATTTACTTGCATTGCTTTAATTCGCAAGGAATGCCCCATCCCGATAAAAGCAGCCTTCCAGCAGCACGTGCCCCCCCCCCCCCCAAGCCCCGCCGGGCAGCGTCAAATTTCGAAAGCCTCGTCGAGCTTCTCCGTAACTCCGGGCACGTAGCCTCACCTTGGGGCCCCCCTCATCGACTTGTAAATGCCGAGCGACATAATTGCAGCGTGCAATTAACCGCGAGAGCGCCTGGCAACTCGGCGTCGCACATGCACGCACCGGACTGGGTCGCGAGACGCGCCTACCGTAACGCTGCGTTTAACGACGTCACCGGAGCTGCTTTATCTCGGCCTCCGTGCTGGTAGACGATATGCGCCGAAGCTTTTTGCCGGAATTACTCCCTGCGGGCTCGGGAGCCACCTGTCTGTGTGTGTGTGTGTGTGTGTGTGTGCGTGCGTGCTGCTTTTTGCCTCTGCTTGGGAAATAAAGGTGGCTTTTTTGCGGAGGATATGACCGTTGAGGTCTTGGTTCATTGTAGAGAATTCTTTCGAAGGTTTTGTGCTTTTGAGGTTGAGATGTATTGGCAGAGGATGTTTATTTGAAATCTCGGTTTTAATTTAGTCTTCTTAGGTAAGAGACGATTTTGGAACGACGTAGTATTTTTATCGTCAAAAAGATACTTTTTTTGTTAAAAGAAAAATTTTTCTACTTTATTTTCGTATTTTACGAAAAATATAAATGAAAAATTTTGCTAAAGCAAGAATTTCATTCAATTAATCACTGCATTCAATAAAACTCGATCTAATCACACGCATGCCGACATTATCCTTATACAAGATTAGATGCTTAATTAACGACGAGCGCTGCTTTTTTACGCTGATTTTCCTGCAAATTGCGAAAGCTCCGATCGATTATAATTTATCGGGCACGAGAAAAAGTTAGACGTATAAAGTCGCTGTGAGAAAATATGCAGCGCTGGAAGGAATGCTGCCTGCTTGGTATGCGTCAGACTGGGTCGTGAGCGCTTACCGTAACGTGGTATAATATCGTCATTCGATGGGATGCTGCACACTTTCTTGCATGCATTACACACTGCCGTACATACTGCTTACTTACTTCTTTTTTACAAGCCTCGCTTAACGACTTGAAGAAGCAGTCAACGCCCGGCTGTGAGTTTCTTAGTGCTTTTAGAATAGGAAAGAGGACGTTTTTTAAAAAAGTCGTAGAATAAAATAAAAATCATTGCATTATTTTTTGCAGGAACACGCTGCTTACGATTTTATTAATAAAAGCCATATATTTTGATTCACGGTCTATTAATAATACGAGATCTTGCCAAATTTTTTTTAAGATTTCTGAATCCACAGCCAGAATTATTATTATTAAAAAAAAGGGTGTACTTTCGAAAACCATACCAGTCCGATCGTTTCCAAACAAAGTTTTTTTATGGATTTCGACGTGCTGAGTACGAATATCATAGTGGCTTTTGGCGCAAATTTGATTTTCATGGTGAAAATAAATTATACTCGCGAAAAATTTAGCGAACGCGGAAAATTTTTTAGATTAATAATTTTATTACCTAATAGAGTATGTAAAAAAAATGCTAGTGCGGTTCAACAGCAGCTTTGTTGGACCGGTGTTATTAATATTTAAATCTGTGCAAGTAGATGAGCACTCGGTTTAGTCAGCCGCACGTAACGTAGATAATCTGCCCACTATTACTAAGGGTATTACATTTTAATAGATGCTTCTTAAAATTGCGCTCAACCTTTGCGTAACTTTGCATTCGGAGAATCTTAATTAATAATAACCAAGGACACATTTTTTACATTTTTTATTGCTCAATCAGCCCTTTCCCGAAAAATCTAAACTAAGCCTGCGCCTAGAAAATTTCACGCGAAACGAAATAAAAGTTATTGAGCGCGTGATTGATTACTCGAAACTTGACAGCAAAGCAGCTGTCAGGTCGCATGCATCCACGTAAATAGCCACGTATACTATACCCATCACGTGACTCCTTGACGCAATCGTCGATTTACATGTGCACTTACACCGCCAGCTGCAACTATTCCAGCTTCTCCCCCCGAGTCGGCGCCTAGGCAGCCGCCGCGAAGCCCGCGCATTTTCCGGCTCATCGGCGAAAATCGATAGTGCTGCCACGGCAGGCTGCAGCAGACAGGTCGTGAAAGAAAAATCGCTCGCGCCTCATTACGATGTCATTGACTCCCTCTCTTTTTTCCGCAACGTCGAGCTTCTCCTTGAGTCCGTCTCTCTCTCTGCCCCTCCCCCGCTCGGCGAGTTTCCGGCCGCTCGAGTCACGTTGCTCACGTGAGCGTTGCTCGAGTCACGTATAAACGCCGCCGCCCCCCGAGCTCGCTCTGCTCGACCGGCTAGTAACGGATAGATGAACGCGGAGCGTTCTCTCTCTCTCTCTCTCTCTCTCTTTCTGCGTGACGTCATCGTTATCATTAGTCGCGCACGATGCATTTCCAAGACAGTCGGCCAGCCGCTCGATAGGGTTGCGCGCAGCACGGATGGCGTGCCAACGCGCAGCGCGGAGAAATGCCCGCTGCTGTCTGCGCTTGTGTGCAGGCGAGGATTTTTTTTTTGCGTAACGCGTTTTCAGGTGCTGCGTTTGGAGGTTCGCTGTTGAGAGCGGACTTTTTTTTGTTGCAGCGTCTTGAAAACGTAGCGTTAGTTTCGGTGGAGGTGTTGGGAAGTTGGCTGGCTGCTTTTTAACTGGAGATTTTTTGATCAATTTTTAGAAAGGTTCATTTTTAAAGCTAAGATAGAGTGACATCATCGGGAGCTAGTTTTCTTTTTGCAACGCCGGTTTAATTGCATTTCAATTATCATTAATTCAGTTTCATAAAAAAGTTTTTCTGCAAAGTCAGTTAAGCATTTTTCACTTTTAACGGTAATCAATCACAGATTTTTTTTAAACTCAGAAGAATCTATAATTTAATTACTCTTTTTATAAAAAAGCTAATAAATTGTTATGTTTTTTAATAGCTCTCGTATTAATAACGCTACGCTGATGATGCATTAATTTTATCTGAAAATGTCAATTACGTCAATGTTCTAAAAAAATACGATTTCTATTTTAAAAAATACTTATCTAATAACGTATTTATTATACTTATCCAATTACTGATCACAGTATTTTACTTCTTTTTCTGCAGTTTAAAAACTTGAATTTTAAACAATAAACATTAATTTATCGATCGAATTGAACCATACTTTTTACTTCGGTTTGAATATTAATAAACACATCACATTGGCGTTAATTAAGTTAGAGCAGAATAGAAAGTAACAACTGACCAGATATACAGTTAGGTCACCTATTTAAATCTTTGTATTGTTTGAGTTTTAGCAGCTCATGGAATAAACTTCGTATAAGACGCTATTTTTGGATCGCGTCAACCTACTTTCGCGCGAGTAATGTCTCTAAGCATAATAATTAATTGATTACTTTGATTAAAAGCGTTTTTTATGTTAGAAAAGACTTGTTACGCATTTGGATTCTTACACGGTTCTCTACAAATCTGTATTATTTATTCAAAGTCGTTTTTGTTTATATTCATTATTTACCCCACAGTATATACCCAGAAAATGTGAAAAATTGATTAAGACTACATTCGACTTGAAAAACATAATCAATGCTTTAATATTTTGCAATTGAATCGTGGCTTTTTATTTATGACGATGATATAAAGTACCGCTTCACGTTTAATAAGAAATAATTGATAATTCGCAAAAAATTACTCATAAACTTGATAGAATAAAAGTTATTTATATTTTGATTCACAACAATTAATTTCAGCCTTTATCTCGCATATTATTATGCGCATTCTTTATCCTCGTTACATTCGCACATGTCGTCTTTTGTTAGCCTCTTCTTTAGCCACCTCTTATCGCTAAAAGTGAAAGAAAAACTGCAAATGAATAAGTCATTTACACAAATCGAATAGAATGAAAATTCTTACTAATAAAAGAGCATTCATTCACAGTGGAACTTACGTTCCGGGAACCGTTTGCACAGTGACAGTTCAAGTATACGTACGCCAGTAAAGTAATATTGAGTACAAGTGCACACATGATTTAAAGCCAGTGCAAGTGTATTTTTAGGAGACTTTTTGTACTTCAGACTTTTTCTGCGTTTACAGCGTATGGGATAGTTCGCGTTTAGGTTGCTTCTTACACTATTTCAAGCCTGGCATTAATCAATGCATTGCATTGAATTAAATTTACATTAAAGTAAAAGACGCCAAGAAAAACGTGACCTATGACGGGCTTAAATAGACTCAAGAGACCAGGAAAAATGCATTTTTCCTCAAATTGCACTTACATACTCCGTGCAATGAAAAGATCATCAAGAGAATTATCCTCTTCCAGAATTTTCCAATTCCACTCGGCTCGCTTCTCCAAACTCGATTTTCGCCCCGCCTAAACATAGCCTGCCCGTAGCCTTGAAATCTCATTAAGAGGCCCGACGCGCCGCGGCAAAAAGAAGCATAACCCACCAGCGACGGGAATAAACCCGAAACCGTCTCAGCTCCCAACACTTCCCCCCTCGAAAACTACGCTTTCGGAGCAGACGGCCGTTAATTTTTCGCGCCAAAATACTTGCCCGCCCCCGACTCGCGGCGCGGGCTTTTTGCTCCCCGTCTGCGGCCGGCTTCTCTTCTCTGTACTCTTAATGGCAGATAAATCTTTCCACGACTCGTCGTTCCTTAATCACGCCGCACGGCTTCTTTTGCGGCCGCTTTCGTGGAAGCAAGGGAAAGCTGGCTTTTTAGATGTTTTGCAATAAATTGATGTAGATTTTATGGCCGCGGGACAGAAGTCGCCGTCGCGGTGCTAGAAAGTCGGACTTGCGGGTAAGCGCAGTGTAAACATTGTCAAATCCAAAGATTATGATCAAAGTCATGTACGAAAATGGAACTGAAATTTATTCTTTAGTCGAGCTAATTTAGTCAAATTTTAAATTATTTCTTTTTCTCTTCTTTTGGGATTTGAAAGTATATAAACTAGATAATAATTTAGTGTCACTTTATATTTTCATAATGGTGTAATAAAAAACGCATAAAACGATCTCACCGCGTTTTAAATTATTTTTTTGAATCGACCGAATCCAGGTTAAAAAAATCAGCCGTAAAAGTAAAATAACCATAAGCAAACCCGAAGGATTTTTGCAAAAAAGGCCCGATAAAAATCTAAAATGCCTTTCCATAAAAGTCGCCTGAAAAGACTTAATTACAAAGAATATTTTGAAGCAATCGGGCGCTTCCAACCGATGCGAACCGTTGGCGAACGGCTTTTTTTCACGGCTTTTCCATCGATTTTATCTCTCGCTCGATGATGTCACTCTATTGACTCAACGCCTGCGGAAGACTATTTTCGTCCGGCCGGCGGCGCGATATGTATAATTCACCCGGCTGTCCATCGGCTGATTTATAGAAAATTTTTAAGATTCAGCGATGAGTCCGTCTGGCGGATGTAGGAGAGAACACGTTGCTCGGTGGTTCCGCGTGTTTAGATACCCAGAATTCATGGCCGCTCGGCAAAAATTCATTCCGGTCGCGAGGAAAAAAGGCCGCGGATCCGCTGCAAAAAATCTTTTCGACCCACCGCCTCTGAATGATTCTCGGAAGGCTGCGACGTCGTTAACGCTCGTAAATTTCTCTTTGTGGGTACCGCTTTTTTAATTAAGAGCGCGTTTACCGATTTTTGCGCCTTTCGATTGCGATATTCGGTCGGCGGACGCTTTCGAATCGGATTCGTTTATATTTACTCTTTCTATTTTTATTTTCAGCCAGGCTATTTTCTTTTATTAAAAGATGGTGTAGTTTAAAGAATATCAAGTTTTCTTTTACACTTTGCTTTTACTTTTTCCTCTTGTAGAAAAATTTTACATTTTATTTTTTTTATAAATATTTCAATATTTCAAAAATTTGCATCCCTCTAATTTGTTTAATATTTAAAATCAATTTATTTTATTAACAATAAAATATTTAAAAAACCAAGCCCTTAGACGGTTAATAAATATTTGCTACAGTCCTTACTCGCCGGCAAAAGCAGCGTAAAATCCAGTCCCCTCGAACCCTTCTTAAAAGCAGAACCTCGCCGGCAGCATCGATCACACAGGCCGAAACTCGCAAAATCCAGGGCCGATCGGTTTCGCAACTCCCCTCTTAGAATCTCGTCTCCCAGCGCTAAAAGACGGTCCTTCGCAGACGAGGCCAAGGACTCGAGCGGCAGCGGCCGATACCGATTCGCGCGGGGATTTCCACGGAGGCCTGCCGCCAGTCGAAGGATAGCTCCGATCCTAAAGATCGGCCTCGCCGGGAGAGTAGGAAAGGTCGCGGACTGCTAATTCGACCGTTGCTATTCCGGGCTGCGGGGAAAGGCGAGCGCGCGAGGATTTGCATCTTTTCTCCATGAGGAAGTCGTTTGCGGTTGAGTTTCTACTGTCTGTGTGCTTTGTGCACCGAGAGAAGAGATGTTGTAAAATTGCAAACAGTCGCGTAACAATTACCTTACTGTCTAGCAAAGCGACCACAGACTTCCAAAACCAAAAAAATTACCATACTTTGTAAGAAATTTTACTAAACCATTTAGTAAATAAAGTGTAATCATTTTTTTTGGTTTGATATAGTCTGTGGTCGCTTCACGAGACAGCATAGTAATTTTTATTACAACTTTTCTCTCAGTGTGTAAACAGCGGGGACGTTTCAGGATCAAAGTCGCTGGAATTCCTTTTTCGATAATGCGACCGTTCGCTTTTAAAGCCTGCTTTATTTCAGACGAGCTGCGAGACGAAGCCGTTATTGAATTAAAACTTTGTCAATGGCACATTATTCGTTTATTCTTGGTATTACATTATAATAACTTGGGAAAAGGGTAGACGAATTTCACAGCTTGCGTTGCCAAAAATTCAAACTTGAAAATTCAAATTCCAGAAAAGTTCCAAATTCATTCTTTTTTTAAAGTAAAAATAAGATTTTCGCAATTTTAAAACTCACGACGCAGCACAACTTAATCTGCCGTCTCCTATACACAGCTTTAAAGGAAAGCCAACTTCCTGTCGCCATCACGTCGAATTCCGCCCCCCAAAAGCGGCGCAAAAGATCCGCACCTGGGTACATGAACCCGCGCAGAAATAACCTAACGCAACTCTCTCCTCAGCGGCAGCAGCAGCGTAGCCGGTCAATATCGGCCGAAAAGGATTTCTCTCCCGCCGCCAGCTCCCCCTCGGCCGCGAATCCGGAGACGGGCTTTCCTGGAAGCGCGATGAATCAGAGGAGGCGGGGAGGCAGTCATCGGTGTGTTTTAATCGAGAAGCGAGGAATCGATCGCCACCGAAAATACGCGCGGGGGATGTGCAAGACGCACGAACCGCGACGGGGAAGGTCAGAAAGCCGTATAGAGCCGCTGATTTACTGCCTCTTTCGGCCCTTTACTTTTCTCGGGGGGCTGAGAAATTTTTGTCGACAACGAACAGTAGTTTCCAGTAGGGTGCTGCTAAATATTTCAGGGAATTTTATACCTGCAGAGCAGATAAATATGCCGGCTTATTAAAAAATTGCAAGACTTAATTGGCGAGGCCCCGGAGTGACTTTCTGACCTACTCCACCTTATTCCTAATGTACAATGTCCTGATGTATCACGAAGCCTCGAAACTCGAAAAAATATCCATTCTACTAATCCGCTGAAAGAAGCTCATCGAAGAGCAGTCGGAAATCTGTCGACAAAGCAGCGCCGTCGAAACGTATCCCAGCGTCAGCATCCTCCCGCGGCCTCCCACTCCTCCCCCGTCTCTCCTAACGTTTTCTTCGTCGGTAGTAGCGGTAGTAGCGGGCGTAGCTCCCTTTTTGCGAGATAGCTAGTATACACCTCTCTCCACTCACACGGGCGCAACCCTCTCAGCTGTGTGCACGGCGGCAGACTCGCGGACCGGATTGATTTTCTTGGCTCTCGGTGTGTATGACGCGACAGAATGGTCTTACCTCCCCTTCCTCCCACCCGGCCGCGGCGCCCCGCTGGAATTTCATTCTCGTAGCGGCGCGCGGATCGATCTCCCACGCGATTTTCGCGGAGCGCCCTCTGAGCCGCGCGCAGCCAGAGGGGACGTTGACGCGATTTTCAAGGTTTTTGCAACGGGCTGCAACCTGGCCTCCGAGGGGGACTTGCGTGAGTGCGTGACTGCTGACGTAGCCGGGAGGGGGGGACAGGTGGATGGGAAGCGGAGCCGATTAGGAGGCTTTTCCGACGGAGCTTCTTGCTCGATCATTCGTAAACAGCGTATAGTTATTTCATGCTGGTTGAATATTGATATTCTGGATTCGTCGCCGGACGTGGTAAATTTATGAAAATATATTTCGCGTCACGTTGACCTATGAATGAGTTTATTTAGTGACCTTGACTGAAATTCATTTTCGTAAATGAGCCGCAAGAGCGATTGAGAGTCTTTATTTTTCTGCGAGTCGAAGCGTCAAATCGTAACCCGAACCGATTATCCAGTTTGTCATCAAGTTACCTCTTCCTTAGATATTTATAATCATCGCGTAACCGTACACTTTTTCTTGATTAATAAAACTCATTTTACACCCAAACGTAAAATAGCTCCTCAGCTCTTAAAATCCTCGAGCCCTTCAAAGCCCAAGTAAAACAAACCCATCGGCGATCCCCCAAAACAATCCTCCAAAGTGTTTGCTTAGCCTGAAAACTGTTTACGAATCATCGAAGCCCACTCGAGCACCTCCCAGCAGGCCCACTCTCCCTCTCCCAATCCATTCACGATCCTCGCCTATTTGTCTACCCGCAAATCGGAACGTGGAAGCGAAAACCAGGTCACGGGACGGCTCGCCGCTGGAAGGGTCCTTTTCACTTGCACCCCTTTAAACAAAAAAAAAAGAAGAAGAAGGGAGGCTTCTGATCCAGTTACCGACGCGCCCAGGGTTTAAATCGTTGCGCCGGAAGTGTCGCTCTTGGTGCGGAGCTTCGGCCCGTCGTAAGGCCTCCTTCTCGGGTTTCCTCTCCCGCAGGGGGAGGAATTCTGCGCGAGCCGGGAGGACCTATTGTTTCGTCGTTTTTAATTGAAACGGGATTACGGAGCTGGGACGGGTGGGATTAGGAGTATATATGCTAATGGCACCGGACACGCGTCAAAGCGAATGGAAGGTCGCTTTGGACTTTAATTGTGTTTTTGAGTTTCTAATTGCTGTGATGAAATGCGGTGGGATGGTTTCGCAACTCGACTTTATGATCGCTCTGCTGGTCCTTTGTGACTGAAAGAGACGTTTTTAGAGAATTATTTTAACATTCGACCTAAAAATTGCTTATTTTTATGAAAATAACAATTTATTTTAATAAAAAATGTATCAGCTTATTAAAGTTTCCATTACGTCATAAAGATCCCGACGACATCTCGGACGACATCGAACGCGCAGAGTTAATTAAATCCAGCTGAAAAAGCGACGGCTCGATTTCCAAAAACAGTGAAAAATCTATTGAAAACATCCGACAAAAGCCAGCGTCGGGCAACAGTGCACGTACACATTCGCGCTCCAATCGCCGTGCCCAGACATGTAACAAAAGAAAACGCAGTTGCCTAAAAAATCAATAATCCATCCGAGCTCTCAGCGCTGATACCAAATCGATAGCCAAAAAGCACGCTCATCCGCTCTCTCTCTCTCTCTCTCTCATCTCTCTTTCTCCTCAATCCCTCTCCGTTGCACCTCCACATCTGCCAGGTCGCAGCAGCTGTGATTTTTAAATATCCAGCGGAAATCGCGGCGGCGGATTTCGCGCGGCGCGGCCGCTGCTTTGGGAGGAGGCGGCGGCGGCTGCGTCCGACGGGGATCCGGCAACGTCGCAGCACCGCGGCCCTGCTCTTGAGCGGCTCGGCGGCGGCGTTGCCGATCGGCGCGGGAAGCCCGCTGACGTCACTGCTCCTCCACGTTGCGCGCTTGCGTGCCCGAGCGGCGGGAGGCGCTTCGAGGGGGATATATAGTGCAGGAGAGAGAGAGAGGCTGCTGCTGCTGATGCATATTTTTGGGGGAGGAGGAGAGGAAATATGGGTTGTGCGAGCATCGCGAAGGCACGATGGAACGGCAGATGAGCGGTATATATATATATGTACGCGACTGCCACGCTAAATGACTCCCGGCCGGAAGATACGTCGAGTATTTATGCTTTGGTTAGAGAGCCGCCAGAGGTGCTGTTTTTGTTTGTTGTTTGGGACTTTTTTGCACTTGTGATCTTCGCTGATTTGGGAGGGAAGTATTCCGACTGCAAAATAGTGCTGGAAAAGCGAGATGATATCTAGGGAGGATATTTTGACGGGGAGTTTTGTTTGAATTTGAAAGCTTCTCGATGCGAAGCAGACACTCTATTCAATAAAATGAATTCGCGAGCTTTATCGAAGGATTTTCAATTTCGAGCAAAATGTGCTATTGAAATAACTTCTATTTCCATACTATGATTGACGCAGGGCTTGTCAGTTTCTAGCGAGCTGAACAATTTCCATTTTTTAAAACTTTTATACACATCCTCAAAAAAATTTACGAGAACAACGCGTGAAAATTGTGATAAAATATTCTCTTTTGTTTCTTCTACTTTCAATACATTATATTCTCCTGCTGAAAGCATCCTTCCTCATTTTCAAACACTTTTTTTGAGACTAAAATCAGTTTTACGACTCACAACAAAAGCATCAGCAAAATTCCACAAAGCAAGAACAAAAATTAGAAAAAAAAAGATTAGATCCTTTAAATTCGAAACGACCCTAATGCCAAACGCAGCCTAGCCACCGCAACCAGCTCTCTTAGCGAAAAATCGTTAAAAAAAACGCCGGTCAAGCCCGAGTGCATTTACTCTGCGCTCCTTCCATTTTCGCAGACCTTATAGCACGGAGCGTAAAAAAAGAGCTCCCTCCTCTCCCGGCGCCGATTAGTGTGCAGACAACAACAGCCGGACTATAGGCGGCGCATCGACAGCCCAGGAGAGGAAACGTCAGCCGCTCGATCGTAACAGTTCCGCTTATCTCGGGCTCTGAATAAAAAATGCCTGCACGCGAACGCGGACGTCAGAGAGAGAGAGAGAGAGAGAGAGAGAGCGGCGAGCAGGCGACTCATTGATTTCGGCTTGTGCTTTTTTGCCCCCGGAGGTTCGCGTGCGCGTCGAGACGTAATTCGGCCTCTTATTTTTAGCGCTGGAACTGGAAAACGAAGCGCAGAGAGAGTGAGAATGGAGGGTGTAGTGCGGCTGTTATTCAGGGCTCGTAGAGCTGCTTGCTGAGGTTATTTGGATGTGAAGGTTTGATAAGCTTTGATCTTGGTGTTATAAAGAGACGGAAAAGTTGGTAATTATTTTAGAGGAGTTATGATTTAGTTCCGTGTCACTTATCAATTTAAACGTATTTTGAGATTTAGGTTGTATTATATAGATTCGGGGTTTCTTCGATGAAAACTGCGAAAGCAATTCATTGGTTGCATGATTTTGAATAAAGCTATGAAAAAAACAGCAGCAACTTTTGTTAAAAACTATTGACGAGTTCATATTTTCGAAAGAAAAGCGATACTAGTCGTACGATAATGCAATTGCACCAAATTTAAATAATTGAAAAATGTTCAATATCTTTGTCTGAAAAAAAACGTCGGAACTTTGCCTTCGAATCATAATTCGATTTTTAATCAACTGCATTTTTATCAACCATCAAAACCGAAAGCTTTCTCCAAATCCCATTCATCATTCAAGAACGTCAATGAAAAGGTCGATCAAACATTGCTTTCCAAAGCAGCTTTCCCAAAACAAATCGAGCCGCGGCGAAAAAAGTTGCCCCACCGCTGCTGAAAATTTGCCTCCACCCCTCGGTCTCTTTTCCACCATTGTTCGCGTGTCAGCAAGTTTTCCGGCGTCCGTGGCGCCGCGCTCGAGAATGCAAACAAAGCCAATTGCCGGGCCAGATTTTCAGCGCCGCTCGTTAAAAGCGTGCGAGAGGAACGTGGAAAAATGCGGCCGGCGGGGCCCCGAATTTCCGGGCCGGACGAACGTGAGCTATTTGCGAGATGGGACGTCGGCGAGAGGGCCGAAAGCTCTCCGCGGGCTTTAAATCCCATCGCGGAAATTAAGAATCCCGCGGCGTCGGGTCGCCGTGATTTACTTACCGGCTGTCGGCTGGATTTGCCTGCCGATGAATCTTTTCCTTGCTAATCAGCGAGAAAAGCTGCGCGTCGGAGCTTCGCCGGGAGCAACGTGACTGCATTCCTATGTGCGTACAGGTTGATTGATTGTTCGCGTGCTTGTGGCGTTGTTGAGGAATGGCGCGCGGAGAATTTTATCATTCTGTGAGTCGACATTTTTCGGGAGTGCAATATAATGTAATAATGTAATAATTGGATTCAAGGCATCGATAATGCAGAATGATGTTGAGCAAATATACTCTTTTAGCAAATATGCCCAGTACCCAAAAGCCATTTCCACCTTAATATCCATTAAAAGATTCCTTCTTCATTCCAGCACATCTTCTATTCCCCTAAACCGTCCTTACCCGCGTAATAAACTTTGTCCGCGTTTCCGATGGCGAATCCTGTCCCCTCGTCCATTTCCTCTCGGCTGACTCATCCCTCTCCGCGAGAGCTCCACCCTCCTCTCTCCTCTCGCGGCTCTCCGGGAGGAGAGAACCTCGTCACGTGGCTTTGCGCAGCAAGGCAGATAGCTTTGTTGACGTCACGCGGAGAGCGAGAGACCGTTATCCTCCCGCGGCGAGCGTGAGCTTCTCTTTGTTTACGTTGCGCCGATCGATGGCAGTCTTTACAGGCGGCTACTTTAATTAGGCGTTGCGCGCCGCGGCGGCGGTGTAGGCGAGCTTTGGGAAGGGGCTTATTGCTTTGGAAGTCGGCTGAGGTTTTCGAAAAGGATGTAGTTGAAAATAAAAGCGTCGCTTTGTTTTTGGCTTTACGGCGCGGCTTCAAGTTTACCGTAAGCAGAATTTTAAATGCTCAATAAATTTTGTTTTACCTCGTGCAGTGCAGCCTGTGCGATTGGGATAGTCGAGAGAGACGTGCGTAAATTAAAATTAAAAAGAAAATCGATAGTTGTGGAAAAAAGAAGTAAGTTACGCGACGCTTAAAAGGAGCGTACAGATTTATGAATTTTTTTCATCGCAGGTTTAACTCCATTGTGAGACAAACATGTGAAATATAGTTGATAAGATTTTCGTTAACTGATGCCGAGTTTTTAAACTTATGACCACCCCAGCCAAGCAGATCCTCGCAAAAAATCGTGAATAACCGCATCCCAGAATTTTCGCATAATTTTCACGCCCTAATAAGCGTCGAACAGCTCTCATGACCGGGCAGCTCGTTACTTCGGACAAAGCAGCTCGAGCCGGGAAAACAAAGGGAGGAAGGAAATTTCGTGGTCGCTGAACTTGAAGGGTCGAAACGCGCACATAACACACGCGCCCAAACGCGAGAGCGAGAGAGGAAGCCGGCAATCGATACGGTTCAAGGTCGAGGGTACATGATCGCCGCCCGACGCGCCCAGCCTCAATGGATGCGCGGCGGACAAAGAGATCCCCTCGAATGTTACCCCTCTGCCGACGCTGCCGCACGGGGACCCTGTCAAGGGCTTCTTCCCCTGCTGCTGCAGCCTGCTTTTTCCGGGAGAGGGTTGCTGCTGGTCAAGGGTGCTCATTTCGTTGGGGAAGAGGAGTTTTTGCTAAATTGCCCGGGACTGGAGAGGCCTAGTGCAATTCGTGTATTTTAGTCAAGGTGTAGGCGGGTTATTCGTCAAGAGGCTGAAGTAATTCATAAATGTGCGAGCTTCTTTCGCTCGCGTATAATTTATCAGTTTTTTTAGTAATAACTTTTAACGAGCAGCTTTAATTGTTTGATGGAAAATAGTTTTTAAGTAGTGCTTATCTATTCCTTTTATGTTGGCTTTAACCCCATTGATAAATTTTATCGTTTGAAAGATGTTTCGTAAAAATGTAAGTAGGAAATTAAATATAAAGTAAGCGATAAATTGTTAAATTTATAGTTCGATAAATAAGAATAAAATTTTTAAACGCCAATTCTTTTAATATTCTTAAAAACCACGAAAAATAGAAACTGAAATTAACAATCTTTTATTTTCAGGTAATTTGAATTTGAACATTTGAATTTTCATAAACAGAAATACGTATTCAATCGTTTTCGATAATTAAAAAGCCTATTCTCGGTTCATTAATGTCAGATACGGTCCCTGTCAAAAAGGCCAAATATTTAACCATCTAGGGTCGAAACATCAATTCGCCGGAAGGTTACGAAAGAGCGTCGGGTCTATTTTAGACCAATCAGCCAATCGGCAAAATCGCGTGCCTTCCAGCGCCCAGCGAAGACCGATTAATTAATTAACCGGTGTCCTCATTACGTCTTTTTTCTGTCGCCTTCACTAATTGTTTCGCTCGATTCTCGGCAGGAGGAGAAAACGTTTTGTTGCGTTGTACTCTGGAGGGTGCAAAAAATTGGTCGTTCTTAATTAAAGAGGATGTTTTTTAAGGATGCTTTCTGAGAAGGTATTAAGAGAACTAAATGTAATTGTGGATTTCAAAGAAATTTTTATTTCGCAGACGCTTTGAATTGGAATAAAGTTTTTTTTTATTCAGGATTGTTATTAAACAAATTCGAGCTTTCGATATTTTTAACATCCCAGACGATTCGGTCAATAACTGATAAGAGCTTGAATGTCACATTGCATTCGAAAGATTAATAATCATAATAAAGTATGAAAATTAGTGAATAATAATAATTAATGCATTCCTCCGATGTCGTATTTTCGTTAACTCATTTACAAACGACCTTCCAACTTTTATCAATTCGAAATAATATTTTTTCTTGAACGAGCGAGGAGATTAAAGGCGATCTTTGTTGTCGGCGGGCTTGAATGAACAGAGCTGAATTTCTCTTCGCCTCGAGCAAAGTTAAAAAATCCGAATTCAGAACCTCGTCTCTTCAGTCGCAGGTAAAAGTTATCAAATATTTACTTTGATAACAAAATCAGCGTGTTTCGCGCGAGATTAGATTACACACTATAAAATAATCTCCGTCGTCTCGTTCCCAAGCCGATGCTTACAAGTTGGAAATAAATAACAATTATTCTGCCACCTCCATTTTTAAAATCGCCTGCAGTAAGTTTCAAAACAGCCGTTTTAACAGCATAACATACTGCCCGCAATAACGTTCCGCTAAACGATAAGCAGCTCTGAAAAAGAAGAAAAAATCCCTCACCGAGAAAATGCTTCATTCACGAGGCAATCGCTCCTCCCGGAGGCAAAACCGCCGCCGCCTCGTCGCAGAATATCTCGCGTAAAATTTCAAAGTAACGAGGCATGAACGCTGCAGAGACGCGAGGCGCGTTACGCACGAAGCGTAATCTCGGGAAGAAAAAGTATATAAATATAGCGGCCGATAAGTAAAAGCGGCAACGTAGCGGAAAATTTGCGAGCGAGTCGTGCATTTCTTGCCGATTTTCAAGGCCAAACTTGGCACGTACGAAAATTGAGGAAATACCGGTTTCAAAGGCTCTTTCAAATCCGGCGAGTTCGCATCTTAGCTCGAGCAGTAAATAAATGTTTTTAGAGCTTGCGGGGATCGTATTTTTTCACCTTCAAAGCTCCTCCGTGTGAGTTTACGTTTATCTTCGGAGATACTGCAACATTTAAATAAATATTCCGTGAGTCTTAATCGAACGTCAATATTATCCTGCGAAATTTTGCTCGACACAGCTGCCTTGATACATCATGCATAATAAGACGTCATTAACCTGCAAATTTTTTTTAAATTAAAAAATTTTTATTCCTTTTGTGAAGAAAAAAATAAAAAATAAAAACCCAGTGTCCTTTTCCACTTTTGCACGAATGAAAGACTGGCTTTCTTATCGCGCTGAGCTCCTTCGAGAACGTCAGTTTCGACGAGAGATAAAATCCCAGATATAGACTCGACGTCGCTCGTCGATAATCAACGCACGCAATACGTTGGCAGACTTACGCAAAAGCACACATTCAAATGTGCTCGCAGCCTCTAAAGCAGGGAGAAAAACTTTCCCGACCTATCCGCAATTCTCACTCGGTGCCCGCGAAAAATAAGAGCCAGAAATTGTCCGAAATCAGTCTCGCGGGTAATTGCTCCATTGATTCGCATAAATTCACGCCGAGCTCGAATTACCGCAGGCTTTTACCTAATTGCCTGCTTTTTCAATCACTCTGGTCGCTTCGGACGATCTACTTTTCCTTTGCTTACGGAGCGTAAATTCCGGGGATGTATCGTGTTCTTGGATAATGTATTGTTTGAGGACCTTGAAACGCGATTGTTTACAAAAGTTATTTATTATCTTTGCTCTTAGCCCTTTCGTGAGAGGGGGTTTCGAGTATATCAATTTGTCAAGAGTTCAAGTTTCTGAGATGCATTTTCCATTTATTGAATGAAATGTACATTAACGGATCTTTTGTTGTCAAGTAAATTGATTTCAATTTTGACCAGTAGTACCATAAATTTAAATAACATTATCAAGCAAGAAAATGTCCATCTGGCACAGTTAACTTTACCGATTCCCCTCGATCCTTCAAGCGACAACACTCAATCCCATAAAGCAGGCAAAGTCCCCAAAATAAGCCAACGCCAATCTCCAGCACTCCGGTGTCCGCGCAAAAGCCACCCAAAGAGCTCCGAGTCATACGCGACAACTTGATTACCTCGGCGCGGTTTCTTATCGTCCCGGCGGCGGCCTCAGCTCGAGCGTGATGTCACTGCGGGCGAGGCGAAAATATGCGCGGCGCTAATTCAACGTTAGGCGAACGCTTGAATAATGGCCGCGGAGCCTTTGGCGGCGCTCTCCCGAGATTGCCCCGACCGCTGATGAATGAAGCAGGAAAAGAGCTGCGGTCGCGCGGCGCGACTTGTTTTTTTTCCTCGGACGCCGGAGCTTCATTAAGACGCTTTTCTCAATGAGAGGCGCCGAGTAACGACTTTGCTTTGTGACTCTCATTTTTTCGCCCCGGGATTCTTTTGCAAATAGAGCCGCGGGAGATAAGATTCCGAGTTTTAAGCTTCTTTTTACGTTTCTCTTGCTAAATAAATCTGCTGGATACAGTTGCCTGATTGTCTTCGCTTCTACTTAGTTTTCTAAACAGTGGAATATTGAGAGAAGAATTTCTTTGGGTTTACGCAAATATATAATCTTCCTGTTTGAAATTTATTTCTGAAATTATTTTAATTCTGGAAAAGTCTAGATTTTTTCGCCGTAATATGATCAGCTAACCTTTCGACTGTAAAAGACTTTTTAGTCATTTGGTAAGGTAATTTTAAACTCTCTAAATTAAGCTAATTCGAACTAAATCTTCCGTGACTTCGTATAACATTAAAGACATTGTTTGAACTTTCTTCTCTACCTATTTTACATTGTGTTCAAACTTAGATTATCAAATATTTGGATTAGTCAGAAAATCGTAAACTTGAGCTCTGATCCAAAATTTGCTTTAGTAGACTCATACATTTTGTACTGCCTTATCTACCGCTCTGCAATAAAACGACAAAACGAAAATTACACCGTTTTAAATCAAGCAAAACTGAACTGCCTATTTACTCCCGAGGTAAAAAAATTCCTCCAATTTCAAGATTCGCTCGTCGAAAGTCCAGCCAGCAGCAGTTTAAGAAAGCAATGACCGCGAACGCCAAAAGCCCGCAAGAATCGCTAAATCTCGGCCTCGGCGCATAAAGCAGCCTTTATGAATAACGCGCGATAAAGCTCCGCGCCGTTAAATAAATCCGACTCGTGTCCGCGAGCCCCCCATCAATTAAGGGATGCGACTGACAAGTTTTATCGTCCCGGGCGGAGGCGACGTTCCCGAGCTCCGAGCTCCTGAGTAATAGCTTCTCCGACGCTTTTTTCAGGGGTTTAATTGCGAGGTAATGGAGTACGAGTACGAGCTTATTCAGTTCGAGCTCTGGGGGAGAGGGATCTTTAGGAAGAGTTCCTTCAAATTTGGGCTTGGGTGACAATTCTTACTTGTATTTTGCATTTAAGAATAATGTAATTATGAATATTAATTAAATAATATAATTAAAAGATTAATTTTAACATTTTTTACGGCGTTAACACGATATAATTTGCTTTAATATGTAAGCTTCAGCAATAACTGAATATTACAAAGAGAAATATTCTCATTGTTCTTTTTGCGAACAAGGTTCTAAGTAATATGAAGCAAGAAAGCTAATGCGCTAATACGTTGAAGTCTTATCAGCTGCTTTTAATACCACGAATCCACGCTTACATAATGAGCGTTTAAGTCTACGCGATATAAAAAGTGCAAATTCGCATAATTAAGATTTTTCATTCACTTTAGATTAGACGTTCTATATTAAGCGAAATACGTTTGTCTTAAAATGCGCAGAATTTTTAAGCAAATTAAAAATTACCGCTGCTTATTTCATCGGTAAAATTATAAAAACTTATTTTATATAAATGAATAGTATAATAAAATGATTAAAAACGATAAATGACTAACTGAACTCCGCTTAAAAATCCAAAGCAGATAAGAGAGCACTTCCAACCACAGCTCTTAGCCCCAAACAAACAACAATTTCTCTAAACCATTCCCCATTAACCAGAGTAATCCCTGGCAGCGCAATCACCTCCTGCCCCTCCAGAAAAATGCCTCGGATGCAAAGGACGCCGGCGAAATTACAGAGAGCGAGACAGAGGGAGCCGTGCATTATTTCGCAAGTCCAGTCTGTAAACTAGAAAACGGCGCGTAATTGCCGGCGCCGGTCAACGACTCGCGCGCGTTTCGGTATTGCGCGCCTCGGGAGCATCGGCGCATTCGTCAATCACCGGCGTGACGTCGTCGCTGGAAAGCTAAGAGAGCCTTTTGCGGAGATTGATTGGAGCTAAGCGAGGAAGATCGGGGGAGGGGAAAGCTGGATGGGCAGGTGGCGAATATTCATTCGGAGCGGCTCTTGTTTTTCAATTCTCTTAGAAAGCTACTGTAGGTTTCTATGCTTTTTTCAAAACAGCCAATTTTTGACAAGAGTTAAAAGGTGAAAAGAAAAGTTCATTAATGCAGCTTAAAAGATTTGTTTTCATTTTTCAATTAGTACAGAAAAGTAAAAAATTTAGAAATTAATTTCACCTACCGATTACTTTATTTTCCGCTAACGCCTCCGATGCAATTTCCGGAAGAGATTAAGGGATAATTACACCTGGTAATAGGTTAACAAGTTTATCTTGACGAGTCAATTAAATTATCAGCAGGCTATATATCGTCTGCAATTAATTTCAAATTATAAAATATTACTGCAATTAAAAGCGCAAATTTTTCTTTTCCAATTTCAACGTTATTCATCACACTCTTATATATTTTTCGACTAGAAACATCAACTCTTCCTAATCGCCTCAAACGACTCCTCGCTGAGAGAGCACATTTCCAATCTATTTTCGCCTCTCCTCCGCAAAAACACCTTCCCAATCAAAAGCCCTCTTTCATGCACTCCGGCAGGCGAGCCAACTGCGGCCGATAAGCGTCAACGGGCCGCTTATCGACCGGCAGCGAGTTCGGAGTCACTGACTCCTTGGTCGGGCTTTTTTTTGTTTGCGCTGCAGCGGCGTCGATTAGAATGCCGGCACTCGCGATTCCTTCTGCGCCGCGCCGAAATTCGCGGAATCACCCGAGCCCAGAGCAAACAGGATGCCGGCTATTTAAGCTTTTTCCCGGCCGTGTGGGCCGATTGTTTGCCGGAGCGCCGTAAAGCTGACATTTACCCCAATTTCCCGGGCCAGAGAGTCGCGGCTTGATAAATATTGCGCAAGACGCTGGAATCGTAAATTTCCGGGAGTGCTGGTGGATTCGGGCGATTAAGGACGGCGTTATCGGCAGCCGATAGTTTTTAGTCAATAGTTTGCTGAGTTTCTATTATTACGCTGTAGGAGAATTTTAGAATTTCGTATTTATTTTTGAAGCTCTACTTCCATGGAATAATTATATAGTATTTTTAAAATGTATTAACGTAATTTAATTATTGCATTGGAAAATAATATCTTCTTGTTATTATCCTCTTAAAAAAACAGCACGGGTTTTTGTTAAATCGCGACATTTCTCGTTCAATCGTATTTGTAAGCATATAACGAGATTGACATTCCGCAGACCAGTTTTTCGTGAATAAATCCTAATGATTACCAATCGAGTGGCGACTTTCTTTGATTGCATATTTCAATTGCAATACTTCCCGATAAAAAGACACTATTTATAACCAGATTTTAATTAAATTTTTGTAAATTTTTACAAAAGAAAAAGATCAAATAATTTTTAATTGTTTAATAAAATAATACAAATTTCATGCTCGGAATTGTACATCTCATGGAATCGGAAATAAAGTAATGAAAAAAAATGTAAACTAAACTTGTTAAAAAATAAGAACAATTTTGCGAAAAAGTAGGTCAATAAATATTAACTTCCGTAAGTCAAGATTCTGCAAAGTGCTAAAGCATAATAAATGACAAATAAAACTTTTCGTTCATTTCAAAAGTAAAGTCAGTAAAGAAAATTATTTTCTTTATGGGTGAAAGGTGCAGATTTACGATTCTGAAAAGTAAGACTAAAAAATAGTTTTATGGATTTGTGAAGAACGACTGACAAAATTTGTTAGACAAAATAAAAGATGCTTAAACAAATGATGAAAATATAAATATAATTAAATAATAAAATACTTTAAAAAAATAAAAAAAAAAGCAAAAACGAAAACCAACAGCACGCGGGATTCCCAAGCGGTCACCCATCCAAGTACTAACCGCGCCCAACGCTGCTTAACTTTGGTGATCGGACGAGAACCAGTGCGATCAGCGTGGTATGGCCGTTGGCGAAAATTTTTAGTCAGATTTTTTTTTCTTTTTTTTTAATATTTAAAGTCACACCAGTCTTTCGCCCCACTACTAGAAATGAATCAGGCAGGTAATGAGGCGCGAGTATAAGGTCCTCTTAAAGCACTCGAAGTGCCTTATGAGGCCCTGCCGCGAGCCCCACGACCTGCCTGATTCATTTCTAGTCGGGCGGTTATTAGCGAATTCACTATATAGTCAAAAGGTTTTGTTGTTAGTTAGTTTTATAAAGTTCTTTTGATAGTTTTTATTAAATATGAAAAAAACAGATGTAAGTTATAAATAAATAAAAGGGTGTAAACCAGGCATCTTTAATTTTCCCCGTCATAACACCGTACATTTTTTCTAAACTAATCTTAAAAGTTTCATTCCGTAATAAAATAGCTTTTATATTAAATTAGCTTCATAAATTAAGCTAAATGTAGCTTTTAATTAGAGCGAGATAATCTTATCCACAATTAAACTTTTGATTCAAACTCAAGACCGCTTTTAATATCAGAGCAGCTTTAATCGTAGAGCAATTAAAAGCTACAGAAAAAAGAATCAGCTAAAAAGCAAAACACCAAGAAAAAATCCTCAGCGATAAAAAGACCGTCGTTCCAAGCCAGCGAGCATCGCGATCCGCCTATTTTTCTCTCCCATCGGCGAAACCGTCGCCGTCTCCGCTCAGAAACGAGGCCTCCTCTCTTTACCCCGGCATTAGCCGGCTCAGCCAGCGTGTAATGCCCGCGCGTCCGGGGGAGCGGGTGCATGCACCTCTTTGTATATCTCTCTCTCGCCTTTTATGTAATCGCGAGGTAATTGCAGCGCCTGTCCTGCTGCGTCAATTACGCCCCCCCGTGAAGCACCTGCACGCCAGCGCCTCCCCGACGTCGACGTCGATTCTCCGCTTTTTCTCGACTCTTTTTTTCGCTCTGTCGTGCGGTCCGATGCGTGCTTTTGGATTGCCGTTAAAGCGCACGACTCGGATCTGATTAGCCGTTTGTCGACTCTTTTTTTTTATTCAGTGTAGCTTATGATTAGTTGGAGAGGAAAATTAGGGGTATGTTGTGGTAATTAAGGGGCTTGAAAAGCTAACCAGTTTTACTAATTGTATGTCTAAATTCTTGAAAATATAACAAGATATTTTAAAAAAATTTAATAATTGTATTTTTATACACGTTTTAAAAATAAGAAAAGCAATAAAAATTACAAAAATACAGTTAGGACACATTAAAGCCATAAGCACAAAAAATATATGACGGAAATATTAATAACAGTATCATTACAATAAGGTCATAAAAAATCATAAACTACCTAACCCCTTTTTTCTATCCCTTTCGTCAAATACGAAGAAATAACATTTTAACTCTTTAAGTGAAACTCCGAGCAAAAAGCACTTTACGGTTTCCCGAGAATTAATTTCAATAATTCAGGAGGATCCTCGAAATAAAACTTTTTACGGCCCGAACCCTTATTCCTGGTTTTTATCTCCAAAGTTATTTACAGAGTCCAATCCAGATAGAATTCTTTTCCAACCTACAGGTAAAGCCGTAAAACTTTTGACGTCACAATGACTCACCACTACTTTTCCCGGCTTTCGGAAGGATCCCTAAAATCAGCTGAGCCGCGTTTCTTGGAAACACAGCTGTTTCCCAGATTTTTGGAGGGCTCGAGTTTTCCGGCGCAGGTTAGAGCGTGAAAGCTACGGAGCGGCTCTCCCCTCCTTAGTCCGAGGAAAAATTCCTGAATCAGCTGACTGGCTTTTCAGGCCCAGCTGGCCCTTGACACTCAGCTGTTGCCTAAATATAGTAAGCAGCTATATTTTGAACACCCTTTGGTCTATTTCTGAGCCGTACTATATTTGAAACGAGTTCTTTTTAATCGATTTTTTTCATTTACTGAAATTGTATAAATAGTTATTAATATTAATTACGTATTGAACCAGAAATTTTCTGATTGTAAACTATAGTTATTAGTAAATTATTTTTCATTTTGATGAATAATATATTTTTAACAATAATTTCAAAAGATACAAAGGGTATCAAGGTATAAATATTACTGATTATTTTTGTTCGCTTAAATTGAATATACACTTATTAAGAAATATGCGGATCGTTTCAGCCAAAATATTGAGTGACATATAAAATCACATTCCAAATATACAGACAATGAATAAAATAATAATATCGAGTGCAGTTTATAAATAATTGACGGTCGTCTGGATTTCAAGCGATTAATAATATTTTTAGATACCCAAATGAATAATAAATTTTGATTCTGCTGTCAGCGCACAGACAGCGCCTCTTAAATGTTATCAGAATTTTTGTTTGATAATTTTAATTATATACTCCAATCGTAAATAAAAGGGGACAGAGGCTGAATTCATTCTCTTATCGGAATTAGATAAAAGGGAGGAATTCGAATACATACTGTAAGATAAACAACTTTTTTCTAGCCTGATAAAGTTTGCCAAAATTTCTGCGATAAAATTTGCACGTACTCCATTTTAAATCTCTTTCTTCTGCAATTTTCAATACTTTAAAAACATAATGAGTGATGTAGATTTGCATTATTTATTTGAGGTTAAATAAAGTTGAACTCATCAGCTGCTTCAACAGCTATTTAGCTTCAAAGCTATTCTGCTAAAATATTTAACGATTGTCCTTAAGAGTCGGGAGCAAAAAGTCTGACTCATAAATTTGGAATAAGACACGAGGCAATCCCTTGGGTTCATTAAAACCCAATTTTTGCCAATCATTTATTTAACCAATTTCTGCTCAAGTTCTTTCTGCTTGAACAATTCTACTCGTACAGTTCTTAATGTGGTCTGCAAAATTTTATTTTTAATTTCGGTGCTATTTTCCTCATTTATAATCTTGTTTTTAACTACATTTTTTGCTATACAAAATTATTTATTAATGTATGTCCCATTAATTAAATCGTCTAAATATCTTCAGTTTATAAACAAGATAAGAACTGAAAAAATTAGTTAAAATCGAAACATTCGCATCTTCACTTACTGATAACGTATCTGAAGTTAACCCAAATTATTAAAAAAAGTGAGATAATTATATCTATTAGCACAGACAGTGAGCGATAATTTTTTGTGTTTAAATTGCCAATTTCTTCACTTCTGTAACGAGGACCCACTAAATAATCTCGAATCTAATATACGAAACGAATCAATTTCTCAGGAATATATCTCTTTAAAATTATCCAGAAAAGCAGCCATTTACTTATTCAACAAGTATCCCAGTTTATTTATCAAACGCAGCGCAAAGCCACACTTCGCAACCACATTTAGCAGTATTCGATTCCCTCCGCCGATAGCAGCAGCGGCAACGCAGCACGCCGAGCGGCGCATTTTTCTCGAAACGTTCTTAGCGTCTGGAGCGCCTCCGACTGCATCGTTACTTCTCGCGTGTAGTACGCAAAAGCGGGCCGAAGTCGTCGTCGTCGTCGTCGACTCTGTCGTCAGGGTTCGCGAACGACGAGGCAACCTCTCGACTCATCTCTGACAGTCTCTCTTGGTTCTCCCCTTCTTCCTCTACTCGGCCTGTCTCGCGCTTTCTGCGCCGCCCTGACTTCTAGAGCTCTTCTTTATGCCTCATTTACGCTTTTCGAGAAAGAATGGAATTAATTAAGACGGCTCTTGCTTCTTTTTTGTCGTGATGAGACGTCTAGTTTTCAGGTCTGAAAGTGTTATTTTTATGAATTGCTTTTTCAAGTAATGTGGAAGTAAAGCCTTTTTTGGAGAGAGTGAAGATAAGGTGTAACTTATCTGATTGAACGGTTCATTAGTTCATTCATGAAATCGAATGGAATTCGAGTCGTTTTTTAAATCAAAATATTGTCTTCGAAATGTTTATCTTAAACAATTACTTATTGGCTTTAAAGTGAAAATAAACAAAATCCCCATTTTGAAGACATTTACCCTGAACTTTAAACTTTACACCTAATACTTTTTTAAATTAAAAACTCAGTTAGACTTTAATTCTTACCGAAAACCGATGTAGAAACATTATTCAAACTGTACTATTACTGTAAAACCAGCTACCTGTACTCCCCAATTAGATAAGTCCCCGGAAAGCTTTCTCTAGTTCACGCTCATAAATCTTCGTAAACAAGGTCTTTGAAATTCTCCGACAGCCATCCCCCGCACGGAGCAGCACTTGAGCCAACCTGCCGAAAATTCTGCAGGGCAGAACGGCGCCTGTCTGTCAACATAAACCCGCCTGTCCGGGGCTGGCATAGTATTGCGTCATAAATAAGTTTCCTCCTCAGCTCGGTGTATACCGACCCTAACCCTAACGTAAAGCTAATCCAAGTCGAGCTCTCTGTCTCCGCTCTCGACCTCGGCGGGTTCGCGCGAAAACGCTCTCGGCGCGCATGCGCAGCCTCGCGTGACGTAGCGGCCCGCCGCCGTGGCGCGCTGTGACGCCACAGTTGCCGATTGGCCGACCCTCTCTCGCGAAATATACGCGCGGCGCGTACGCGAACGAGTCGCCCCTGCATGTGCCTTGGTGTGCAGAGACGCGTACGAGTAGCGAACGGAGAGAGAGAAAGAGAGAGAGAGGAAAGCGAGAGCCGACACCCGTAGACCCACTTTGCCGTCGCCGCCGCATTCTCGAGCGTTCGTCTCCGAGAACACGTTTTCTGCCCGCCTCCCCTTCTCCGTCGCGGCCGCCGCCGCCGCCGCCGCTGCTGCGGCTGCTATCGTTACCGTTAAAGTGACTCCCTTTTTTTACGCGGCGTCTTTCGCGGAATGCAGCGCGCTGCGCTTTCGGCCCATATTTTTTCTCCGTCCAAATTAATAAAATGACCGACGGTTAAACCTTTTTATATGAATCTTTTGCAGGGAACGCGGATTCTTTCTTTTCAGCTTCGTGTAATAAAAAAAAATACTATTTGTTTACCAACAGTAATTTGCAAAGCCTTACGTGACTTTACGTCGAAGAAAGCGACGCTATTTTTGCAAAAAAGGCAAGAGAGAAAGAGAGAGAGAAAGAGAGATAATCGAGCGGCGCGTCGTCGCGCTATATATTCGCACAAAGTCGCGGTGTTGCCGCGTCTCCGCTGCTTCCCCTCCTCTCTCTTCTCCTGTAATCCCCCACTCTCTTTCTTGCAAGCGGCGGCAGCAGCCGAGCGAAGCTTCGCCTTCACCGGCGGCGGTCAGTCGCTCTTAGCTCGAGCTTCGTGAAACATAGTAACGCAGCGCTCGTAACTTTGAGAGCCGAATATAAGCGAAAGACCAGTGACGCGAGCCTCCCTTTCTATCTCTCCTCCCTCTCTCTTTCTCTTTTTCTGTCTGTATCCGTCTCTCTCCCCGGGCGATAGTAGCGATAGTAGTGTGCGACGACCCCCAGTGTGCTCAATGGTGTACCCCCCCATGTAGTGGTGCAGGCCGAGAATATACTAGCGAACAGCAGCAGCAGCACCTGCAGAAGAGCGCGTCGCATGATGTCGGCTTCGAGGAGGCTGACGTCTCACGACTGACCCAGCAGTTGTTTAGAGTGCCGTGTATGTGACCCAGTGTGCGTTCGCGACTAACTCGATCGCGCCGAGAGAGCAAAGTTCAGAGTACACATTGATTCTTAGAGACAGCTCGCAAAAAACGGCAAGATGATGGGAAAGCGCACGCAGTGCTACCTGTGCGACCTGCCGCGCATGCCCTGGGCCATGATAATGGACTTCTCGGAGCCGGTCTGCCGCGGCTGCGTCAACTACGAGGGCGCGGACCGCATCGACCTGGTCCTCGAGTCCGCCAAGCAGCTCAAGAAGGCTCATGGCTTCCAGGACTCGCGGCCCTCGGCCTCCAAGGCCTACCGCTCGAGCTCCCACGCCGAGCACAACGGACAGGCCAGCCTGGACGTCCTGCCGATGCAGAACGCCGCGGCCGCCGCCGTCGCTGCCCAGGGCCACTCGCGCCACCACAACATCGCCGCCGCGGCCGCCTACACGCAGCTCCACCCGCGCAACCTGGGCGAGTACAAGCTCAACAACGCCCTCAAGCAGCAGCAGCAGCAGCAGGCCTCCCACGAGGACTCCCACGACCTGCCGTCCAACGGCCTGAGGCCCAACAACGTGCAGCGCATGTCGGGCGCCCACCTCACCGCCGTCGCCGCTCACCACGTCAGCCTGAGCCACGGCCGGGGCATGACGCAGCTGAAGCGCGGCATCTCCGCCATCGACGAGGACGACCACCCCGAGAAGCGGCTCACCCTCGAGGAGCAGCACACCGTCAGGCCGCCGCTCACTCGGGGCGAGTCGCTGCCCGCCGTCAGCCTCGCCGTCGGCTACGTCGACAGGAGCAAGGATAAGCACCCGATCCGCGCGCCCAGCTTCGAGACCGCCACGACTTTCAAGGCTAACGGTGAGTGCTCCACTTTGCTCCACTTTTATTTACCGCTCCGAAAAGATCGCCGACCGACCGCCTGCTCCCTGGGCTTTGTTGTGTTTTGCGCCGTGACGTCAGTGGAGCGGGAGCGTTACGTAAGGCGCTCGGGCCGATGATTCACGCCCGCGACCAGTCTTGCTTTCCGATGAATTTTCGATCGGCGACGGGAGAGGCGAGCTCGGCCATCTTTTCAGGGCCGCCATGTGGGAACTCGGGGCTTTTTCACTTCCCTCGAGCGCGAGCGGCTCTTTGTTTCGCGCGGGGCTTTTTGTGCGTCTGGAACAGGTACGCCCGGAAAAAAGGCGCTTTGTCCCGCGGGCTTCCCTTCTCCCTTCCCGAGTATCGACAAAAGCTGCTGCCGTTGCTTGGTCCCGTCAGCTTTCTCGAATAATCCGCCCGGGTTTTTTTCGAGATGGATCAAGTGCGCCGGGAAAATTGCCGTGCACGGCCGATAACGGCGCTGAGTAACCCAAAGTCAAAAAACAAAAGTCGCAGACAAGGGAAGGAATCCATTGATTCGCGCCTCGTTTGTTTATCCGGCGGGCGAGCTTTTCGCTGGAAGAGTCGTTTTAAAGCTGCGTTACGTAAAAATCTGAGCGGCAGACGTCGGCGTTTCATAATATTTACCGCGTGCACGGCAACCGGGCGGTCGCCAGGCGATAAACTTTTATCAATGGGAATTAATGGCTGTGTTTATTTGCACGCTCGGGGGCTTAAATCGGTATGGCCGCGCCGAGCCGAAAGAGTGGAAAATAATTTTGCAAAACAACTTTGCTAATTGCCGATAAGTAAATAATCTGTATTTCAAATGTTGCTGAGCGAGGCGCTTAAATTTTATGATGCAATTCTATCAATTTAACCTACAAAACGACTCTCGAGCACGACCGAGCGGATAGAAGCATTTTTCGTTAACATTTCGAAAAGCTCATCGAACTTATTTTGAAAATCGAAGTATGCGTATATAACTCGTTAATTGCTGCATTCTATTTCGGCAGCCGCCTGTCTAAAAGCAGCCGCTTTTTCTATCTTCGCGCGGAAAGCAGCGATATTTGGCGGCTTTGAAAAATGGAGAAAAATCTCGCGCCAGCTGCCGAAACGATAAAGCAAGTCTGGAAAAAGCTGCGGAGCCGATACGAGAATAGAAAAAGGAGCGTAATAATATACAGGCGGTCTCTCGGTTTTGGCTCAGTGTCGAGAGGGACTGCGGAGCGCTTATCGGTCGGCTCTCTCTCCTCGCTAAGAATAGCAAAAGGCAGGCCGCGCTTCTCTCCTCGTCTGTTTTTCCTGCCGCGAGGAAGACGCGTCGACGTCGTCACTACGTTCGGCTGCTCGTGTCGATTACTTCTCCGGGGCGAGCTTTTTATTATCGAAGCGCGGCAGCTTTCTTCCTAGAAAAGCCCGAGCCACCGATATAAATAGCGGATCGCGGCGCGAAATGTGCGTTCTTAGAAAAAAAAAGCACGTCGTTTCCCCGTGTTTTCGTAACGTAACCGTACTTTTCGGGGGGCCGCGTCAGCGAGCCGCCCTGTGTAGTGGTTTCGACACATGCGTGTGCACGCGAGCGTTCTAAGAAAGTAACCGTGACATTGAAATTTCATAACTAAACATTTATTTTTTCGAGCTCGCCCCTCCGTCCGACTCGAATCGCAAGAACGGCAACAAACGTGTTATTCGACTTTTCGAAAAAAGCTTTTACTCAGCGCCGAGTTTATTTTCATCGGCGAAGCAATATTTTTACACCTGCATTTCGACTCCGTCCCGACAAAGCTCCCCTCTCGACAACAAACGAAACGAAAAAAGAAAAAAGGCCGCGCCTTCCCACCTCGATTCCCCGCGATCTGCCCGCAAAAAGTCGGGTCCGCCTCGCAGTCGGCCGGCAACATTGTATAAGCGGGCAGAGCGACGACAGCGGCGTTCTTAGCCGGCGGCGTGCGTGGCAGTCGTCCAAAGTCGCACAAACCGCGGCGTTTAGCTCTCGTCGTCGCGTCGAGCACGTGATTAGAAACCAGCTCTCTCTCTGTCGTGGGGGCCGAGGGTCGGGAGGGGGCAGCAGCTCGAAAAAAATGCCAAGAGCGAGAGAGAGCAGCCGTGACGTTTGCCTCGCTCGCTCGTGACGTCACGCCTCTGCGCGCTCGTATATTTAGACCGATGAATGGGCCTGCCGACGAGTCTCGCTCGAGTGCCCGATGCACTCGCTTCCTCCCCGCCGGCAAAAGCTCTCTCTCCTCCGTTTTCGGGGAGCTTTTTCGAGAAAGCGGGACAATCGATGCGCGCCGCGCTCGGAAGCGTAAAACCGCAGGGAGGCGGAGGAAAAAAGCGAGTGCGCCGATCGCATTCTCGCTCTACTTGCGCGCGCAAGGAAGGAGGAGGAGTCGCCGCCGCCGCGAAATCCGTGCAACGGACGCGTTACGTCGGAGGCGCATGCGTGCCGATGGCTGTCTGTCTGTCTGGGAGGCCGCTGGGAATTCAAGCACGCGAGATTGAAAAATTGCTTCATTCGCTCGTTACCCGGACAGAAGGGTCGTTGAATTGCTTTTATGACGACTCTTTCGAACCGAGTTTAGCTTTATTAACTTTCTTTTCTTTTTGTCCCGTTTTCGCACAAAGTTAGCCGCACACTTGGATGCAACAGTGACGATAAACTCGATTCCTCAAAATAAAGCCCTGCCAATTTTTTTTTCGTCCCGAAAATCAGCGCCTAAAAACCAAACCTAACCTCCGCCCGGCTCGCAAAATAGCTCGCCGCGCGGAACCGCGGCATCTCTGCCGCATGTTTTTGGCGCGGCTCGGCCGCAAAAAGCCGCGATTATAGGTTAGGCTCGACGTCGCGGTCATCGATGCGTAGCGGCCAGGCGGCGGCGGCGGCTTCGCGATTTAATATCGGTCACGGATCGCCTGCGGCCGAGCGCTGCTCTGCTTTCGTTGCGTCGCGTCGGCCGATCCCCTTTTTGCCTCGCCGCGCGATATTCGCTCTTGCGCATAACTGTAGAGTGGCCTCCTTCCTCCTCGCGAGGCGCGCGCTGCTCATTCACGAGGCTTTCCTCCTCCTCGGACGATCGTTCGAAGGTACGAAGCCGCTTCTTGTTCCTCGCTAACGAAAGTTTGTTGATGCCGCGGAGGAAGAGAAACCGTCAGGAAGCCGCCGGCCGATTTGCAATTGTAATCGGAAAATTTCTCCGGTTTTTATCGGCGTTAGAGGCGCACCGCGCCGCGAGTCGGCCCTCGGGGCGCGCTTGAAATTTTTATAAACCTGAACGGCGCTCCGGACAGGTGCGGGAAGCGATAAAGCAGCTCGGCGTTACCTCGCCGAGCGTTAGACGCTTTTTTTTTATTATCGACTGTAAGCTGTCTGGCTCGCAGTAAAAAGAGAATCGGCGCGACACGCCGCGGCTGTTCATGCAGCTCCACTTTTCGCACTCGTTAACAGACGTGTCATTGGGCGGGAGAGGCGGAGGCTGGAAAAGGCCGAGGGAATTGAATTATACTCTGCTCCAGCTGCTGGACGCAAGCTGAAAACGTTTCCATTCGCGGCATTCATTATTGCTCAAATTATAAGAAACATTCGAAATTCGACTGGAAAGGGAGTTAGAATCTCGAATAAAATCACGCGCCTCTTTCATAGTGCAGTCAGCTGTTCTGTTCCTCCCGCGCAGGCAGGTAGACGGTCACGAAGGATCCCTCGCATTAAGGCCCTCTTTTCAGAGCTGGGCATTAAAAAATGGGACCAAGCGAACCGTGAACCCTCGCCCTTTCCCGCCGGGGCCCAGTCAATGCGGCCCATTAGGACGATAATTACAGTTAGGTGTGCCCCCGGCTGCTTTCGCTGTACCGTTGCTCGGTGCCCCGCCGGGGAGCGTCGGTGGCTCTTTCGAGATTTCAAATTAGCGCTTTAAGCGTTCTGAATTAATATTAAAAAGTCGAGAGCATGAATAATTTCGAGCCATCTGTATGGAGGATGAATTTCGAGCCGCGACTTCTCCCGCGCCTTTCACCCGATAAATTTACAGCCGAAAAAGCCTCCAGCTTCCACAAAGAAAGAGAGAAGCGTCGGCGTCGTCATCATCGGCGGCAACTGTGGGAAGAAAGCCGTCCCTCCCCCACTCTCGCCTCTCCTCGGAATCTCTCTCGATCGACTAACGGTACGGGCAGGTCACTTTTCAAAGTCCCCAGGTATACTCTGCCGCCGAAATTCCCCCGAGACTTTGCATAAAAGCCGACGGAGGCTGTTGCCCGACGGTAATTAACTCCCGGCTTAACGATGTCCGCCTCTGGTGCCGTGGGATTTATTGCGAGAGGGTTAATTGCATCCACGTGCGACAGAGGCTGGGAGTATTGTTATTGCTTTATGGAGATTGCTGCTCTTTTTTTTTGCTTTTCGTTGCTATTAGCACTTTCGGGCGTGTTTTGAGCAAAGAAAACCTTTCTTTGGAGGCGGAAAGTTATACAGGTTTACTGGTACTTTTGACGTGAACCTTTTGCCTTCCAAATCCTGTTTACGCTGAACGTCCGGCTGTTTCCAGTTGGTTTATTGATCTAACGGTACAATCTATCTCTCTATCGAAATGTTTTACCGATTGGTATACGACTACTTTGCTCAGACGGGCAAATTCCAACGTCTCGTCAGCCACGCACGAAAGCCAAACGACTTTCCGAACGAGACACCCGCCGAGCAATTAATCGTCGGCGTGATTAATTCCTCACCTTCGGCAGCGCGCTCTAACGAGGATAACCTTGAGAAAACCTGTTACCGCAAGATCGTATTCATAGCCTCTCCTTGAGGGCGAGGCGCGTGAAAAGGGCCGCGAGTACCGTTCGTAAAGGCGGCGGTGCTTTTTCTAAAGCTCCGAGAGGCGCTCTCCAGCTTTTGCAAATCATCCTTTAGATAAAAACTAACGTCAGCCGAGGAATTTCGAAAGCCGCTCTGCCTGATTAATCGATGGCCGCTCTCCGGAATGAATTCTTGGAACAGGAGCTTCGAGGCGATCCGTTCGGTATTTCTGGCCTTCGCGGCCCTAAGAACAGCTGGCTTCAAAAATAGCTCAGGATCATTGCCTGACTGGAAATAACTGCGCGCGCAGAGTCGCCCCGCGAGCAAGACTTCCACGCGCAAAGACGCATTGCTCTTCGGTACGAAGCCGAAGATTAGTCTTTAAAAATAAAGTCTTTCCCTCGAAGCTTTTTCGACCTTTTTAAATTCTATATTAAAACACGCCTTAATATAAACTTCCGACTTAAACTTGCGTTAACAGCTTCTAACTGCAAAGTCGCATACATTTATCGAACGAGCAGAATATTCGAGCCAGCAGCACTCAATCCGAGCGATTTAGTCTCTGCAATTTATGCAGGTAAAACGGCATCCTGGAGCGTTGTCCAATCCAATGAAATCCCCAAGCTGACCGCCTCACGCGAATAAAACGAGTTCCAGAATCGATCCTCTCGACCCGGACGAGATGCGAGCGCAAATAAGCGGCCCGAAACGAAAGCTCTCGAGTCAAGTTCACTCTTTAATCCCTTCTATATTTACTTCCGCCACTCCTCTAATCTCTCTCCCTCTCTCTCTCTCTCTAAACGCGATATTTATTATTAACAAGACCTGTAGACAATCGTATGAAATGCGGCACTAAAAATGGCCGGGGCATGACGTCAATCCAGTAATGCTTGATAAATTTTGCAAGCTCCACTTGACTTCAAAAAGAAAGAGTTATAATTAAATCCCGAGCTCTCCCGCCAATATTTTCCCTCCTCTCTCTCTCCCTCTCTCTCTCAATTGTTTAAATTTCGCGCTGGAATCCGCTTGATAACGCACGATTCCAGGGGGCCTCCTCCCCACTCCCAGTTCCATTCTCAAGGTCGCGTCGCCGTGCGAGTATGCGGGAAGTCGTGATTCGAATGCGAGACGAGAAATATTAAACGCGCGACGGTGCTGGGTTCTTTTTTTTTTCTTTTTGTTTCGTCGTCGTCGCGCTTTGAACGTCTGCAACGTGAGCGCTTTTACCAATTGGCCGGTGCACTTTTCTCGCGCGTCCGACGAAAACGAAAATAAATGCGGCCGCGTAATTTTCGCGTCCGTCGACGGTACGAATTCTTGTGAGCCTGTTTACGGTGCGAGAGAGAGAGAGAGCGTAGCGAATTATCGGAATGCTCGTCGGGGAGCTTTGAAATTTTTATGCTCGAGCACGAAGAGGCAGTAAAGGTAACGCTTCTCTGCCTGTGGTCGTATTTAATGTTGGTAAATGTTTGCGTTAAAAATTAAGAAAATACACGCGGCTATCTGTGTGTACTTTACTCGCCGTTATCTCTGTTTGAACTGCGCCTCTTTTCGCGGCCGGACAAGCAGCGCTTCGCGGGTTCATTCTCTCGCGCAAAGTCGTCGATGAAAATTCGAGCGGACAAAAGGACGAAGCCCTCAAAAAATCCTCGAGCTCGCACAGGCCGAGCCTTCTCGGCAATTTCCGCAGCTCTCCCCATGTAAATACGAGCTTATCTCGCTGTTAGGCCTATCCGATTAACGATACGCGAGGGCGGCAGGCGAGGCAGCTCTCTCGCACGCATGACCGACAGCCACTCAATGCGTACCAGTTGCGCGCAGAGCCGGCCGAGCTGCACTGACTCATTGCGGGCCATACGTCATCGTCGCGACGCGCGACAACAGTCTGGCTTCAGCTGCTACGGCGGCGAGCTCTTTTCTACCCGAGATCTGGATGCGATCAGTCGATAAACAGAGCTCGTCGTCATCCCCCGGCGAAATAAAACCGCCGCACGTGCTCCATTAACCTCGTTAAAAAATCGCCTCTACCCGCGAAGTCGAAGCAGAAAAAGAACACAAAGCAGCTCGCGCGCGTGCACGTAGAGGAGAAAAAAGAGGAACGGAAGACGCGGCCGCCGGCAAGGGTGACATGCGCGCGGCGAACAAAGGACTGCACGTGGAACGGAGGAGGCGGCGGGCAGCGCGCGTAGGCGCGATGGCCTTGTTTCCCCGCCGAGCGCGTACGATTCTACGGCCGTTTGTGTACGGCGCCTCCGTGCCCTTTTTCGCGCCTGCGCCGGCCTGGCACTTTCGTCCACGGGCGCCGATTGCATTTTGCGGGAGACGTTCCTTTTGACCGTCGCTTCCGACGGCCGGGCGCTTTTGTTTTTCGCTCGCTTCACTTGTCGACGAAAGCTTTTTTCTCCGGACATTCGTGCAGGCCGCGAGAACGTAGACACCGGCTATTTTTAGCTCCGAATTGACGCTTCCAGCGCTTTCCTACACGCACGTAATAATCCATTGTGTGCCCCCCGTAGATCGAGAACGAGATAATCAGTCACGCAACGATTCAGTTAAGATCGCGAATCAAAGTTTCTTTACTAATTCAAACGGCGGCCGTTACGTAACCCGACGACTAATTACCCGCGTACGCGCACCGACCCGTTTTCCAATATCTAGTATCAAGCGTCCTCCTTCGCCTCGAAGGGGAGAGAGGGGGTGAAAAGAAAACCGCTCGCAAAAATAGGATCGATCGATTGCGCAACCGCGAAAATAAAGTCGATCGATCGGCCGCTAAAGAACGTCGACTTTCACATTCCTCGCGGCCGGCGTGAAAAAGCCAGCCGCGTACGCGTTCACTCGCGGCTGACCTCGCGATTACGCGCGCACAGAGACACACGCACACGCGCGGACAGATAGAAACGCGGAGAGCAGCTGCCAACTCATTCCGGAGATGCCGCCTCGCGGCGTCATCACCGCGCGGTCTTGACTCTCCGCGGATTTTCGCGACGGTTTCTCGGCACCGAGAGCGATTTTTTGGAGAGGATCTTTTGCACCCCGTTTCCAGGCTCTTGTAATCGAGTGTATTTCAACCGAGGCGCCGAATTTTCGTTCGAACGAAGCACAAATTTTTCTACTCTAAAATAGCAGGTCGAAAACAATAAGACATTCGTTGATCTCACGGCTAATGACACTCTTCTCTCCGGTTCTTCCTCGTGCAGAATAATTGCGACCTCAGCGCAGGCCTCAGTCTTGGATAAAAACACATGCACTCGGCTCTCTCGGGGCATTATCTCTTCCCGCTCGGTTACATTCTATTTACGTCTGGCGGCTCGCGGCCGCTCAAACATATCATCTCTCTTTCTCTCTCTCTCTCGCTCGCTCGCTCGCTCCATCCGGCGCTCGACGTATCATCGTCGCCGTCGTCACGGAAAAGTACCGATCACACGTCGGCTCGGTGCTCGGCTCGCGTGCCAGACTCTCCCGTGGATTTTTCGAATTTCGCCGGGCTGGAGAGCAGCGCGGAGTCTCGGCTCTTTTTCTCCTCGGCGTGTTTGCTCGGAGAACCAGCCAGATAAGCGGGCTACGTGACTCGGCTCGCGGCGTGCTTTCAATATGGAAATGAGACTGCTGCTGCATGCTGCTGCCGCTGCCGATAAGCTCCTTGCGATTCGGCGGAAAAGACTCGCGGACAGGAAATTCCGTTCTACCGAGGCGCGACAATTCTCGCCCGATTCCAAAAGCTCGAGGGGCGAGGGAGCCGAGAAGCCCCGCGAGCATCTGCTCCGGCAGCATCGGGGCGGACAAAGGCCCAGCTGTCGGTCGGAAAAGGCGGCTGCTGCTCACGTGCTTGCGCGCCGACGACGCACGTGCACGTGCCGCTCCGAGGCGTCAGCTGTGCGCGCTGGATTTTTCAAAGAGGCGGCCGATGCTTATCGGCCCCGGATTCTACGTTGACGCGCGGGGGCCCGTTGCGCAAGCGCCGATTTCTTGCGTAAGCGGCTATTCTCGACGCTCGAAATTTTGTGCGAGGCGCGCTGTTGCTTCTTTTTCCTTGTCGACAACCAAGCGGATTGCTCGTAGCCTCCGGTGAGCGGCGGCTCGCTCTCTTATCTGGAAAAACCGGCAGGTTCTCCCAGCGACGTAGCTGCGGCGTGTGCACGAGCCGGTCCGAAGAGTCGGCGCGTCGCGGAAAATCACCTGATGTCTGGCGACGCCGAGCGCCAACAGCTGTCGCTCCAGGCCACGTGCCGCGCCGGCCGGCCGAAACTAACTGTACTCTCTCGAAAGCGGGACGCCTCTTTCGAGGAAACCGGTTCGCGCGGGGGATGCTAGGCTCGAGCGGATTTTGCAGGGAATTTGGCCGCCTTTTCTAAATCGACGCCCGGAGAGTGTTCGATTGTGCATTAAATTATGAGTCACTCGCAGCCGACATGACTCACTGCAGACGGATCGCGTCGTTAAAAAAAAAAATAAAGGAAAAATAGCACCGCGAGTAAAAGTAGGTCAGAATCTACAGAAATAAAAATATTTATTGTCGTCGGAGTCGTAAAGGTGGTTATCTATTTTAGATAGACTGTGTGAATCAGGAATAAAGTTATTTTTAAAAGGTAATTTATGTAATAACAAATGAGCGAAGGTAAAGTCGTTCTGATAAACAATGGATAATATTATCCGTTTAAAACGCTAGAAACGAGTTAGCGCTGAATTCCGAAATGAGCATACACTCGGAAAACCCGCGGCTCAAAAGTAAACTTTATTACTTCCAGTAAAAAAGATAAGATAGTTTTAAATGCAGCAGTATCAACAAAGAGAGATAAACCGAAAAAAATAGCTCAAAGTCAAATTGCAATTAAAACGCGACTTACACAATTTGAGTCGAAAACGTAAGCAGCCTGCCGATAAACCGCCTGTAAAAAGAAAAAAAGAAGCAGGTACATCCACTCTGCGCCGCAAAGAGTCGCAAAGAGCCGCAAAGAGCCGCAGCCTCGATCTCGCGGGGTGAACGGAAAGGGAAAGGAGCGCCGCTCGTCCGTTTATCAGCCAGGCGGCGTTACGTCAGCACGGCTAGATGCTTTGAGCGGCTGCCAACGTGACGCCGCTTTGGAGATTCGCGAGTAGGAGCGGCGAAAATAGCCGCTCATGGAAGACGAGTCTCTCTCACCTTGCTCCCTCGAGTCAGGAAGCCGCTCGCGGTCTAATTTTAAAATCCGACTGGATCGGGAGCGCTCGCTTTTTCGGCTGCGTGCTTTTTGGAGCGAACGGAAAATTTGGGCAGCTTCCTTGCTCGGCCGCGACGCGGGATATACGTCACCGGGAGAATAACGACACGTAACAGACGAGTAGGGGATCGCGTGCCAAGCTACGAATCATTGCCGCGAGAGATTCGCGGATTTTCTGCGTCGAGTCGCTTTCGTGCTTTTCAACAATTGCTATTGTCATTTTTGAGCGAACGAAGAAACACCGTGGAGGTTGCTCGAGGAATTAAAAAGAAGCGCGCTGAATGACGAAGGATGAGAGAGGAAGAAAAGTTGAGAGAACGGAATGATGGAGGAGCGCCAATTCCTTGAATTACGAAATCAATAGGCTTGTAGCCTGGAGGCGTCTAAACTTGAAATCGAAAGTTGTCCTTATTAGCGAAAGAGGCAAAGAGTTGCGCGGATGACGTCTCCCGGCGCTAATCGATCAGTCTATAAAGCTATAAAGCGAAGAAACGCTCCTCGCCGGAGCCGTTACGATTGTACCCTCCATTATCTCCGCATTCGGCCCGCCGATTCGAAAATACAGCTACAGCGGCTGGAATTACTTAGAGAACCGCGAATTAAAGTTAAGGCTCTTTACGGCCGATTGAATGCGCGGCGTTTCTAAATATGTACACGCGCGTCTCTCGCTGGGAAAGGAAATTTTCTCGTTTGCATATTATCTGATTACAGGCCGAGACCATACGAAATACCGTTTTAAATAAACCGCCGTGAGTCAGGAATTCCAGGAACGTTTAAGATTCTTGATTACCGCCGCTGATCACGCAGAATTGAATCGAGCGCGAGAGCCGGTTCGTCTTGGAGCGGCTTACTTTGGCGCGGATTCGCACTTGCAAGCCGACGCTTCTCTCATAAATATTGACGCGAATTTCGAAGGTTTTGAGTCACCGAGCTACTACAATGAACCTATAATAGCCGGGTTGTAAAAATAAGTAGCGCCCGGTTTATTCCTTTTCCCGGTTAAAATTAATACTGTTTAAAAATAGAATCCTGAACGGCAGTAAAACAAATAAAGCGTGAAAATATTTAAGAAGAAAAAAAGAGTCCAACGCAGAAACATGAATCGTCCGACAAAAGGGAGACCGGTCGAAACGATCGTGAAACGTCGCGATTGAGCAATGCTTTACCAATACGAAGCACAATCTTTTGCTTCGCGAAAAAGTACCAGCGACTAATGGGTACGCTATTTACTTTTGCAGGTGCATACGTGGGCCCGTCGATTCCTCTGGCAGCAGCCAACGTGGCGACGAACGGCGGCGGCTCGCCGCTGCGCCCCAGGACCAGTCCGCCTCCACCCCCTCCGCCCTCAGCCCAGGAAGCCAACCAGGAAGGCCAGCAGTCGAACCATCATCAGGTGGGTGTTGCGCTAGATTCGACGCCCAACATGAGCAATCGACGGCAGACTCGAAACTTTCCATCCTCTCCGAAAATAACGCCTCTCGCTCTCTTCCTCTGTTTGCATCTGCCGGAGAGATGAATAGCTGCTCGACCTTTGGCCAATTAAAAATAAGTCCGTCTCGATCGATCGACCGCGGGCGAATGTTTACGCGACGATAAGAAAGAGTGGGAGAGAAAGGAAGCCACGCAACGCTCGTGACTGAGGACGATAACGCGCTTCGTCATACCCGCAGCTCGACTTTTGCCGAAGCTGCAGATTAGACGGGTTGACACGTGCGACGGATGTTTTTTTTAGGACGTGCCAACGTTTCTAAACTTGGAGATTTTCGAGCTTTGTTTTTTTTGGCCAATTTTAGGGTGTTTTAGATGACTTGCTTTCGCAATCATGATATCGAACCGTTACGTAGCAACTGAAAATGGCGCAACATTTATCTATTCTTATACGATAAGCAGCTATCTCCGGCTTATAAATCAACGATCAATTAGCACAAAAATAAATAAGATCCAAGTAAATGTTTCGTCGATCCAACGAGCTCCGCAATCGCACTTGGAAAGCGTTAGCCAACAACGCCGGCATTATATTCAGGCGAGCGAGTCCGCATATCGGCGTGCAACGCGATCGGCGACTTATCGCGCGATAACGGCGCTCTCTCCTTCTTTTCGCAGATAAGCCACCCGCCGATTACGTAACGCTTCGCGGCGGAAGTCGACGGCCGGCAAGAAGAGTCGGGAGATCGATTCGATCGCGGCAGGAAACTTTGGAAATTGATGATGGAATCGGCCGACTCCGCGGCTTGGATATTTCACCTTTGCGTACATTTTCCGATTTAATCTTATCGGCGGTAGTCGTACGACGCGAGATAAGCGCGATATCAGCGATGTTTGTCGAATTCTATCTCTCCTGAATTAATCCCCGTCGATCGATGAAAGGACGAGCTTATCGCGATGACGTCAATGATGAGCGTATTCCTTCTCCAGCGGCACTCGATGCTTGACAATAAAGCGCGATTAATCGCCCCCGGCTGTAATCTCGGCTGGATCTCAGGAAAATAAATGCCTCGCCGTTTTAAACTCTATATGTATTCATGGCCCGCTTTTGAATTTTCAGGGATCGGGAGGAGGCCCGTCACCGATGGCAGCATTGATGTCCGTGGCGGACAACTTGACGTCTCCTGAACCAGGACCTCAGCCACCGAATAATCCGAGTCCGACCAGTCGAAGCCCACCCACCACCACCTCGAACGCACAGCAACGCACCGCCTCTAGGAACTCTCAGCACAGTCCTAATAATAACGGTATGACTGGACGCTCTCGAGCATTACAAATATTTTACTTTCAAGGCTGTAATGCGGCTTCAGTATTAAATTGGTAGATTAGAGTGGTAGATTGTGAGAAAAACGTTCATGTATCCTGATTTGCATGTAATTATGGAACAAGAAAGAAAACATGCGTCGAACGAAAGAATAAATTATTTAACAAGTTTTAAAATTGTGCGAAACGATATCTGTTAAAAATTATGAGATTTTAGAAAATGCATCCAAGCACAAGACATCTTCGAAATGCTGGTCATCCTCTCGACTAAAGAAAGTTTCATCTAAATTCTCAGGGGCAACAGGCAGGAGACCGAGTGGCCCTCGGCAGCACGTCTCGTCGACAACGCCGACGACGTCGTCGGAGAGCGCCGTCGCCGCGCCGACGAGCGCCGAGCCGGTCGCCGCACCGACCCTCAAGTGTACGCTCTGCCAGGAGCGCCTCGAAGACACGCACTTCGTTCAGTGTCCGAGCGTGCCCCACCACAAGTTCTGCTTCCCCTGCAGCCGGGACAGCATCAAGCGGCAGGGCGCCGGCTCGGAGGTCAGTCTTTCGCATAATTCCCAAACGACCTTACGAGTTAGTGAACCCTCTTTTTATTATTACGCCTACCTTCTGTTCTCAACTTTTTATTGGAAAGCAGTTTTTCTTCTTCAGATTATTATTCAAGGCTTGAAGAGACGAAAAATTGTTTTTGCTTTTTGACTGGGAGCCGTTCTCGGGACCGTCATTTTAATGCATGACTTGAAAAAACAATTATTAAGACTATTATTGAAAAGGACGCAGTAAAAAATTATTTTGATTCTTGTGTTTTTTTTCTTTTGCTTTTTTAAATATTTTTTGTTGACATACAGATTGTACAAATTCAAAAATTATTGTAAATTGTAGCATTATTATGAACAAGATTTTTGCCATCTGGGTAAACGAGAATTATAATTTTCTTTACAAAATATTGGCACCATTAACAGACAAAAATTGCAATATATTTGACGAAACATGACGGATACAGTGGCCTTCCCTTAGTATTCTTCCTACTAAACTCTACTTTTCCATAAAACTGCAAAACAAAAGAACCAAGTGATCTTAAGAAGCGTTATTTTTGCGTTGCAGGTTTACTGCCCCAGCGGCGAAAAATGTCCATTGGCAAACAGCTCAGTGCCGTGGGCCTTCATGCAGAACGAGATTGCTACCATTCTGGGCGAAGATACTGCGAGTACAGGCCTCAAGCCCAAGAAGGAGCGTGAAACTTAAAAGACCAGTGTCTAAAATGGCACGAAACGGTCAAGGCTCAAATTTTCTCAACGTCTCTCCGGCGGCGTGACACTGTCGACGTGTTGTTGTTGTCTGCTGGAGGACGCGAATTTTGTGAACACGACGTCAGCGGGCTCTCTTGTTTTGGCGAAAGACGCCGTGAAGGCTCGCCACAGCAGGTTGTTGTCTCTTTTTTGGTAAAACACACACACGCAAAAAATTATTAAAATCTATGAGCAAAAAAAAACGATAAATTAAAGCGAAGAAATATAAAATAGGGTTACGGTGAGGCTGTCGGCTGACACGGGCCGATTTTTGTCAAGGCCGAAGACGTTGTAATACGGTTTTATGCTGTGATGAGATAACGTTGTTTTGCGAGAATTGCCGTTTTTTTCCTCTTTTTTGTGCGTTCAGTGATCCGCTCGCTGAAAAACGCGACGACGTCCGACGGAAGAAAGCTGAGAGTTTAGAGACGTCGTCGAGCCGTTGCAATTTTATTTGCTTCGGTTGGAACTATGGATGTTTTTATTTTTCGAAAGAGCTATAGTCGGTCTTGAGCAGAAGTCTTTGGCAATCTCGGTGACTGGCTTATGGTTTTTGTAAATATAACAAGAGTCTTGCAAGACTAGAAGTCAGCATATTACGAAGCGCAAGAAAAATCCAGAAAATCTACAAAAAAAAAAAAAAAAAAAAATGAAAGAATGACAGAAATGTAAGATTGTGTCGGAAATTGATTGGGATTTGTGCGATACACGAATCGCAATAAATACGACATTAGGGTGATTTGTGCCCAATTTTGGGTTTGTACTTAGGCTCGATCGCCTTTTCAATTGTGTATTTGTAATGCGTAACTTCTTAGATTTCCTACGAAGACGCAGTTGCGACTCTGCAAAATTTTGCAACTTTTATTACATTGTTCTAGATTTTTTTTTCTTGAAGCGCTCAAATGCGATCGCTTTGATGCATGTTTAAATGTCACCGTCTTTCGTTGCGTTGTTCGAATGTCGATTAATCGAACGCTTTTAATCCTTACTATTATTTTATTTTATTTTATTTTTTTTTCATTTATTATTTTACCTTCTTTCTATACTTTGCCCCCTTGTATTATATAATTAAACATGACGGACATTTCAACCCAGCGTTCTTGGGTTTCTGTACATTATGTATATGTGTACATATTACATTATATATTATTATAATTAATATTAATATTATTATAAAAGAAAAATAAAATTGTATGATTGCGAAAGTAAGCATCTTTTAATGTACAAAAAGAATCTTATATTGCGTTTTCCATTAAATTATGTTCTTTACATTTAATGCACAAGTCATGAAGACAACAAACATCCTCGGATACGCATTTTTTGGCCGAGGCAGTAACGTACAGCCGTTGCTTTGTATCTCGTTTCTTCTACTTCAGTAAGCCCCCGCCCCCATTTTTTATGTATAACGTAGTAAATGGCATTGTCAAAAAGTAAAAAAAAATATATAAAATCATTCTTTTAACAAAATGCACTAACGAGAAAGAGACTACGTACGCAGAATCGTTCCGCAATTTTGTCGATGTCGACGGGCTTAAGTAAAGCGCATACAAGTTTTCATTTGACGACGTGAGCTTAAAGAATATGAATGACAGGAATAAATTTGTCTTCATTTTCAGTTTAACGCTAGACTTTAAAGTGAGGGCTTTCCGATTTTTCATTTCTCTAAATAGCAGACAAACAAAAATACAGAAACGAGAACAAATGTCAAATTTCAATTAAATAACATTCGGTTTGGAATGCTCTAAGAAAATCATTTTTCTAGATGAAAATACAAGACAAACTTGTTCAATGAGAGAAAGAGACTACGCAAAAATTGATCATGTAAATTTTGTCGATGTCGACGAACTGACTAGAGGAAAGAAAAGTAGGGAAATTTTAAAAAAAATATGTATCTTTGTTCGGCTATGTAAACACAGTAAAGGAAAAGGAGAGAACTTGTTCACACTTTAGTTTAACGCTAGACTTTAAGTGAGGGCTTTTTGGTTTTTCATTTACCGGATGAAAAAAACATTGCCCGATATATAGGAACCACACACTCGCTACGTCTGAAAAGTTTTTTAAAATGGGGAAATCGTGTGTTTCGCTCGCTTCCAGGGCACCAGTTTTCTTTGTATTCTAATTTCTTTTCATTCTTTGCCTTCGTAGTAATCGACGTGTCCGCAAAACGTAAATCGCGCCCTGGACGCATAAGTCTTTTGTATATGTATATATATATTTGTACAGATAAAAGAAAGGAACAAAATTGACATGCGTTACGAGAAAAGCGAGAAAAAGTGCATGTCAATTAGGAGGGAATATGTAAGTAGATAACCAGCGTAAGCCCTAGGCGCATTGAGCGATATAAGGTCTACCAACCTATTAGGGTGCCATTTTAGTGTCGCCGACGACACCTTTCATTATGCGTTGATAAATTTATTCACGGCTCTGAAAAGTATGTTTGTTTCAATCTCCTCATACTGACTAAGTGGTGCTGATGGAATACGTATGCATCCATGAACATCTCTTTTATGCGTCAATATCTAAAATCCAAAATATCAAGAGACATTTGCAATTTGCGCAGATCCAGATAAGAACTGCGTCATTCGTCGGATGGCGTAGAGTCTGCGAAATAATTGAAAATTCTTGCCTTTAAATCCGTGTGGTCATACATAAATTTTGGGTTTATTGAGTCCGTTGATAACTTGCTTAGCTAAGTCAGATTTAATACGGAACGATTCACGCTCGAATGGAGTACCCAGTTAGAGGACACTCGCACATATTCGTATGAGATGTACAATTGGGAAAATGAGATTCAGTAATCACTGAAAGAGTAAAGATGCACCCAAGTACATAAAATAGGAATTGGAGAATTATAATGATATGTCTAAAATCATTAAATTCTCTGCCTCGACGAACTCTATTGACATGCATAAAATAGTAACAAAATGAAAAGTAATTTAAATTAAAATCCTTTATATGCATAACATAAAAACCGTTAGTCGGTTGGATTCTTTTAAATGTGGGGGGAAGTTGCTGCCAGCGTCGTAACGTCTTGAGAAAAGACTCGCCGTGTGGTCTTTGCCAATTGTCGAATTTGTCAACAAGTCAATTGTGACAATTTCAAATTTTTTAATTTTTTGGGACGTACCTGAGTGCTCGCAGCAACTTCTTTGTCAATGCGCCTTTTTTTCATTCTTTTCTCCTTCGATTCGATTGTAAAAATCATCGACTCGTTAAGCACATTATTTATGCACATTTCGAATGAAAATTTAAATAAAAAATCGAATTGTACGATCCAGTAGCTTTTTCTCAATATTTATCCTGGTAGTTCCTACCCAATGCCAATATGCTGTGAAATTGATTTTTTATTTTGTTTTATTTTTCTTTGTACTCTTATTCTAAACAATTTGTTGTACAATTAATATCCGACACTCGTTTTCCTTTTCTTGTACCTATTCACTACGTGTCAAGAAAATACAAGGAATCTTTTGTACATGTAATTCGATGGTCGAATCTCTGATTTGCTATGCGTATCAGTGAGAATGTTTGGAACACTGCGGAGAGAATGCCGAGTCGAGTCGCGCTCCTCTCGACTCGAAAACAATATTATAAACGCGTGATTCGATGATCTGCAAGAGATGTTTTGAGTGCCGGGGAGTGAAAACTTTGAAAGTTCATTTTTTTCACACCGAATAGAGATAAAGAATTGTCATTTTTACTTGGACAAGAATAAAACTAAGATTATTAAAGAAAAAAAAATGCGTAAAGTTAAAACAGAAGCAAGGATGCAGTAGTTATTAATTGAATGTTAGTATACTCGCCCAACCGATCGTGTCAGTCAGGAAAAATGTGAGACTCGCAGCAGGTTTGCGCTGTTCTTATAGTTTGAAGTTGCGTTTACACGTGACCTTCTACACACCTACACTCAGATAACGTTGTATTCTTTGTTACTTAATTCCTTTCCGGCAATGAATAAAAGGAAAGAAAATTGTCGATTCGTTAGTTTCATTCGCTGCGCTAAACTCGTTGCCAAAGCAACCAAACTCTGTTTTAAAGCTGATGCAAAGTCGCATTTTTTCTGGCCGCAGCGCGTACAAAGTAGGCACGTCTTCCCGAAGTATAAAACGAAACGTTGAAGAAATAATTCGACATTGAGGAAAATAATTAATGGCGAAAAAAGGATGAAAAAAAAAAAAACAGTCATTCCCTACTTTTGTACGACCCGATTTGTTTTCTATGATTCTTGTACGAGCGCAATAAATATGGTCATAAACGTGGAAGAAAGAAAACACGTAAGTTTACTAGCGACTGTAGTAGCGAATAATACGATTTTCTAGTGTACCATACTTTGAGAAACGCGTTACACTGTACTGTTTATCGCATGTATGCAAACTACAAAAACAAAATATATGTGTTGATGTGTAACAATTGCTGTTTTATTTCTCGAACCAAAAATCTTTCAATCCTCCATCCGTTTAAGAGCCTTATTTAAAAACTCCCTTGCCAAAGCTCAATGCAATAAGCTAATTTCCCAAGCCAAATCGCGGCCCGTTCGAAGACTGCAGCAGCGACGGCTCATTCATCGAGCCCACACGTCGTGTGCCGAAACGTCGCAGAAAGTCTCCGGGCGTAAAATCGATCGGCAGGTCGCGTTGCTGCAGCGATAATCCAGAGGGTCAGAGACAGAGACGGAGCTACGAGGCGGCGGAGGCGGAGAGGAGGAGGCTGGTATTCGCAGAATTTGAAAATCAATGCCAGCACTCATCTGGGTCTGGGCTGGCTGGAAAGAGCGGCGCTGCCGGGTTATTGATCCGCCCGGTTTGGTCCAGACGGAGCTTGCAAGCTCTCACGCGCCGGCTTTCGCCCCTCCGCTCTGCTCTTTCTACGAGCTGCGACCCTCGCTGTTTTTCTTTCTTGTTTTCCGGGTTTGCTAGACGGGTTTTCTTTTTCTTTCGCTTGGTTTGCGTCTGCGTTTGCGTAATGGGGGGTTGCGCGGACGCTGGTTCTGCTTACGGATTGCTTCATCCTTTGTTAATTGAGTCGGAAATTTAAATTATCGATTAGTTTGACCTTTTATCTTCCAAACTTTATGAAGAAAATAGAAGGAAATTAGTAAACTTCAACATATAAACGTTAAATTAAAAAATTTTGTAATAATTATAAATATATAATTTTAACTCGAGGTCAATGATTTGTCAATAAATACCGATTGATCAGCGGTTACTTTCTTTTTTCTGAACTATTTCGCAGTGTTTGACTTACAAATATCCAAATCAGCGACTGTCCCCTGAAATTCACCGAGTTCTCACCGATCTCCCTAAATACAAAACAGTAAATAAGCCCTTTCTCCAACTTGCCGCATCCCTAGCAGTCTCCTGTGAAAAACGCACGCGGCCCGCACATGTCCGCGGAAGCGCTGGAGCGGCCCATTGGCCCATTCGCTTTAAGGGATCAATATCCCGGGCCGGACTTGCACACGCGAGCTGACTCTCCTCCCCCCCGCCCCTCCGCACAACAGCTGAAGCGAGTACTCCGGCTTCCGCGTGCGCCGCCGCGCCTCCCTTCCGGGACGCCAACGGCTCGCCGGCAAGCTGCACCGGTCGGACGAGGTATTGTTTGCGATTTTTCGGGGGGAGGTTTTGCCAACTTTGACATTGATCCTGTTTTCATGGCTGGGCAATTTTGTACAGCTAGTTTTTTAGCTTCGTTGGGGAAGAAATACATTGAAGGAAATTGTTTGGTACTTTGGAAGCTATCGTGCCGTCTAAAATTAGATGATTACATGTTTTAAATTTATTGTTGTAAGTGGGTGTGGAAGATACAACATAATTTACGACGATGCACTTTTAACTATTCTGCGATAATAATTAAAATAAGTTTATTAATTTTGCTACTCATATATCACTTTCTTTTAACTCAATATTTATATCTTTATAGATTTAAAAAATTTAACGTATCAATTAACATGATTAATATTAATTTATCAAAATTCAATTAAGCATTTAATATTTCGGATGAAAAAACAACGTTCGGTATTAAAAATAAATTTTATTCCAGCACCGACTACAATCACCATGTGGAAAGCATGCGCGCTAAAATGAGACACAACAAGCAGAGCAAAGAAAACGTGCCCGCCGTCACGTGGATACGACTGTTACCACCAACAACTTCCAGGACGAGCTTAAAAAGCGTTTCGGATTACTTGGTATGATAACTCGTCTATTTCTAGACCTGAAAGTAATAAACAAAACGTCGATCGTTGCTTACGGGCTCGTTTTTATTTCAAAAAGTTATAATGCACAATGTATTGCAGTCGGAAACACCAGATGAGACACCTATGCCGAAAAGGAGATTGCGCTTAAGCCCAGAAACTTTAACTGCACTAGACAGAGCAGAAAAACTTGTAGACGATGTAGAAAGGCAAATCGCCAACATGAACTATAATACTTATCTCGTTGACGAATTGGAAAATGAGAAGTAAGTTTAAGCTTTAGAAATCATTATTTTGTTAAATAAATATTCATGCTTACATTTTTTTTTCAAGGCTCGACAACGAGAAATTCCGAAATCAGCACATTTACATTCGAAACGTCGTTGCGTCAACCTTCGAAAAAGGATACTACGATCCCGGCCCAAGAAGCTTCTTCGACGGCGACAACAAATCCAAGTTCAAGTTGTCGAGGTCCAAGCCAATACACCCAACTGTCGCTCAATCTTTCCCCGACACAGTCAAATCCACGGCCGTACAAGCAACCAAGAAACCAATCGACTGCTGCCTAGTCTGCAAATCCAGCAAAACGGACAAACCCCCCGAGCCGTCTAACGTCATAAAAGACGTCGCCGAAGAAAAAATCAACGACGACAAGCCCGAGAAGCTGAACGTCCAAAAGGGCCCAGCCATCAGCATCCAGGCCGACCTGTCCATCCAAACCAAGCGGATAATCGACATCCAGCCCGTCGAGCCTGCCCTGAAAACCGGCAGCGACGAGGTCGCCAACATCGTCACCTACGAGTTCCGTCATGCCTCCTGCGCCACAGCGCCCAGCTTGGACACGGACGAAACGCCGCGCACACCGGAGAGGCAAGTCCCACCGCTCCGGAGGCTCGGCGAGACGTATTCGAAGCGCGACAGAAGCAGCTCCAGGAGGAAAAAAGTCGACGCCGAGCAGAGTCGGAGACTCTTCGATTCGCAGAGTTCGGCGGAAAGCCTGGATTTTGATCTGGGGGAGTTCAGTCTGACGGAGCCGATGATTCTGACGGACGTGGATATGTTGCTGGAGCAGCAGAGGAAGATTATCAGGGAGGTCCATAATGCCACCGAGAGGTTCGATCGGTTCTTGTTGGGGAGGGTCGAGAGCGAGGTTACTTTGGAGTTTGAGAGAAATAGGCTGCCGATGACAACTGTTTTCCGTCATGTGGAAAGAAATAAAGCACCGGTCTTACGTACAAGTGGAGGGAGTGAAATGTTGATGCCCGTTGTGAAAGACCGTACTTTGGTAAAGCCTCCAAGTATTTTTAATAGTCCAATATCGGCGGATAAAGTAGCATCGAGTGTCGGAAAGATTTCTAGTACTTCTGCAGATACATCTAGTAAAAGTAGCTCTATCCATCTCCAGTCTAGAAGAAATAACTCTGCCGATTCGAAATCTCACCGCAAAGCCACCGAAGATTCAGTTGTCGAAAGCGAGGAATCGTCCACCGAGAAGTCAAAGGATGAAGAGGAGCACCACCATTCAGAGCGTTTCGAGAGCGAAATTTCCACCAATTCTGATTCAAGATCAAAGGGAGCATCGAACCCGCAGCAGCAGCCAAGTATCGCCAATGAGCTTTCCCCGAATCTAAGCTTGACTAGCATCCACACAAGGACCAAGTCAAGTGCTGGATTTATCGAGAATCTCAAAAGCGTACAAAGTTTGAAGGATCACAATCTTAGCGCCAACGTTCAGAGTAAGGATCACTTACAGGATACTCCAAGGATCGTCGAGGGCAGAGAAAACAGTCAGGAATCTCAGCATGGCACCTCCTCTGATAAGACCAAGTCAACGAATAACGAAACAGAGAACCGCTCGGTGAAAGAATTACAGCAGGAAGAGAAGGAGAAGGACGACAACAGCACCACCGAAGACGAAGAGGAGAACAAGAAGGACGATAACACGGAGAAATCGCTGGAACAACTCGATAGAAACTCGCAGAAGACGCTGCACTTGATCGAGAGTATATCCGAAATCTCGTTTCCGAAAATAAGTGGAGACTCCAAGAGCTCTCTGGAATCTTTGAGCTTGTCGAAATTGTCGCAATTGTCGCAGGGTAGCAAGATTGAGGGGAAGGAAGCTGCAAACGAGGAGTCGGAGAAGGAAAAATCAACGGAGTCGAAAATCGAGAGCAAATTATCTGAAGCTCGAGGTAATCTTAATTCTTTGATGAAAAGTATGAGCATTAGCAGTGACTCTCAAAGTAATAACGGAGAAGAACTAAATAATAAAGGGAGTGATAAAAACTTGGATCGAATGTTTGTTTCTCCTATGAAGGTGCAAAATAATGTTGCGAGGAACGAGAATTTGGATGAAGAAAGAAGAGAATCTGTTGTTGTGTCCAATTTATTCAGAGCAACTCAAGAACATAATGTGTCAGATACAAGGTAAGATTTTATTTTTAAATTTTAGCAATATTCATTTTTAAATGATTAAATGATTATTTCAATTTTAGTATGTTATTTTTTTCTAGAATATTATTTTAATACTTGATTGTATTCAAGTCAACACTTTTTTATAGAATCTTTTAAATGCTTCAGCACTTTTAATAATCAATATTGTAGCAACATAAATTATGAAATCTCTCAAATAAACAAGGTTCAAACGATAAATTATAAATAATTTATGTCTTCTTGTTTTTTTTAATTATACAACAACGGCAAAAGCATTTTATCCTTCTATATTTATTATTTACCAAACAAATAAAGAAATAAAAAAATTCCTTCAAAAATAGATTTGAGAAAAATGTTTACGTGATTAAAGGAATTAGTGCAATCAATTAGAAGGAGAACGTTAATCGCATAATGATAAAGAAATAGATCATAATGAAATTAAATTTTTTTTTGCAGATCATTGATGACAATGTTAGAAGAAAATAGTAGTATCGTTTTTGAGACGCAACAACAACAAAAGTTGCGATTATTAAGAAGGCTGGAATCCTGTTCCATCCCTTCTCAATATCGAGGCACAGAACTGTTTACGTCAACTGTTCTCGGCGGTGTAGAGGCGCCTAACAGTTTTGCAAAAATGAAAGGATCGGTAGGTGTTCAAAAATAAAGTTCAATCTTCATGTATCAATTGAAATCTTTATTCTTTACTACTTACATCTTTCATTTATAGTCCGATATGTCATCAGAAACGCATTCAGAAGGCGAAGTGATTTTAAATAGTTCAGCTTCTTATTCATTAGGCGAAGTTAGAAAAAAAATTGAATATAGTAGAATTAATTCAAATGCAAAGGATTCTTCAAGCAGTAATGCTAATTATAATACTGTAAGTTTCTTACATTCACGTATTTTAACGAGAAAATAATTAAATCTATCTGTTTTGTTTCTTACAGAAAAGTATTGGAGAAGTTTCTGGTCCACAGTAAATCCTCAAAGAATTTCAATGAAACAATTTTTAAACTTGCCTTTTTAAAGTGATGTAAAATGATTGAATATTGTAACAGCACTTTTTTTGTCGCAGTTAAATAAATATTTTTTATTGTTAAAAAATATTTTCCAAACATTGGAAGTCAGATCAAGAGATATACAATTTGTAGTCAAAACTTCATATCTCTTTTAAAGCGTCGCATATTCTGTAAATTAATTGAATTACACAATAAAGTAGATAATACTTGACATCGATATATATTTGAATTCTATTTTTAAAGGATCTTAATAATAAGTAAAAAGCTGGTAAACGAAATGAAAAATAGTACTTCTCCGTATTTTAAAGATTCCTAAACGTTTTTATTCGCACAACATTCTTATTCTTATTATCGTGTCCTGTAGTATTAAAAACAACAATTTAATAGCGTGTACTATAAAAAGTATAAAATTAACGAACGCGAGTTTAAAAAAAGATTGATTGCCCTGTTGACTCATAACATGAAGATCAAACAACTTGCGCGTCTTTTAAAAAATAACTTTACAACTTTTCTTGAAAATTTATTTGTGCTAGTTTTACTTTTATAAATTGTGTCATAAATTAATTAAAACGTACTTAAGCAGTGTGTAAAAAGCATTAAGCATTAAGCGACCATCCTTTCCCAGAATTTCATAAAATTTTAATTTCTTTAAAATAGCATTGCTCCCTTCCAAAGGGGCATACAAAGTTTTTAATTATTTAAATGAAATTGTAAGAAAATTCCTTTCACGAAACTGGAAACTATTAGCTAACTTTTAATGCAGTCTATTGTTAACGCATCCGAAGCTCGCAGTTTCTATACGCGATGCGTAATCGCTTTCGAGTATACAATGGCTTAACCCACTTTTTGCTCATTATTCTATGCATTCATGTTTGCAAAATATTTTATGTTTATTTCTTCTTTTTTAGTTCCACATTTCAGTTGCATATCAGTAAAATATTTCAATACAAAATTTCCCTCGTATTCTTTAACATTTTCCATAAAACAGCAATCGCCCTGGCGTATAAGCACATCAAATAAACTCTTTACTAAAAAAGGCAAATCGTCTCTTAAAACTAAGTTTTGTACACACCTGCGAATAAAACTTTCGAAAAAGAGGATAAAAACATTGCAGCACGAGCTGCAATAAAAGTGGAACACGCTAATAAAGGCCTGCGCGCCTCGCAGTAATATTCATATGTACACATGTCTAAAAAAAAAGAGGAGAGGATGACTAAGATGAGCGATCGAACACGGTGCCATTAAGATACCGACACGTTTTGCACAATGCGTCATCACCTGCATTCGCTTTATCAACGAAAAAATGCGCATTATCCTTATCCCGGAGATAAGAGCAGGTAAAGAGGGCCGCGGGAGTTTTGTATTGATGTGTGTCGTCTATTGACATTTCTCCGAACAATGACGGAGATCATGACGTTTAAACGATCGCTCGGAAACACTTTCGGTTCTAATAAGCGGAGTTACATTAGAAAAGCGTCGACAAAATCATCAAGTAACAATAAAGGAACGGTTGAACAGCTGATCTCTGGCAGTTATAAGATAAATAGAAACCGTATAACATCTCCTTTCTAATTGTTCGAAAATAATGAAATGACGGTTGTTTATTTTTAGTTATTGGAGCTTCGTAATGTATTTTTTACACATTTGAAGCCAGATGAATTAAATGAATTTTACGTTGAAAACTATTACTAGAAACGTCTATACTAAAAGTAAAATCTAATACCTATTTTTGAATTAATAATAATAATGCAAATATTTCTATAAAATATACAATAAATTTAACACAGAATTCAGACAAAGGTAAGTTTTAGTTAGTTTTTTTTTAGCAGGAAACTAGTTTTTATTAAAGTTTTTTCTAAGAAAGTTGAAAACTTTTTGCAAGTTGTTTTATTGACAGTGAAGTCATTCATTTAAAATAATTGTGTATAAAATATTAAAAAAATGAAATTCTAAAATTAAAATAAACGTTATTGTTATTAAAGAAAATGATTTCCCAATCTTTTTTTTATCAATGGAACGGTGTTAACTTCAATAACTAGCTGCTTATCTCTCTGATAAAAGTGCAATTATCTATTTTCAAAAGACTTTACAAATCTCAGCCGGGCATCTGTTTACAACTGGAATGATTTCTTTGATGTAAAACAGGTTTAACAACGAAAAAAATTTTCCGGTTCTGTATGAAAACATAACGGCACCTGGATTGCATGCAGTGCAACACTTTACAAAGGCAATCTAGTTTCCTATGATTTACGAACTACGGTCAATTCTTCAGTTCCTAATCCGCAAATTCGTGCTCCAGTTTTACGATGGGATTAACAACTTTCTCTAGTGACTTAAAAATATAACTGACTTCAAAAACTTACGAATTTTTATTGTATGCTATTTTGTTGGTTTTTAAGTAGTTATACTGATTTATTATTGCGAAAAGTTTTACCGTAGGAAGCGTTACTTTGCGAATCTTATTCAAATATTTCGGGAAAGGAATGTAATATTTTCTTATGAAAGTTCTATATTTCAAATATTTTATTTCACTTTTTGTTCTTCAAATTTTATATTTAGTTTCTGCATTTCTTATTTATTATCTATAATTTCATAACAAAAAATTCTTATCAAACTGTTACTTGAAAAAGAGACTTTAATTTGTTTGATTAAAAATATCATTTCTCAAAAGCAACAACCAAACCTTCCATCAACAAGATAAACCAAAGGCAAAAGTCTACATAAATTCTGCTAGTACCGATTTTTTGGCAAAACGGCAACGGTACGCGTAAGGACGTCCGTGCAACACAGATAAAATCCTCGTGCAATCAACGTCACTCAGATTCATAAACAAAAACACAACAAGGAAAAACAATAAAAAGTCGCAGCATCGGGTCGTAAGAAAAAACGCGATCGACCCGACCTTCAATTGAATCCCGCAGCATCAGTGACTAAGCTCACTCGCATCGCATCTCGCGTCCGGCACCACGTGATGGCAAGCCGGGGGTCCACGTGATGCCGCCAGGTGATTCACACGTACGCGAGTAAAGGCAAGAGTCAGTACGGCGGTGGCGGTGGACTACGTCATGGCGGTGGGCGCGCCGATCACGACAGCCTGGCTTTGTTGACGCTTGCGACTCACCTAACCTCCAAACGCGGGGAAGGAAAGAGGAAAGAAACTCGGCTGCAGCAGTTAAGGACTGCGGAGGCAGTCGCCGCTCAGTCGTTTCGCGTTCAGGCTCGTCCTGATTACCCCGCTGCCACCCCATGGAGCCCGACAAGATCGTTATCGGATACTGGATATCCGAGAAGAAGCGACAAAAGTTGAACTGGACTGAGTTTCACGAGGTTTGCGAGAAGAACGGACTTCATCTGAGAATGGTACCAACGATTCACTTCTTTTGCTCTAATTCTGTTATCCGGTGCTTTTTTCCGGAGAATGGATCGTACCTTTTTTTAGAGGGTTGAAGAAGTGGGGCGGAAGTTTATTGCTCGGGTTGGCGGGATTAACGATTGGATCGTCATTGGAGTAGAAACATTAGCAAAACATTTTTCAACGACGTATTATTTACTTGGCTATTATTAAAATAGAATAAACTCGTTTTCACAGTATTTGTTAACTGTTTTGTTAATTGTTAGATGTCATTTCAACCATTTTAAAATTGATCAATTTGAATTATTTATTTAAAAATATTTGCGAAAAAAATATTTTTATTAATATTTAATATTATTTCATCATGTGATGACAAATACCAAGAAATACATTGAATCAAGTTCAAAGAATACTTAAATAGAAATTGTGTCACAGTAATTGTTTGTTATCCTAATAACAGCTATATTCTATTTCCTATTACTTTGATGTAGCTAAATTTAATATATATTTTATAGATAAATATTGAATCCAATTTGGAAAGTCAGGGACCAATCCATGTCTTTCTTCATAAATTAACAGAAATTTTGTTTAATGCAAAGGATGATCACAAACATGTAAGTTTTTCTTTGATGCAGTAAGTTATAACTTTATACATTTATACCAAGAAATAATATTTCAACCATTTTTTATAAAGGCAAAAGTTATAGTTACAAGAATACGTGATTACATTAATAAGCATCCAGAATTAATAGTTATAGATCCTTTGGACAATGTTCAAAATTTACGAAATAGATATACTTCTTATGAAATGATACGTAATGGTCTTCAATATGATGGTAAAACCAGTTTCTCCAAAAATACATAGTATAAGTCATGATTAAAAAATGTCAAGTAAAATTATTGTATATTTTTAGATGATGTGTTCATTCCTAATTTTGTTGAAATTAAATCGAGAAATATTCCAGAAATCATGAACTCATTTAGAGAAAATGGAGTTAGGTTTCCATGTGTATGTAAGCCTCTCATTGCCCAAGGGTCAAGTGATGCTCATAAGGTATCAAAAATATTTTATTAATATATTTTATTTTTAAATTTTCTGAAATACTAAACTAATGATTTTCAGATGATGGTAATTTTTAACAAACAAGGATTAGCAGACTGTCAGCCACCATGTGTAGCTCAAAATTTAATCAACCACAATGCTATTTTGTACAAAGTGTATATAGTTGATGATCATTTTCACATTTTCGAGAGACCCAGCCTTAAAAATTTCTATCCTAAGGATTGTGAGTTAATGGATACAATATTTTTCAGCTCTCATGACATTAGTAAAAGTGGTTCAAATTCTAAATGGTCTATTATATCAGAAGAAGAGCGTAGTTTATCTGTAAAGCCAAAATATGAAATCTTCGAAAAAATTGTAAAAAGGGTTGAAAATACGTTTGGCCTCATTCTAATCGGGGTTGACGTAGTTATAGAAAATCATACGGAAAAATATGCAGTTATCGATGCCAATGTATTTCCTGGATATGACGGGTATCCAAACTTTTTCGAACACTTAGTTGGCAGTGTTAAAAAATTAATAAAAAATCAAAAAACCTTGGAAGATCATAAATGCACTTTGAAAAAATGCCTTAGCAATGATCTTGACTCTGGTTTTGAGAGCGACGAGAAAAAGAAGCAGTCTACGTTATAACGGTTTTAGACGAATATTATACAGACTGCATTGGGACAAAATTATTTTGCAGTTTTTTTACGTAAAATTTATTGTTTTTAGCGATATTTAAACATAATGTGGAATGCTTAATTTGCGAAAGTGGTTCGTCGATCAGAAATAACTATTGATACAGTTTCTAAAATTCATAAAATCGTTTGTGATATTCTTAAAATGATAAACATCTTTTAAGAGGTATTGTAATATTAATATAACATTAACCTATGAAATGCTGTTTTAATATATTATATTGATTTTAAAATGTTTTGTATATTATACATTATTACAGACTATCATTCTTTTTAAACATTAAAAATTAAAATACAATATCTCTTAATAAATAAGGCAACTAAAATCAATAAATATAAATTTTTGTGTCTGAAAAATAAAAACTATGTCAATTTAAAACAAAAGAGTAATTTTAACTATGAGCGTAATTAATATGTAATTATCTGTGTGAATTGCAAATTTTGAGATAATAAGATAGAATTTACAAATTTTACTGTAGTGAAAAATAAGACTATATATATTCTTGATGGATATAAATGATCTAATACAATTTTTAAATTTTATATCTGGTATGTAAACTGTAACACTGTTTTTAAACCTTTTCCATATTTAAGCATTTCACTTTATTCAAAATTTTACTTAGTGTCTTATTAAATTGTTATTGATTTATAACTTAAGTTTCCGTACTTAAGGTGGCTCTTCAAATATTCTACATGAATATAAGAATCAATAATATTTAAAATTTTGTAAATATGTTAAGGATTATTTTGTTTTATTTATAAGATTTATTTGCTAATAGTGATATATATAATTTTATATTGGTTCCTAATACTCAGAAATTTTTCAATTTTTAAATGGAGATATACAAACTAACAGTTAAATTTTTTATAGATAGTCAATATTATATACATATATGTATTTACAGTTTTCTACATTCTTATACCATAATATATTTCGTTTAAATAAATTTTTAAGAGGATATTTTTTGTCATAAAAAATTGTATTTTCATTGGATTTTTACCTCACCTTTAAATTATTTTAATAACCCTTTTCTGTATCTATTTCGCGAGAGCTGCTATAATTTTAAAACCTTAAATATCATTTTGTAACAAAACTAAACTGCAGTAACTTTTTAGGTAAATATATTAAAGTTTTTTTTAAAAGCAAAAACATTAAATTACCTTTAGATTATAGAAATTAATGTAAAAATATTAATTAATAAAATTCTCAGAATTTAAAACATTAGATTTAGCGCAGCGATTGAAAACGCATAAGAATAAATATAGTTGTGCTATTGTGCTTTAAAGATTAGACCGCTTTTTATTTTTTGTCCTTACGTGACTTCGAAAATTTTTTCTTTTGGATACTTTATAAATTGACTTAAAACACAAATTTTAAGTAAAAACAAAACTTATTTATTAACATAAGCTTGATAAGCTAATTAGTTATTTTAGCTTTAACGTGTGTTTTTCTAACGGACGTCGTAAAAATTGTGTTTGAAAAAATTATTTTCAATCTCAATTTTGTTATATTTGAAATACTATTTTTAACTACGATTTGCTTGATAACATTATACGTTTTTATTTACGTTAATGTCAAAATGTAATTTGAAATCAAAATAAATGAGTCAAGACAGTCTATTAATTTTTCAAATCAGTTTACAAAAGTCAAGCAACAGTCATCAATCAGTATATTTATTACATTTTCAAAATTCATTTGTTTATTACAGCTACGTCGACAATACAATTCATTTATTAATTTCCTTGTTAGCCTAAATGCTCGACAAAACAAGTAAAAAACTCCAAAATGGGAAGAACAACTACGGCGGTCGTCCACAAGAATGAAAAAATTTCCTGCTCTTATCACTCCTTGGAGCTTCTCAAAGCGAGTATCAGCAGCCGATAAGCTTTCGAATCTTAGTATGTAAACAGCTTAAGGGTCCACGTGCCCCGCGGGCAGAGCTCTGACGCGGTCCTCGTTGATTCGCATCGGCGGTCTCGCTCAATCCACAACGGTGTCGAGAGAGAGAGAGAGGGAGCGACGTGTCTGAAGCAGCAAAAGCCCGAAGCAGACAGTCCCGCGCTGGCAAGATGGCAGATACGGTGAATGAGTTCGTCTCCCAGGCAGCGGACAACCTTACGCAAAATGCAGCGAACGCGACGACGAAGGTGCCCTCGACGCCTGAAGGCATGGCGATTGCCTACGGCAGCCTCGTCGCCATGGCCATCCTGCCCATCTTCTTCGGCAGTTACCGCTCCGTTAGGCACCATAAGGAGCAGCAGGTTAGTTCCTTACAGCCAACATCTGTTTCAAAACAAGCCATCCTTGGCCTCCTTGAACCTGTGAATCCCAGCTGCTGAGAGTTCAGCTTGATGCCAGAGTGATTTCTTTGAGAATTTGAGCAGCCCTTGAACAATTTGATGCAATCATTCATGATCTAAACTGTACATATGTTAGAGACTGATAGTTGATTTTCCTTGTTCACAGAAACATTTCGAAACCAGTGGAGAGAAACCAGAGACTATGAGCCGCAAGGATGCTGCTATGTTCCCCCTCCTTTCCAGTGTAGCACTCTTCGGTCTTTACATATTTTTCCAGGTACTTTATTATTATTGTAAATCATAATATCATCATGAATTATGTTATTTTTCTGCTGATTTCATGGCTTTGTTGCCCTTTTTAGATATTTTCTAAGGAGTATATTAACCTTTTACTTACTGGATACTTCTTTTTCCTTGGTGTTTTGGCTCTCTGCCATCTTTCAAGGTAAGACAAAGTAGGAAGAAAAACATGTTGTCAATCTTCTGCATAATCAGTCAGTTTCTACTTGGTTAATTATTAATTAATCTGTTGCCTTTTTACAGCCCACTCATTACCTCTCTGGTGCCGGCTGCCATTCCCAAAACCCAGTATCACTTGCGTCTTACGGAAAATAATGAAGATGTTATAAATTATAAGTTTGATCTACATGATATAGTATGTTTAGTGAATTGCTCCTTGGTAGGAGCTTGGTATTTGTGGAAAAAGGTAATTTCAAATCTTAAAGTATTTAATATAAAAGTAAATCATTAGTTTTTCACTTAAAAATTATTTTTACAGCATTGGATTGCTAACAACTTATTTGGTATTGCCTTTGCAATCAATGGTGTGGAACTGTTGCACTTGAATAATGTAGTAACTGGATGTATCTTGCTGTGTGGACTATTTGTTTATGATATCTTTTGGGTATTTGGAACTAATGTCATGGTGACAGTGGCCAGGTCATTCGAAGCTCCTATCAAACTAGTATTTCCTCAAGATTTGTTAGAGAATGGTCTTCATGGTACCAATTTTGCCATGTTAGGATTAGGTGATATTGTTGTACCTGGAATTTTTATTGCTCTACTACTTAGGTTTGATCATAGTCTTAGCAGGAAATCAAACACCTATTTTTACTCAACATTCTTTGCCTATTTCATGGGCTTACTTGTAACGTTGCTATTCATGCAACTGTTTAACCATGCCCAGCCAGCTTTATTGTACTTGGTTCCTGCTTGCCTTGGAACTCCACTTCTGGTCGCTCTTGTGAAAGGCGACTTAAAGGCATTATTCTCGTAAGTATTTTTACTATTTCAAGTTTATTATCACTGCATAACTATTTTTATCATTAAAAAAAAAGTGATAATAAATATGAATTGAAAAAGATTTTTAATATTAAAATAAAAGTTAATTTCTGGAAAATAATAAATTACAACTGTTTCTCCATTTTCAGGTATGAGGATCATCCATCTGAAGAAAAAGAAACTACTAAACCAGCACAAGTAGAAAACAAAAAAGAAAAATAAAGAGTGTAATTGTATTCATGATAAACGTGATAATGTATGAAATGTTGACAAGCTAAAGTAAACTAGTCTATGTTTCATACTAAGAATGACAGTTGATTCTGTATGAGGAATTATCAACTTGCGAATGTGTGTACATTAGTTATGAATTTCAGTCACAACCACACAGTGGCTATGAAAGTACTGATGTTACTCATCAACTACGAGGAATTTTTAATCCATTTTTTCTTTTTTTGTAAATTTTAAGTTCAATTTTGTTTAGAGTTGGAAAATTAATTTTGTGAAGAAATATTTAATTTGATGAATAACAAATATTTTGTAGGTTCAACTTTTCATTGCATGAAAATCATTCCAACTCAGTGAAAACAATGAATACGAACGCTAGCCTAATTTTGACGAGACCTTTTATGCAAATTAAGCTTAATTGAAAGATTAAAGAAGACATATTTTTGCCAAAGTATTATCATCTGAATGTAAAAATTATCAATTATAAGCTAATTAATGCTACAAATTATTTTTCATTCGACAATTTGAAAAGAAGTGTAAGGGTGAATATAAAAGCGAATCTCTAGTGAGATGGTCCTAAGGCGTGTATTTGTCAATCGTTGAACGACAGTTTGTATGAATCCTGATGTAATTAATTTTTCAGTGATTGTATAGATTTGTATTAGCTTCATATATGGAATTCACGTTTACAGATTCAGTAAAAATGAGGAACACTTTTTGCAGTCATCATAAAGCTTGTAAAATTTCATAAAAGCTTTATTTGAATATCCTGCACGATCATTGTGATTTTCAAAAAAAACTTGTATGATGTATATAGTTTCTTCATTTTTACACATTTCTGGATTTGTCTTAGACTGCATTTTATAAATATCAGGAAAATCAATAATATAGACTAAACATTTTTTTCATCATTGAGTAAAAATATTGCGCACAAAATTCGTTAATTAATCTTCCACATTTGAAAGGATTTGTGGAATCTAAAGTATCCTAAAATGCCAATTAAGAAAATAAAATCTAGAAATTGAATTTTTTTTTAATGTCTTCTAATTTTGATACTATTTTAGAGACTGAGAAAAGTAATGATTTATTAATTCCTATGTATTCAATTAATTTGTTATAAAGAAAATATTTCTACGGTATGATCGTGATAATGAAAATAAGGTCATATATTTGTATGAAAATATTTGCCTTTGGGACGCTCTTGCGTCCTTTGATATTGTGTTATATCATTTAGCATTGTCTATCAAAATATCAAACATCGATTAATAATTCAAAAAAAAACTTTTTACACGCGAATGACACTAAATATTTGTAGTCTGCCATCGCTGTCACAAATAAACGAAATTCAATAAACGGATATTGTCGAAATAATTTTAAAACACGGTCTTATCTTAATTCCATAAAAATTTATTGTTTTTATAACCAGATTGCTTAAAGCTATAAATTAGGAAATTTCATATGTTTGTATAAATCATTTAATTCCTATGTAAGGGTTTTGTATAAAATTAATAGTTTATTTCAAGTTCAGTTTTGAGCATCTTCAACAGCTAGGTTTTGAGCAGTAATTGGTGGCAGGTCTACAATTCCTTCCTTAGATACTTTCTGAACTTTAAAGTTTGGAAGATTCACAATCAGTCTCTTGTGAATCTCACGAATACATTTTTTCAATAAATCATAGCCTTCATCTTCTGTTAAATCTGCAAAAAATTTGAATTTATCAATTAAAATTTTTTCTTACATTCCAAAAGAGAAATACTAAGTTATTTATCCATTATTTAAATAAATTAAGAAATAGATAAAATCTTTTCAGACATGACTCATTTTTTATTTTAAAAACTACTATCAAAATTAAGAATACGAAGCTATAACAATTTTCATTTTCATTTAATTAGTAATTTTTCTAATAAAAAAAGCAATTTTACTTACTCAGCTTATGATATCTATCTAAGATAGTAAGAGAAAAGAAGCCACCGTAGCCATGAGCAGCATAAGGTACTTTAACACATGATGCTAGGTAATCAATGAAAAACAATTGTGGACCAGTTTGATCTTCATAACCAGCCATTAACATATTAACAAAATATGGCGTTCTGGACCTTAAATAGTCTGCCAAATTCCTTCTTGTGAAATTGGCTGCTGCTTGTGGAGAAAGTTCATAACCATTGCGCATTTTGTACAATTGCAAGTTTTTGCTGATGTATTCTGAGAACTGTGTTGCATCTCCACTTTCACCTGACGCTGCCATAACTAGTTTGTCCGAAATTTTATGAATCTTGTGTTCATCTGAAAACACAAATATATTCAATATTCTTGAAATTGCTAATTTGTTAAAAAAAATTAAATAATTTTAAATAATAAAAATTATAAAAATAGATGAGATAGAACTTTTTGAACTAGTTAAAAATTTTTTAATAATACGTAGCCGTTTCATTTTAAATCGGTTAGAAAAAATACAAAACTAATTGCAGGTTAGCTTTGATTGAAATTGAAATATCATCATACCGCTCTTCATAACCATAATTGAAGTAGCATTGGTCATGTCAGCGGCGACGAGGACAAAATCCCTAAATTGAATTCCTATTAAACACTCCATTTTCTTAGATCAATCCTCACTATCCTGAAAATACAAAAATCTTCTGCAGCGGCACCAACACTGTCTCCGACTATTATCGAAAACCGTGTGTCATTCTAGGTGGAAGCCATCTTTAAATTGAAATTTACCGGCATAGTTCTGCGAATGCGCCATTTTAGTTCCGCAATTTTGCGAGTTATCGAAAATTCGAACTGATTCGAATGCAATTATAAAAAAGCGTAAAATGCCTCTATTTTACAAAAAAATAAAAAATTAATGTCAATTTAATTTTTATACAAACAAGAAAATGTTAATTAACTAAAAATATGATAATAAAACATTAAAAAAATAAATAAACTTTATTTTAGTTTTATTAATATTATAAACAAAAAATTATTACACAACTATATCTGCTATTGGATTAATTTTAATACTTTTTTATGGTATTGTTTAGAAGTAATTAATTGGTAATAAATCTTACCAACTAAATTAAATTTTGAAATCAGATTGTACGATACCAAGGATAAGTTTCCAAATCTATCAAAACCTTAATTCTATTGTCAGAACTCAGAACTGTCGACAACTGACCGATCAGGTATGCTTATTTTCAATAAAAGAATTAAAAGAAGTAAATGAATTTAGAAAGTAAAAAAAGTTTATCATCTTGTTTTAATTATTGAATATAATAGACTATGACGTGATTGGCTAATAATCCTCATCAGATCATTGATTAGGTTAATAACCGCTATAATCCTGTTTTTTTCTTCTTCAGTTCCTATTGTTCGTTACAGGAAGCCTTCCCAACTGTTTGTTAAACAATCGCGATCCGCGAAACCAAAACATTACAGTCAAAGGCTTCATTCAAACGAATGCTTCCGGAAATCTTAACAATCTGTAAATTTTCGAAAATTCGAGTTTCACGACACGACAACGCAAAGAAATTGCTCGAGAGTCCAATGTCCGATCGATCTATCGAACGTTAAAAAAGTCCTCTCCCTTCGCGCTCACGTACACAATCCGTTCCAACGACCAACACACACATCTCAACGAAGGGGCCAACAAATTCTCCACGATCCTCTTGCTCTCAGTTTTCTCTGGTACGTGCGTTCGAGGTAAAGAGAGTCACGCGCATTCTACGGACCAGAAGAATAATTAAATAAAAACAGAACCCCGGTAAGCAAGTTTTCTCGAAGTTTCTTCGCTTCATTCTATATAGATAATAAAGCAATAGGACAACCGCAAAAGAGAGAGAGGATCAGTGCAGCCTCGAGGAAACCGTTATATAGGCCGAGTATTTCCGTTGCACGCCGTTCAAATCAATTCGCCGACATAATTGTCAGCTCCTTCCGCGAGTATCCGCGGCCTCTCTTCTCCCCTTGGAGCATTCCTTGCTCTATTTTCCCGCTGGCTTTTCTCTTTTTCCGTCGCTTTTCCTCCTCCGACGCGCGTTTCGGAGCAGCCTCCTGCGCGTATATACACGAGTGCGTGCTTCCTCAGTCGTTGATGCGCAACGATCGACCTTTATACGAGAGCCGTTTCTTTCTGTTGCCAGCCTTCTCTCCTCGAAGTGAGTGGATTTTATCGCGAGGTACGTAGTGTATACAGTCGTCAGGTGTGGTGATAACCCCATTTTTACAATTTTCCGGCTGACGTTTGCGGCCAGCAGGAAGGAACGGGAGTTGAATACTAAATGCGGACGAGATTCCTCGTCCTGCTCCACTGCTTTTTTCATTTTGGGGAGGAGTTCGCCTTTTACGGTTGGAAATATGTTTCTTGAGAAGTATTTTTGGAGCAAGTCTGTCTGACTGTGGATAAGTGATAAGGAATATCAGACACTTTGAAGCTGAATTAACATTATTCGTGTGCGTGCTGGCTGAATGCTCAGAAGTGGGGACTGTTAACTATAATTTGCGATAATAATAATTTAAAGGTCACTCTTGAATTTAGACAATGAGTGCACCAGCGTAATAATGATTATTGCAGAATTTTCTAGCTATTCTGAAGTCAAAATATAAATTTTTTTTTAAAAATAGATAACAGTTCAATTTTTTGGCAAGATTTATTTCTATTAAATATATAATATATAATAATGCATTTAAAATCTAAAGTTATACATTTCTAAAATTTATTTTTGTTTAAAGCAGTAATTTCTAACAATGGCTGTCAACGTGTATGCTACCAATGTAACAACTGAAAATCTCAGCCGTCATGATATGTTGGCTTGGGTCAATGATTGTCTTCAATCATCTTTTACTAAAATTGAAGAGTTGTGTACTGGTGCAGCCTATTGCCAATTTATGGACATGCTCTTCCCAGGATCAGTACCCTTGAAGAGAGTGAAATTCAAGACAAACCTTGAACATGAGTACATACAAAATTTCAAATTGCTCCAAGGAGGATTCAAAAAAATGAATGTAGATAAGGTAAGAGTTTGCATGTCAAAGTTTCTTTTATAAATGAATCTTAATTAAGTTATTTTATAATAATAAAATATTACTTATTATAAGCTGCATATCATACCATAATATTCAAAGCACTGTAAAAATGGTTCAGGTAATACCTGTGGACAGACTTATAAAAGGCCGTTTCCAAGACAATTTTGAATTCCTTCAATGGTTTAAGAAGTTTTTTGATGCTAATTACGATGGTCGCGAGTATGAGGCATTTGACGCACGTGGCTGTATTCCTTTGGGTTCCGGAGTTGATGGTATTCATTCCGTTTCAAATTCACAGTTGGCCCCGCTTCCACAGAAGCAGCCGCATCAACAAAAGTTTCTGCAACAACGAAACTCAATGCCTGCTACACGACCGTTAATGAGTACATGGATATTTAATTTTAAAAATCTTGTGCACTGCCTGTCGCATGTCAGCTTGTAGGTTGTGTACAAACATGTACCTTAACAAAGCCACATGCTCCATGGCCACATAATTTCACTCAATTTTAATTTGGTGAAGTCTAAGCATTTTTCTTCTTCAACGTCAAAGAAGCAGTTGCATTCTTTGAAACTCATTTCAATTTACTATTAAATTGTAAATAATTAACATAACTAGAGGGTTGACAGGTGTACAGTTGGTGAATAGTTTTAACATTAAATAGAGTAATAGAAGGTATTATTTGGATAAAATTTTAAAGGGTATTTATATTTTATACCTATAAACCAGATTTTTTGTTTGAAGTTTTTCTTTTGTTCAAAAGTTTAATAGTATTAACAACAGAAACTTCTAGGAGTTGGTTGTAAAACTATACATTTCTACTTAAAAAATATACATATAACTATTTTATTTGGACAAACTTTAAGACTTTGAACTATTGAAACTATGAGTGAAAACTATATATAATGAGAGTTAAACATAAAGTACTTTTATACATGCTTAGAACTTATAAAATATAAATAAAACACATTCACTACATACTTCATAAGCTTGTAAGTGTTTTGCACTGTATATCAGTTCATCTTGTTGTTGTACCAGTTTTATTTTCACACTTTAATAGTTTCTTAGTCACAATATTAAGTCTGCTATTTAAAAAATTTATTTGCATTGTTTCTACTAGTCTTCGTTGTAGAAAATTATTTAAATAATTTTTTCAGTTGGGTAAAATTAATTATTCCAATAAAGAGCAAAGATAGGCAGCTGAATTCAAGCCCATACAATTTGTGCTTCTCGGAGGTTCTTCTTCATTTTGTCCATATGGTTTTATTTGTCATATTATGTGCTTAATTTTACTAGAGTTTAACAATCTAGATATCAGTTAATATATACTATTAATATATTGTTTAATTTTTGTTCATTACAAAAGAAACTAAATTCAATTTTCATAGATTATATTTATTTTTTATTAAGTTCAAAATTATTTTGTTTTATCTTTCTGCATCCTGGCATCTGTTAAACGTCTTATGCAGATTGTACCGATTGATAAGCTGGTCAAAGGCAGGTTCCAAGACAACTTTGAGTTTTTGCAATGGTTCAAGAAATTCTTTGATGCAAACTATTCGGGAACAGATGTCTATGATGCCCTCGCTATGCGAGGAGGTGAACCAATGGGAAGTGGTGGCAGTAATGTGCCACGAGGTGGTGGATTGATAAAACGAACTGCCCCTCTGCCATCTAAATCAGCTACTAGGACCGGTACAGTCTCTAACACTTTTTTTTCTATTTTTTTTAAAACTATCATTCATTCTTCATACAGCTACTATCATACACTAACAACTTAATATTGTGAAAGACTATTCATTAAAAATTTTAATTAAAAATGAATAACTGTTAAGCTTTTATTGAAGTTTCAACCTCTAAAATCAACTGATTTTTGTGAATAGTTTTTTAAACTTTACAATTACAAAATATATATAAGAATTTTTCGAAGAAATTGCTTGATTAACTAACACCAACCCTAAAATAAATTTAAAATCATCTACAAAATAAGAATAAAATTTTTCATTTGAATCACATTGACTTTATACATATAAAAAATAAAAATATTTATCAAGTTTTATTTTAGATAGACATTAAATTGTACACCTTAAATATACATAAAATGTAAAACATTAGCAAACACATTTATTCACATCAAATGACACTATCATAAATATCAAACTGCAGACAACAGTTTTTTGTTTATTGCTTAATTCATAGTAATAATTCATCATAGGTGAAGGACCACCAACTTCTGTTCAGCTACCTGCAAAACAAATACAAAGAGCTAGTAATTATTATTATTTTCATATTTTTTAATGAAATCTTGTCTGTTAATAGTGTCGTAAATAAAAAAAGTGAAAAAACCAATTAGTCATTAAGCATGTTTTGAATACTTTGATGTAAATATATATATATATATATCTATATGTATAAATGAGACACTTATTTATCCGTTTGTAATGTAAAAATGCATGACATAATGCATGTTAATTTAACTAGAAGTTTGTCCATAAAAAAAATCTAAAATTATTAATATTATCTTTTAAAAACAAGTTTCTAATTGAACTATGTAAAAAAACTTACTACTCTAATACTACTTCTTTGATTAATATTAATAAACTTTAACCTTTCCTCTTTCATGTAAACCTATTTAATCATTGTACAATTAAAAAGCGTCAAATTTGCTTATATAATTTTTTTTTATCTAGCAAACAAAATTTCACCAAGTCGCCCAACTCAAAAAGTAGGCAGTATTGGAAGTCGTGGTGATTCAGGAAAAATTGATGAATTAAGTACTCAGGTAATGTAATATAATATATTTAAATTAAGATTTAAATTAAATTATTTATACATTGAATTAAATTTATTATTTTGTCATTTAGATTATGGAACTCAAGATGACTGTTGATGGATTAGAAAAAGAAAGAGACTTCTATTTTGGTAAACTCAGAGACATTGAAGTTATGTGCCAAGAATGTGACAACAGTGAAAGTCCTCCAATCATACAGAAAATCTTAGAAGTTTTATATGCAACTGAGGTGATTATTTTTAGAAATTTTTTAATCAATCAATTATTTTTTTAGTTCTAGTATTTGTTCAAAATTTACTTGCTGCATGAATAAAACTATACGTTTTTTGAAATTTGAAAAATGAAGGACTTAAAAAATAATATAGCGCACTGCAATTTTTTTTAAATAGAAGGTAAAACATGAATAATTTCAGGATGATGGACATATCGACGAATGCGCTGATCAAACTTATTAATTTAAATTCATTGAGTAGCTGGTTATTTTAGCATTAAGGTAAAGCAATGTGCTGTCCAGATGCAGTTATGTCTTTATAAATCACTTTGTTCATAACGAGTATGAAGTGTAAATGAGATTATTAAACTTGTATTATTTTTTAAAATACCTTGGAGTTGGGATACCTATTCAAGAGTAGAGCACATTAGATCCTTACCTATAATAAATGAAAGATTAATGATATATTTAATTTCTAAAAAAATACCTTTAACTCGATAGAATCAAAAGTTCCGTTCTATAATTTATTAAAAAATTCAGGATGATTCTGCAAAGGAAAGAAATACTTGTCAATGAATTATAAAAGTTTACTATGGAGAAAAAGTGCCATTAGTAAAAATAGTATTTTTTTCCATCATTTTTTTTGCAATGCAGACTCGTTCTATGAAATATGGAATGAACTATAATATATCTAAGAACAAAATTTTAAAATATGCTAATATTAATATTTATTATTTAACTTTTTTAGGACGGTTTCGCACCTCCTGAAGAAATTGAAGCAGACGAGCATGATGATGATAAATACTAAATGAATCGATTTTTACGGTTCGAAGAATAAAGTGAAGTGGGGCAATAGAGTCAAGTCTGTTTACGTCAATGTCGACACATGAAGCATTGCAATGCTAACTCATATGAATCGTTGAATGTTTGCGCGTTCTTTCTTTTTTTTTCGTTATATTTCTCCATAAATCAGTAAAATTTATGTTTGCATATTTACGCATCAATCTTAACAAGTTTTTATGTATTAGGTTTCGAAAAAAAGAACAGATTTTCTTTTAAGAAAATGCATGGGCTTATTGTAAAATTGTGACAATGGCTTAAGATGAAACTCGTACTCATGACAACTTCGTGATTGTGATGTAAAAGTCTATTTTTTTCTTAATTCTGGTATTATTTTTACATGCAAATAGTCTTTTTAAACCGTTTGTACTGTTCTTATGGTATTATGTAAAATAAATTTTTTTAATTTGGTTTCAAATTTTTTTTTTTCTTAAGGGAATGTGAAGATAAATGTATTTTTATGGCATCTCTTTAGCAATATTTAACTTCTAACTCGTTAAATCTTAATAAATTTGACGATATTCAATTCGTATTCTCAAACCGTAATTTAAAATTTTTTTTTATGTTAGAATAACTTAATTTGAGTTGTTAAATATTAATTGAAACTTTTAATTAAATTTTTAAGAAGATTTAGTTCTTTCTATCTGTGAGTTGTAGATGTGCAAGATTTTTTCACATTCCCTTGAAAAATGATCAGACAATTATACCTAAGGAACGCAATTGGATTTGAATGTGACTTGCGCAAAAGTGACTGCTTGATTTAGAATTCAAATCTTCATTACTCTAATTTATTTTTACTTTTGTAAGGTTTTAGAAACATTCAGTTCCAATTAAAAACAGATTTGGGTGCATATTTTTGGAATACAATTTCAATTCAAAAGTATTGTATTTTGTAGGGTTTTTAACAAAATTAAATTGGTTATTGTTTACAGAGGCACTAAAATATACTAAGTTTTGTATCTTTTCAACGTATTCTTTGCAGGAATTAAAAGCCTGTAATAAATAGATTTACGTTGACTAATTTTAAGCTTGTGATTGTAAAGGATGTTTTTTACTGTTTGGTTTGTTCGATGCATTGCCTTTAATACTTGATTATTTCTAGAAATATTCTCATAAAAAACCTTGTTCTATCTTGTACAGAAGTTAAAAATGTTACAAAAAGAGTTTAACATAACATATTACCTAGATATAATTGGATAATATGTAGGCAACGCGATATGATATACCAAATACTCAATCAAAATTAAGTAAAAATTTAAAATATAATTTTTATCATATTTTTATCGGCATTAACCTTTATTTAAATTATTGTAAAAATTTATGAAAAATATTTTGTCGACGATTTTCTAAATAATTTAAAGACCTGAGATTTATGATAATGTAAACGCATCGAACAATATATTATATGTAAGAAGTGAATATTGTAAAATGTAAAAAAAACTCAAGGAGGTAAAACCGAATACGCACTATATAATTTTCATTTATTATTAAATTTAAAATGCACGAAGCACGTTGCACGAACCTTAATTCAAGCCAATAGTACTTGCATTCACTGTATTTACTATTGAATACATGCGGTAAGAATTATTCATTCATATATATGCTTTCGATTTAAAATTTTAAGGATGTAACAAACGTTTATTAAATAAAAGCGAACTCAAAAAGCATTTAATCTCTTTATTAATTACATGATCTAAAAATTCTAGTAAGTACAGATCAAGAATATCGATGTTTTTCGATATGAAATTAAAAGTTAAGTTTATCTATTTTATAAGAATGATTATTTTTAATTTTCAATGATAAAACATATTTTTTTATGGAAGTGTATAAATAAAATATCATTAAAGAAAACTCATAATTTCATTATCAACGCGTTAAATTCTTGAAAATCTTTAAATTTCATTACAAAATATGTATTTTTAAAAATTATATCTCATTTGAAACTATTTATCGATGTAATTTTTTGACAGAAGAATTTATTGCATCTATTACTTTGCAGCTAATTTGAGTAAAGTTTAATCGAAGAATAATATAACGAAATAAAGGCTCAAATATAATATTTAAGAAATAAGTGAAATGTTTAAATATTTAAATATTAAGAATTGAAAAACTATAAATACGCTCTACTTTACGTCCTATAAGAATAGAGCTCGAAAACAAAGGCCCCTCGCTCCTGCCCGCGCAAAGGACTCCATAGCAACGTACGAATTCGAATTCGACGAGGTCGCGCAACATGTGCTCGCACACCATCATACCCGCAAAAGAGAAGCGTATTATTAACGCATCACGCATACGCACTTGATCTGCCCCTAGTGTGAGTGGTGTGCGGCGGGCGCGATAAGGGGGGAGGTTTCGGCGCGAAAAGCAGTGCAGCGGCCGGCGCGCTCCAGTCGTCTGGCGCGGTTCCTTCCGCAATAACTGTCCCTCGTTCCTCTTTTCCTTTGCGTCCGCTTCCTTTGTGATCAAAAGCTATGCTCCTTGCGGTCTCATCGATTCGAGCACACAGCTCCTGAAGAGTTATATAGGAAAGTCTGACCAGTGCTACGAGGTTTTTGAGTGTTCAGAAGGAGAAGTACTGCGGAGTAGGACGAGCGACGTCGTAGGTTTTTTTTTCATTCTTATCTATTTTATCCTTATTTTTAGCACTCTAAGAGCAGTGCTTTGATGTGCGCGACCGTTGTAGAAAGACTTCGAACATGTGCTCCATGTGAAACTTTCGTGCTTCTAGAACGTTTACTTTCGATAGCGATTATTTAATGTTTTAATTAAGGGATTGTGAATTCTGAATCGTTAAAAAGTTGCTGTTGCAGGTTTTGTTTTTGTCAACGCTCGCTTTTGAAATGATTCAAAGAAACGGGCAGAGTATATCTATAGGCGGTAAAATCGTTTAAACCTACTCATACAAGATCGCAATTGGCTTTGACCGGACTGACCAAAACATTTTGAGCTTCTCGATATGACAACAAATGGTATAAACTCATCTTGTGCTTAATTGCGAAGATTTATGAATTATCCTTGAAATATTATTTTCGCAAACGAATTACAGTTAATAGACAACTTGTTTTTCATCTTTAAACTTCAGAGTTCATTACACAAATTAAGTTGGAAATTCGTGAATTACAGATCAGAATTTAATTATATAATTGCGTCTTCAGTAAGTGTTTGTAATCTTATTTAAACTATATAAGTTTTTCAAAGTTGTATTATAATTACCTGATACTTAATTGGTTCGTATAGATAAAATCTGCCAGTAATGCATAAAAAGGGGCGATCATATTTAAAATTTAAAATTCTGACGCTATCATAAAGCAGATTCGGTACATGAAACTGATTACACTCTTCGTTTTAACATTCCTGAAATAAAAATGACGAATCGCTGCTGGAAATTAATTCTTAAATTCACGTGGCTAAATAGCCAATAATTTTATTTTCAGTCAATAGAACCTCCTTAGAAAATTTATGGCGGACAAGCAAAAATTTAGTGCACTTTGACCCGCTCGACGATCCACATAGTTTTTGCAAAAACGCGCCAAATGTTGCATAATTGAAGCCATCTTATCTGCAGCGAGACAAGAAAAAAGACAAAAAGTCCGGTAATCGCGACAAAAGACAAAAAATCGAGAATGAAAATGCGCTCGATGCGCGATTAAAAATAAAGATTTCTGCAAAAATCAGTGCACGCTTTTATAGTTGTGTCTATTAACGGAAGTTTACATGATTTTAACATCATATGCAGAAGTAAAATAGTAAACAGTCTTTTCAAATAATGACACATTGCAGACACTTTGTGAAACTTGTTTATTTTATTTTCTCTTTTTCTTACATTATCTTTAAATCAACTTATTTTACAAATGCTTTAGACTGACTCCAGATATACTTGCATAAATATTCTATATAACTAAAAAAGTATCTTTCTAACAAAATTTTAGTATTTTTAAAAAATTTTCTTAGCGGACATATCTTATTACCTGACTTATGCTGACATACACTTATCGATTAAATAACTTTCCTGCGTAAAAGTCCCTTATAAAAAGTCAGAATAAAACTGGTTACTCTTTAGATCCCATTAAAACATTCTTTACAACGGCGCGAAAGTTTCTCAATGAATTTCGTTCTTTTTCCGTATATTAATAATCGATTACATAGCAGCTTGTTATTGGAACAAAAGCAAAGTGCAGAAATTTCAGTGAACAATTTAATCTCTCACTTATTCCAAAGTGCTGATTTTCTTATCAGCTCGCAATTCAGTAATCCCACGTAAAACGCGACACTACACCTCGACGACAACAATAACAAGAACCAAAATAATCCCGACTCCCTTCCGAGCAGAAAACTTGACCTTTCGCACCGCTCGTTATCGAAGCGGCCGTCGCTCCGATTACGAGCCGGCGATTTTTCCGATATTCGCTGTAGGAAAGCTCGTAGTCAAAGTACGCATTAGTCAGCAAAGGCGACAGATAGAGAATCCGGGCTGCTCGTCGAGCAAAGATCAAACTCCGGCCGGCCGGCTGATAATGGATGCACCGATTTCGAACACCTTGCTATCGTGCTTTTTTCGCGGCTTATCTTTGTTTAGAAATTGATAGCGGACTCGGACATTGCATTACTTTTTTTCACTGCCGGCTGCTGTAATTTGCGAGTTTTTATGCGGAACCTGCTCGGGATTCGAGATGGTTTACTTTCCGAGATCGATGGACTCGAGAGGCTTGCCTTTATTTTCAAAAATTCAATGAGAACAAATGGCTTTATTAATAGTCTTCTGCTAGACCTATTCGCTCGTAACTTATTTTAAAATGTTCCAAAATTTCGATAATTAATAAACTTATCAGAAAAACTTACTATAAAATCAAACACCCTTCCTTTACTTTAAAATAAAAACATAAACAAGAATTTTGCACTTTTATCTTGTTTAAAGAAAAAAGCGAACGGCAACTCTTCCTCCCGAAGTACAAGAAAGCAAACTGCCGACTTCAGCGGGCACGTAAGTCACGCGAAGAGCATGCCTCCCGACGCAGCCGACGCTCCGATCAGATCTAGACGATTAGAGGATATCTTTCGGACAAGAGTCTATCAGCGAATTTGACGTAATCTCGTCTCAGTTTTAGCAGGCATTTTTATGCGTCGCCGTTTTGTAATTCTCGGGAGCTCGAAGACATCGGTTCCCTCGGCGAAAGGAGTCGAGGGTTAGATATTGATGCAGATTTGTAATTAGGATGATTTAAGCGAGCGGAGTATAAAGATTATACCGCGTTCCGTAAATATTCGGCGTTCTTTTACTTTTAGGCTTTCTTTGATGCAGCGCAATGAGGCGTTCGCGACATAAATCGCCTTTGAGGTTGTTTACATTTTTTCGTGTCTGCGACCAACCATTCACGCTATGGGTTATTCTAATTTTGGTACTGTGAACTGTGCTCCCTTCAACCGACTTCTTAAGGCTAACAGCTGCTCGAAAAATACTTGCCTCGTTCTTAGAGCCTAAATCAATTAGATTAAATGTTCGAACGGCGGACTGCAAGATTTTAGCAGCCTCTGATGTGCAGTCGCTTAATTTATTCACTTTCTCCGTCCCTTATCGGTGCTCATGATGTTTACCATTCCTCGTTATCGCCGTTATTTTCCTCTTTCAGCAGTACCTTAAATCCAAGACAAGCGCATTGCTATCTTAATTTGTGATGGAAGAAAAAAAAGTTTGCAGATCAAAGCGCAGCCAATGCAGGCGGGAAGAAACGAGTTGGCGCCGATTTCGCTTAAAAAATTCATTCGAAAAAACCTTATCATTTTGCGAGGAACTCTTTCTAGGACTGATTTTATTTTCAATCTGCGGTAGAATTGGCAGTTTGCATCTGCGACATTTCAAAAATTTAATCAGAATGATATTCAGAAGTTTTTCTGCGATCGCGTTACAGCAAATGCTGCAAATGTTGTAAGAAATGTAATCGAAAGTAATTAAATATTGACGTATAAACGATCAGTATTTTCGTGTTCGGGGTGTAATCTATCCTATAAATAGATTCAAAAGAGAAAAGTAGTTTTTAACAATCGAACGCATAAAACGATTCAGTTTATCCAGAGTCCGCGGTAAAATCGAATAAAATGCGTTGAAACATTTAGTTGATATGTCAAGTATCTCCATAGAAGATTAGATATCTTTTGAAAGCAAGATTACTACATTAACGAGGATTTCTCTTCTGGATAATCGTAATTGGTCTTCGATTTTTATTAATTACAAGTATAATGACTATTTTCATATAAATAATCATAGATGGTAGGTAAAACGGATTTACGATTAAAAAAACAGCACAAAACAATATTTTCTGCAGATATCTCTCCTTTCATTAAAATGCAACTGAAAATAATTTAGCCGAAAAGGTGGCAAGAAACTCGAAAACTCTCGAAAGCCTCCCTCCATCGACTCTATATCTTCATTATTCAGCATAAATTGACGCGCAGCGAATTCGCCATTTTTTACGCAGAAATTAATTGAACTTTGAAGCACAATAAGAAAAGCCGTCGTTATGGGACTTGTATTATAACGATTGATACGCCGAGGTCGTGCCTTCTCGATACCGATTATCACGAGCCCCTTCCTTATTGTTATTTATTTATAAACCGAGACATTACGGCTCGATGGCGACGCGCAATGGAGATACTCTAGTTGCGCTCCCTTTATTGGTCGCCAGTACTTTGGCGGGCGCTCATTTTCCCCATAGCTTCCCCCGCCTGTCTGGGCCGCTTCGCTTTTCCTTCTTCTCTGCGTTATCGCGCTTGTTAATTCACTGCCGGGGAGGAAAATAATGTACGCGGTGCCTCGGATTTGCCGTAAATTTACTTTCCTTTTTTTTCAAGAAGAATTCGAACCTTTCGGTAAAAAAGCGGGTGTCATGGTTTTTTTTTCCTTTTACGCGACGTAACCAAGTTTTAGGTAGTTAAAAGTTTTATTTTTATTTTTCCGGCAAGTTAAAAATAATTATGATTTCGTTCGCGAATGGCGATTCGTTTGTTATTTCACGATGTGACTTTAAAAACAATTCTTCATATTGACAATTGTATAATCTTTATCATCAAAGCTTCGATCTTGATTTGTTGTTGATGATAAGTTGAGGTTAATTATTGTCATTCCCAAATTAGTAAATGTATACATCATTCTTACGTACCTTCGATTTACATTTCGTTATTCGCGATAATCATGAAATTTTTCATTCGAATTCAATAATCATAAATGAATATTTTTACAGTAAACAAGCATCAAAATGAGGTCCTTGAGCGATTTTAGCAATTTGATGGTATCCGGGGTTGAAACGGCAGCCCAAATGTCCATCGGTCAAGCTGTGCTTAGGCTGGTCGATAGGGTCATGTGGGTCATCGAGAAATCTGTTCAGTGGAGTTTACCAGCGAAGGAAACTGTAGGTAAAGGAACTTGTTTTTTTAAAAAAGTGTATTTACTGTAAGGTATATATTAGAATGTTTTTTAGTTTATTCATTAGTGCCATTCAGCACGATGTAATAATGCTTATGTAAACAGATTCTTCAACTAAGGAGAACGGCAAGACGTTTGGTCCGGTTGAACTGGTGAGACCACTTCCGTGGATTTTTTTCCTGCCGACTCTCATTTTCTTGCGCTTCTTCCGATTTGGTCTGAATTTATCTGCCAGCTTGCTCGGATATCCAGAAGTCCAGCCAGCTGATATGGTATTTATATAATTGATGTACATTGTAATGGAGTGACTAGGAATTGGAAATCTATAATTTACTAATGCATGTCTTTAGATCATATTTTGCAATGATTTTTTATACTTTCTATTGACAATGAACTTGGTTGCTTTAGACTTGAATCAACTGAAGCTTAGGTAGTAATTATGATTAACGCTTTTAGATCAGCGTCATTCAGCGAGGGCGAAGGCGATTGAGGGCCATAAAAAGCAGCGGATTGAAGAACATGAGGCAGAAGAAGTACCCATCCAAGGTAATATTCAAGAACTTTTTTCTGTCGAGAACAATATTTTTGAAAAACGACTGATTGCTGGACGATAATAATTCAATTTTAAAAATATATTATTATCTTTATTGCCTCTTAGTGAATGTTATGTTTCTCTTTATTTACTTTTAATCTAGTTTAATGTACTTTTGCATGCTTACTAAGAACGTTAAAGAATGTTTAATCTAAAATTATCTAAAATAACATACAAACTCGGTATAATTAGTAATTTGAGGAATATTTAAAATCAATTTCACAATTTTCCAACAACTATTTTATCATTTTACCAGCTATTAGTCGATTTCGATGCATGTAAACGTGTTTGTTGTGGAAAGTCCAGGCGGCTAAGAAAAAAGTCCTTGAATGATCTCGAAACAATCCTTAAAAGCTCGATAAATTCGTACGGTGGTGGTGGGTGTAGGACAGAACGATGACTATTAAAGAAGCAAGTAAGACACTGGCTAAGACGATACGATTGACCCTATCCACTCTCTCTTGTCTGGATTCCGGATCTAAGACGTCTCCGTCACCGCCTCCGACTAAAATTCGCGTCTCTAATATTCTTGATTCGGTAAGTCTCTTCTGTCTTTCTTTCTGGCTTTATTTTATTCGCTATTTTCACCGCCTTTTTGCATGATTGACAGCATTGTCACAGAAAAATAGAATTGCACGTTCAGATTTAATGTAGTATAAACCTAGTAAGAAAATGCTAATATGTAGTCTTTTAAAGTTATTGAAACGGTAATTGATTATTTGTTTTTTTATTTGGTTATTTGATTTCGCATCCCACTTTCGGGTATCACCGACAGGATTAACAATGTAGTCAGATTTTGGTATACATATGTTTCTGTAAGGTGAAAAATCCGGTAAAAATTTGTTTGAAATGTCTTTGAAAATTCCTAACTGAAGGACAGATTTTAATTGAGTACCATAATAATATAAAATGGCGCAAAGTTTGTCATTAAAACTATTGTGATTGTTTCATTAATATTTGTTCATTGAATTCTTGCATCTTCTTTATGAGTAAGTTTTAAAAAATTTCTTTAGACTTACAGTTATTTCGATTAAACTTTATGCACAGAATGCACGTGTTTTATTTATGAAACACCTTTACTGTTGATTATTGAGTTGCTTTTCCATCGCCATTTTTTATATTGCTTTTTTACTTTAAGTAAGATACTTTATATCGCACTTTGCTTATGGGCAAAACAGATATCTGCGTATTTTTCACAATTTAAGTTATTACGTGATACTTTACATTTAAAATAAACGCGAAAAATATATTAATCATGCATTACTAATTTAAATTTTTTTCAGACTTCAGACAACCCTGCAGATGAGAATAAGGAAATCGTCCAAACTGAAAGAAAGCGGAACTATTCGGAAATAAGCACGGAAGCTGCATCAGAGGATGAATCTGATATGGAGACTTTATTAGAGAAACTCAACAGACTCGCAAATGAATCAGGAAGCGATAAAGATTTTAGCGTAAGTATCTCATCCTCGTAACTTTAGCTTTGCATTATTTAAAACACTGAACATATATTATTGTCCTTTTAGTTCGTAAAACATGTAAATTGGACATTTAACAAATCCCTTAAATTTTCTATAAAAAAAAGTACTTTTTTAGTAAAAATGTAAGATAACTTATCAGAGTAATGTTTATTTATATTTTACTATATTTTAAGATAATTTATACATTCAACTTGCGAAACGAATTTATTGTACAAACGAGATACTAAAACGTTGCATTGTTAAACCACTAAATAAAACAGTATCATTTTCATTCATTCGCAACCAGTAATCAACGTAATATATTTCAATTAACATCCAAAGTCGTTAAATAATAATCAGCCCGTAACCAACAGTCGGCACATTTTTCCACGAGGACTACACGTGATTCTCATGTGCTCCGTAGCCGTCGATTGTTTAATTTTCCACTTTCACTTCCATTATCATTTCTCTATTGCAGCACGTGTATACGTGGAGTCGAGCAAAAAAGACATTACGTTAATATTTTATAGACGCCGGAGAACTTTATGTACAGTTTTATCGAAGCTACGAGTATTGTAAGATTGAATACGTTGAAAAAGTTTCGCGTGTAAACAGAGCACGAGGGACCTTGAGACTTGACCCTTCTTCGGAAAGATAGCCCGCAGATATAATTCAGTCTGCCTCACTTTTATTTTTAGTTTATCTTTGTATTATTTAAAAAAAATTACTAACTATATAAGCTTGAATTCTAAAAATTCTAAGCAGCCAATCTTGAGAAAAAGAAATCATGTATTTTTTTTTTAAGGAAACATGTTATCACTATTATTAAAATGATAATTTTTAAGCAAACATCATAAAAATTAATACAACGCGAGAATTGCAAAGACAAAAATTACAATGTTGTATTTTACAAATACAAGCAATTTTCATAAATATTTTTTTTGCTTTTTTTCAGCCAAATGATGTTTCATCGTCATCATATACCACCGAATGTTCGGAATCAGAAACGGAGATGAACGTCTCAATGAGCGAAGTGCATGATTTGAAAGCGGAAAAAGAAGAGATGGAGAAAACATGGTGTGGCAATCAAGAGCAGCCCGCAGATAAAGCGTTTGACGACGAACTGCACGTAAAGAAAAATAATACAATTGATACAGAGGCAGTTTTTAATCCTCTTTTGAATGATGAAATAACTGCTGCATAAGATTCATTATTATAGAATTTAGATTTTAGTTTTTATATGCACGTGTACTTATTAATATTAAGGTTTTAAGCTTTTTTTTATTATAAAATACGTATTACGAATTTACGAATGTTGTTAACGATTGCGTTCATATTAAGAAAATACAATTTTGTTGAAATTTAAGTATAAATGAAAAAAAAATTTTCCCAAAATTGTTATTCTTCAAAGATATGAAATGACATTTTTTTATAATTCTTAATAAAACTGAGTTTTTTGCAAAATTTGTTTGTTTTTTTAATGATTCATAAATAGTTTTTCCTTTGAAATTGTTATTTAAAAACCATTCAATTTTTCTTTATCTAAAAATCTATTACAAACATCGTATATCTTATATATATATTATAAACATAATTAAGAGCTTTAAATAAAAATAAAAATCGCAAACTAAGGTATATTCTTTATTATATTATAGTAAAAGAAAGTATATCCTTCAAAATAAAGCTTTTTGCCATGAAGCTTACATAACTTGTAATGGCTTAAATTGCTCATTATGTTACTTCTTTTATAAGGGATTTTTTTTTTATTAAAATTAATTATATCAAGAAATATTAAAAGATATAATTTTACGAACGACATTTTTTAATTTAAAACTATTAAAGCCTTTTATATCTTTCTCTTGTTCAAAAAATTAAAAGCTTTTTTGAAATCAAGTATAGTACGTATTTATTCAGATATCTTTATTATAAAAATATTAAAAATCTAAAAAAAAATTATTGTAAATGTATATTTAACTTATTTTATTAATGTTGCAACTTTTAACCTTTTTTTATTTAAATTTGTTTTACCATTCTAAGAATTAATGCTAATATCAAAGATATATTTCATTTTATTTAACTTGTTTTATTGTTCAAAAAAGTTTGATTCATTTTGATAATTGATTGAGTTTTACATGAATTTAAAAAAAGCATTTTTTTAAAGGAAATTAAGTATGTAGGCAATTTTTTTTTAAATTCCTTTTTAAAGATTTTTTTTATATAAGAATTTGCAAATGTAAAAAATACATATCTTGGAAGAATATCAAGTTTCGACATAATTAATTCATTAAGTAAAGTAATTTTTAATTCATAATTAAAAATATTAAAATATAAGGAGTAATATGGTCTAAAATTTAGTTCTTTTTTAAACAATGCAGAAATTGTAAGATACCCAACTGCACTGAAACATTAGTTTTAGGAACTTGTAAAACTCTTAGAAATAATTGAACTTTTTCATTTGCACATCAATTTATATTTTCATTTAAAGCACAATAAATATTATCAAATTAACAAACAATAGAGTTATGATAAATACTTAATTATATATGCACTCCAAATAACAAAGTTTTATTGTCTTTTATTTGAAAACTATTTTAACTTCTCTTTTACTTTACGAAGTACTTTATAGATTTTTCTTTAATTTTGCGTAGATTTTTTTTCTGTACAGAAGAATATTGTTTTACTCATTTTTCTGCAAAGCACAAAATATATACATTCAACTTATACAATTAAATAAATTTAATTGGATTGTATATGCTACATTTTTTCTCTGTAGAAGTTACTTAAGAACCTAGATGAGTACAAAAACAAGCAGCCACAGCCCAACTTGACAGTTGAAGATGCGGCAATTGCTGTAGGTGTGAGTTTGATTGAAAAACAACACGGAACAACAAATGGCGTAAGCAATGATGTGGACCCTGCTTATTTCTCACCAATCAGCTGGAAGAGCGTTTCACCCGATCTGTCAGTTTCCTCTGATAAAAGTGAGTTTTTATTTAAATGCAGTCTCTTTCATAAAATAGTGTAAAAAAGAACAAGTAACTAATATTCTAATTATTTTATTTTTCACTGTCATTTAATTAAAATACGCTGAATGATAAACTTGAAAATCAAATTTGAGAAATTTAAAACTATCGAGAAGTTATAAATTTTATTTTTAAATCGGAAATTTTTCCTGTTATCCAACATACTCAAGTGCAGAAATATAAGTTAATCAAACCTTTTTCTGTTAAAGACTACTAAAAACAGAACTGGTTAAAGATTAATGAAATATAATGTAACGATTTATTTATTGACTTATCATTTAGAAAAATTTTAATAAATTTCATCTTGATTTTAGCTATTCAAGCAGAAGAAGGAAATGGTGAGGATCTTGGAAATGGAGAGGTCGAAAATGGTAAAGAAGATAAAGATGATGGTAAAATTTATTCTAAATTGAAGAACTAATCAGAATATGTTAAATACATTTTTTCTTCATTTAAGAAACTCAGAATTAGTTTCTGTAAAACTGAAAATTGTATGGCATTTGAGTTGGTCTTATGCACATATGGAAAAGTTTGATGAGTCAGAAGGAATAATACGCGAGAGTACTAAACGACAATGCTTATCGAATGACCCACATATTGAAGTATAGTATTGATAAAGAATTTTTATGAATTATTGATATACGAAAAATTTTACGATATTTTTTAAATAATAAAAATTCATATTAAAACAAAATTGAATTGAGTGAAAAATATTGAAGTGCAAGATAAATTTTGAGTTTGTAATTTGTTATTTACAGTATACAATATTTTTTTTATCTGCAGTGTTTCTATTAGTATAAAATAAAAATAAACATAAATAATACGTTTTTTCTAGACAGCAGTAAACCGTCCACCGAAACTGGCGGAGAAGTAGCAAACGGTCACGCAAAGGAAAAGCAGAAATCGACATCACACAGTAACAAGCATCATCAGAAGAACAAACGGGGCAATCACGGCAATCGCAAGAAAAAGTAAAAAACAAAAGGAAACAATCACCAAATCATAGCTTTTCTCATTCAGCACGCACGCATATCTACGCCCTGTATATCCATGTACATCGGTGTCAATGTCTGCTCTTTTCTTCATTTTCCCTTCGATGGAATTTTTTGTAAAGCGTTAAGAGCTACCGAAATACTATTCCTACATACTATTGTGCCTTATATTTTGATTTTAGAAACAATTTGAATAAATTCTAATGTTTAATTTTAAAAAAATGGGATCTTACATCAAATTTCATTAGAAGTATAATGTGAATAAGTTATTTCATCATATTAATTGCTGTACTAAATATATATAAAATTATGATGGTTATTACATTATCTATAATTTGATGAATTTCGCATTTTAAGATTATAAAGAATTTGTTCATAATTTATTATTACCTAATAATATGTAATTTCTCTGAAAACAAAATTACGTCAGAGATAAATGTACATTTTTTGAAAGAAAAATAATTAATCGATCCCGAGAAAAACGAAAAAATTAATTCGTTTTACAGTCGATTTTATCCATTTGTTAGATTATAATATTTTACACCACCTATATAAATAGTATGTAATTGATTCTATAATAATAAATTATTTCGTTCTACAAACTTGGGTTAATAATTTTGTGAGTAAATAAATAAACAACCTTAGTTTTGTTTATACTAATAACGTACAATTTATTGAACTTACAATACATTGAATTTAAATTTATAGAAATGATAAAACTTATCACAACTGCTGTTATGTACTTCACATTACATGTGGATCAATTTGACTTTATCTCTTTGAAAATTAGAGAATACGAAAGGTAAACATCAAATAAAAACAATAATACTTGTGGAATCTTTATTTAGCATTACGTTTTCAATATATGAATAATAGATTTTTAGCACACAGAAACATTTCTTGTCGCATTTCGTGACTAGTGCACGTTTGTCATTTTTCTTATTATTGTGTAATTCTTTGCAAGTTTACAATCGTATAACTCCAATGTAATGTAAAACAATGTAATGTTGTTAAAACGCACTTTTTTATTATTAGCAGCTGTGTAATAATCTATTTTACGGTTGCATTTCGTGTACTCGAGACCAATTTGCGAAACAATAAATATATCAATTCTCCTCTTGTATCGCTTATACACCTAACCAACTACTAACATTTTAAAATTTTTTTGTATTTTTTAATTTTACAGATTTTTTTGGATTTTTTATGTTTTTGTGTCTGTTAATCTTGTCAATACTAAGAGCGCATTTATTAGCAAGAATTCTCTTATGTTAATCGATTGGGAACGTCCATAATGATGGAGATTATAAGGTATATCTAAAACCTTGAGTTCGAGTTAGTAAACCTATCCAAAAAACTAATCCTAAACGCTATATGCGTGCATTGTTGCAGCAATAACAAGAGAATAATAATATAAGTAATTATAATAAAATAATATGTATACACTTATAATAATATGTAAGAATCATAATATTGACAGCATTAATAGCAAGGAATAGCGTACAGTGAATAAATTGACTGTAGTTTATCTGTTTTTCTTTGAAATAGTGTTTAAAAGTTTGCTCATTCAAACTTTTCGTTACAATCAAGTAAGTATTAAATTCGAAGCTCTATCAAGTGCTGCCTTTAATTATCTTAAAAAAAGTAATATAATACTCAATACACTTTTGCAACTGATTACTGAATATAAAAAAAGTTTGATTATTAAAGATAAAAACTGAACTACTGATAATACGGTGTGAAGACAATGCACGATAACAATAAACAAAATCGCGAGCAAAATGAATAAAGTGACGTCAGTAACCAGTTTTAAGTACAGCACAGCCACTTCAGCAGGTCCAAAGAATTGTAGATTGCACACTTATTCATTGAAAAACGAAATCATAAAGCTCGCACCTTTCTTTAAGTCCTTAAAAGAGTTTACAAAGTAAATGTAATAAAAACTAATATTGTTTTATAACTTGTAGTGGCCATTTAAACGGCATAACGTAAACCTCGAAATATAATGCTATCGGTAATTATTATAATTACGCACATTAAACAATTTAAATCTTAATGTATTCCACCAAAGTTATGCCCAATCTGCCACGTAATTAACATAGAGACTTTTCGGTAATAAATTTCCTTAGCAATCCAGAGGTGAGTCGTACCCTGATCTTGTGGACGCGAACATACCACTGAACCGTTCGAAATACGTGGGATAAGCTTTTGTGAGCGCTTTATATCTTACGAGATAAATCTTAACATTGTGTTCAAGAGAATGAATTAGCTGGTTGTACACGATCTACATTTTTAAGCGACTATCTGCCTTTAATCTTTACTCTAAAATTTAACGCTTAGGCTTCTTATCTTTGCTATTTTGTGTTAAATTGTAATCTCCTTTGCTTCCGCAATATTGCTTCTTTGTGCATTAAATTAAAAGAAATAAGATTAACTTTTTAAAACTCGAAAAAAGAAAGTAAACTGCTGCTTGGCAGATTTCTCAATCTACTGAGGAACTGCAGCAATATGGCGCATGCAGCGAAATTAAGTAATAAACCATGAAGTGCTCTGAAACCTTATATTATTCCTCAATTTCTTTGCACTGAAGGTGCAAGTATTTGAAGTGTCTTGAAGATGTCATGATTAGAACCTGTAAAATAAAACGATGAGATGAATGAAAAAATCATAAATAAACGATAAAAAATTCAATTACCAACCTTAAAAAAGTAATTTTGAATACTAACGATTTAATAATCTTTTAAAAGAAAAAATCAAAAAAGATATTCTTATCTGTACCAAATACTTTAAGAACAAATTTAATTACATGGAATTGAGTAACTAAATGATTCAACTGAAAGGTTGGTAATGAATTTCTTAGTTTATGAATAAACAATCAAATAAACCGTAAAAATGGCATAATAGAAATAAATAAAAGATAAACCAACATAAACCAAACAAGGTATGGTGATTGTTGTGTACCTATGCGTTAAATTAAAGAGGCCCGAGAGCATCCATGCCGATTACTCAATGGCATAGAGCATGTAGAGATTGCCAGTGTCGCTGCCTGGTGGAACCAGGGGATGATCGGGTGGCAAGACCGTAAAACCCAAAAACATGAAGGTACGAACCAGCATAGCTAAATTGTAGGAAGAAGAGAGACATGATTTAGATGTGAAACTCGGCTCTTCATAGTATACTACCTGATCGGCATCGAACAAGGGTATGGTATATCTGTGGGTACCTCGATCAGTGCGGTCCTTGCGCAGGCATACAACGATGTTAGTGCAATTCAGCGTCTCCTCGGCGTACTCGAGTAGAGAGACGAAGCCCTCCTTCGAGCCCTCCGGTAGAAGACAGCTTGGCACACGGATGTATAGGCAGCGCTTCCATACGACAGTCTCCCATTCCACCGATGTACTTTCCGTTAGTTGTAGATTAAAGGTCAGACGTAATGACTCGTTGGTTTTCAATGCTTTTAATAATTCATCCTCCTATAAAAAAAAACAGATTTTTTTAGTTCTCGATATTACCGATAATTTCTCGATATTAACTAAATTTTTATTCAATTCTATGATGGCTTTAAGAAACGTCTTTTGTTACGCTTTGTCAATTCATATATTTAAAGTAAAGAGAAACAAGTTTTCATAATAAGCTTAAAGATTGTGTAATTTTAAAATGCATCATCCTTAAACCTTTCTTTTGTAGAGCTTCTTTTTTATTTTATGTAATCACATTATAAAGGTAATGATTGCATCATAAAAAAATATCATGAATAAAAGCATTACCTAAGATAATTGAGCTAATTGAATAAGCTTTCAATAAAAGACTTAGAATAACTGAAAAAAATTTTTAATTAAAAATTTTTTTAACAAAAATACTCTTTCCTCAATTCTTATCAATATGATAAAATCTGACATAAGATAATTTATCATTTAATTCGGTTAATTTGTTTTCATTAGGTTTATCACTGTCAGACACTTGAATGCTTACTTGCACAATGTGGGAGCTCACAGAGAGCTGACTCTGCTTGATCCCCACGCCGCGGCTCTCTGTGTTGACTGTAGATACAGACAATGCGGCATGGGGCACATCAGGACCACCACAGAGGCCCCACACCCAGCGTTATACAGTAGTGCTGAAGGGCTCTAGACCCTTCTTCCAAAGATTCATCAACACACTTACTGGTCATTTCACTGAAAAATAAAATCGTATTTTTAGTTACAATGTTGTTCCTAAAATTCAAATGGTTTTAGAAGATTAAAAAAGTTATTCTTATTAGATTTACAAGTGACTATTATAATGTATTTTTATCTCTTTTGATAATCTCATATTCAAAGAAATATTCAACATCTTGATAACAGAATAAATACTTGTACAAAATTATTATATTATATAGAAATTAATTGTAAGCTTAATTGTAAAACTCTTTTTTTATATTAATATTGAAATTTTATTATTTAAACAGATGAAAATTCAACAATTCAACTATAATGTAACTTAAGTATAATGATAAGTATAATATATATATATACATATATATACATATATATAAAATGCTTATGGTGACTTATTTTATTGTACTGACAGTTATACAGATAATTAAAAAATAAATAAAAGAATAATTAATTTGAGTAGAATCATTTTAAAACAAATTAATTAAGTAAAGCAAAGTATCTGTTGCTTTTGCAGAGTATCAAAACTCTAAAACTTTCTATACTGAGAAATGCAAACAGAACAGTATATATATAACTAAGGTATGTTGTTGTGTAAATATATAGAAGTGTATTATGAATATGAATTGTTCTATATTTAGAAAGATTTGCTTGTGTTGACAAAAATTTTCCTATGTATACTAAAAAAAGTAAAGGTCTTGCATTAAAAATACTTGATTTTTAAAATTTTAAAATATAACAATAAAAATTCTTATTATTGAAAAACTGCAAAGTAAATAAGATTTATTTTTAGAAAATATTAAAAATGTCCATATTATAAATTTAAGTAACTGAAATTTAACATTTTTCAACAAGTATGAAATCAAAACACATCTTTTATTTACTTGAAAATTTATGTATTTATTTGAAGGTAATGAACAGTAAATATTTGCTTTAATCTAAATATTATAAATTTAATGACCATAAGTAACTATTCCTTGAATTTGAAATAGTATAGTTTATTTTTTTTTTATTTTTTTGTAATATAATTAATATTTTAAATTTGAATCTGAACCAAGAATTTTTACTGTACCTTAAAAATGGAGCCATTAATACACAAATATAAACAAAAAAAAATTCAAACTAAAACAAATGTCTGAATATTATTCTCTCCAAGGAGTTGAAATGTAAATATCGCTCTTATTTATTAAATAAAAAGTACAAGTTCAAGAAGAAGTTAAATCTCAGACAATAGAGATTTGCTTAATAAGGAATTTGATTGTTAACTGTTAATTGAAGATGTGAGCCCGATTTATAAAGACTTGAGAGAGGTGGTGCTGAGGAGGGGGGATTGTCAGATACTTCAAGCGTCATCCGAATGGGCATTTGGCCAACGCAGACAAATGTGTTTTTGTCGTTGAGAAATGCTGGCTCTCACACGTATACTATGTATGTTTGGTTAAAAATTTTACTTCACAGAAATCCCTAGATTATTCATATTTAGATTAGATTTTTAATAGAACTTAAGATTAAAATTAAAATTTGACATAATAATTTTTTAAAATTATAATATTTAACATCTAAAAACTTGGTTAATTTTAATAGTATTTTTTCAGAGCAGAAGAATTATAGAAATCAAAATAAATGTCAATTTTTTTCCTTCTAAGATTCCTAAGATTTCTCTTGGAAAAAATTTATTGTGTTTTTGATAAGAATCATCTATAATAAGTTTTTTATCATACTATACTTTGCCAATGATAAGACATTCTATTCTGTAGAGCAGAAATACAAGATATAAATAACTTCACTGGTTGCAGCTGTTAACTGTGCAAAAATATTATGTGTACTTAACAATCACTATTATTGGAGGTATAATTTTTATAATTTATAAACTAGATTACAAAAACAGAACATGAAGTGCTAATCAATTGATTGATAAGCAATCATATATTTTCTTTACTGATAACTAAAAATAACTTTGATGGAATGTCATGCACGTATGAGAATGTTAAAAATTGACTTTTGAAAAAATTTCTTTTAAATTATAAAAAGCCAGAAACTACTAATTACTTTCCTTATTCATAGAATAAAATATATATTTAGAATGAAATATTTTCAAATTTATTTATATATAAATATCACAAATTGTATATTTAATCAATAATGAACATGAATGAAATCATGATTTGTACATACAACTTTTCTGATATTTTTATCTTAAAAGGCTTAGTAAACGAACACCTTTTAAGATCCTTTTATCTCTGCAATAAAGGAGATCAAGATTACACAATCAGAATTAATAACCAAGTCAAGTAGTTAATAGAATGTCATCATCATCAGATATGGTACAATTCCATGGTTCTAAGACTGAGTGTCTGTTTAGTTCAAACCAGTTAAGAACATGTTTTTTTTAGCAGTTTCAAATTTGTACACAATAACTAAATTTTTTTAAATATTTATCATTTGCATCAAAACACAAAAGACAATATCCTTGATAAAAAATTATAAAAACAATTACAAATAATCTGGACATTGAAAGTAAGAAAATTCAAAATTCTTTTTTAGCTGTATTTTTGATATAATTTATAAAATAAATTTTGTACCTTCATTTTAATGGTTTGTAATAAATATTAACAGAATTGAAAATTTACTTAATTTTTAATCTTTTAAGCTTAACCTGAAAAGCTGCAGTACTTGTACATATAACATTGAAGCTACAATTGCAGCATAAAGAATACCAAAAGCTTTAGCGGTTGATATGTTTTATACTTGACTCGTGTCAAAGTGCTCAGTAATTCATTGGCTTTGTTTTATGATGTAATAACTTATTAAGCTAATTCCAACTCTTCAAAATGACATGCTCCAGAAAACTACTTTTCCACATGCAAGCATGCCAAATCTTAGTTTTCAAAGCCGTCATAACCAACTATCAGTACAATATCTCTCCATCAGCGTATTTATATATATATCGCCAATGTATATTTTCCAATTATACTAAATAACGGGAAATCGTCCAGCGCGGATATAATTTCCGAAATTAACGCATAACTGCAACGAGACGTGCGAATGTAGATTTTCCGCGAAACGAACGGACTCTGCATTTTGTTACTTAATTGACGAAAACCATGCAAACAAACACCGTCACAAGCGGAGTTGGAAGCTTTCGTGCTAAACTCGCAGGAAAAGCTCGTGTCACGTTCTCACTGTTTGTTTTAGATAATGATCCACGAATCCGTTTTCTCTCTCCCTATCATTCGTTATAAATCATTATCACGAGGGTCATGCGTCACCTTCTTTCCGCACAGTGGCATAAAGGAAAAAACGCTGCGAGCAAAAGACTGCGGTAGGAAAAAAAACATTTAACTGCTAGACAAAGTGTCTTGCACGGGCGACATGCGCACACGCACGTACGCATACGGAGGCGGGCCACGAGGCTAATTAATACCCGGAAAAGATGAAAATTCCGAGAGGACCCAACAGCTGGGCCCATTTTTAAACCTGGCTTAGCATTCCAGCTGTGTTGGTCAGGGAAATTCTAGGGTTAGGCTCGTCCGTTTCGGTCGTTGAGCACTCGAAGATGCAAATTATCAAGATGGCGACTTTGGGGCGAAAAAGAAAAGAGAGAGAGAGCGCTTATACTTGTGTGATGTACGACGGGGCGTGTAATAAAGGCGCACGAACGGAAAAGCAGAACACGGAAAATTTTGATGTTAATATGTGCAGGCTACTCACCAGTTATTCGAAATTAAACTTGGCATTATGTCGTCCTTTTTACTTTTAGATTCGCAATTACTTAAAATTAGAATATTAGAGTTAATACTCATGCTTTTTTTTTCGTAAAATCTTGAGGCTTTATCGGGACTCCTCGCGAGGGCAAAACTAGACGTTTAGTAACTCGTCTCTGTCTCTCGATGTGTACACTCAACTCGGTGCCTTTCTTTTCTGTTCTGTGCCTCTTGTCTCTCTTCTACTCGGCGTCGAAACTCCTCGTTTCTCGCTCGCTCGACACTCCGAGGGTGGGGGAAAGCTTCTGTCCTCGTCTTCCGCAGCGGTTTTCTCGCTCGCACTCTAGCATGGGAGCCTCCGGATTCCGGACTTTCGTCTCCGACCGTGACGTAGGCAAACGCATGATCCGACAGTGGCTCTGCGCATGTGTGGATACGTACGGGTCCTTCTCCACTGCGCGCCAAGCTTGTTTTCCTATCCTCACGATGCCTGGATTTCGCCTATTTGCGGTAAACATTTCTTAAATTAAAGAGAGCTGTTTTTTTGGATCCGTAAAAACCTTATTTTTGCGAAATGTTTTCGAATGTTTCTTTTAGAATTTTAATGTCCTCGATGAAAATTTAAAATTAGAAGCCTGTATTTTTTATTAGTAAGGATAACCATTTGTTAATTAGTTCATTAATTTTGTTAGAAAGTAATGAATAGAACTTTTTTTTTCAGTAGATCCGGTTCGTAAATAAGATTAGGATGAGTGTACGCGTGAATGCAAAATGGTTACAGTCATCCGGCATTCGTAGGAATTTTCCATACTCCCTCGCCTGCAATGGTGGTAAGTAAAAATGGGGACAATTTCGTAATTACAAGTGAAGAATAGAGCTCTTGACTTCGGATGCAATCATTCGTACTTGCTATAGTATTAGGTACTTTAATTCTATTCGCTTCCTTCGTTTTGATCTGATTTATGTTCCATCGCAATATATACGTTTCTACGATAAATTGCAGAAGCCTTGCTGAAACGGTCGTTTGAAATGAATTCGAGGACGCTTTCTAAGATTGCGACGTTACGACTTATTCCCGATTTGAATTTTTCAATGTTCTATGTTATAATTAATTTTTTTTTAAATTTGTTTAAAAATTAAATAAGCAATAGTATTGTTTCATTATTAATTATTTCTATCAGGGTCTGGAATTTATTTAAAGCGTGAAAGCAATAACTTTGAAAGAAATTTATCTTTAAAACCCGATTGTAGCGCACAGATTTCGAACAACATTGATCGAATCCAAAGCGATCGAATGGCACAGTGCAGTATATATCACCTTTTATGCTATACAGTCATGGGACTAGGCCTACTTTCTTTGATACGTTATTTATGAGTTGATCAACCAAAATGTGATCTGTTCAATCAATGTCTTTCTGAGAACTTTTGTAAGCTACGATTCAGATTATTCTTTCGATACATTCTTTTGATTGATTGACTCCTTATCGGTAAAAAAAAATTTAAACAATGATAATTTAAAAGATCTTGATTTTAACTATCAGAATCCAATATCAATATTCAATCGTCAATGATTAGTGATACGTCAACTATATAGCTTAAATACTTATAGTATTTTATAAAAGTAAGCATCTAAAACCAGATAAAACTGTGATCGCGTTTCAAAATCTGCAGCTGCTTGAATGTCACACCGGAAGAGCGCGAGATAAAAATGGTAAATATTAATATTTGTATCTATTTAAATATCTAGTATAAATTAATTTAAACCAACATTTCCTTATTATCACAATATAATTAATACAAATTCATTTTCATAATTTCTCATAACGACAAAAACATTTGCAGATATATTTTACTTTAAGAAAATCTATGATGCAGAATAACGCATTTTAAAACTTTCAATTTATTTATCTTGATAAAAAAATACAAATATAAGGATTGCATAATATGGCGACTGCAGAAGCCGAACAACTTAAACTTGAGCATAAAAGAGCTGCAAGGAAACAATGAACGGTCAACCGTTTTAACATTCTAGATTCTTTATCATTGTTCGAAATTGACAATAACTGTGTTACTTAAAATTTAATGAAAATGTTACGTAAGTCTTATTATACAGTTGTTTTTTAAAATAGTCTTTAAAAGGAACGTTTGTTGCGTAAAGGTTTTCTCGGAATTTCTTGAAGAGATTGACAATGAGAGGAAAATGCTTCCGAAAATTTATTTCCATCGCCCAATCAATGGGAGCTGCGTAACTTGCTAACATTGACATCTATATGTTTTAATGTATTTATAAATCAATTGTTTTGTTCCCGAAATGTTGCTTTCAATTCAAAGGGGAAATTTTTCGTTTCAGGCCTTATACGAGCGGATTCTAGAATGTTCAATAGTATACGAAAGTACTTATTTATTGCAGCCCGAACAGTAACAATTTAATTTAAATTTATCTTTACTCATGAATGTTCAAAAATTATTATTATAATTAAAGTTTTTTTAAAGCATTTTGTGATATTATTATACCTTCAATATTTGTGTTTTTTTTTTAATTTTACGCTCTTAATCCTTCATGTACTCGTTTCTAAAATCCGTTATTCTGCCAGTAAAATCGAATAAATATTAACTCTCGCCGTTTTTTATCCTGACTCATCTGAATCGCTCGTTAAAACCTCTTTAAACGCGACCTTATTTTGTAAAATATAGTGCACATCGTCCTACAGTTTATTTCGTGATTCACGCAAAAAGCTGAGCGCTCGACAGATCGGAACTTTAGAATGCAATTTAAGCTTTCAAGGCCAAGGGAGTCGTCATCTTAGAGAGAAAGAAAGAGGAGCCGATGTCACTCGGAATTCTAACGTTTTTCTCGGGTCGATGTGTATACGGGTACTTTATTAATCGACGCTGTATGGTATTGCTTCATACCGAAACCGGTTTCAAGTCCATTTTCTGTAAGGTCATCAGTACGCTGTGCTAATTTCCAGTTTTACTTTAAGATCTTTTAATTTTATGCAAATGTGCAAAAATTCAGAACTAAATTGTTAAGAGGTTCTTGAAATTATTTAATTTGAGTATATTAATTCGTTTGCCGCAAGAAATGGTAACTCTTTTAGGTATATTATGATTTCGTATGTTATCCGAAACCTTCTTTCTTGTCATTTTATTTTAATGCTTTTGGAGCTAAAACTAGATCTCGTAGAAAACGGACGAACTGTACCAGTGAGTCCATCTTTTAAGAATAAACCAATTAATTACTGGACTACTCAAATGATCTTTAGGGAGTTTTAAAAATGTTTTTTGGAATAATTTAGCCTGTTTCTTAGCTATTTGCAGGTTTTGTTTTTATATTATTGACTTTAAGTAGATTAAAAGTCATAATGTTATCTTACCATTATTGGTAATTATAGATAAAAACAAACTTGAACAGACTTATTAGTATTGAGAAGGTATAAAAAATTCGAATACCACTTGACGTAAAATTCTCTAATCCTTCCCACCAACAAACTAAAATTCTAAAAAGAAACTCTGAAAAAAAATTCATCAAGTGTAAAACAGTCGTAACTGTAGCTGAATCGTTTGTATATTCCTTCTGGACCTTGCGGTACTTCACGCTTCCTCCTTATCTGTTCTTTCTTATTGTTTGTATTTGTATCTTATTTCTCCTTCTCCGTGCTTCTGTATTGCCTCCTGCCATAAATTCGCCTCGTTCCTTCTCTCTCTCTTTCGCATACGAGTTATTGCAAATCGTGCTATACGTGCTGTTTAATTAGCAGGCTGACGTCACTCAGGACCATTTTAAAGCAAGGCGAAGCGCGTCATGCAATCTTTTTTGCGATCGCCTCTGCTTTCCGACGATGTTTTCTCTAAATAAGTGTACACGAGTGTACTTTTTTCTCTCTTTGTTTGTACAATTGGCGGATTTTTGCTTACCTGCACGAGTTGATGCGATGAAAATGCTCCTCAAACATTTGCCGTTCGTTCACTTTTAGTACATTGGAAGCGGGTTTATTTTTGACTTTGACAATGTTTTTAAGTTTATTTATAGAGGGTTTCAAAATCATTTAAAAATAAATAATAATTTCAAAGATTCTATTAAAAAGCTCAATAAAACAAAATATTCTTGAAATGGCGCTTTAAATAAACTTGAATACTTACTTAAAATTGTCTCAATTTATATGAAAAGAATGAGGAATTTTTTGAATTTATAAATGCAGATTAAGGTTTGTTAAAAATTGATGTATTTTCTAATACTTGGTATCAAGAAAGAATTCGCTTTGGAAGCTCGTTTACGACATGAAATTTGGATATACACATATCGTTTACAAAAAATATTTTTTATTGGATTTTTTATTTTCTATTCGGGGAAACAAAGTCCGTATATGTGCACGCTTCCCAAATCGATTGTATTTTCTAAGATAAGTACAAATACACTGATAAAGCGAATAAATGAGTAAACAGTAAATTTTTTAACATACATAACATTTTGAAGTAAAAGGACCACAAGACATATGCATCGAAACAAATGACATTGAGATTATTCAACAGTTTTATCAAATCCTTCAATTAGTTTGATCTGAGCTTGAAACTCGCAGCATGACGCGTTTGATTGTAAATGCCTTGTTTGGTGCGCTTCATTTAAATTAAGTAGCTTATTTTATCTATTCTTCTAATAAAGTTTAAAATTTGCATGTCACGAGTTTCTTAATATAGCAGAAGCTGTTTTCGTTTGGGAAAGACATTAAATTGGTCGTTATTCATTTACTGCATAAATGAAGTGGCTCAATATCTCACTAATTAATTAAATGCAGGTAACTTAACAACATTTAAGGCACAGCGGGTCTAAGTTCTTATAATCAAAATAGACCTAATACCTACTTTCTTAAAAATATAAAATTTTAATTTAGCTGTTTAGATTGAAAGAAGCGTAGGATTCTTATTACTTTAAGGGAATTTGCTGTGCATATTCTCTAGTTCTAAAAGTTATAGATAAAATGCATAAATACATTTATCAGAATAATACCCAGATTACGATTTTGGAGATTGTTTTAAGTATTTCTTCAACCGCACATTACTTGACGTACAAAATCTTCATAATTTATATTACCCTGTGAGTCTTCATGCCCAGTTAAAAGAGTTTCCACTTCTTCATCACTTAATTTCTCCCCTAAAAGTAAGAAAATAGCAAATTAAATATTTGTCAAGATATTAACAAGATTTAACAAGATTTATATGAATTTAATTTTATAATTTTCTTACCAAGAGTTGTCAATAAATGTCTGAGTTCTGCTGATGAAATGAAACCATTTCCATCCTTATCGAAGTGCCGTAATCCTTCAATAAAATCATCAGCAGTGTCAGAAGTACGGGTCTTGCTAATAGCTTGGTAGATTGGCAAGAATACTTCAAAACTGATCCTCTCATCGGGTTTGTGCTGATTCGTGAATTTTTTCACATCTGACTCAGTTGGATTTTGTCCTAAGGCACGCAGAGCATCACCAATCTGTGATACGTGAATTTTGCCATCTCCACGGCTGTCAAACAATTGGAATGCCTCCTGGAATTCTGTTGAAAACATGAATGAAGAAGATTAACGAATGTTTAGAACAAGTACATTTTGAAAATTTAATACTCTGTGTTAAATGATTCATTATCTAGTTTGAATCAATTAATATATCTATTCTAAAATGCATTTTTTAAAAATCATTAGTAGTAATTAAACCTTTTTTAAACTAACATATGCAAGACACAATTTACCATCCATGGATGACATCATCCTATTGGCCAACTCCTGATACGTGAACACATACATTGCGCTAGCTTCTTAATCGTACTAAGCTCAAACAAAGATATTTGATATTTGACTAGATAACTTGTACCAAAGAAAATCACTTAAATGAACCCGGAGCACTATTCACTATAAAGAAAAACTAAGCCCTCGGCAGCAGAGGTAGGCAATGTTCACTCACTGCCAAAGAGCCAACAGGCATTGAGTGGCCAGTGCAAAAAGCCAGCAAAGGGGAGAATAAAGCGCTCGGCGGAGATTCGCGAGCGATCTTGGGCAAGACGTTCACTTTCAAATGTCGCACCATAAAAGGCAGAGTCCCCGATAAAAGTGACCGCGGAGAGAGAGAAAGAGAGAGAGAGAGAGATAGAGAGAGAAAGAGAGAAGTCTGTATCGCGCAAAAGGCGACGGCGACGACGTTACTCTTGACCTGAATTGAAAAAAGGAGGGCCCTCGCCTGCACTTTTCTCTCTCTCGCTCTTTCTCTCGTGCCCTCCTTTTCTGGCTACTTTGGAATTCCGCTCTCATTGCTACCGCGTATGTACGGCGACTCACCGGCCAACTGGTCCTCCGTGTAAGAAGCCTGCGAACAAGAACGGAGAAATCAGCCGGGTTCAACGGACTCGACCTTCGACCATGCCGCATAGGTACTCACCATCTCGTGAACTTGGGAAGATTTCGCGAATGAGTTTTCAGAGGAGCTTGGACCTGGACAGACGGTGGGCGCTGTTCCTTGGGGGATCGTCGCGTTATACACTGTACCGTACAGTGCGGTTATTGTTGTGATTCATATACGTGGGTTGCGCCTAGCTGTCTGTCTCGTTCTAGCTTGCGGGCTGGTATATCTGTAGCGGGCGGCACTGACTAAACGTCAGCGCGAGCGAGATATATTGTACTCGACGTTCGAGGAGTCGAGGCGTTAGGCCTTTTTGCATGTCCGTGGCGCCAAATTCAAATATTAGACGCTGATTAGGAGGACCTGAGCTTTTTGCTTGGGAAGAGATTGCTTTATTAAAGTTCTTGCTGGGTAACTTGAAAGAATCGACGATTTTAGTGCAATTTACTTTATAAAAATGAAAAAAATCAAAGAATTAAGACTTTTTTAGTGTTTATTAATAGAAAAGTATCCATTCTTTCCTCCATATTATTTGTATTAAAGTTCGACATGGAATTATGAATCTCGTTGAGTCTCGTTAAATCAATAATAAGATTCGTACAATACATTTTTTATACGCTACAAGAATATTATATTTTAGAAAAGCAAACCAATAATACAATCCAGTTTGTAATAAATTAGTCAAAAGCATTTTATGCAATGAAATAACACATATGCTTAACAAGTAGTTGGTTCAAGTTCAAAACAGGCGATTTATAGTATACGCGTGACTCATTTAGAACCTATTATTCAAGATTAGCCAAAAAGGTCAATTGGATAAAATACCGAAAGCAGTTACTATAGCTACTTTTCAATTTATTAGTCATAATATATTACAACTCGAATGCTATTGCGCTTCATGTTTTCAAGTTTTATTAAAAAATAAATTTTAAATAAGATAGTCAATATATTATTTAATTTAATTATACATTTTATTTACTTCCTGAAAATGAGAATAAGGTAAGAAAATTTACTGCAAAAGATTTTCTACAAGTTAACGTAAGTATTTGTATTTTCGATGAACGTACATAAGACGGAAGGAAAAAGTCAAAATAATCGCAATGATATTTGCACTTAACAATATCACAGTAGGACAGACTTTTAACATTTGTGATCAACGTATATATATTTAGAATTTATGTATTTAAAGAATTGAGTGCTTTTGACAGATATTATTTATTTATTCGTGCAGAGCTATGAATACGTAATTTAAATGCCCTATCATATGATGCAAGTATTCACTAATATGACAAGCGTTATTATGCAAAAAGGTTTCCGTTATTTTTACTTATATGTATTTAAATTGCATTACATGTTTTATTACGTTTTATTTCATGACTACATTTTGATATATGATGTAAAACGTTAAAAAATCTTACCTAGAATATTATACTTAGATACCTGCCTTCTAATATTTGAAGCCTGTGAAATATTTTTATTTACTTACGTACGTCTAATGTTGTTGTACTTTTAAGATAATTTTACGTAAGCTCGCACGTTAAACCTTTTCTTAAGTTATTTGATTTTTTGACAACTAAAGCGGACATTAGTTAAATATTTAAATTATTTTTTTTCTAAAAAAAAGCATAAATAACTTCTAAATTATAAAAAATATTTTATACTGTATTTAAAAAAAGAAAACGTTAATTTAAGCTAATTCATAAATATGGAAATTATTTTATAAAATTATTGGTCAAATACTTAATTTCAATAATTATAAATATAAACCAAATAAAAATTCTAATACTACATTTATTTATCTACATTTTATACTATTATCTTAGTAAACCGTCTTGTGAAGCTTCAATTTATATTGTATTGTATACATTCATCTACATACAAATATGTATATAATTGTTACTTTCAGATGGTATATTAAAAATTTTAATTTTTGATTCAAATATTAAAATGTTATTTCGTTTATTGTTGAAGCAAATATTAAATAATTTGTTTAAAAAACTTATTAGTTAACAATATAAAAGTAATGTCCGCTTTTACAAGAAAATATTTTTTTACATTATATGAGACGTACATTTTAATACTAAGGTATTGGAAATATGCATGATTCCCTATTCTATCGTCTTGTGCTATTGCCTTTTTCGACGTGAATTTTGCAAGAATTTCTTTCAAAATGGTTAAACATTATATTTTACCGTTAATGTTTAGCGTTTGCCAATAAACTTGAATAAAATAAAAAATTCATAGTAGAGAGTTGACTAAAAGTAATTTTTATAACATGGAGTTTTACCTGGATAAATTTACTTAGCGTATTTGATTTATCCTATCAGCAAAATCGTCTGCATATATTTTCTGGCAAAATTGATTATTATTTTTTCAAAATTCGGTTTTCATCTCTCTTTGAGAAGCAGTAAGTTGATTTATGAAATATCTACGAATAATATCTAAAAATTGTGACGATATATATTATTTTTCATTAATTGTTAGTACTCGCAGACAGTCATACGCAGTATTTAAAGTAAAACTTTAAGATTGGCTGAAACTTTTTAAACAAAATAATAAAAATAAAGTATTATATTTTTAATTAAAAAGTTATAATAAAATGTGCTGTAAAGGGAATTGCTAAAATTTTCAAATTTAATACGAAACCTATTCTAATAAAATAATACACGCTAAAATTAAAAAAAATATTTTCAGACAATCTTAAATGTACATCATAATTTTTAATTTATCTACAATAGATTAGTTTTGTTTTGAGAAGTTGTACTATGCTCTTGCATCAGGTATCTGGATTTAAAAGTTCCATTACGATTTGTCCTCCTAACTTTTCCAACTATTATAACAATGAATATTATATATATTTTAAGACCTTTAGAATCTAGAAAATTGTGTAACATATTTTATGACTGAAACAAATATTTAACTTTAGTTATCTCGGGGTATCAGTAACAGATATTGTTAAATTAGAATTCTATTAAGGAATTCAGTTATAGAAATATATATGATAACGTAACATTTTGATCAGATAAAAAAAATAATTTCTTTAAAAAAACCTTTTAAGTTACTTTTAGAGTACCTATTAATTATCAACAGGTTTCTCATAGCACCGATATGAAATTTAGATACACAATTGAGAAATCGTATACAATTGATATTATATAATTGTATTATTTGACCCATTGATATATCAACATTATCTAACAATAATATGTTGTTTTTTTTTAAATAAAATTAAAAAGTATTTCTTGAAAGTAAAATATTAAAAATGTTTTGAAAATTGAGAGTGTAGAAAGTGACAGCATTTAATGCTGTTTTATTTAAAAAAGATGAAAAAACTTGAAAATAAATTCTAAGATTAGATGCGCACGTTGATATATATAATCACAGATTATAAAATAGCCTCAAACGACAATAAAATGCTGCATATTTGTTAAAGCAACTATTAATATCTTACGACGTAAAACACGTCGACTTTTTATAAATTTGATAATAATTCAGTGGTTACATTATTTCGTACGTTAATTTCAATCTTTTTTAAAGTACATCACCTTACAAACACAGCTTTTGTAACTTAAAAGTGCTCTTATAAATTTTAACATTTAACTTATACATATAAGATACACTTGCACTTTTTTGAGAGGGAGTATGAAAAAATGTAATCAAATATTATTACTACGAGTAAGTCTCATGTGTTAAATTAAGGCCATACTTATTTGATCATAAGTCTAGATTTGGTCCACTCTCAGCAGTAATTCGAATATAGATTATAGTCAAGTGCACTGTCAAGTGTATACACATAATATGACAAAAGATGAATTGAACTTTGCCAAATTACCAATTAAAAACAGGAGCATGAAAATAGTAGTAGCACTTTTGGGCTTTTAGAAATTGATCATCAGAAATTAATGTTGGATAAAGAGGCCCTCAAATTCTTAATTACAGAGCACAAGAAAATGCTATAATATTTTCAACGTTAACGGATAAACCAGTTTTTACAATTTTCATTTGTAACTATAATTCTCATCGCAAATCATCTCGAAGTGTAACGACTCTTCATAATTATTTACACAAAAGCACCCAAGGAATGTCAATAGCCTCACACCTCGGCAATGACAATTGAAAAAATTACACCAATTTCTTGCAAAAAAATTGAGATCTGCGCTCGGCGCGTTATAATTCAAGCTTCGAACACCCTTATTACAAAAAGAAACTGGGTACGATAGACTTGGGGTGCCTCACGACTGTGCGCTGACACTTATAGAAGTGATATCCGAGAAATTTCACACACTGGTATTATTTCTTTTTTTTCTTAAACTGCCTCTTTTTATGCTTTGTCTGTCCGGGTTTATGAACGGCCCTCTCCGTACAGAAGTGTGAATATTGCATTGCGAAGAGCGACGTTCGGCATTAGACTCGTCGTCTTGAGTGGTTCGTTCGTCATGGGGCTCGTAAATTTGCCGCAGAGGAACCATTCGTTTATTGCTGCTCTTTCGTATGTGAAACCATCTGCAATCAAAGTTGTTTTCGTTAGACTTTTTTTTATTAGTGATTTTAATTCTGTGAGATATCAGTATTTAATTCGATAGAAGAAAATTTACTGAGAAACATAAATTAAAAATTTAACAGCTGTTATTTAGCAACATAAATTCTCTCTTTCAATAATTAAATAGAGATTGCAGATTTCTTGATATCTCACATTTAATAATTATTTTGCTTACTTTGGTCTATGTTAGTAGGACTTTCTTTTTTTAACGTTAGTTTAAAATAAATTAGCAAATGGTAATAAGCACGTCTTAGTCATTCATATTAAGCATTGGGCAAATATTAAAAATATTGTGCGATTATAGTTTTAACTACCTGGTGCTTACGTCTATAAAATTAGCGATTGCGATTTACTAAATTACTTGAAGCCATAAGCATTCAACAATGCATAAAATTTCAAATTTTAAATAAAAATATTTAAATTTATATCAAAATGAATAATAAATAATTAACTAAACGCTGATTGATTGCTTGAAGATTCATTCTGTCAAAATTAGCATTAAACATATACATAGACTAAATAAATGTATTTTAATTAAAATTGAAAAATTGTACTATTTGTACGTTCATGCATAAAATGATTAAGAGTAATACGTTAGTAGCACAAAATATTTAATACTAAAAAGAAATTACAAATTATATTAATAATTACAATATTTAAAGAGCTTTTAAACGTTCATTGCATATTGCAAACAGAATATTTGGAAGACCTGATTCACTCACTTTTTAAGTGATCTTTCGCCACCATTTCGTCAATATGTGCTTTATTTGTCAAGTCACAGTGTTTTTCATTTTATGAATTAAATCTATTTGAATGAGAAAACATAATTTCACTAATTACTATTTTTTCGTCACAAGTAAATTGCCTACAAACAAATTTTTTACTTCTTCCGAACAAATATAATTATAAACCATGCATTTGCGTAAAATTGGATAAAATTTGTATAAAATTTGTCTGTAAAAGTATGAAACATTTAAATCTCTGAGCAATGCTTCTAAAGTGTGGAAGTAACGACATGAAATAAAGTAGTAATCCAGGAGCTTTTCGAAGCAGAAAACGCCAATGGAATGATATAACTAATACGCCGACAATATAAGTAATGACCAACCACTTTCTAAAATTACTCAGATTCCTAAGCTAAAGCCTCGAGAAAAAAGAACTCGAATAATTTTGGAAAGGATAAACACTACTTTATCTAACGGCCTGCGCTAAACTTAAATTCGCAAAAAAACCAGTGACCAAGAGAAAATAAGGAATTACCTGAACACTGAACGGGCTCCCTCATTATTTCGTGGGTTATCGGGCACAGAAAGTCGTCCGGGACTTCCATGTCCTCGGTGACGTAGGCAGCGTTGCAGTCCTCTCGCTTCAACCAGTAGAGTTGCTTGCGGAACATGTCGAGGGTCTGAAAGGCGATTAGGATTAAGTTTGGTTCGATCGATCGGTTTGGTTTGATCTGATCAGGACAGTACCTCTTGATCGTGATCGAATTGGAGTTTGCCTAGGATGATTTCCTCTGGTATTCTCAGCAGTACTCTTCCGCTGATGGAGAGGGTTTGTACGCTTCTTACCAAGTCTGATAGTTCGACTTCGTGCAACCATTTGGCAACGTCGTCGACGGCCCAATCAGCGACCTGGTGGATGTTTTAAAAAGTCAAAATTACAATTTACGTTTCGTCCGCGAAATGGGTATTCAAAGATTGTTACTATTTTGTGCATCTGAATCACAATTCTAAATATATTCGTGCGTTCTGTGCTTTATTTCGCGCTATTATTTATCAAACAAAGTGAGATCGTTAATCATAGAGTTCTGAAAACGATTAGGGAAGCTTAAAACAGCGTGCTATTAATACTCAGAACCACGGTAATGAGTTCTTAATTCATTTATCGTCAAGAAACGCAAACTTTAAACTTGATCATCATAAAACAATACTTAATTAACATGTTTTACAGTCCACAATTAAATTAACACGATGTAAACGCACCTTTTTCCTGTTGTTCCTAAGACGATCGATCAGAATGCTCTGAGAAACTAATTGCTCCGGCAATTTCCAAATTAAGATGGTCTTATCCAGAGCACCTACAAAGACAATGGATCGATAAATCGATAGACGTAGCTGGACATTAATAATTTTTCCCGCACAACGCCGACTGGGTTACGCAGAGGTAGAAATAGAGACAGAAAAAATTGAATGCCACGGCGAGACAGGCGGAGATAAAATTTGTTTACCGACGAAAGAAAAGGTATAGCACGAGTTAATGCTCACCTGTCAAGAAGAGTGACGTGTCTTCGGAAAAGGCACAGGTGGTCACGAGGCTTTCGTGACTCTCCAGAACGTGCAAACACATTCCAGTGTGCTAAATATTAAATAAGTTGCGAGTTTAGCGATTTTTTAAAACAATGGCGTTGCGACAGTTTTTTATGTTCTGTTAGGCTGCTTATTTATTTTCAATGAATTAATAAAGAAAAATTGCTACATTTCGCAATAAACTCCCGAAAATTTGTCGAAAAATTTTTTATAATGTGCAGAAAAAATTGTACACACCACGCTCCAGAGACGGGCAGTTCGATCGGTGGCAACGCTGCCGAGGATCTCGCCGTGAACCGGCGAGAATCTGACGCACATGACATTCCCGCCGTGGCCGGCGAATTGTCTCCTTTCCCTGTAGGACATTCCCGGGTCGCTGCTCCCGGTGCTCTCCTCCAGATCAATGTCCTCCTCGATGATTATGATCTTCCAGAGCTTGATCAGCGAGTCGTTGCCGCACGTCGCCAGCATGTAGGATTCCTTGGCACAGCCGGAGCTCGCGTCCCTCGAGCCTTGAATCGAAACGAGGGGGCCGATAACGGGGAAGACGACAAATGCGAGCAATAAACTTTCGACTGACCAGTCATGGTGAAAGGGCCAGTGGTGGGGCTGAAGTCGCAGCCCTGCACCCCCAGGTCGTGTCCGACGTCGCAGACCAGCAGCGCGTCCCCCTGCGACCTGGTGTCGAAGAGCCTCCAGGCTCCCTCGCTGCAGGCCGTCACGAGGTATCTAGAGTCCGGGGTGAAGGCCACGGCGGTGATCGCGTCGGCGTGGCCCTCGAAGACACTGCAAGGTTTATCGCTAAGGTTACGCGGTAAGAGCTCCATGCCCAAGCTGCTCGCGCTGCTCGCGCTGCTCCGTCCGCTGTGGATCGACAGTTTTGCGCAAAGTAGCCGACCAATTCGCGAGAGGCCGCAGGAGCCCCGGGACGCGGAACTCGACTCCAGGGAGTTCTGCTGCGCGAGCGCTCGGTTTACCGGGTAAAGTCACCTACAAAACAGGGCGACTGCCGTCAGTGCGGATCTTTACCAGCGAGGCAAAAGCAACACTTGCTCCAGAAGAAACGAAACGAAACGGCGTGTGTTGGCAACGGCAAAACTGTCAATCCACACAGAATAATATAGATATAACCACTGGACGAGGCCACGAGGAGGACAACGAGGACACAAGGAGACAAACCTCAGTTCCTCCATGCTGTCCAGGTCCCACAGGATGGTCTTCTCGTCGTCGCCGGCCGTCGCGAGCTTCGTGCCGTCCGGTGACCAGCGGCAGACGCGGACCGCCGAGCCGGAATTCACGAAGGAGCTGCGCGTTTGAGAGCCCGTCTGGAAGGTGGGCATTTTTACTTTTAGTCAGTCTCCTTTGGAAAACCATTGACAGATCATTTTCAATTAAACCTATACAAGCAATCCTTCAATCATTTTCACACCAGAAAACAAACAAAAATCAGAAAAAATACGTGAAAACGCTAACATTTCTCTCGAAACAGCATTACTTCCAACAGTTTCATACAACCACAAAAAATGAAAGAGTCATAAAGAAGAAGAATTAAATTTTAATGAAGGCGCATACCTCAACGTCCCATATGACTGCGGTGCCGTCCATCGAGCAGGACGCGACCTTCGTACCGCAGGGACTGAACTCGACGTAATTCACGCTGTACTTGTGTCCGTCGAGTGGATTGTAGCTCATCTCTTGGAAAGTCGACGTCGACTCACCGTCCTCGTCGTACTTGACGTTCCAGGTCCTCACGAGCTTGTCTCTGTCGAGTGAAATCGGTGCTAGTTAGAAAGAGAGAAAAGGGCTTTGAGAATGGCGCCTACGAACCCAGAGCCAGATGCGATTAAGCGGTTGCCGAACATCGCGACGGAATTGACAGCTCCATTGTGATCGTCCAGTCTTTGGATGAGCTTCACTTCGTTTCCACTCGTTTCCGCGTGCTTGACAACCTCAGTCTCTTGAATAAGCGTCTAAAGGGGTAACGCATTTCACGTCAATTCCGTTCGTATTCCATTACGCTCGAGTGCTTTGCTCTTTTCTTTATTCTTAGATTATTGCTGTGCTAACGGTTACTCACTTTTTCAGGTCTGTCGTTGTTTTGCAGTTTTACGGCACTGTGGCGAACGAGCTCCGAGTCCAGGCTCAAATTCCCGGTTAAATCCCATACAAGGACCTTCTTGTCGTTGGATCCTAAGCGATTGGAGTGCATTAAAAATCCGCGCTTTTAAAATTCAAAGCTAGTCGCTTTACCTGTGGCCAGTAAGTTTCCGTTTTTCGAAAAAGCACAGCAAGCCACGTACCGATTGTGCCCAGTCAAAATCGAAACTACCCTTCCGGTGTTCTAAAAGCAAGCAGAATTTCAAGCCCAATTGATAAAACAATGTCCGCGCGAAACGAGCTGAAACACTGACCGTCTCCCAAATGACGACGGTCTTGTCTAGTCCGCTGCTGGCAGTGAAGAGGCCGTTGGAGCTGAATCGAACGCAGGTTAAGGCACTGCTGTGTTTCTCCATGATCCTGCAGAGGTCGATGGACGCGGACATCGGCTGGGTGTCGCACTTGTCTTGGGTGACCTTCACCTCCCAGAGCTTCACCCGGTTGTCGTTGCCGCAGGTGACGAGCTGGTACAGCTTCGCGAACGGTTCGTTGCCTGGGAAATGCCAGCCAAACCGTTTTCTTTTGCAATACTTTCTGGGGAATTTGCATATTACATCCATGCATTTTCTTAGACTTTGAATAAGCATGACTCTGGAACGAGCTAATATTCTTCAATTCCGAGTTTCATTTCAACTTAAAACAGACGCTATCTTTTAAGAATAATAATATTTTCTCCACCGCGAAAATTTCTATAGAATAAGCGATTTTTTCAATTTTAATTCTCTTTCTCAACTTTGAAAAATGAAAACCACCCAACGGTCCGTGCAGACTTCTCAGCCACACAGCACTAAATTCCCAGCTCCAGCCCCGTTTATCTATTTTAAAACCAAACGCGTTCTAAATATCAATTAGAAATTCCGAAAGCGCTAACTTTCGACTCATGCTCGTACTCACTGGTGATCTCCTGAACGCAGGAGAAGTCGCAGCAGACGACGCCGAGGTCGTGGGCGTCGTCGATCTGCGCGAAGACGTTGAGGTCCTGCTCGCGCGACGGGCAGGACTCGATTATCTCGTTGCAGCAGAAGAGCTGGAGCACGCCGAGGGTGCAGGTCGTCAGCAGCCAGTTCGAGTCGGGCGTGAAGCTCACGCTCTGTATCGCCCCCTCGTGCTTCTGGAAACTCCTGGGAGGCGATTACGTTTAGTCGTTCATGCAAACATTTTCGCAAGGACGAGAGAGTGCACCGACTGGCCAAACAATTTCTACCCTTTTTTCAATATTTTATAGGGCCCGCGCAGTGAATTAACTTATATTAATAATTACCAACCCTATTGAAAAAGTCCGATAAAACCTTATAAGGACCTGGTAAAATTGGTGCAAATGCACACATATAACCCGA
>JAWWEM010000054.1:11362116-11382430 GCA_035582935.1 Ormyrus thymus | reverse complement strand
AATCTAATGATTAGCTTAAAAAAATTAGGTAGTGCTTAATATTTTAACCAGCGGGACTGCTTTATTTTCTACCAGGGCTACGAGCCTGGAAAGGCCCGACTCTTAAAATCAAAATCCAGCTGCACTTTTTGATCCGGCGCAAAAGCCTCGTTAGTCCATCTCTGCGCTACACAATGGGCGGGCATGTAGTGCTCCCATGCGCACCGAGCGTATTCACGCACAGTCACTCAGACAGAAGCTCGCCCGTTCTGCGCTCATTCGCTCAATCGCATAAAGCCACACTCTTGCGCATAGGCGCACGCAGTCAACTATCTCGCGCTGGATGGCGTCCGCTCGATCGTCCGGAATCTTTATAACGGCGAACAATAGGCGAAAGGGCAGTAATGGGGATGAATGGCCGGGCACCGGCAGCATCGGCCCCGATGGATGGAAGCCGAGGGACGCCGCCGCAAATAGATACAGATCGAGCGACGCCCTTCGGGAAAGAATTAATTTGGGGGGAGAGAGACGCTCGCTCCGCCAAGGAGGATATTTGCCGGCTCCCTTCTTACCCTCGGCGGTGCGCGCGCAGCCTCTGTTTTCCCTCCGATTTATATACCGCCGGCTGTTTGCGCAACGATTTCCCGGATTTTATTGGGCTTTACCAATCAAGACACTTTCAAGGCCTGTACACGTATTCGCGTAATCGCAGGAGCCACGCGCTCCGAAGTTTCGCTCAAGATATCCTTTGCAGAACTTTGCCAACTTTGCGCAATCATCCTTAAAACTTGGTACAAACATAGTAAGGATCTTCTTCTACGTTAATTAAAAGTTGCGCAAAATTCTGCTCCGAAAAATGACTATTTTTAGAACGATAACAAGGGGAGAGGGTTAATAATGCCAACCAAGTTCATCAACGTTATACTGCGCAAAAATTAATTTCAAAGATATTTGCGTTACTTTCTATATTTTATGCACGATTATACATTATAAGCGTCTATTATCCAATTTTAAAAACTGAAAGTCACCCCTCGAAAAGCAGTCGATCCCCGAAGTCTTGAAAAAGTGACTCGGGGCTTTAAAACACGATAAGATTGAAACAAAAGTAATATAGCTGTCGAAGTGAAAGTCCCGCAAAAAATCAGGCGGCAGCTGTTACGATAAAGTTGCACCAGCGCGGGAGTTCGCCGCAGAACAAAAAATGAATCGTAACAGCGCGAGTACACTTCTGGGACGAGTTTGCTCAGGGCCCAGGGCGACAGTCGAGCTTTGATGGAGCGTCATCTCGGGCTGGTTCAGCGCGTGCGCCTACGTGCGTGTGCGTGTGTCTCTCTCTCTCTCTCTCTCTCTGCGCGCGTGTGTGTGTGCCTCATGCAAATAGAAAGGTTCAAAGCCGATGCGGGCGCTCAGTCTATCTCGTTCTCTCTCTCTCTCTCTCTCTCTCTCTGCGCAACTTTTAGTTCGGCGAGCGAAGGAGGGAACGAAGCGGGCTTAGAAAGTTTGCCGCCGCCGAGGCAGAGCGGCTGATGAAAAATTTCGACGTTCGCCCGATTGTGTACAGCTCGGGCATTGTTCGCTTCGGTCAGCTTCTTTACTCGCGGCCGACTACCGCTTTTCCTTCGACTGACCGCAGAGCGAGCGAGATGGAGAAATTGATTGCTTCGCCGAATAGAGACGGAAGGAATGGCGGGATGAAAAGTGCGAACGAGGCCGATCGTGGAGAGCGCCAGGCGGCGCTATAATAATGTGGCTGTACCGCTAAATCTTCTTTAATCGATTTTATTACGGCGACCTGGGCAGGCTTTATTTAAAGAAATGATTTCATTTTTAATCTTCGTGGATCCCCATTTTTTTCTTATTTCTCTGAATGCATTTGGCAGGTGGTATTTTGGGCGTGCTTCAAATTAACCAATTAAAAAAATGTTACGACGCTGTATTTAATAAAAGAAATTAAAAAGTAATAAAATGTTTTTTTTTTTTCAAAAGCACTTTTTAGTGTTATTGCTCGGTTCAACCACACTGTAACTTTGAGAAAACTGTCAGCAGCAAAGCTTGTGCTCTTTATAGCATTTAATTTCTACAGTTATTCTTAATAGAGTGAAAAATAAAGTTAAATTATTTTGTCAAAGAAAAAAATAGTCATTTGATTAATAGGTGCTGCTGAGACAGAAAGAATTATTTGTTGCAATACTTTTTTCTGCTTTATAACGCTATAACTATTTTACAATAAAAGATATTTCTCCATTTTTTGCTCTAAAAAATAATGTAAAATTATGAAAAATAATTTGCCAACTTTTTCGACCCTCCTCGTTAAATATTTACAAGTGCGCAGGTTAATTGCGAGGGCTTGGATTATACTGTACATAAGGATCGTACACTTAAACACAGTGTGCACACTTTAGCATTGCTAAAATTTTTACGTATAGATATAGTGGACTATACCAAAGTGTGCACAATTACAAAAAGTACATGAATCCCATTATGCCAGTGCGAGAGCTGACCATAAATAATTTCGAAGTTGATGGGCTTGCACGAGTTATTTTATAGAATTAAATGTAATTCGAAAATTGTGTCATGCAATTAAAAAGTATAAAGGAATGCAATTATAATGGTAGGTCAAGAGGGTAAAACTTTCGCGATCGTAATCAAATAATTTCTTGGAAATTTCAAGTTTCTGATACACGTCGTTATTTATTAGTAATTAATAACTTCAACAATTTTAGTTCTCAGTATGTTTAAAACGTAATTTATTTTGAATATCTTCAAGAATTCTATTATTTTATTAAATGCAATTAATTGCTAATTTAAAAAATGTCAATTATTTAAAAATTGTTTATATTAGTTCAAAAGCTGGTTATTACAAAATTTATATAAGATAATAACTTCGGAATTTATCGATCGTTATTGCGTGCGGCACAGTAAAATATTGAAGTAGCAATAAACGTAAAGTAAAAGTTCAGTTTGTAGAAATGTTCAAAAACGTGCAGGAAAATTATAGCAAAACGGTTGTGCTATTATCCATCGAACGATAACGTTAAAAAGTAATGTAATTTAAAAAAAACGGACTTTAATATACTGCATTAGCATATTTATTTGAAGCCCAATTCTGCCATTTACCGTAAATCTGTACTGAAACTTTTCCCCTGAAACAAATCGTTCCGTAAATCATCCTGTTTATAACAAGATCCATCGAACGGCCCATGTTTTTCTCCGATCAGAGGCTCCTTCCAGTTGCGTTTTAATTGTAGAATCGAGCTGCAGCGCGTAAACACTGCGAGCGTGCGTTCGATAATAACAACGCTGCATCGCGCGCGGCCCTCTTAAATTTCCAGGCAATTAATCTTGCCTCAAAGTTTTATTACGAACAAGCAAGCCCCTCGCGCCTGCGCCCTTTAATGCCCAGGGCGGGAATATTAGAGCGTTCGCACGCGCACTAATTTTAAAAGTTTCGCATCGGCCCCGCCGGCAAGTTTTTCACGCTGTTAGGAAGTGGCCGTTAACTGAATTTACAATTTCCATGACGCATCGCAGCGACGCAAAGACATTGGCGGGGCTTTAATTTTAATCAATTTCGCCGGCCACTCGCCGAGGCTGGAGGCTGATCTTTTGCTATCAATCAACGTTATCATTGAGTTTTAATGCAGTCGAGGTATAATCAGCTCGGTGCGTTATAATTGAAACTGTATTAATCCACAAAGCTCCGAAACGGATTTTATAATATTGAATTTTATTCGAATAACGATATGTTGGAATTGTATCAAGAATCTGGATAATTGAATCGAGCGAATAATGTTAATTTGTTGAAATAATCATACATTAATATCGAGTTATTTACCGCGAAAGCAATTTAAAAAGCCAATTGCGCCAGTTTCAAAAAAATCCCCCCCAAGGACCAATATAAAAGCATACGAGATTCAATCTGCAGCTAACGCCGATAAAATCCGAAAATTCGAGGCTCGCCGCCGAAATCCCTCCTTTAGTCTCCCGTAACTCTCCAATTCGCAACAGCAAAGAAAAAAATGCAAATCCATATATCCTTCGTTCCGTTTGCCACGTTCCCCGCGCTGATCCCCGAAAAGTATAGGAAGCACACAAAATCCCAGCCGGCAAATTCGCTTCCCAAAACGCCGTCCCCCGTATGCTTCTCTTCCCGGCCGGGGAGAAAGAGTTGAAACATATTGCCGTTGGAAACGAAAATATTTAAATTTGCAGCGCGATGAGCAGGCAGATTTAAATATTTTCAACTTCGAGAAGCGAATAATCGCAAGTGGTGCAGGTCGGCGTTAAGTCAGACGGTCGCGCGGCACGATGGAAAACATTGCATGTAATATTCCCAGGCAGCAGACAGTCTGACTTATCGCCGCTGGAAACGGGGGCCGCGCGCGTATACGTATAGCCGATCCCGATGAAATTCAGCGCCCCGGCCTGCAGTATTCATGGTGGAGAGAAATAGAAGGAGATGTAAAGTGCTCGAAAGAAGGGTAAGTGCGAAGAATAAGGAAGTAGGAGCGAGGTAGCGGCTAACTGCACAACTATAACGATGCGCGATAGCATTTTCCAGCCAGGCACGCGTGTGTCTGGGTGTGTGGGTGCGCCGCTCCGGTATAACGACTTGAAACAACTTTGGTTACGCTCTTCTTCGCAAAGTTATGAATTAGCTCGGCGAGTGCTTTTCTGCACGGTGGGCGAGAAGGGTCGCGGGAAGAAAAAGAGCAAGAGCGACCTTCTCGTAATATTTAAATAGGAGAAAACGTGACATTTACCCCCGGACCACTCGACTTCGCGCCAAGAGCTCCTCGTTCTTTTTTTTTTCAGACGCTGCTGCTTTCTCGGCTTGCTTGCCCTCTTCCAGTTGTGCCTATCATTGAGAGAAATCGTCCAAACAAGAAGTACTTGGTGTTTAAGGTTCACAGTTGTTGACGGTAACACGGTGTAACAAGTTTGCAATTACAGTGAGAAAAATGTTTTCTAAAATTTACTATAAATGTAGGAAAAATGACTACTTTTTGTGGTAGTAAAAATTTTTACAACATTAGTACTTTCTGCACAAGTCAGAGGACCCACCTGCCTGTACTGAGGTTATGTTTCTCTAGCAATTTCATTTTGTATTGCTTATAAGTTAATAAAACACCGAAATCCTCCATTTAATTATTATATTTTCATATTATGAACATTAATTATTTATTCTCATTAAATATTATGATTAAAGTGCTCTTGTAACCGATGATTCCTTCTGTATAAGTTCCAAAATTGTTTTCTCAAATGCATATTTGGGTAAGTGGTTAACGCGTCCGATGCCAACAACCCGATCCGAATCATTGTTAGGGCATACACGAGGGCCTGATCCTTAAAATAAACTTACGGCCCTTATAAGGCGTTTAGCGGTGCATTAAGCAAGGGCCTGATGTTCTAAGTGGGAAACTAAGCAAAAACTGACAGTCTCAAATACGTTCATAACACTGTTGCTTCTTCTTATATCCATTTTATCACCTATTACAACTATTTATTATATTAATATAAATATTATTGCTTATTTTATTCTAAACTTTATAATTATTTCATTTTTGTATTTATTATGAAGGTTATATTCATACACGGGAATAGAAATAATGGCCTTCCGCGGGCCTTGTAAGGATCTGAGTTTTGATTGATTTTAGCTACTTCAGGGTATTAAAGGGTTCAGGCACATCTAGGTAAATTCTAAATTTAGCTTGGTAAATCAGGGCTTCGTGTTACACCGCAACCCGCCATATTAGGCCCTTACGTATACTTAGGGAAGCCCCAAGATTTTTTTAATCGGGAAGCTGAAGGTCCTGGGATCGAGTTCAACCGTCGTAAAAAAAATTGTTATTTCTAAATTAAATTTAAAATTGTTTTCACATTAAATATATATCAGATTTCAACAAAATATCTCTGAAAAAACGATAAAAATATGAGTAGCGTAAAAAAAATTTTAAATTTTTTTAATTTAAATTCACTCATAAAAATGAGGGGGTATTTTTCCCTAAAGTCCTTAATCCCGAAAGGTCAAAAACCCGAAGGTACATCTGCCTAAAGTTCAAAATTCCGAAAATCCAGTTTCAGAAAGTCTTAATACCATAAAGTATTAAGTACGAAAATAAAAATACAAGAGGATCCAAATTCCTAATATTGAAAGTCATGTAATGCAAAATTCCGAAAATAGAGATTCAGAAATTTTATTATCATATGGTGTTTAATTACTAAAGTTAAAATGCAAAAAGACCAAAATTCCTAATTCCCCACTTATAGTAATTTTTCTTTCATTTATAATAAATTTTATCAGAGCATTTCTCTCAGTGCAATTATGCTTTTCCATCTATTGCTGTTGAAGTGCTGTAAAGAAGTATACTAAAAGAAAGTAGTTTTTTTATCGCTCAACTTTAAACAAACAAAATATTTCTCTTCATGCGAGAAAATGCTTTCTTACTGGAGTGCTCAAAAATTTTATTCAGAAAAGTAATAAAGCGCTGCGGGTATCGTCGCGTGTTAAGTAAAAGTTTACTTTTGCAGAACTTTGACTCGAGCTTTCCGGGCTATGAATGAAAATTAAGGTAATGCAACAGCTACATAAGCTTGGCTAAATTTAACTTTTACGAATATTTTCAAGTGAGAAAATTATTCTCCAAAAAGTATATCTCATGCTTAAAAAACTGCTATTCTGCTTGCCTTGAAAAGTAAAATAGATGTTTTTCTTTCATTACCGGAACTTAAATATATTAACAACCTTTGTAAGATTAAATATTTTTTACAAATTATACCAATGTTTGTATGCTAGATATTTTTTAGCCATTTTTTATATTCAGTTTGAAAAAATTATTCTGGTTTTATCGAACATAATATTTCCAGAACTAGAATCTAATTTCATTGCAGGTTGACAAACGGCTGCATTTTTGATCGCTTGACACAATACTCGACCGCGTAAATTTTCTATAGTAAAATATTCAAAGGATTTTCTCTTACAATCGCTTGCATTGTTTTCCACGATTAAGAGCAAGCAAACTCGAAAATTACTCGAGCAGAATAGAATAATGAATTCGAGTATAATTGACGATAAAACACAAGCACCTCTTTTTAAGAAGCTATATACCTTTTTCGCTCGAGTCAATCGTCAGTTAAGCTCTAGATGCCGATTAGAGCAGGTAACTAGATGTGAGCGACACATCGTTCGTGAGAACTATTTTCTCAATTGTGAACGATCGAGTCAACAACGAGCGTACGCGGAAACAGAAAGCGTTTTATTATTATTCTTGAGTTCTTTTTATTCCTCAGTTTTTTTAAAAAGTGAAAGACTGTCAAAACCCTGTATGAAAAGGGAATTCAAATAATTTGAGCGATAGCGGCATAGAAAGAATGGTATATACAAGAGATAAGAATGCGACAACAGATAGATTCACGAAGGCAAGATCCATGTTAGTGAGGTCTTGGTAGAATTCAATAACTAGATCAAAGAAATAATAACTAGATCAAGAGATATAATATACACAATATAATATAGAAACGAAAGTACAAAAATATAGAATCTTTAAGCTCGTGTTATGTAATCTTAATTAATGAGAACTAAATTACAATGTCATCGTTACATTACTTCTAAAAAAATACAAAAATATAGAATCACTAAAATAATTTAATATATATGATAACATTAATTATTAAATTAAAGAATTACATTAATGTTAATAAGATTATATTTTATTGGTAAATTTTTAAATAATTATGTCATAGGTTAATTAGAGTTGGGACGAAGAGTTAAATGACTTTTATAACCCAACCGAAGAATGAATGAATAGGTGAAGGATGGGTGAAGGATGGAATGAGACATGTCTGGAAGTCCGACATGGATACGTGCAATCTTTAAGAATGAGTGGTACTTGTATGGCTGGAGGAATTGCTGTAGAGATTACAGCAAAACTAACCAGCATGTAGATTTAGAACTAGATTAAGGCATCCGGACCTGCGAACAGGGAATATAAATTTCTTCTGCATGGTTTGCGGCTTATAGTGAGTATTATTATGTAATAATATTTACTCTGTATCGATTGCAAATGTTACATGTAACTCGGGAAATAAATAAATAAAAATAAAACAATTTGTGGCTATAAGTGGTTTAAAAGCCCTACAACAATCCTTACGGAAAAATAAGTTCTTCTCATTATACTGATCAAAAGCTCTCATTGGCGCGACTCGACCTTGTGCATTGTTGTGCTTTGCTATAGAAGAGTATGAAAGTCGTCCTATCTGGATGTTTATAAGCAGCGACGGTTAATTGGGTAGCTAGGTAATTGAGTCACTTAAAGATAATATGAGCCAGTAAAGAGGATCGTTTAGCTCAATTTTTGTTATAGATAATCGTATGCACATCAATGATGAGGAGTGCATCTTTTTATCGTGTTTAGAAGATTTAACGCATAAGTGGGTAGATAATCATAACAATCTTTATCTCCATAGATTCGCGACTCTTCCCTGTGATTTTCCAGCTTCACGATTTCGGTGGCTTTTTTATATTCTTCAAATATTTCTGGTCAATTTGTACGTGCATTCCATCAATGTTTTTTATACACTGTATATTAAATTAAACCAGAAGAAAAACATTACTTTATTGAGAAAAGAAATATCTAAAATGTGAACATATTGTAAAGAATATAGGTTTTGTGCTTATGATCTATATAACTTTATGCTTCAAATAATAAAAGTGAAAAGCAATATCAAAATTACTGCTACGTTCGTGTACAAGGTAATAAAAGTTATAAGATTTATAAAAGATTATCGGAAAAAGTGTTTTATTAGTTAATAGTTTATAAGTCATTTTATTTTTTATTTTTATCATCATAAAGAACATCAGATAATACGTATGATTTTTTTAATTTAAATATAAATCTATTTATTTTTTTCAAAAAACATAAGAGAATTAATTTAACCGCGTTTGCAGTTTTATCGAACAGAAATAAATTCGAAACAGTTGATTGAATTGAAATTTTTGATGCAGAGGAAAACAATTTATAGTATTAGTTTTAACAGCGTGACGTCATTTTCAGCAAATAGAGCGAATCCGAGCTCAATACCCGACTTGTCAGATTTTACATTTCATTCTGTATAAGTGGGCCGCACTTACTGTTTGATGGGACTATACTGTACAGAAGGCGAACTTTGGAGCAGAGGGGAAGAGTCGTTTTCCAATGCGGATCAGTGCGAATACCCGTGAAATAGCGTCGTCTGTGTTTGGCAACTGCAGCGACGCCAGACCAATGTGTTTAAGTGCACCCAGGAATTCAATTGTTCTTATAAAAAGTATATATTGAACGGCAGTAACTTCGTAGTGCTATAGCTTTTGTCTTCAATATATTTTATAAGATTTGAGACTCTCGCGTCTTATTGAAATTCAACAAATAAAGTGAATATGTAAAAGAATAAAATGTTAATAAATAGCTTTGCCTATTTACTGTTGCCATTTAAAAGGTAAACAAAAAATATATTTAAATGAGTATATAGACACTGAAAAGTCGAAGTTTGTAAAGTTTACAAAAATATTTGTAAAAATTACAAGTCAGAATCGCAAAAAATACAACCCAAAATGGCAAAAATTACAAACCTAGTTGGTAAAAATTTTCATTCTCGTAGTTTGTGATTGCTTTACCAACTAAGTTGGTAATTTTTACAAATATTTCGGTAAATTTTACAAACCTTGGTTTCTCAGTGTATAAATATGATGATTTAAAATTATCCGTTTGGGATTTAATATTCTATAAATTTTATACATGACTAACAAAAATTTTAAAAATTTCACTTTTTAATTAAATTTTTTGTTTAAAAATATATATCCTGTCAGTGTAGAAAATTTAAAAAGTTGTATGTAATGAAAAAAAACCTTATTTATCGAAAATTTCTAAATTTAGATTCATGTATATGTGCGCTGCTATGACGTTAACGCGATCGGTATATTATGTATATTGCTTCTATTTTCTTTTATGCGACATTAAATGAATGCATATTCTGAACAATACACTGTAAAAAAAAATGAAATAAACTTCCAGTTTAATGCATTAAAAATAATGTATTTGCATTGAATTTCGCCCATGTACATTAAAATGAATGTAAAATGAATGTAAAATTAATATAAATATACAGTAATTTTAATGTAAAATGCATTAAATTTAATGCATTACAGGAACAGGAAGTAAACTTCCAGCACATGCATTAAATTTAAGGTTTTTTTTACAGTGCAGCTAAGCTGGGCAGCCAGCATTCCAGGTGAATACTAAGGTTATTTAATTGTTTAATATTATTGACAATATTGACGATGAATTAATCTACATGTTCAAACGCGAAATTTATATATAAATAAACTTACCAATATAAAATTAATATTTGACAATTTTTGGCTATTATAAATAAATTCTTCCACAGCCAGATAAGAATAATTTTGTCCTAACTCTGGCATGAAATGGCCCTCATTTCACGCTAGAAAGTAGCGTAGAAAATCGAGCATTTCCAAAGTTTGACAAAATTGTTTGTGCAGGCAGGGAAAAAAGACTTTTCCTGATTTGAGTTCACATAAATGTAGAATCGGAAAGAAAAAAGTTTGAAGAAATATTAAATCTGCTTAAAATAATACCTTCTTTCATGAAAAATGAAGCGAAAGCTACTAATTCAGCGAATATGCGTTCTAAATTTAAAGTATTATAAAATGTTCCTTTTGAAGTACGAGTACGAGCCTCGCGTAGCAACATCTATCACTTCCGAATGTATGAGGAAAGTCGAAAAAAGCTCATGCGAAAAGGCCGAGGACGTCCAATCACGTAGCAAACATGTCAGAGTTACGAAAAAAGATGGACTCTTTTTAAAAATCACTGCAGCGCCGGTCTGATTCGAGAGCCGAGCTGCAGGAATGTTTCAGGCCGAGGAACGAGGGGGAGAAAAGGAGGAGTGCAACGGAAAAAAAGAAGGGGCGCTCGCGAAAAGCTCGTGGATTTTACAAGAGTAGAGAGCCGGCAAAGTGGATTCAAGAAAATAAAATATTCAAGGTTGCACATACGAGACCTCGCGCCGGCGAGCGGAATTTCTCGATCCCGAATTCGGATGTGCGCCTGTATATTTTATTCCATAGCTCGCGCAAACTCTTGTACGTACTCCAGGTGCGCGGGTATATGTGCCGGATGGGGGTCGCGAGTTTCGCATTCAGAGACGTCGCCGGGCGCTCTGTTGTCTACCCGGCCGGCGCTGTTTGCCGTTCGTGTGCGCCGAGGCTCGGCGCGGCCGACGCCAATTGACCGATTCGAACTAATTCGCAATCGATAATGGGCTCCATGACCAAATATGGCTGCGGCGAGCGAGTGCGTCAATTCAGCCCGGAGTTTCGATATCGGGGAACATTTTTCCCCCGAAGCTGCTTCGTTCGCCATTGTTTCGGGAGCGGGGACTATTGCCGCGATTAAGCGCCTCGGGAAATTAAGCTTTATTTTGCGAAATAATTTTCGATTTAGCCTGACCGTATAAAGTGGGATTTGCGGGCAATTTTTAACAAGTTATTGCCGGGGAGAACATTTTTGGGGAAGCTAAATTTTCAGAATTTAAGTAAAATACTGAATTGAAAGATATAAATTTCCGGATAATTTATTAAAGTATGAAGCAGCTGTTAATTTTGTTTTCGAGAAGTCTCCTAGTTCCAAAAGAAAATACGACACAGTTAAATATCGTTTCGTGCGCACATCGCGATAAGTGCAGCGAATGAAAAAAAAAGTCGCGCAAGCGCTGAGAATGAGAGTTCAGTACTGCGATATTCAGCGTGCATCGTTTGCTGCTTTGTTTAAGTTCCATTGTGCGAGCTTTCATCGAGTCGATGCGCTGCAGATATAATCTTGATATTCGAAGGCAATCGAAAATATTACATTCGCACTTTTGCAAACAGTTTTACAATATTTATTTTTATAACTTTTAGTTTTGTAGAAAATAATCGATTTCTTTATATGCCATCTTTGAGCCAATATTTAAAGACTTGAAAGTCAGTCGGGTTTTAACCCAGACTTGCGCTTTCCTTCCTTTAATTTGAATATGCAATAATAACAGAAAATTATGCAAAATTTCGTATGCACAATCTGGTAGTTTATTCGCCACCTTGTATTATATAAATGTTTTAGTGCGATATGGAATAAATTATACAATTTTAGTCACTATGTACTTTAATACTACAGCAACCACTGAAAATAGATACTGTGCGTTTGCCTTAATAACAACAATAATTATTTATTCTCTTTTTTGTCCCTTTTTTACACTAAAACATCTGTTCAAGTCACATTAAAAACAAACGCTTTCTTCAACGAAGAAAATAAAGCTTTTTAGAATTATTTTTAATTTTTCTACCGTAATCATTAAATAACGGATACAAAAACTCGACAGAAAAGAAAAACAGAACGGCGCGGTCTAAAAAATCTATTACGTCAATAAAATATATTAGTCGATTAGTCAAGAGTAAGAGCGCAGCTCTGGTGCTTCGTTCGGCAAGACAAGCAATTAAACGATAACTCCTCTTCGTGCACGCGAGAGTACAGAGCTTTCTCTCCCTCCCACCCTCTGCTGGCCTCGTCCTCCAGGGCGAATTGAATTAAAAGAAATAAAAGCCGCGCAGGAGAGAAAGAAATCGGCGGGAGGGAAAGCGCCTGGTGCGAATAGCGCGAGAACGAGGGCCGATCGAGCCCGGGGAGAGGACAGGCGGTAAAAGTAAAGCTCCCTCCTCGGAATTATCGTTTAAATTTCTATTTATACACCTCTGTACGAGGCGTTTTTTCGCCTCGCGCGCCCGGCTCTCTCCTGTATACGAGCGAATAAAACGGATAAAACAGGGCGAGCGTCGCATTTTCGCGATAATGCGTCGTTCGACTATGGATCGGCCTGTGCCGCTGCACGTCGACGTAAAGGGAGAGAGAGAAAAAGCAGCGCCGACCGTTCGGACGACGCCGAGTTAGCGGAAGAAGGCGCAAGAGAGAAGACACGAGCGAGGCTCGCTCCTGTGTGCGTGCGCGTGACTGTGTGCGCGGGGACTCGGGCATGCCGCACATGTCCCGCAGATGGGGAAACAACTTTAAGGCGTAAGTCACTTTTCGAATAAGTTTTTTTCATTCAGGCCGATACTTTTTCAAAATCACTTTAAAAACTTTATTTTACTTTAGTTCTTTAACTTCTTTATATATTAGTAAATGCTGCAATTTATTGCGTTGCGGTGCGTCGTATGAGTTTCTGAATAATAAAGCGTCAAAATACCTTCCACTAAAATTATTTTCGCCCGAGAGCATATGGGAATTGCAAAAATGTTTTTCGAAGCGATGAAAAGAAAAAAAAAAAAGAACAGAAGAAAAACTGTTTTCCCCATAACCATGGCAGAAGTACTGGTTAATTATTTAGCAGGGAAAGGCAATTTTCTCCCACTGCTAAAAGGTTTAAAATTTGCGGCGAGAAATTCCGACGTAAACCAAATCCTTTTATCGGCAAAGGCCCGCTCGGTCGAGTGTGCGCGTCTTAAAATTATTAAGCCCTCGCCGATGGTACATCCCGCGTCAGCGATAGTTTCCCAGCCAGCGGCCCGTGTATATATATAACTTTCTATATACATGCAGAGGCGCTCGCTCGCAAGCTCAATTTTCCTCCCCGGCAATTCGCTTTGCGCAGGCAGCAGTCTGCTCGGACTTTGTCCGCGTTAAGGCGACGAAGACTGCGGCTGCGAGCGGCAAGCACCTTGCCTGCGTCGGCGGGCGTGTGCGCGAGCGGTGCAGGCTCCTGCAAGCTCGCAAGAACGAGAGAGGAGGAAAGTAGTCCGGCTCTGGCTCTGTCTCCGTCTACGTTAAGGGGTAATAATAGCCCCCTGTAACACCATCTTAACCTCTGCGGCGCGCGGCTCGCAGTTTATGCGAACTGGTAGCGTAAAGGTGCGCGGGGCCGAGGGGGAGTAAATTATTAGGGCGAGGAGAGCCCGGAGCGCGCCGCTGCGAATTATAATTATTATTAATGTTTCGTGAATTTATCAAGGGAGGAAAGGGGCGCGCGGCTCTGTTTAAGGAGCTGAGTAATGCGGAATAAACTGGAATAACGATTGCGACTTTATGTCGCGGCCGAGGCGCGACGAGAATCGCGATATTTTCGGCTTATTTATGAATGTAATCGCCGCCTATAAATTTGCTGTTATTGTCGGCGGAGCTTTTAAGAAAACAGCTCTCGGCACGTATGTGTACTTGTCGCCCGCGGCCGGAGCGACAAGAAAAACTGCGCCTGAAAGCAGGAGTGGGGGGCCGAAGCAAATTCTGAATGAGTAATTGCGAGAATACTGAAAAATTCAACGGGCTTCCTTTCTTTCTTCCCTTCTCTGCCCTCTCTCTGCCCCTTTGTTTCTTTGTGCGCGCAAACACTGAGTGGATTTTCTCGGCTCGGCTGCGAATTATTATTACACCTATTCATCTGGAAACGAGCCGCGAGCTTCCCTCTGCCCCCCGAACTAAATAAAAATTTTTCCTAGTCCCTTTGCGAGTTGTACTGCTGGGATGATCAGTTAGGAATCTCCCGAGAGTATCGCTTGACTTATTTACGGGAGTCTATGAAATTGTTCAGATTTTTTGCAATTGCCGCGTGTACTGTCAATTATCATGCGAAAGAAATTTTGCCGCTTATTTACCTGACAATCAGAGACGTATTTCGGTAAAAAAAAACCAAGTTTTTCAGAAGAAAGTTACTCTTTGAAAGCGCGAGAATATTTGGAAGCTTCCAGTTGGCACACATCGATAATATTTCACCCCTTCCTTCTCCGTCGCCCTCAGCGAAAGTAAAGGGCGTGTTCCATTGCCCCATAGGTCCTGGGCAAGTGAAATAGAGGGAGGAAAAAACGAGCAAAGGAGGGGGAGGAAGGGAGGAGGACGGGGAGGAAAAGAGCCCAGAAATAGCCATAAATTGTCTTTATCGCGCTTCGCCGATATTTCACATTAATGCCGAACTGAAATAAAACGTCTCATAAAACGAGAGTTCAAAACAATCCCAGAGTTGCGCGTACCTCTTTGTAGAGGTCGATTCAACTTTTCCAAAGCACTCGACGCACTGGGAATTGCGCGCGATATTCGGCAAGTGGAGAAGATAGTACTGCTTGGCAGAGACACAGAGAGTAAGAGATAATATGGACGTTAGTTTTTTCATTTTATCGTTATTTGACATAAAAAATTTAACATTTTTTGCATTAAATTAAAAATCATGTCGAATCGGAGTATAATTAGACGGTTATTGTGTATTTCTTTTGATTAAAGAAATAATTATGTATTTATGACGGAGAAATGCTATATAACGAGGTAGGTTCCATCGTTAGAAATCAGAAAGTAACAGCTACTGATTCGTAAGTAAATCCGAGTAGAAAAGTGAAAATCATACATCATTAGGCGTTGACATTTGACGTTATTATATCAAGTAACAGGTATCGGATTTAGACCTCTGCAATATCCCCTTATGCATCTAAAAAAAGAAAAAAATTTATTGATAATTTGGCTAGAAGCATTTTTTTCTTAAAATAAAATATTCGATGAAGTATTAATTAGCAGCATCATATTTTATCACAGCTTTGACGTGATTTCAAGTATTTTATTTTGAAGTTATACAGTTTGCTCAACATGGAGATTAATTATATCGATTTAAGTAGCTGGAACAAATTTATTTCATGTATAAATTTTAATTTGGCTTTTAAAATATTACTGTATATTCGTATGCAAATTCGTAATACTGCAGAGAAAGTTAATTGCTATGAGGATATGTAAAGAAATAAATGGCTCAATAAATAATTCCGTTTGAAGAAGTGGAGTAACGCTTCAATTAATTGAATATAATAAAATCTTTAGTACTAAAGAATGAGCTTGAAGCCCAAGCGACCGGTTCCAGCAAATGTCGAGGAACGACCGAGAAAAAGGAGAATGATGCGCAATATTAGAATTCTTCCACTGTTGAGAGTCTAGATTTCACGTGAGAAAATTCTTTGCAGTTTGAATACAAGTTGTGTACGTAATAATTTTAATATACATATTTAATTAGAAAGAAGGTAATATAAATTTAATCGAGATACGAATAAAAGGGGTTCATTCAACTAAATTTTCTTCTTAATATAGCATATTACATATTCGAATTATTAGCAAATATATTTACATTTTTCCGCCAATCAGATCAAGAATAAACTGATCAGCCAATCATATGACGAATAAACTGACTTCACTTCTTAGATCATCAATTTTTTAAGGAAGGAACGATTGTAAAGTCTCAAGTTTAAATTACATTTTTTATTAAACGTAAGCACCTAATAGCTTTAAATCTAAGTTTCTTGCACATATTTTAATAAATTCAACAAATTTAATAGAAAACAAAACGAAACTATGTTACAGCATTTAAAAATAGATTAGAGTAATGTATAATTAAAGCTTGTGTATTCCTAGTTTAATCACTCTGTAAAAGTACACAAGTTTATTTGCTTGAAAACTTTAACTGCAGGACTTTTAAGGTTCCATTGACTTGAAAGGGTAATAATTTTTAAACATAATGTTTCTTTCCATTACAGTAAAAATGTAATTACAATAAAAGTACATTCAAAGAAAATATATACTAATAGAATATTAAGCTCTAAGATTAAACAAAAAATTTATTTTGATTCATAAATTTAAAGTTTCTTTTAAATTTTTATATTAAATAAAAAATTATACTAATGAAAAAGATACTAATCATTTTTCTGTCAAATCTTCGTGTTTATTAAAACTATCGACGTTTCGATTTCAAACGAAATCCTTTTCGTCTGGTTTTGACTGGTTTAGCTGCGGCTTTGCCTAATTTTTATTTTATTCTTTGAAATTGAAACGTCGGTAGTTTTAATAAATACGAAAATTTGATAAAAAAACTATTAGTATCTTTTTCGTTATTAAATTTTTATATTTTTTACACATTCTATAAGTATTTGTTTCAAATAGATTGTAATTATATTAACAACTCACAATATGATACACTTCTTAGATTAGAAACTAGGTGCTTATTGGATTAAATTTACTTCATAAACGTATTGTTCTACAATACGTATTTAAAAACATAAAATTCCTTTTCCGTTCACAAAAATAATGAATACTTTGATCGAGTTCAAAGCGACTATATACGAAGATAAGAGCAAAAAAGTTTCATATTAACATCGTGGAAAAAGTAGCTCGAGCCCTGATCCATAAAACTTTTCAGTTTTTAAAGGACGTACACCCTGATAGAAATTTAAAACATTTTTAGAGCAAAAATTGGCCAGTTTTTAAAAAAAACTAGTAAGTTCGGGCTATTTGTAATTCACTTTTTTTCCATAATTCGATAAATTTGAGCGATTTTTCAATATCCTCGGCTCGAGATCGATAAATACTCGAGAACCGAACGAATTTTGGGATTTTTATAATAAGGAGATGCTATATATGGCCAACAATTCTGCAGTCAGAATTCTACAATACAAAATGGTGGATCCAATATGGCTGCCTTTTTGAACTAAATTTGATATTTTTCACTGATTATGGTTGAAATAATCTGTAAAAACATACCAAGGCTTGAAAATATTCAAGGACGTATTCAGTAACATCGTTTTCAGTGACCCCAACAACCCTAAGGAACCACTTTGTTTCTTCTTAACTACCCTGTCGGAAAGACCTGGTAAAATGGTGCAAATGCCACATATAGCCCGATACGGTATCGGGTTATATGTGTTAACCAAGTTCACAAGGTCTTTATGAGGGTTTATCGGACCTGTCCCACAGAGTACTTAGAAAAACTTCTGGCGCCATCCCGGCCTTCCAAGGGTTAATGAGCCAATATAAGCTAAAATTTGACCTTAAAGCATTAAAAATGGTGTGATTTCTACTAGGGCAACGAGAAATTGATGAAACCGAACCGGCAAACACGCGGAAGTTTCAAGCAAATGACATTGCGCGAAATTGCGTAAGCGCTCTTATTAGGTGGCCGATCGGAAGACAGCGGTGGCGGCAGTTCTGGCGTCAAATTTACCTTTACTTGACCAAATGCGGCTTTACAAGCGGAGCGAGGGGAAAAGCTCGCGATAAGCCGAATGCAATTGGAAATCAACGTACTCTGTACACCACTCTCCGTGCGGATGCTACGCGTTTCCATGTGCGGCGGCGGCAGCGGCTCTCGAGAGTAGGGGCCAGAGAGCAAGTCATGTTTGCTAATATCGCGGACATGTTATATCCGAAAGCCAAACAGTCTCGCGGCGATAGCAGCGTGCGGCGCCGAAACCGATGGTACGTGCGATAGTTGCCCGTCCATTAATTAGAATCCCATACTCTTCCAAGTTGCGTCGTCGTGCTGCGCTTTCAGCGCCGGAACCTCTTCTCTCTCTCTCTCTCTCTCTCTCGCTCTCTGCTGTATTAACATGTGTGCGCGAGAGCGTAAGCGTGCATCAGCCGGCCTCTCTGTGCACGAGGCATCAAGTACTAGATTGGCAAGTAGATAAATACAGAGTTTATGAGGACCAAGTGTCTGGATTGCTAAAACGTATGATTAGTTTTGTGGCAGGTTCTTTAATGCAGTTAGAGCACTGTGAAACTATTATAATATTCATTTATAGATTGATTTACACTTATTTAAATGCAGCAAAATTTTAGTTGTTTATTTATTCGAAGTATAGTATAGTATATAACATAAATCCATCCTATTAAAACTTTCACAATAATGCTACATTCTATCAAACAATACATTCTATCAAAACTTACAGGATAATGTAACAACTGCGTGTTTACATAAGTCAATTTCCTGAAACCAATTTACGAGCGCACGTTTGAAAAAGCACGCGTATATAAACCGCCAATTTGGCCCCAAGTGAATGAGCAGCAGATATTAGTGTATTCAAGCTGTCAGTTAATAAAGCCCGTAACGTATCATCGCAGATACTGAAAAATATTTACAAAAATAACTTTGAATCGCGGACAATGATGCAGTAAAACCCAAAAATAAACGCTTTCGGCAGATTATTAAAGCCTCGTTGAAGAACGGGAATAAAATGAAGTTTTTTTAATTGCCCGAGTAATTAAAATGAAAATGCAGAGTGCCCGCGCAGAGGGCAGCTGAATTTGCCTCGAAAGCAGCAGCCAACTACAGGAGCGCGCGCGCGCGCATTGTTTCCCTTCGTTTTTCTCTCCCCGTCCGTTCCTCGTCTCCCCTTAAATAATACAAGCGTATAAACTCGCGCAGCGAAGCCGTACGGCAGTCAAACCTCCATTACGCTGTTTAGCTGTGCGCTCGCCGGCGCTAAAGCGTTAGAATTTATACGGGGAGCGCGCGAGGCGCCGCGTATAGCTCGCGCAGTTGTATAAACTGTGCCGGCGTTATATTCCAGCAGCGGAGTTTGCGGGACTCTGTCACTCCGGTCCGGGGGGCTTATTCCTCGGAGCGCTCGCTATCGAGGCGCATTCAGCACCGGTAATAGGCTGCAGCCGTAATGTCTAGAGCGGCGTCGCCGCCTTTGGAAGGCTACGTGAATAGGCCTCTTTGATCGTATTGGCATTTTCGGAAGAGGACTGAAGAATCTTCCTTGCGTTGATCGAGGCGCGTTGGAATTGATGATTTGTTTGAAGGCAATAGTTTTTTTTATCTGCTTCTTTGAAAGCAGTTGTTTCGAGTACTAAGGATTTTTTCATTGGACAACTTATCATTGTTTTATTAAAGGAATATTTTAAATTTAACAAGGCGGTAAAAGTAATTTTGTATCTTATTCATTGATAAATGATCTTAAAAATAAAACCATATTTATGTATTAATATTGTTTCGCAAACGAAATATAGAGATATTTATTCTTGCCATATAATAATGTGCAGATTATATTATAATAATATGCTAATTATTTTCAGTATTAAAATGTTCTTTAATTTGTAATTTTACGTTTATTACACATTTTTTAAATTTTATTCTGTAAAAAAGCGAAATGCTTAATTTTTTTTATCAATTAACACTCAAAGATACAGATACTTTTTATTTTCTAATAATTATAACTAAGCGTAAAATGAGAAATTTTAATTTATTACCTTGAAGTTCATATTTTTAATTATTGTGTTGACTTTAATATCGTATAATTTAAAAGTAAGAAAGCTCGATCGTTAAGCATAAATATCAAAATATTAATTAAATTTCGAAACAAAGTTATAATTTAATATGCATTAATAAATAAACAGTTGAGAAAAAGTAATTAATTAAACTTTTATGGTCTGACCCTGGTAGAAATCTTACGTAGTTTTTGACTAATGAATAGCCAGAAATGCGATTTCTGGTTTAGTTTTGACTAGTC
>JAWWEM010000054.1:11339344-11360829 GCA_035582935.1 Ormyrus thymus | reverse complement strand
CAAAAGTTTCGTCCGCCCGCCAGCTATGCTCTTGCGTCACGCCGCTGTCTTTGCGAGAGAGAGAGAGAGAGAGAGAGGCAAAAAATAACTTTTCATGGCTGTGTTTTTCTTCGCGGTCGGAGAGAAAAACCTCGAGCGAATCGATACAGACAGAGAGAAGGAAGCCCGGATATCGCTGGATTATTCAGTCCGGCAAAATCGCCTTCGCGGACAAATCAACGCACTAACTGTCGGCGATGTTTGCCGCGACGTTTCTTCGAGGTCGAAATAATTCCCCGATAAATTTCGACGCACCATCGCGAGATTGCACCGGGCCGCGTCTCGAATTCTTTCCGGCGGATCGAACTGCAGATCGTCTGCCTGTGGATTTGCTTTTTACTCCCGGGGCAGCTATGGTTTCTTTTTTTCTTTGTTTTATCAAAAGCTACGGGACAATTTTGAGGTGAAAATTGGATTTTTTAATCAAGCCGGCTAATTTTAAGTTTGCCAAAGTACAGGGGCTAAGTGCGAGTGCGACACGGCGAAACACAAGCGTCGTAAAACTGTAGTTTGTGAATTTTGAAAAAAAGTCGTTACAGCAAAGTGATAAGAGTAACTTTTTAAGCTAAGTAATGAAAGTCACGATGACACCTTTTGAGAAAGGTTCTCTGAAAAAAATAAAGTTACTTTTCTCGCAGTGTAGCAATTAAATTTTAATGACATAAAAAAGCAAATTTTGGATAAACGTTCTTCAAATATAACATTTCTTAAAATATATAATTATATTATTTTAAAAATATCTCCGAGATTCATTAAAAACAATCGATCGAAAAATAAGTGGTTGATCATTGAAAAAGACCGATTATTCACTACAGCTATTCAAAAAATTAGAAAAATAAAATAAAACCTTAATATCTTGAAATAAAAATTTCAAGTAAATTGAATATTCTCAATATCTTATTATTCAATAAGATACAGCTATTGAAAAAATAAAAAAAATAAAATAAAGCTTTAATATCTTTTCAACTAATAAGTTTCATAAGCTAAAAAACTATGCAGCCCTAAAGATACAAATAATGATCTACCTTTTCCCAAAATTTTCAGCTAATTGAAACATTTTTACCCCTTAATTGTTGGACATAGAAAACCAATTTTTTTTTAGTTTTCAGCTTTTTACTCAAAAACTAGTTGAGAGAATGGCTTGAAATTTTTAAACGATTATATCTATATATATTCTTAATTACCAAAATTTTTTTCAGAGAAGTTGAGAATTTAATTCAAGAGTTATAAGCTTTTAAAAAAAACGTTTTTGTTAAAAACAAAAGAACCATTACAGCTAGAGTAATGTTTTTTCTCTGAAATTATAGGTATTTTTATGCTATTTAAAATGCTTTTTGTTCGATTGAAATATCTCAATGCTCTCATTAAAAAAATTAAAATTAAATTTCTCAAAAATCGAAAATTGACGATGAAACGAAAACGAATTAACGAAACAAAAAAATTTTTTTTGACGCCATCATAAAACACTACAAAAAAAAATGAGCCGTGAACTATGAAAATCAATTCAGTAGAAGCTGAGATCCAGGCGTATACACACATACATCCATACAGACATTTTTCAAAAACCATTTATTCTTGTTCCTGACACCTTAAAATACCATTATAGCAGGTTTTTAGAACAACTCCAAAATTACTATCACAAAGCTTCCTCTAGGAGGAAGCAACAATATAATTAACAATATAATCCACGTTTAAAGCATTTAAACTATCACACGGAGAAAAATTTTCTAAAAAAAATTACAATAGTACATTTTAATTTGATCACAGACTGTAAAGATCCTAAAAAATTACCATGTTTATAGTAAATTTTACAAGTCTAAATATGAAAATTTATCATTGATCTCGTAAAATTTACTAGAAACTATGGTAATTTTTTAGGATTTTTACAGTCTGTGATCAAATTAAAATGTACTATTGTAATTTTTATAAATGCAAAATGCAGGTATTTTTAAAAAAAAATGAATAACATTTTGGCTCTATAATCTAAAGTAGAAGAGATATTACGAACTTCATTATCCCGCCATGAACGCAGACGATCAGAGCCAGGTGTGCTATTAATAAATCTTCACGAAAATAATTCACTCATAAGCTATTGTGTGATTCATGAATAAAAAGGCTTCTAATGTTCATATTGAGAGCTTCTTAAATTCAAACGTAAAAAGTGCCAAATAATGGTTCCAGAATTTATCACCTTCGTCAACATAAATTGTAGTGAAAATTTGATATACTTGGAATTATTATGAAATAGTAATAATAAATTTCGATAGTAGTAAGTGACAAACTACCGTTCACGTTTAAAATCCGTATTTCATTATTCATAAATTAAATTTCAAATCTTTAATTAAATTCCTTAAAACGCGAAATTCACATTTAAAACGCGAGCAATTTAAAGGATCTACAAATTTTCAGCTCCCTTAAAGCTCAAGCAGTTTGAAAAGCAGCGCGGAGAGCCGCCCTCAGAAAAAAAGACGAAGCTCCTATCGCGAAATCGTCGAGCGTGTCAAGTGAAAACCGCCGCGATTACCGCGAGATAACTCCGCACGCGCGGGCAGCCGGGACAGTTTAAAAGGCGAGCGCGCTTGCGCACCTGCTTAATTCAGCCTGTGCAGCGCTCGGATTAAATCGCCGGCAGTTTGAGACAAATTAACATGCAAGAGCGCCGACACGTAACGAGCTCGAAATCGCGCTCGAGTCAACGCGCCGAGGATCGAGCCGAGCTCAACTTGCCTGCTAAACTGCAGCGTCACGATGATTTTCAAAGCCCCGCGAACGTAACTTTCGAACTGATTGAGCCGTGCGGGCCACTCCGCTGCTGCGCCATAGAATCCGAGCTCTCGCCCGCTGTTTTCCTCCCCCTCGGAGAGGCGCATTAGTCTGTCCTGAAGACGAATATGCTCGGCTAATCAAACTCGCCTCGACCTTTTGGCCCCTCTGCCTTTTCCTCGTGCCTTAATCAATTTTCGCTTTTCGTTACTTTCCATTACGAAATTTTCCTTCAGATTTACTTAATATTATGCGTAATAAATAAATCACGGCTGTTGCGTTATTAATTGATTAAAAATTGGGAGGACGCGAAAAAAGGAGTCATGATGGGCTTTACTCGGTCAGAATTCGGGATATTCCGTTTTTGCGACGGATGCTTACCCTAATCTTTGCTTAAATTCAAGTAGTTCTCATATCGCCACGCTGACGTTTGTAATTAAACCCCCTTGATACGCGCTGTGCGTGGCGCACTGTTTAAAAATACTATTTTAATGTCTATTATTATTATCTTTTGCATTCTAGCTGATAAAAAAGGAGGTCGCTCTTTCTGAAATTTCACACCCTTTTATTTATTCATGAAAGCGAATTACCTCTTCACCCCACGCGAAAAAACCCGTTACCGCCATCTGCGCCACGTCTTTGCCTGGAAAATTTGATCTGCATACGTTGACGCGGACTTTGCTTTTCTTGTTTATTTCTGTACGTTTATTCTATTCAAGCAAATCATTTTTAAAAAAATATCCGCTTCAAAATTAATACTAAAAAGTCTACTCGACAGTCATTTTTAGCACTTGAATGATGTATTTACATAATGGAAATGATTCATTTAAATTAAAGCTTATGCCTTCATATTCTTGATGCAATTTATATTGCTTCAAATTTTCCATTATTAATGCCTTCTTGCTTCCGTAATGAAAAAACATTTTTATTCGTTATATAGCATGATACTTAAAATCTTCCCCGAATGACGATTCTTTTACGTCTGGAGTGGAGGAGATGCATTAGATGACGTCGGCATGATTAATCAGTTATCTTACGATACTCAGTTATTTTTTACATCCACGTCAATTACGAAGAAATACATAAGATATGGAATTTTTTATAAACGTATAAATTTATTACATTTACTGTATGTAAACAATACCGGGAAATAACCTTCAGCCAATGTTAAGCCACGTTTGCAATCTATTCGCAGAACTCGACGCTGTAACCCAATTCCCTATTAATATCAGCGCTGCTTTCGAGCACTTTCCTGAATTGAATCATTTCTCCGCAAAAATAATTAATACACTTATGCAAAGTGCTGTCCGCGGCGAAACTTGTAAACCAATAATTTTAATAACCTCATCAGACGATGGAGGGGGCGAGAGAGCCGACGTCCCGAAGCCGGCAAAGCCCTCGAGACAATGAAAATTTTTCACTCCCGCTGCGGCAGACAAGCCGCGGGATTTACGTTTCGCGTAATACGCGGAATGGCGGCGATAACTTAAAGGCAAGGCTAATAAATGTAAGAACGAAAAATCAATTCCATTTTCCGCGGCACTCCGTCCCCCATGACTTATCTAATCCCTCGGTGCACCCTGAAATCCTTGCAGATTCATCATTTCTCTCTCCCTCTCCCCCCCGGCTTTCTCCGTCTCTTCCGCTCCCTCCCCTTTCTTGCTCTGACTTCCAACCCGGATAGTTTATTATTGTCCCGTGGGCGGGGCTGATGAAATTTTATCTAAATGACTCAGGATCCCACGATCTTATAATATTTGTTTTCCCGACTGATACAATTATCCTATAAATATTTTAATTAACTCATCACTTAGATATTATCTTTATTCGCTTTTCAGCTTATTTATTTAACGAAATTTCGCATTTAAAAGGGCTTATATAAACTGGTATAAGTGTGTCCATTATAAATTAATAATTTTAGTCTTAACGTAAATTAATTGTTAAAATCATAACAATATCAATGGTAACATGTTTCTGCAGACGAAAAATCTCTTACTTAAATATCGGGCAAAAAATGTTATTCAATCAAGTAAGAGGGTCCGATTCACTAATTTATCAAAAGTTTCCGCCAGTTTATGCTTAAACCAAGAGAGTCATCTTCGGCGGGATTGTCGTGCAGCATAAACCGGCGAATTTATTCCGCAAGACAGCGCATCAGCCTTGTCAAGAGAGCCTCTTCGTCTGATTTGTCAATCTCGAACATAATAAAGCAATCTTCCGGCGCGACGTCTCTCCCTCTGTCTTTTATGGGCGCGCGGATCGGCGGCGGCCAATACTCGCGCTAAATCGTAACATCCGCTTCCTCGGCTCGCGCACCAGGCATCTACATGGCCGGGGAGGGGAGGGGATTTGTCGGGAAGAAAAGCGACTGGTCACCCGTCGCGGAAAAATCGCCCCATTCCGTGCCCGGCGTATAAAAAGGGTAATGAATTTTTCTTATCTCCCGGTGACGAATAACCGGAGAATATACGCGCGAAAATGAATGAGGAATGGAAGGGGCACGCAGCCCCTTTCTCACTCTTTATTTCTTTCTGTCGTCTTGTCGCGCCGACCTCTCGGATATATTATGAGAGAGACTAAGAGGGAAAACGAAGGGAGGAGAAAAAGGAGGAGCTGTTCCGATAGGAAATATGAGCGCCGCGGCAGACTTTATCCGAGCGCCGGGGCATCAAGCCATTTCACTTCTAAGTGATACCGGATACGAGCCGAGAAATGCTTTTGATTTCGTTTCGCGCGTGCATTACGTCTTCAGCTGATTCCGAAAAATCTTCGCGGGCTATTGACCTTTTCTTTCTGCTTTGCACACGCCGCTCATTTCGGGCACGTTTGTAGTACTGAATTCCCAAAAAGCTGAGTTCCCATAAATCGCATGTATCAGTTGCGAAAACATTGCCGACGTCAGCTCCCGCGGCTAAAAGTAGATGGCAAATTAACGGCGCGAAGAGATAAGAAGCGTAAGACGGCGAAAAAAGAAGGAGCTCGCAACGGCTTTGTCCGAGCATCGGCGCGCGAAACATAACAGTTCCGGCCGTGGATGACTCTGGCGGCGCTCTCTCTCTCTCTCTCTCCTCCGCCCCGCTTGTCGCGGCTGCACGAGACAAGAGAGCAAGCCAACGCGCGCGCTTGCGTATGCAAGCGAGATAGAACGGGAGCAAGTATAAAGCGAGATAGTGCGAAAGTCCCGAGAGTCACCCGGGGCGCTTCTCTCTCAACTCTCGGATTCTATTATCCAGCGCTCTTTCCTCTCGGCTCGCAAATGTATTCGCGCTTCGCGGCGCAAAATAGGGCGGTGGCTCGACATTTCCATTTACTAGAAAGACGACGATATTATGCAATCGATGGCGGAAAGCGGGAAATATACCTGCCTGCCCGCTTCTTTCTTGCCTTCTTCCTCTTTTCTATCTGGCTGGCTGGCGAGGGGATGGGACGGGCACCGCGCGCGCGCGCGCAGCTCTCCGCGATCGACGACGAAAAGTCGAAGGGACATTTCCCGCCGGCGACGCACGACGGATAAGGGAAATCGCTGCGGGACCGAAACCGCCGGGAAGGAGGAGCAGACCGAGGTGAGCCATTGCGATGAGTTAGGAAGATTAAAATGAGAATTGCGCGAGAAGCCCGCGATAAAAACTATAATTTAACGAATTGAATCGATCTTGTCGTCGTTTTCGCTCCGACCGGTGGATTTTTCAGGAAAATCTTCGCAGGAAAATTTCGTGCTTACTTTTAATCAAAACTTATTTAATTCCTGAACTTATTTAATTCAAAGGCGAAAGTTTAATGCAGAATTGAGTGATAGCTGCAGGAAAAAGTAGCGATTTTAATCTTTCCTGCCTAGCCCTGTAGAACGGAAGTTTAACCATTCGGAGCGAGCGTAAGGCGCGCGCAAGAAGAAAGAGCAAAAATGCAGAGCGGAGATGGAACAGTGGCGGCAGCAGAAGAACAAAGAAAATTAATTGGTCCTCCGGGGGCTACCGTGAAGTCGGCGAGAGAGAGAGAGAGAGGAGCCGGGGAAAAAAGGAGGACGAAGGAGGAACTCGACGCGGCACTGTAAGACGGACGGTAAGTAGCCGGGGGAATCCCCGGAAGAAGAATGAAAATTGTTACGCGAGACGACGGCGCGCAGCGGAGATGAAAGGGGCAGAGGCTGAAGGAAGCTCGCGATGTCGATTGGGACGAATTAAAAGAATAGCGAGTCGGAAGGGAATGAGAGATACCGGGAGAGGAGAAGCAAAGCCAGCGAAGATGTAGCTTGACGTGAGGGCTTAGGCGATTCGCTGCGGCGGCACTCGACTTTTCTAGGAAAGAAAATTGCGAGGGATTCAGCTTTTGCCTTTAATGCTTTTTTAGAAAATAAGGCTCTGCCGGGCTCTGCTGGATTAAGAAGCGTTATTAACGTACGTGTCGTCAATTTTCTACCCTCCTTTAAGAATTCATTTTTCAATTGCGAATCTGGACAATGACTTTTCTAAGCTCTGCGTAAAACTACGATAATAATTTAATTTAGTAAGGCAATAAATTCATCTTTTTGATGAATGAAGATTGCCAAAAATAAATTTCAATTATATCATAAATTTTATTTGATTGCAAAAAAAATAGTTCACGATTAACATCGCCGAAGGCATTATTTTTAATCGCCGGATTTTCAGTGCAGCCTTCTGCAGCTATCGTTAAAGAATTTTTTCATTTAAAAGATGTAAAAGCAACAATGAACCATTTCCTTTAATAAAGTGTAAAATTACTCTTAGCCTATAGTTAGAAACGTCCATAAAAAGTTCATCACACTAAAAAGAAAAATTGCGAAAAGTTTTAAATATTGGCTAAATAAGAGCAGAAAGAGACCGCCCCGACTTGGACGAAATTAAAAAGAAATTGAAGAAAGCGGCAAGAGGGAGCGAAAAATAATTAAACGAAGGTATGTGAAGAAAAAAGGCGGAAGAGGAGCGGAATGGGGTCAGAGACGGGAGAGGAAGGAAGGAGCGGGAGGAAAGTTTTATAGGAATAGGAACGTGCAATGCATCTACATAAAACTGACAAGGAAGGCGCGCGACACACGTAAGAAAGCGGAGGAAGAAGGCGGGCGAGGGAAGGCGCGCAGAACGAGGAGAGCGTCAGCCGTAGAAAAGAAGAATGACACTGCCGCGAAGCTGAAGTTCCCTCGCGTTAGAACGACGTTAGAATGGCAGAACAACGCTCCTCCCTTTCCTGAGTTATAGAAACAGTTTTCCCTCGCATCCCGCGCCGTCTCCTTTTATAGAACGCCTCGGCTTTATATATACCCGTCGCGCGCAATATCATCGCGCGATATTGCATCGCGACTTCCCGGCGGTGATTACGGCGCCGCGACGCGAGCCCTGAAAGAAAGCGTCGAAACGATATCCGGAGGAGCCGCGAGGCGCAGTTCATTTGCAGTAAAAGCAATGATCCACTGTTCTCTTTTTATTGAGAGTGCAGCCCCCGACTTCGAAAGATGCAGATTTCATAAGGCTCCGGTTTTTTTTATTATTATGCGCGAACAGCTCCTGATTGAAAGATTGGTTTCGAGATCTTGCCTTGGCTTTGCAGTAATAACTTCTCGCATAATATTTCTTGGAGCCCCGAGAAATTTTACCTTTCTTTCCGACATGTTCCTTTCCTCCGGCAAGCCCGTTCCTTTTGCGCATTTCCCTCGGAAGGAGGTTTTATTTAAAAGGAGGCGCAACGCACTATTGAAGGCGAGAATATGACTTTCCTCGGCTTTTCTCTTCTTCGCTTATTTATCTCAATGTTACACTTAATTTAGTCACCTCCTATCTTTGATCTTTGAGCAAATCTAGAGGGAAATTAGAATTTGCTAAAGACGTATAGATGTATAAGATTTCAACATAAATAAACTTAAGAAACTATACTGTACAGAGCCGGCAAAAAATTTAATCCCCTTAAGTGGGTTAGGAAGAGAAGGGAAAGTTGAGGAAAGCTCCGCTGAAGTTTTCTCCGCTGAAGATAACGTAACCAGTATACGTTCGTACATGAATGTGGTATTTTATAAGACGTACCTAGCTGCACCTATACTGTTACATACTTACACGAATTACCTAAAAATACATATATATTGCAGGGTATGAACTTTATAGACTTTGTAAGTTCGACAAGGCAAAGTGAGTGAAATTTTTCAATTTCATTTTGGTTCCCTTTCAGCTATAATTCAGCAAGTTAATATTTTCTTTGTTCTTTAAAATTCAAACACGAAAGTGCATTATTTAAAAATCTTCTTAATTCCTGAAAAAAAAATTTGAGGCGGCCGTTGAAATAAAAAGATTTAATAAATTACTTTCTTTTATACCATTAAATAATTTTACTTGATGTTGCCGTATCCGATTCAAGTTTTTGTTTTAATTAAATTTTACGAAGGATAAAATAAAATCTTCAATATACGAGTTCGACGAAAAGTTTGTGAATATATTAAAATAAAATGCATTCAGCGGAAAGTAGTTGTCAAAACTTTTTAACATTAATTTGCATCCTCAATTCTGGGCCCGCTAATTGATATGAAAACGTAATGAATACACTAATTGGAGAGCCATGTGTTCAGCGGAAAATTTTTGCAGTTTTAAAAATACTGCGACTTCTTTTTTTGTAAAATATAATCAAATTAATTTGCATATTTTTGAAGTTTCGATTGAATGACTAGTCTCTAAAAGGAGCATTTCAATTCCGTAAAAGTTTTAAACTCTGTACTTTATTAAAAAATTTGAAATTCTAAGAAAAATTGTGCATTATTGAATAATATGTAATGAATTGAAATCAGATAGAGATTTAAAATTTGATATACATATATTTTCTATCAAGCTTCTCTACCGATTTCTAATTTCAGATCTCCCTTTTATTTGTCATTTGCAATTATTCAGTATACATAAAGTAGAAATTAGATTGCATTACAAGTTATTAAACTAAATATAAAGGAATTTTAACTTAACTTTCAATGGCGCATCCGAATCATCATTACGAAAAAAATAAGAAAAAGCAAAAAGGCAACCTCTCTTTATCACTCAGTTTAACAAAACCTTAATCCCAAAACTTTCTTTTAATTTCTCAGGCTCTCCTCCCGGTATGACCGGTCGTAGATTCTGGCAAATCAAACTTAACTGAGAATCAAATTTTAAATCTCTTACATCAGTTATATTCTAGAATTTCAAAAGCATATATTATTTTCAATGAATGTTCTAACTTGTTTTGAATTTAAAAAGTAAGAGATCCACCAATTAATTTCTTAATAACGCTCTGAAATTTGATTTTTGTCCTAAATTTGATACTAATAATTATCATCTCCGTTTTAAAAAAGGAATTGCAGTTTGTGAAATGAGCGAGAAAGCATACTATTTAATCCATTGAGAAAACTTCTTTTATAATTTTTATTAAATTTTAATAAAACAAGAATAATTAATAGAATTTTTTCCATTCTTAAGGAACGAAATTGTTTTCTCGAAGAGGAAATATCTTTCACCAGCACAATCTACAAGGTAGTAAGAAAAGCTTGAACAAAAGCTGTTTGGTAAAATAAGAGAATGGAACGCGGAAGCAAAGAAAAGCAGCGAAACTTCGCCTGTTCTTAATTCCCTTTCCTCTCTTTGTTTATAAATAAAAAAAACTTGCAGTCCGTCTGTAAAATTTCAATGCTGTTGCGCAGCTCTCGCCCCTGGAAAAAGGAGCCCCGGAGTTCGGTCTTTGAATTGCTGGCGCAGTTCATTCCGGAGGAATCTGCAGCGCGGCGCGCCTTACAAATCGCGAGCGCGCGAAATATTAGAAAAGTTTTTGAAATATTTGTGGCACGCTGAGTGAGTCCGCGCGTTTTTGTTTTTCCTCATATTACGCGAGGCTTCTTTCGTTTTGCTCCGCTGCTTGCAAGTTCACAATAGAGCCGTATTTTACCTGCTCTCCGTGGAAAGCCTTGTAAATAGATTTTCTCCGGGAGCTGCGTTTCTTGATTCTTGAGCATAAGTGATGCCGATACTCTTTTCTTTCCCCGACATTCCGCAAAGTTGCACGACTCTTTCCCTTATAAATTACATTCTTGAGTCTCCTGTTTTATTGTTTTTTCCTCTTTGCGACTTTCTTACTAGCCCACTGTTTCTTTACTTTACCTTTATCTTGTACTTTTCGCAAATTATTTTCGGCTTTGCCCATTACATTGAAAGATAATTTCAAGCGAGTTAAAGGAGGATGCCCACGGATTTGTGAAAAGAAAGAGAATGCAGAAGAACGTATGAAAGTAACGCTATCTTTTAGAGATGGTCAAAATATCAACAGTAGGATAAAATTTGGTCTGGGGAAGTGCAGGGAAATATGTAAAAAACTAAAGCCAATTTCAATAAAATAAGTAAAAAAATCAAGATTTCATCCTACATTCAGTAGTAAATATTAAAAAAAAATTTTTTCGTATTTCCCACTTAATAAAAAAGGCTATTTTTATTTAAATACTCAAGATTTTAAAAATTCTTGATGCTGAAACCGGTTATGTGCATTCCTTATAAAATTTGACCATAAATTCTTTTTTAGTTTCATTAAAAAATGCTTTTAGTTACGAAAATTTCATTTTTACAAAGTTTTTTATATTTTAAACTATTACGACATATGTTGTCACTTATTTTAAAAACTACTGAACTTTCTTATTGCATTGCACATATTTATTATACAGAATTTTATACTTACTCGTACTTTTGTAAAAAAAAGGTTTTAAATACATTTAATACATTGCTTAAACATCATTATACAGAATTTCATTGTTTGTTATAATGTAATGACACGATATTTCAAGAGTTGAACAGGCTTCGACTATGTAATATAATTCAAACTAACACAACAGAGCATCATTACCAGACGATGCACACCTTGGAGACTTGCTTGATTATCGAAGGGCTGCTCTTGCGCCCGCAGGATAATCCTAAATCGATTTTCGATATACACCTTACCTACTTGTAATTTACTTTCTCATTTATCGGTATCAAATTAATCAATTCGTAATCAGCTAATGCATTATAAAATTTAGCGTCACAATCTTAATAAGATTGATCTAATACTTCTATATAATTCATTTGCAAGTGAATGGAACAAAAAGAATGACAATAAATTGCAATATTACTAATTATTAAGACTCTGTAATTATTTAGCTTCTGAATCAAACTAGACTGAAGGCAGAAAGTAAGTAGCTGTTATAATAAAGCAAAGTAAATCAGTGAAAGTACAACGAATTATTTGTAATAATTTCGTAATTACTATAACGAATTTTTTTGTCTAATTCACTCAAATTAGGTAAATGTTCTGCTGATATAGAACGTTTACCTAATTAAAAGATTTCCTTCGAATCAAACTCAAACCATCGTTCGTTTTTACCAGCAACGCGTCAGCTTTTCAATATCGCACTAAATATTTCAGCCTCTCCCGCATTCTCCCCTAGGCAAATAACTCGCACGCCTCAAGAGTGCACGCCGTGCCATTTCTCGTTATCGCCGTGCCATTCGCACCTTTTAAAGCCTTATCCCCTCGCAGTCCAATGCCACGCCGGGAGAAAGCCGCGCGTCGCGCAACACACTCGCCCAGGAGCCCAGGACCTATTATCCCCCTTGAAAGAAACTCGCGTTTCTTACGCACAAGCGGCGGAGTGCGCCACTAGCATAAACGATCTATTCCCCAGCCCCTCCCGTTACTCCGTCACGGTACCGCATGCATGCAAAGCTCTCGGAGGAATCTCGTAAAAAGCTCGTAAAAGCCGTGCCGATTCGAAGCTCCGCGCATTTTTTTACATTCTTAGCGACTCTCCCCCGCGCCGAAGAAATTTCGCGCCACTTTGCGCCCGTTGTTTCGAGAGAGCGCAAAAAGGTTGGTCGGCGCGCGCACGGCGAGGGTGAGAGAGAGAGAGAGAGAGCAAAGAGACCGGCGGTGGTTTTAAAGCCTCGCGTAACTGATGAATTTTCGCCCGCTCTTTTTTCAACCCCCCCCCCCCCCCGAGCGTTTCGGGCCGTCGTTACCTCTGACGCTCGCGGCTTTTAAACGCGTGCGCCGCCGAACGAGCCGCGCGCGAAATTACGAATGCTAATGGAGCCCGTAATGGGAGGTCAAAGAAATTTCATGACGCCCCCGCCGCAGAGCGACGATTACGCAGATGTGCCTGGCAAATGCATTTCGGCGGCCACGCGTGCCTATTGTTTCGTCGAGGGATTAGGGCGAGGCTGAATTCAAAAGGTGCCCGGCTTTTTGCGCCTTATTTTCGCGGCTTTTCGCCCTTTTTCGCTTCTTTAAGAGAGATTTTATATCGTTATGCTCCGCCCGTGATAATCCGTCTCCTAACTTATACGTTTTACTGGAATCGCTGGCGGCGCTGCACGGAAAGCTGCAAAAATATTATTTCCAATGTTAAAGAAAAATATATTTACTTGCCTGACTGCTGAGCGTAATAATATCTTGCTGACTTCTAACTTGATCAGGATAATAAATTTTAACGTAAAATATTTTATAATGAAATAGTGCATCAATTATTATATCGTTCTATCGTTTATTATAAATTAAAAAATCGATTTCCAAAATACGTATTCTTTAAAATAAAAATAAATAATTTTTAGATTTTGGGTTGGTCTATCTTTAATTTAATGTACACAAAGAATGGGATAACCAAAGAAATTTCTTTATTCATTTAAAACATTATATATACACGAGATAATTCGCATTTATAATATATAAATGAGTTTATTTAATAATTTATTCACCTATCTATATTACAAATATACAAAATTCATATTTACATCCACAATGTCGCTCGAATAGAGGTGAATTTTCCTTAAATATTTGTTTTAATACAGTACATTCGAGCAAAACGATAAACTTTAGTTCTTGTCAATAGAATGATGAGATATAGGGAAGAGAGAAAAATCTTTACGTGTTTCGTTGCGACACAAGAACATTACATAGGCTGCATTAACGTTGAGATTTGCTCTAATGACTCACTGGCGCGCGGATACTACGAAGCTATCACGAATCTTGAAGAGTAGAAATGACATGAAGGTGAAGAATTTCTTGATCTTTCACTCGGCGGGACTAATTCGATGATGCGAAAATGGTGGCCTTTGAAAAAAGAGGTCACACGAGTCTTCTGCAACATTCGAAATTTTTATTAGTCTTTAATAAAATAAACACCGCGTAGTTGATGTATTTTCTAGTCAATTGTATTTGACATATTACGAAGGGTATATTCCTGGTAGAATTATTGGCACCACTTTACAGCCAATTTGTACAACGAAACATGTAAATGTTAGAGAATATTCTGAAGAGAGTTGCTAAAATTTCACAAGAATTCGAATTTGCTACTTGCAAAGAGAATCCTACATTAGGGTTACCACTGATTTTCTGCTAAATTTGAAATATATTTTCTAATATTGCTCGATAATTAAAAACGAAAAAAAAATCTTATCCAAAATCTTTATTTTAGTTTATGTAAAATACTCCAAAGTTACAAGTAAATCTGTGAGTCAAGCATGTGAAACTCTTTTTGTTAATTTGTATTTAAAATATCCTTTTTTATCAAACCATTTCTTTCAATTTCATGACTATAGGCATTTTTATATTGATAGTAAGTACATACTTTATTTTTATATATTAAATTAACATACGAATGATTCCATTTAATTAGTACGATTTAACATCAATAAACTTCTACCAGGAATTAAACTCTTTATTTAATTAAAAAGAAAAAGAAAAGTTTTACGGTTAATTTTATTACACTAATTTGAAAAATAAATACCTCTAAAGAGTGTCTTTTTAATGCAATAGAATATATATTGATTATAGGAAACGACAGAAAATTCCGACTCTTTGTTACATCCTTAAGAATAGAACAAATTTCCTCGACGACTTCTTCAAGATCTTTATTAAACCACGATTGCTTTGAAAGCGACGTCTTTCTTACATTTTATTTCTCCTGCTTTCAAACACAACAAGGGAGAGCCGAACAAAAAAAGCTCCTTTCGTTTCAGCTCCTTGAATGCAGCCACAAAGCACGTCACTCCCTTGCGTATAACGGGCCATCGATTAAATTGCGCGAAGATAAAGAAGGGGAAAAAAAAGACGTAAATTGGGAGTAGTCAACAAAAAGTCGGCTCGAAACTTTAACGGAGTCGTTCATCAAACACTGCCACATGCAGAGAGTTAAAAATTTCCATATCGACTCACCTTTTTTATGTACGTATATATCACGAAATGCTTGGCGCGTCGAACACTGATTCATCCGCCAATTCGTTGACTCGGTACGTCACATTCCGTTCTGCGTGACTGCAAACAGAACAGTGACATACTTTTATTATCCAATAAAAAAAGTTGTAAGTATTAACAAGCACATTGTGATAATAAGATTAACTAGCATATAGTGATAAGTAATATGCAAGCATTCTGTAATAAATTTTGTGAAAATTCGCTTCATCCTTTTTTATCGCAACAAGAGGAATTAATGATTGGAGGTTTCTGAAATAGTAGAACTAGAATTTAAAGACTTTAATAACATGGTTTTTTTTTCAAACTCTTTTGTATTGATTGGAGTAGAATTTCAGTTCATCTATTGATTTTCTTCAAAAGTATAGTGCTCGATTGAAAAATATCAAAGATTAATTGTACTACATACATTATTTATCTTACGTATGACCTAGTAAAATTATTCCGGTAAATTAAAGTAAATGAAAATATTCCCTGAGTTTTCATTACGATCGTATTTGCTTGAGAAATCTCGGGCAAAAATATATTATTTCTCAAAATAAAACTGTACGCTAATAACTACCTAAAATATTGATGAAAACAACTCAGTTAGTTGACCCGCACTTGGAGTGCTCCCATTCAAGCTCCTACAAAAGCCCCAAAAAAAAAATTCAACCCTCAATGTAAAGTGAGTCTAAGAAATCCGCGCGATATAATTAACCGCACTCGCCGGTGCCCGCTGATTTTCAGAATGCGAAAAAAGCGCAGAACTGCGGAGCAAAAGTCAATAGAGCACTCCGGGTTAAGGGTAGCTCGAGGATCGAAAAAGAGACCGTTGGAAGGAAAGAGAGAGGAGAGAAAGCTCGACAACCTTGGAGAAGGGAAAGAAAGGAGGTGGAAATACGGCAGGCGGGGATTTTATTTTCGACTCCGGCGTACTATTTCACGGGCTATTATGGGGGGAGGGGGGGGGGGAATACACGGCCTCTCTCGCGTGTGCGGCTATGAATACATGTACGAATTCGCTCGCGCATGAGAGATCGGCGGCGCCACAACTCGCCCGAAGAATGGGATTTTATGTGACTTATTACGCGATTTATGGCTATTTATGTATTGTGCTGCGTACGCTCCTTGGCCGCAGCTTCTCTGCCCTCCCCCTTTTTTTTTTTATCTCTTGGCTGCTGGATCGAGGGGTGAAGAGATTTTTGGCCGAAACTTGACGGGCCGAATGCTTTATGTCCTTGCGTTGTAATGCGGCATGAGAATTATCCAGCCTCTCTCTCCAGTGGCTTGCTTTGTTGCGCGCATTTTTTTCTGTTTACCTTTCTCCGTATAATCGGGTAATATATACGTCAATGAAAGAATCTGTAAATTAAGCTCTCGAGACACTAGAGCATTCTTTGCTCTAGGACTTTATTAACGGGAAATAAGGTCGGAGGATCTTTTGAAGCCGCTCTGAAGGAGCATCTCCTGGTTATTAAGTTTTTCTCTCGCTTTCACGCTGGAGCAATCGCGATAAAAGAAGCTTCGAGTTTCTCATTCCTTTAAATTGTGCAGAAGTAAGGAAATCTTTCGCGTTTGGTAACTGTTTTAAAAAGCCTTTTTCGGTCCATTACTGGTTGCGCTTAAGCATCTTGTTTCAACATCGGTGCGGTTGGTTAGCGATTTTCGCTGGTCAATTATAATAAAGCTGAAATTTCGAGCGAAGACGAGAGCGTAAAATATTTGAATAAAGGAATAATAGAATTCAGCTTCAACGTCGCCGGAAAAATCCGACGGTTTGTATATAAAATTACACACAACCGTAAAGCGGCGTTTCCTTTGTTAAGCCTCCTACTAAATGACCATAAATCAAGATCTGGGAAGATCCTTTGTGAGAACTTCCCCATTATTAACGGCAAGTAAGCTGCAAGAGTAAGAGAACGAGCAAGACGAATGAACTTTAAAAACCGCAGCCACATCCAGCGGCGATATTACTTCTTTCTATCCCTCTCCCCTCTCGTACAAGTAGTCTCGAGCAAGTTAATATTTCGCTGCGTTACTTGCGGACGAGATTTTTCATCCCCCCCCCCCCTGTATTTATCGCTTCGATATTAAAAAAAGGAACGCGGTAACGCCAATTTATGAAGCGGAACGTCTGCTTCCAATAGCACAAAGGGAGAAAGCGCAAAAAGTGCCCCGGACGCTCGGCGGGGAGAATTAAAAAAATGAATCACTTGCGCGCGCCTGCGCTGCGCGGCGCTAATCCGTGACGAGGCTGCGAGATATTAAATCGGGGAACAATTATGTCCGGGGAAGTTACACGACGCGAGTGGCGCTCGCGAGCTCCTTCGTTATTTAAACGAATCACGGATTCGAGAAAAAAGCACAATGACAGGCTAATCATGGGGTCGACGGACGATCGGCGCATAAAAAAGAGAAGGATCGGGAGAAACGGAAAAGTGTGGGTGACCGGTGCGAACCATCAATCACGCGTCTCATTACGAATTCTCATCATTTTATACGTCGCTCTGGCAGAAAAAAGGAGGGAAGTATCGATTCGATTTCGCATTACATTGCAGGAGTCACATATCATCTTCGGCGAAGCTGACCCCTCGCCGCTGCTACAAATTCGGGGCTCTCGGCGCTGCGTATAAGTATAATATATCCCTCGCGTCGTAATGCTCTATAAATTATAAATACGCAATAAATCTTCCTAAAGCCGTGCTATTTTATGCGTCGGAATTCATTATATTGCGCACAAGTGGTTTATGTTGACGAATAAGTTTTTCTTGGCTGAATTAAATATAAATATTATGTATGAACCTTAAATTAATGCAGGCACTATCTTTGATAAAAGAAAATTACAAAGGAAAGCCAAGATCAGTTGTTGGTTAAATCACAATAGAAACTAAACAGGTCTTTTTAAAAAATTAATTTTTGGGATTTTAATCTATTGTATAAAAATGAACCGTTATATACTAAAGTATTTTCGTAGCTCATTTGACGCAATGTTTCATTTTAATTCTCTTTATTTCCCATTTCCAAAATACTCTAGTAAATTGCAACTTCGTGGAATTTATTATCAAAATAATATCCGCTCGCTACATCCCCGATGTCAATTAGCCTATTCTTCCATCTAGTCATCAGCCTTCTTCAGGATCAGTCCTAATTGAGCCATGAGATCAAATGCACTTCACTAGCGGCAGTAATTGTAGCTAGCCACATTATCTAAAGGCGATTATTATTAATCGTGATTATACGTTTTATTATATTAGATTTGTATAACTTAATTAAGCAGACTAACGGGATTCGACTGCGATAACTTTCTCTTGGATAATACTTCATATTGATTTCCTCTTTTATCATGAAATCCTTTTTAGAACGCCGATAAACCTAAAGGATATAACTCGACTTGGGTAACGAATAATATATTAAATCTGGATTCAGTATAATCTTTTGAGAAAAAAAATGTAATTCAACATATATTTGAGATTAAATTGGTAGCTGTTTAGAAAATTTAAAAGCTTCGTTCGAGGCTACTTAAAAGTCTACTTTGTAAAACCAAATCACTTACTGGAAGCGTCTACACTGGTGTATAGCACGGACAACCTGTTCGAGTAACTAGGCAATAAGCCGCTACAAACAGTCTTTGTAGTGGCATACTTAATTTGCATCGTATCTCCATTGTACCTACCTATGTAGCTTTTGTTACAAAACCGGCATTTATTTTGATAGCTTTCTCTGATGAAAATTGATTGAAATAATTTACGGACAGTTTTAATGTACGTCTCTGCAAAACTTTTGTTCAAAATTTTGTTATTTCGTCGGTTGTGACCTTTCTTTCTCGTAAGGGAATATTCAATGTGAAAGAAAATGGCCTTGTATTTTAATTAAAAAAAAAAGTTTTTAATTTAAAATATGTTATTGTCATAGTTGGCAGTTAGAGTAAATATAACTGTCGGAATTTAAAAATGACCTTTTGTGGAAGAAATAACAATTGCAGAATATTGAACTTTAATTGATTATTTGTTTACGTGGCTTCGTATCGTTATTCCATGCAACTTCGATAAAAGTGAGTTTTTATATTGTTTAAAATAAAAGAATGGTAAATAAGTATTTACTGGAATGCCTGTTTTCTCAGAAATGCTAATAGAAGTTCACTGCATATAAATTCGAAATTGCAGTCTTATTCGTTTCTTATATTAGTATAAGGAGCCACACGTACACGCAACCTAGAGCGAAACCTCCCTATAAATAGAATAAAAGCTCTCCATTGGCTCGGAAGAAATGAAATTTCGATTGATAGGATCGACATTTCGCAGCTGGAAAAAAAGGTGGAAACAAAACGAAAGCGGTCCGGAGAAAAAAAGGGGAAAGCGATAAAAGATAGCAGCGCTCGCATCTCCACGGCCGTAGTCGCGTGCCCGCCCGCGAAACAAAGAACGAAGCCATTTATTGAAAAATTTCGCCGATAAAAAGTTTCACATCCTCGCCGCTCCTTCTCTTCCGCGCGGCCGCGCCGCTCTTAAACGCGTCTCTCCTCCGTTATTTTCCTTGCCGAGCGGGACGATCAAACGACGAGGAGACGCGGAGGTAGTTTTATATGTAAAAGCGCGAGCTTTTGTCTTTATGTATACGGAATTCGGAGCGAGCGCTTTTCTCCCCTTCGCGCTACGTGTCTCGCCGAGCGAATCCATCGGTGGCCCGAAACGAGTTTCCTTCTCCTTGGGCAAAGGCTCCCGAGGATGACTCGACCGCCAGCTCTCGTATACGTGACCAATGGCCCGCCAGAATTCGATGCCCTTTGCCGTTCTTTTTGCCCCCTGCGTGCCGTACGTGTCACCGAGCGACCGCGCACACACACACACACAATTTCGCTCTCCCGCCGCCTGCAATCTACGCGCTTGTGGATTGACCGGCCTTTGTACTGTGTGCTCGGATGAGTCTGATGGCTGTCTGAGAGAACGTTTTGCTTTCTTCCCTTTTTTTTTCGGGCAGATCTGAGGGAAAAATTTACGCCCGGCGTCTCGAGTTTCCGCTTTTAGCTCTTATTTTTTATGACGGAATACGAGGCAAGGGCAGTATTATTATACATTTATCGTAAATTTTGCGCAATTGATATACGCAAAACGGCTTTTCTGGCTAAATCTAGTTTTCTCATTTTTAAAAACCGCTTCACGCGCCAGAGAAATTTTATTCGAGTACGGTTTTACATTCTTTTCTCGAGGTGTAATGCTAAAAAATTAACGGTTCAATAAACTTCGATATTCATAAATTCTCTTTATAGTAGTATATTGTACGCGGAATAAAGAGCAGCGATATTGCAGCCGCATCAGGACAGCGAGAATGAATTATCGGTAGGAGGACGATACTTTTGTAATTTTTTCCCCGAAATTACGAGCTAAAATATTAAACGCAATATCGCATCATTTTATCCGAGCGCGCGGAGCCTTAGGAGCAGCCTCCGCGACCGCTCGCGCGCTAAAATAACGCAAAGCGTATTCTATAGGAAAGTGCTGCTATTAATTTTTTCCCCGATAATGTTTTTCTTCCCTGCACGCGCGCGGACGCGCTCGCTCGAAGGCGCAGCATGAACGCGCGAGAATACGGCGTATCTTGCCCGCGCTGCATCGCGGCCTTATTTATACGTTTGAAATGAATGCAGCGGCCGCAGCGGGTATAAGAGGGCACAGAGCGCCGCTCGCTTTTATATGTAAATGACCCAGAAGTGTAAAAAGTTACGCGTCTCTCCGCTCGCCGAGGATCCGGTCGCTCAAAAGCACTCGCGGCCGTTGTCTTCCCCAATTTCGATCGAACGCCCTTTAACTTATGCGGCAAATTACCCGCGCCGAGAGCGACATTCCGACTGGACGCGGCATCGGCAAATCGATTAAGATGGATGCAATGCGCGCTGGGAGCACCGACACCCTGGTGACCGAGGTCATATTTCATTGAAGCTCTTGGGGTAACGAGCCGATTGTCACCAGAATATTGCCATTACCTTTCGTTAGAGTAATGGTCTTTCGAATGGATGAGAAAATTAATGAGTTTTCGCCTCAAGTTGGTGATAGCGTAGCACCGTACTGTATGGGATAAAAATCCGTATGTGAGTCTTATTGCCAAAATTTTCGATTTAAAAAAATATTTGAACAAAGTTGAAACTATATGGAAGAAATTAAGGATTTCTTTTGTCACAAAAAATAAATTCGAATTTTGAAAGCAAAATTTTTGTTTCCTTCTTCTTTCGAACAAACTTTCTGCTTTGATTTTTAGTCCAATCCACAAAGTTCTAAAATAAAAATCAAAGGAAAATTAAAGCCAGAAAGTTGAATTTTATCCTTGATATTGACTTTACGAGCCTCCAAGCGGGGGCTTGAAAAAACTCAAATAAAAATTAACAAACACCTTTGACCTGCGGGCAAGGTGCGTTTTATACACATAAGAATCGTACACGTAAACATTGTACACAATTTAACATTGGTGAAATTTAT